>LR738713.1:754776998-754817791 GCA_902687465.1 Secale cereale | reverse complement strand
GGGGGGGGCATGCGAATGGCATGCGTCAAGAGATCACTTCACCAAGTCCCACCTCCAGAAAATTTTTCCACGTGCCTAAATCATTTCGTCGAACAGGTGGCCGGCATTGTAACTGTCAAGATTGAGAAATTCAGTGTTTCAGTTCTGTCGTCAGTGTCATTTTCTTCAGAGCCGCGGCGTCAATCTCGCCAGTGCTCGCTCTTGCCTCTTGCTCCCCGCTCCTCCTTCTTATCCATCACACCGCACGGTCGTTTGGACCGGCGCGAGCGTCGGTGGCGACGTGTCTCGCCAACTCCGGCGTCTTCCGCGGTGGCAGAACCGCCCGTGGCGGCCAGCACTGCCATACGGCGTCGTCCAGCGCCGCCCACACCACCAGAAGCCTCCGCGTGGCCGTCCTCTTCCCCGTGCATGCTGCAGCACAGTCACCGTGGCCTGAGAGGCGCAGAGCGCGCTCTCTGCCGCCGACTAGCCCGTGAGGCCGATCCGTCGAAGACTTGGAGTATCGGCCAAGTTGTACCAAGTTTAGGCGTTGGATGGAGCCAGTGGACCAATTCGAAGATGCCCAGTCACCTTATCCTCCCGTCCAACCTCTGCCTCGCCGTAATCACTCGTCGGAGTGATCCCGTTCGCGGCAACCGCCTCGGGCCGGCTATAAATAGAGGCCCCGAGCTCGCCTTTGATCCAGCACCACTCCTCCACCTCACCACAGCCGCGCCCAGCCGCTAGAAGGACCTCGAGGAGGCCTTCTTCCCCAGCTCCGGCCGTCCCGATCCGCTTCGGGCTCCGGCAAGATTCTCTCTGGTGAGAGCACCCCTGTCTCCCAAACTGTGCCAGTAGCCTCCTAGAGCACCCACTCTTCTAACACGAACCCCGGTATGACATTTGCAGCCCTCCTCGGCGAGATCCATCACCGCCCGAACCGCCGTCCGCCAGAGTGGTGCTCGCCGACGACCAAGTCCACCACCCACCGACGTGGAACTGTCCCATGAGGGCAACCATACCCTTTCCCTCCTCTGGATCGCCGTCGATCGTCGCCGGCAATCATCGTTTGCTTCGGCCGGCTGTGGGATCTTAAACCTGACATGCGGGACCCCCTCGTCAGCATCTCCTCTCTTATTCGAACCGTTTTCTGAAAGCGCCTTTGGGCAAAGTACGTGTTCCCTTTGGGTTGGCGTATTTCCAACCGAAGCATTTTCTGTTTTTCTAAACTAGCCCCTGGAAAGTTTCTGTTTCATCATAGATTAGTCCCTGGACTAAAACCTTTATAACTTTTAAACAAAAGATGATTTTTAGCTGATTCTTTTTTTGTCATCCTTATTTTTCTATCTAGTTTTTTATCATATTTATTTGAAAAATATTTGGAACAATTTTTGTGCACGCACGATATTTACGTTAGTATCCGATTTATTTTATAACGTAGATACCGAAGGAGGTGATGGAGCCGCAAATTCGCCGAGCTAGACTCCGACTACTCCGAACCAGGCAAGCATGTTTGAACCTTTGATATGATGAGTGTTTTGCATGTTTGCTTGAGTAGTTTTCTCATGGCATGTTTATTTAAGCATTTTTGAATGTTATACTGCATGCAAGGCAGGCTGCAAGTGAGCTTCGAAATTTGATGTGTTCATATGATGGTGAGATAACCTGATCATGTGGTGGCATGATAGGCTGTAAGTTGGTATTGTTGAAGCATGCCAGTTTTATGTCAACCGTTTAACTCCAGTATTAACGTGGATCAAGTCATGTTCCCGTTCGTCTCCTTTTCGTGCTACCACATGTCTTCTCCAAAGAGTGCGGTTTAGTCAGTTGCAAACCTCTTTCCTTGTACACACCAAATAGAGGGGCCGTGAAGAGGGTTCCATGGCCCTGGATTAAAGCCCGTCATCCGGTCAGGGGGCATGGGTGTTTCCGGTTGGGACCGAGAGGGGGGCACCCCTTAGAGCGCGCGATATAAATTTGATCCCATGCTATTCGATGTTGTGGCCTCCCCGTCTTAGAGTTTTTCTTGAACGTTGCCTAGGGTGATTCCTGGCAGCGGAATGTGGAATGGGTGTGTACTGGTTAGATGTGTTTCTTCTAAAATACCGTACACGGAACTAGTCCTTTGTGACTACTGAAATCCGTTGGCTGTGGTTAAAGAGTACAAACTCTGTAGAGTCAAAACCATTCGAGTAACCATGTCCATGGTCAAGGACTTTGATCAACATATCAGTGTCAGTATTAGTGTCAGTCTCAGCGTCTGTCTTAGTGTCAGTCTCAATTACAGTCTTCGGGGAATAAACATGAAACTGAGAGCGGTAAACCCTGCCGAATGTTATTCCTGTGGATGGACTAACCATTTTATTATGTACTGAGTATTTCCTTGGGATGATTTACCTTCATGAGCTACTTGAATTCGAATGATGAAATATAAGCCCTTTATGTGATGTCGGTCAGACGTCCGACTGTGGCATTCTTGTTATTTACTTTTGGATATAAGCCCTTTATGTGATGTCGCTCAAACGTCTGACTATGGCATTCTTGTTATTTACTTTTGATATAAGCCCTTTATGTGATGTCGCTTAGACGTCCGACTGTGGCATTCTTGTTATTTACTTTTGATATAAGCCCTTTATGTGATGTCGCTCAGACGTCCGACTGTGGCATTCTTGTTATTTACTTTTGGATATAAGCTATGTGATGTCGCTCAGACGTTCGACTGTGGCATTCTTGTTATTTACTTTTGATATAAGCCCTTTATGTGATGTTGCTCAGACGTCCGACTGTGGCATCCTTGTTATTTACTTTCATTATAAGCCCTTTTCGAGATGTCGCTTAGACGTCCGACTGTGGCAAGTACTATCATTTACATTCAATATAAGCCCTTTATGTGGTGTCGCCCTGATGCCCGACTGCGGCATGTTAATTTATTTTACCTTTCGAGGCGTTGCTTCAGACACCCGATCGGTCTTCAGCTATTTTTATTGGGATTTCGGGAGGACTACCGGCTGACTTCCTTTTTATTTAACATGCAGTGCAAATTTATTATCTAAGTGCGCATTACTAGTCTGCTCATGTGCATCATGTTTGCATTTGTTATATCTTATGTCCAAACTGTCTTGCGAGTACATTCAAAGTACTCACCTGGCTTGTTGATTTGGCCAGATGTTGACGAAGGCGATCTTATGGATGAAGAGTACGTTAGCGAGTCCGACGCCTAGAGGAGTCCTAGTCAGTCTCGTACGATCCTGGAGTTGGTCACTTGTATTATATACGCTTCCGCTACCCAAATAAATTCATCGAGCCTCACTCCGGCGCTCGATGAGCTGTAAGATTTTGGAGTCATGTCACCTACTTCATTGTGCCATATCCACCACCACTTTTATTACGAGTCAGTAGTTTTGCCCCATACCCTTTGTGTCATATCCGCCTTTATGTATAATATCGGCGTGCTTGTAATAAATTGTTGAGAAGCCTCAGCTCAACCTTGTATAATATTTAGTACTTCTCGATTTCTGTATCAAAGATTTGTCTACCAGTAAGGAGGATTCTTCTATACTGGTCTTATAAAAAGGTCGGTTTCTCAATAAATGTTTTATTGGAAAACCGGTCCGGACAATCTTGGTATCAGAGCCGGGCTGACTGTAGGATGCCACTAGGTGCGATCGCTAATCGGTTATTAGCATAACAAGAGCTATTTTTAACATTTTGCAAATGTAGCAATTTTCAATTAGTCATCATAAATTTATGACTTGACTATTCGGAATTTTTGTCTACCTTTGTAGATGGCTGGCAGCGACTGTGAGTCACAGGTGTTCGCCAATGTACCTGAGGGGTTTATCAAGTTTCTCGTCTCCATTACCAAGGTCGCGATCGGGCCATCGGCTCGTCCGAAGTTCACACTCTACCAGCACAAGATCAGCGACAGCGTGTCTATGCACCAGGCCACGGTGCAATTCAAGGGAGGACGTTCTGAGTCACGCCGCTTCTGATTTGTGGGAAGGGCCATGCCTACGGAGAGGCATGCCATGCAGATGGCTGCCCGTGAGGCGATAGTTCGTCTCCGGGATGCCCTCCCTTCGATGAAGGCTCGTCGCTACCGCTACCTCCCATGCCACGTGCCATACACATGTCACTATGCGTTCACTTGCGCTAGGGGGGGAGAGAGATGAGGCTATTGAAATGTTGGTTGAGTATCTCAAAGTTCTTGAGGCAGCTTTTGATAACCTCGTGGACGACTTCGTGGCTGCTCATATGGACTTCGCTCAGGGCTGTTCCGCCAACAGGAGGGAGCTCCTCCATATATCACCACCACTGACTTATGTCTCGTCCTCAACATCCTATACACCTGCCATCTTAGCCACCGCTCGCCGCTGCCTACCACTGAGGAGTTTGACCAAGTCATTGCTCCTACTCCAGTCAGTGCTGCACCACCTGCCGTGCCCGCACCAGCTCCTCAGCTCAGTACTTCGCGCCTGGAGCCTATTAGTGAGGAGGAGGTTGAGTCTCCAGCATCACTGGGTCTTACCCTCGGCAGGCCGAGGGAAGTTTTCACCATCTCTGACCGAGTGCGCCTAGCCGCCGTGCGATGTATTAGCTTGTATGATATGTTTATATGTATATAGGTTTGGTGAGAAGTAGTTTGTGTGCGCATCATGTAGGAACTCGGAGAAGTACACTAGCCTAAATAACATGTCAGGAATGTGTACGCACATCCTGAGTGATGTACTCTATAATTACGGCTTGCGTGTAAGATATGTACTGAGCGGTCCTTCTCCATGCGCAATCAAGTATTTTCTTCAAATTTTTTGGAGTTCTTACAATTTCCGCCTTTGCAAAATTATTTATTTTTGCCACTCAGTTTTTCTCATGAGTTCTGCAAAAATACCCTAGAGTGGAAAATGCCTCGTCCCTGGACTCGTTCCGTGCCAAGTCCGCCGGAAGAAAATTATGGTACCCAGACAAGTAACAATTTCACACAGGGGCAGTCAAGTCAGCAAGGCAGTGAAGCAGCATTTTCTCAAGTATGCCGCCTTTATGAGCAAAGCCAGCAGCAGCATCAAGAAATGATGAACCATGTTATCAATATGGGAAATCACCGTGAATCATATCAGCAGCATTCCAAGTTGTCTGAACTACAAAAGACAGGTCCCCCAACGTTCTCTCACACTGATAAACCTCTTGAGGCCGATGACTGGCTTCGAGACATTGAAAGAAAGTTAATTATTGCACAATGTTCGGACCATGAGAAGGTACTTTATGCACCTCACTACCTTACTGGAGCAGCTGCATCATGGTGGGAAAATTTTCTACATATGCACCCCAATGAAAATAACATCACCTGGGAAGAATTTAAAGAAGGTTTTCGTGGGGCGCACATACCCAGAAGCATTATGAAGATCAAGAAAAGGGAGTTTGATGCCCTCAAGAAGAGAAGCATGACAGTGACTGAGTACAATAGTCAGTTTACTCAATTATCTCGTTATGCCAATGAAGAGCATATGACTGAAAATAAAAAGATGGAAAAATTTCTGGACGGTCTGGCACCAGCACTTAAATGCCAGCTGGTCGTACACACCTTTCCTGATTTCAAAACACTTGTGGACAAAGCTATTACATTGGAAAATTAGCGCCGCGGCTTGGAGGATTTTCCCAACCGCAAAAGGGACAAGACTACACATGCTCGCGACAACCGGAACAAGACTGATTTTCAGAAAAATGGAGCGAACAAATCCACGACCAATGTCCCACGGCCGAACAAAAATTTTCATGCACGGGACAAGGATTTTACGTATCGCCCAGGTGTTACTTGCTACGCTTGTGGAAAGGAGGGACACTATGCCAAACAGTGCCCAAAACCAAGAAACTCGGCCCCCAAGCCGAACAACAGTGAAAACAATTCAACACCCAAGCGTAACAACTTCAACCCTAATAACAATCACAAGAAGGGTCACTTGAACCATGTGACCAAGGAGGAAGCACAGGATGCCCCGGATATCGTACTCGGTACGTTCCCTGTCAACACAATACCTGCCATGGTTTTGTTTGATTCTGGAGCTTCTCACTCGTTCATTTCAAAGAAATTTGCTTTGCAACATGATTTTTCGATGCTTCCCTTGGGAGAATCCATGACCATCAAGTCCCCCGGGATTAAGCAAATCACTCAGAGTTATGGCCAAGGTGTGATTATTGAGATTGAGGGACTAAAGTTTCAGGCAAACCTCATTGTATTGGAAAATAAGGGACTGGATGTTATCCTAGAAATGGACTGGTTAACCACCAACAGGGATTTATCGACTGCTTCAATCAGACTGTAATTCTTACTCATCATCACGGGAAGACGATAATGGTTGCAGCTAAGGAAAGACCAGTATCACGGCAACCAAGGTTGAACAAGGTGGACATTTTAGATTTAAGAAAAGTTCCAGTGGTGTGTGAGTTCCCAGACGTATTTCCCGAAGAACTGCCAGGCATGCACCAGACCGGGAAATAGAGTTCATCATTGAACTAGCACCTAGAACCACCCCCATTTCCAAGAAACCCTATAGAATGGCACCCTCCGAGTTGGTAGAATTAAAGAAGAAAATAAAAGAATTACTGGACAAAGGATTTATACATGCCAGCTCCTCACCCTGGGGTTCACCAGTATTATTTGCCAAGAAAAAGGATGGGACACTGAGATTATGTATAGACTATCGAGCACTCAACATGGTCACCATCAAAAACAAATATCCAATGCCACAGATAAATGATTTATTTGACCAGCTCGCACAAGCCAAGGTTTTCTCAAAAATTGATTTAAGGTCGGGGTATCATCAATTAAAAGTACGGACAAAAGATATCCCTAAGACAACATTCACCTCCAGATACGGATTATATGAATTTACAGTAATGCCGTTTGGACTGACAAACGCCCCCGCATATTTTGTCCACCTCATGAACAAAGTGTTTATGAAATTTATGGACAAATTTGTTGTGGTGTTCATTGATGATATCCTGGTATACTCTAAGACGCCAGAAGAACATGCTGGACATCTCAGAATTGTACTGGGAGAATTAAGGAAACATCAACTATACGCCAAATTCAGCAAATGTGAATTTTTGTTAAGACAGGTTGGTTTTCTAGGCCACGTATTGACCCAGGAAGGTGTTGCCGTGGACCCAGAAAAAGTCAAGGCCGTACTTGGCTGGAAACCACCGGCCAATGTAACAGATGTATGAAGTTTCCTGGGGATGGCTGGATATTACCGAAGGTTTATTGAGGGGTTCTCCACCCTAGCAAAGCCAATGCCACAGTTACTGAAGAAGGATAAGAAATTTGTATGGACTGAAGCTTGCGAGAAGAGTTTCCAAGAACTCAAAAGGAAATTAACAACAGCACCAGTATTGGTTGTACCAGACATACATAAAAGTTTTGAAGTATATTGTGACGCATCCCGGAAGGGCCTCAGATGCGTACTAATGCAAGAAGGCAAGGTAGTCGCATACGCCTCCAGGCAACTACGAAAGCATGAAGAAAAGTACCCTACTCATGACTTAGAATTGGCAGAAGTCATTCATGCACTCAAGGAGTGGAGGCACTTTTTGCTTGGAAATCGTGGTGAAATATATACGGACCATAAAAGCCTCAAATATATTTTCACACAACCAGAACTCAATTTACGACAACGGCGCTGGTTGGAATTAGTGAAAGATTATGATGTTGGCATACACTACCATCCAGGAAAGGCGAATGTAGTGGAAGATGCTCTTAGTCGAAACCCCAGCTCGGGCAACGACAATCTACAAAACTTGAGACCTGAATTTCAGCAGGAGTTCGCCAAACACAACTTGGTGATGGTCACTGAAGGCAATGTGTCAAATTTGGAAATACAGCCCACCCTAATGGAACAGATTAAGAAGGCTCAGCATGGACACCCCAGCATTGAAGGCATAAAAAGAAAAGTGAGTCTGGGCAAGGCCTCAGAATTCGTCGTAGACGATAAGGGAATATTATGGTGCGGAGACAGACTTTGCGTACCAAATATAGAGGACCTCAAACAGAAATTCTAGCCGAAGGCCACACCGCTCCATATTCAATCCACCCTGTAGGAACCAAAATGTACAAGGACATTCAGGAATTTTTTGGTGGCACGGTATGAAGAGGGTTATAGCCACATTCATTGCATGTTGTGATTCATGTCAGCGCATTAAAGCCGAGCACCAAAAACTAGCATGACTATTACAGCCAAACTGGATACCTGAGTGGACATGGGACGAAATTGGAATGGATTTTATTGTCGGACTACCTAGGTCACAACATGGAAATGATGCCATATGGGTCATCACAGATAGATCAACTAAGGTGGCACATTTCATCCCAGTAAAGACAACCCACACCACTCAGAAGTTTGCCAAACTTTACCTCTCCCGTATAGTTTGTCCGCATGGAGTTCCGAAGACTATAATATCCGACAGAGGCACTCAATTCATCTCTAAATTTTGGGATCATTTACAACAGGCTCTGGGAACTCAACTAGTATTCAGTACATCATACCACCCCCAGACCGGAGGACCAACTGAACGTGTGAACCAAATTCTAGAGGACATGCTGAGAGCATGTGTTCTCACCTATGGGACCAGTTGGGAAGAAAGCTTGCTGTATGCCGAGTTCGCATACAACAACAGTTACCAAGCCAGTCTACAAATGGCACCTTTTGAAGCCTTGTATGGGCGAAGATGCCGTACCCCATTAAATTGGTCAGAAACAGGAGACAGTCGTATCTTCGGCCCAGACATGCTCAAGGAAGCTGAGGAGAAGGTTAGACTAATCAGGGATCGACTCAAGACAACCCAGATGTCGGTGTACTAAGATAGGGGTACCTTAGTACCCCAACTTGTGCACGGGCAGTAGCAGCTTCCCGTGGCAGGGCTTACCGCGTGCTCGCCAAGAACCTTTCTGGTCCCTATGAAGCCATTCAAGAACAAAGTATACAAGTCAGAAGATCAAGGCCCCGGCAAGAGGAGCTTGCCGGGAAGGCCGCACCAGGCTCAAGGCTACCACTTTATCACAAGACCCTGGCAAGAGGAGCTTGCCAGGAAGGCCAAGGAATACATATCTCAAGAGATGCCTCGGCGCATCATGCGCCCCGGCAGGACCCGGAGAGCGACAAGCTTCCGGGCCCGGCAAGACCACGCCCCCGGCAAGGTGCTTGCCGGGGAAACCTACGCTGTGTGCCCGCGCTCCAGCTCATCTGCCCACGCGTCGCCCTAGGGCCCTTCCAGGGGCGCGTGGCAGGCGGCTGTGCAGCCTGGGGCACACGGTGGCAAGCCACGGTGACGAAGCTACCGCCGTGGCGAACGGAGAAGCATGGACAGACGCTTTTGGGGCGACGGCGACGGGCATTTAATGCCCTTGTCCCCCACTGTCAAAGTTAGGTGAAGACCACTGTTCATATACTGTTCATGCACTGTTGCAACTACCACCAAATTTACATTTTTACCCTCCTCTACGTTGACACCTGTCGGTGACCCCTTTGAGCTATAAAAGGAGGCCCATGCACAACGTAGAGGGGGTTCGGATTCGAAAGCTAGACAAATCTCTCGCTCGGTGTAGCTAGTACTGTAGATCTTCAAGCTCCCGAGCCCAAGAACTCAATACAGCCAAGCAGGAGTAGGGTTTTACGCGTCCGCGCGGCCCGAACCTGGGTAAAACTGCCCGCGTGCGCTCCTCGATCTACTCTCCGCTCTCCCTCCGCTCCCTTACCGCAACATAGAAGGGGCTCCGGTCCCATAGGTGCTCGTGGGAGGACAGTTTCCCCCCGACATCTTTGGCGCGCCAGGTAGGGGGCGTCGAGGTTGTGCGAACCTGATCTGGCGCTCACGTGGGCGCAACCTTCAGCAACTTCTCCAGCTTCATCAACCTCATCGACAGCATCAACATGCCTCCGAAGAAGAAGGCTTCGGATGTCGGAGGCCCGTCTGCGTCGATCCCACCACCACCGGAACCAACAGTTGGTGGAGGAGACGCCGGCGGAAGGGTGGTCGCCGGCGAGGAAACTCACTGCGCCGCCAAATCCAAGGACAAGATGGACGGCCGGGCGAACTCCAGAGCCTCAGTGTCCGTGCACGCACCACGTCCCTCTCAGGAGGTACAAGACCCGCAGCGGCGTGGTACTGGAGGTACCATACGCTTGCTGGGGCGTAGCCAAGCCGGAGGATCGCGGGATGCTCAAGGCCAGCGTGCTGGTACGAGCAAGGCGCGGTCGCCGGGGCGAGAAACTGCTCCTTCTAACCATGTTAGAAGTCCGAGCATATCTCGCTCCTCGCACCGCTCGCCGCCGCTCCCCTCCTCGCCAGCAGAAGCTCTTGCAAGAGCACAGCTGCTCCTCGACTTCCCTCCAGCGGCAGTCAAGGCTGAAGACTGGAGGGCAACGATCCAGAGCCTCATCGCCTTCGCCAACAACGACACGCCGCAGCAGCCGGCAACGTCGCGGCCGCGGCAAGTCGACCAGACGAAGGCCGATGGAGACAAGACCGCCGGGGGTGCAACTACCGTGCACTCCCCTCCACGGAAGCAGAAATCGCCACCCCGCCGGATCAACGTCGACGACGATTCTACGGCGTCGTCGGATCCGCGGGTTCGACACGATCAGCGCCAAGTCCTAGACGACCGGCGACAAGAGGACGCTCGGACTCGCATCGAGCGTTGACGAGAAGCCCGAAGACAGTCAGACCAGCGCGCTGGGACCGCTGTCGACGCGCACGCGCCCGGTGAACCAGGCGACTTGTCGTACGCGGCAGGTTGCCCTGCGTTCACCCGTGAGCTGCGGCAAGTCCAGTGGCCCAGCATGAAGAATTTCAAGCCCGACGTACCCGAGAAGTACGACGGCAAGACACACCCCTCGGAGTTCCTCAGCATCTACACCATCGCGGTGCAGGCTACCGGGGGACGCGACGAGAAGATCCTAGCCAACTACTTCCCGCTAGTGCTTAAGCCAAACGTCCGGTCTTGGCTTATGCACTTGCCGGAAAACTCCATCTCCTCATGGGCAGACCTGTGCCACCAGTTTGTTGGCACCTTCACAGGCGGCCACAAACCCCACGGCCAGGAGAGCGATCTCCACATCCTCGCCCAGAAGGAGGGAGAGTCCCTGCGCAAGTACATTCAAAGATTCAGCCGCGTCCAGCACAACATTCCCGACGTCCACCCTGCCGCGGTTATCAGCGCGTTTCACCAGAACGTGCGTAACCGCCGGATGAGGGAGGAGATGGCCATGACCAAGATCCGGGATGTTAGCGAGCTCTACGCTCTGGCTGACAAGTGTGCGCGCGCAGAAGAGGGGAGGAGACTCCCCGGAGAGGATACTGGCGCAGGAGGAAGCGACAGTGAAGACGCCGCCCCGGCAAGGAAAAGCCGGCGGCGGAATAACAGAAAGAAGAAGAGCAAGGAGGTGCTGGTTGTCGAGCAGTCCGGCAAGGAGGCTCCCACCAAGAAGGCACAGGCTGGCGGTTCCGGCAAGGAGCCTGCCCCTGTAGCGGCAGCTGACAAGCAGGACGGCTCCGACAAGCAGTACTGCAAGATCCACCGCACCAAGGGCCACGATCTTCAGAATTGCAAAAGAGTCGAGTACCTCGTAGAGCAGCAGAAGGCTGAATACGAGCGTCGCGACAAGGAGAAGGCCCAAGGAGGCGGAGGAGAGCCCAGCAAGAAGCGGCCGTTCAATGGCCGGGGAGGACGCCGCGGCAAGGCCAAGCAGCGGCAAGGTGACAGACCTCCCCGGGGCCGCGACAAAGATGAGGATGAAGACGACGATGATGACATGGAAGAAGGAGACAACAGCGAGCAGGAGTTCCAGAAGGCCACAGAGGTTCTGTGTGTCAACGGAGGTGCCTCTCTGCACACTTCCCACCGCCAGCTCAAGCAGTGGGTGCGGGAAGTGAATGCAGCTGAGCCGCCCGTCGAGTCACGCAGGCTGCTGAAGTGGTCCGGCACGCCCATCATCTTTGACCTAGAGGACCACCCTGACCGCACAACTGCGGTCGGGTGCTTGCCGATGTTGGTCTCACCAACTATCCGCAACCTCAAGGTCACCAAGATGTTGGTTGACGGCGGGGCCGGCCTGAACTTGATCTCCTAAGCTGTGATCAAGAAGCTACATATCCCCGACAGCGAGCTCGAGGAAACCGGGTCGTTCCAAGGGATCAACCCGGGAAGGAGCAAGCCGAAGGGGAAGATTACGCTGCCAGTGACCTTTGGCGGGGAGCTCAACTTCAGGACGGAGATGATCACGTTCGACGTCGCCGATATCCCATTACCATATAATGGGATACTTGGCCGTCCTACCCTCGCCAAGTTCATGGCAGCTTCCCACTACGCATACAACATACTCAAGATGCCGGGGCCTATAAGCGTCATCTCTGTCCCCGGCGACAAGAAGGATGCACTTATGTGCGCCGACAAGATCTACCGGGATGCAGCAGCCGCAGCAGAAAGCAACACACTTGCCGCTGAAGCTCCCGGGGGGAAGAACAAGACCAAGTCCGGCAAGAGCTCTGGGGCCCACTCCGGCAAACGCACCTCCTCGGAGTGCTGCGCTGCCGTCGAGAACGCGCCATCGAGCTCCACCGGCAAGTGCAAGAAAGGAATGGCAGCTCCACCGGCAACCAAGAAGGTGTCCGCCAAGGAGGACGGCACTGGTGGTACCTTCACCATCAGTGCCACACTCGATCACAAATAGGAAAGCGCGCTCGTTGCCTTCCTGCGGGCGAATGTCGAGGTGTTTGCATGGCAACCGTCTGACATCCCCGGCGTTCCCAGGAAGGTAATGGAGCACAAGCTTGCTGTTTGTCCTCACGCGCGGCCCGTCAAGCAGAAGGTCAGGAAGCAAGCCGTGGAGCGCCAAGAATTCATCGCCGAAGAGATAAAGAAGTTGGAAGCAGCAGGCCTGGTTAGAGGCGTAATCCATCCTACGTGGTTAGCCAATCCAGTTGTCGTGCGCAAGGCTAATGGGAAGTGGAGACTTTGTATAGACTTCACTGATGTGAATAAAGCGTGTCCCAAGGATCCATTTCCCTTGCCGCGTATTGACCAGATTGTCGACTCCACCGCCGGATGTGAGCTGCTTTCCTTCCTTGATGCATACTCAGGTTACCACCAGATATTCATGGCCAAGGAAGATGAAGAGAAGACTGCATTCATTACTCCATGCGGCACATATTGCTTCATACGCATGCCCTTTGGATTGAAGAATGCAGGCTCCACATTTGCGAGGGTGGTGCACACTGCTTTTGATCCACAGATCCACAGAAATATAGAAGCCTACATGGATGACATAGTGGTCAAGAGCAAGAGCAAGGATACCCTGATACTGGACTTAGAGGAAACCTTTGAGAATCTGCGCAAGATCCAACTCAAGCTGAACCCCGAGAAGTGCGTCTTCGGAGTTCCCTCCGGCAAGCTTCTCGGGTTCTTTGTGTCCCAGAGGGGGATTGAAGCCAATCCCGACAAGATAAAAGCCATCGAGCAGATTGAAGCCCCGAAGCGCGTCAAGGACGTAAGGAGACTTGCTGGTTGTGTGGCTGCCCTCAGCAGGTTCATTTCAAAGTCTGCAGAGCGCGCCCTGCCTTTCTTCAAAATTTTGAAAAAGGCAGGTCCTATGAAATGGACTCCGGAAGCGGAAGCAGCGCTGCAAGACTTGAAAGGATACCTGTCCTCCACTCCGATACTTGTCGCACCTAGGCCACAAGAGAAGTTGCTGCTGTACCTAGCGGCAACCAATCAAGTGGTTAGTGCTGCGTTAGTAGCGGAGAGGGAGGCAGATGAGGAGCCCACATCCCCGGCAAGCAAATCCAGCGGCAAGCAGGGGGCTACCCCGACAAGCTCTGGCCCCGACAAGGACAAGTCTGCACAGGAACAAGGAGAAGTGCGAAAGAAGATGGTGCAGCGCCCAGTGTATTTTGTAAGTTCCCTCTTGCAGGGGGCTAGATCAAGATACTCTGGGGTGCAGAAGTTGCTGTTCGGCCTCCTCATGGCCTCGAGGAAGCTGCGCCATTACTTCCAAGCACACGAGATAACGGTGGTCACTCGCTTTCCGTTGAAGAGGATATTGCAGAATCCCGAAGCAACAGGCAGGATCGTCGAGTGGGCACTGGAGCTGTCAAGCTTTGGTCTCAAGTTTGAGAGTACTTCAACCATACAGAGCAGAGCTTTCGCAGAATTCATAGCAGAATGGACCCCAACGCCAGATGAAGAAGTCCCAGAGACAAACGTCCCCGTCCAAGAAGCAAGCAGAGAGTGGGTAATGTACTTCGATGGTGCCTTCTCGCTGCAAGGCGCCGGTGCCGGCGTGGTACTCATAGCGCCCACCGGAGAGCACCTCAAGTATGTTGTCCAGATGCACTTTCCCAAGGAACAAGCGACAAACAATACTGCTGAGTATGAAGGTTTGCTTGCCGGCCTCAGAATTGCGGCCGAGCTTGGGATCAAGAAGTTGATTGTGCTGGGAGATTCGCAGTTGGTGGTCCGACAAGTGAATAAGAGTTACCAGAGCCCTTTGATGGAATCTTATGTTGATGAAGTGAGGAAGCTTGAAGAGCACTTTGAAGGTCTGCAAATGGAGCACGTCCCAAGAGCTCAGAATGATATTGCAGATGGCCTCTCAAAGTGTGCTGCAATGAAGTTACCTGTGGAACCAGGGACCTTCGTGCTCAAGTTAACTCAGCCATCCGTTACACCATCAGTTGGGCAAAACAAGAAAAGAAAGTTGGTCTCCGGCGACTACTTGCCGGCTGACCTTCCCGAAGCCGCCGCCAAGGTCCCCAAGATCAACGACCAAGATGCTGAGGAACAGTTTGCTCCTGCAGATCCAAGGGTCTGTACAGTTGAAGCAGGCGTTCCCGACAAGCTTTGCCCCGGCAGGCTTGCCGGGGGACCATCAGCTCCGGCAGAGCCGCAGGTTCTTGCCGTAGAAGCTGAGGTTCCCGCAGCAGCCCTCATGCCTTTAGTCCTTGTTGTTGAGCCTCAGGCTCCAGAATGGGCACAGCAAATCGTCCGCTTTCTGCAAACTGGAGAACTTCCCGACGAGCCAGAAGAGATAGAGAAAATAACCAGGCAGTCAAGTATGTACCAGTTCGTTGGCAATGAACTGTACAGAAGAAGACTCAATGGTGTCAGGTTGAAGTGCATTTCCAGGGAAGATGGACAGAAGCTGTTGGCAGAGATACATGGAGGCATATGTGGCCACCACATTGGCGCAAGGGCACTTGCCGGGAAGGCGTTCCGGCAAGGGTTCTTCTGGCCAGAAGCCCTCCAAGATGCAACTGCACAAGTAAACAAGTGTGAAGCGTGCCAGTTCCATGCCAAGCAAATTCACCAGCCAGCTCAAGCTCTCCAGACGATCCCTTTCTCCTGGCCCTTCTCGGTCTGGGGGCTCGATATTCTCGGCCCCTTTGCCCGCGCAGTCGGGGGCTTTGAGTACTTGTACGTAGCAATCGACAAGTTCACAAAGTGGCTAGAAGTCGAACCAGTGAGAAAGGTGACAGCACAATCAGCAGTCAGGTTCTTCAGATCAATTGTTTGCCGTTTCGGAATCCCTAACAGGATCATCACCGACAACGGCACACAGTTTACCAGTCGCACCTTCATGCAGTACGCCCAAGACCTTGGCGCCAAGGTCTGCTTCGCTTCTGTTGCTCACCCGAGGAGCAATGGTCAAGCGGAGAGGGTCAATGCTGAAGTGCTGCGCGGACTCAAGACAAGAACCTTCGACAGGCTGCGCAAGTGCGGAAGAAACTGGATAGAGGAGTTGCCGGCGGCTCTTTGGTCAATCAGGACGACACCAAATCGAGCCACCGGACAGACACCCTTTGCTCTTGTCTATGGAGCAGAGGCAGTTATCCCCACGGAACTCGTATACGGATCTCCTCGAGTGCTCGCTTATGATGAGCTCGAGCAAGAGCAACTGCGACAAGATGACGCATTGCTCCTTGAGGAGGAACGTCTCCAGGCTGCTGTACGAGCTGCTCGATACCAGCAAGCCTTGCGTCGCTATCATAGCCGCAAGGTCAAGGCCAGGAGTCTCGAGGAAGGCGACCTTGTTCTTCGGCGTGTTCAGTCCGCCAAGAATTCCAACAAGTTGACACCGAAGTGGGAAGGCCCTTATCGGGTGAGACAAGTCACAAGGCCCGGCGCTGTCCGCCTTGAGACCGAAGAAGGCCTACCGGTGAGCAACTCCTGGAACATAGAGCATCTTCGCAAGTTTCACCCGTAAGGCGCGGTTGCCGTGATCCGCTCCGGCAACCACCTTTTGTACAAGTCTTGCCGCTGTTGCATGTAAACCTTTGTACAAAGCCGGGCGCAGATCCCGTGCATCAGTAAAGCTCTTGTGCTTCGCACTATTTGTCATTCCCATGCTTTTCTTTGTTATTTGCATGCATCATCTGACACCTTGTGCAACGCACGTCCCCGGTAAGCACTAGCAAGCCGTGAGGCCCTATACTTGTTTTTCCTCCTCTTTTTTCCCTCTTAAGCAGAAGGACTATTCCTCGCGCACAAGTTTGCCGGGGGGAAGGAGATGGAGGCATGAACCAAGCACTGTTCAAGAAAGAGAAGCCTTGTCGGGGAACAAACAATCTATGAAAGCTAAGTTACCAAAGTTTGAGTAATTCAAATTTTTCAAAATTTTTTAGTTGTCTTCCTTGAACAACCACACTTTGTATGGAAAACCTGTGCGCGGAGGAACCTACCCGTGGCTAGCCGCACCCTTACTTTGTTTCGAGCACGCTCAACGACTTAAGTGAGCTGCGACAAGTGTCGCGCCCTTACTTCATTTCCGAGTTCGCTCAGCGATCTAAGTGTGCTGCGACTAGCTGCGGCAAGGTTTCTTGCCGGCGAAGGTATTGCCAGCAGGCTGCTAAGAGTCCCGCACTCAGCGCTCGCGGCAAGGGTCCTTTGCCGGCAAGTCCCCTAAAAGCGTAGGGTGGAATGCATACAAAGAGAAGGGACCAAAGCAAGGGAGATAACACTGCATTGATAGCTCAAAATAAGATTGTATATTACAAAGATAACTTGCCGCAATACTAATAGATTCTTGTCCGCAACATGCTTTGCAGCGGCAAAGGAAGCAGAAAGAAAGAAATCTAATATACGCGATCGCCTTCACGCCTCGTGATCTTGCCCACCTTCGCGACGATGTGGGCAACTTGTGCCCTCAGCGCCTCCTGGTCAGCTTCGGGAGGCAAGGTGCGGAGGACATTGACGAGGTTGATGCCGGGGTTGCGGTAGACGATCTTCGACAAGACCCGCTCCATGGTGCCCATGCAGAGCCGACGCGCCTCGTCGGCCAGCTGCACGGGGATCCTCTCCCGCAGCCGTGCAAGCGCCGGCGCAATCCCCCTGAAGAACAGACTCAACTTGGCGCTGTGGGGGAGACTCTCGTCCGGGGAGTACACGAGATGCTCCGCCCTCAGCGCCATCATCTCCGCGTCAATATTGGCCGCGGAGGTGACCAGCTCCTTAGTCCATTGCTCCACCGCCTGGTTGAAGTTGTTCGCCGAGACGGCGGCACTCTCCACCAAGGCCCTTTCCTTGCGTAGTTCGTCCTTCAGCTTCGTCTCGCGGTCCCGGGCGGCGTCGAGCGAGTCGGTCAAGGTGGAAACCTTCAGTTCTAGGTCAGCGATGGAGTTCTTGGCGTCAAAGAGCTCTTTGCCCTTCTCGGAGAGGCGTACCTGCAGCTCAGAGTTGGTGTGAGCATCTTTTTCCCACTCCACGTTGAGCGCAGTGACCCTCTCCTTGCTCGCCTTCAAGAACAGCTCCGTCTGCGCCACCTTGGCCTCCAGGTCCTTCTTGGCGGTCTCTGCGGCGGCGGCAGCGTCCCTCGCCTCCTTCAGGGCCCCGCCGATGGCCTGCTCCCGGGCGGCGAGGTCGTCCTCGTGGGCGTCGAGGTCGACCTTCCGCTGGTTGAGTACCCCTTCCCGCCGAGACAGCTCATCGGCGGCCAATCGCTGCTGCTCCTCGGCCTCAGCCTTCTCCAGGAGGAAGGCTTGCTGCGCCCCGGCAAGCTCTTCATGCTCCTCCGCCAAGTTGCGGAGGGCCGCCTGGTTGGCGGCGCGGAGCTCCGCGGCGCGCTTCTCCAGATCAGCTCCAGCCTTGGCAGCCAGAGCCTCCCGAGACTCCAACTTCGCCTGCCTGGCCCGATACAAGGCCAGGAGTCGACGAAGGAGTCTCTCCTCTTCGGGCTCGTCGCTGCTGCCAGGCGCTTCAACGACCTTCAATCCGGCGGAGGCGAGGACCTCTCCATCAAAGGTCTCTCCCTCCGCGGGTGCTCGAGACGAGGACGCCCACGGGACTTGAATAAAGACCCCGTTGGCGGCCTCCAGGTAGACACCCTGCCCAGCCGCGGAGGCGGAAGGGTCGGCGGCCGGTGCAGCGTCCGGCGCTCCCGCAGCCTCCGGGCCAGCGGTATGGTCGCCGGTCCCTTCCCCAGCCACGGCATCGGCGGTTGGGGCGGTCTCATCGATGGCCGGCTCGTCAGCTCCAGCCACCTCCTCGGCGGTAGTGGTGGCGTTGCCGCCGTCGCCATGCACCTCCTCCTCAGCGGTGGCCTCCGTCTCCATCGGCTTTGGGGCAGGAGGGTCTAGCAGAAGAAGAAGAAAAGAAAGAATCAAGCAAATATCCAAAAAGACAAATCCAAGGAGAAGAAGTTGCAAGATTTACCTTCGCGGACTTCTTCGACGACAGGGTCCCACGCCGGGGAATTCTCCCTTGGCGGCGGAATAGTGGCCCCTGCTGGCGGAGGGCCGCCTGCGCCCTCCCTTGGCGGGGTGCTCACCCTTGGCGGGGTACTCACCCTTGGCGGAGTGCCCGTCCTTGGCGGAGCGTTCTCCCTTGCCGGGGATTTCTCCCTTGCCGGGGAGTTCACCCTTGGCGGGGAGGGTGGAGCAAGTGGCTCGTCGGGGGCGACCTCCTGGCGCTCCTGCGGCTGCGGCTCCACTTCTGCGCAAGACAACAAAACATCAACCAAGATGATAACCTCAAGCGCACCCATCGAGCGGAAAGATAAACACCAGACTTACGCTGGGGACTGCGCTGGGGGCTGCTCCTCGGAGCAGCAGGCTGATCCGGCAAGCTCGTCGCCGGCGCGTCGCTTGTCGCCGCGACGGTCTCGTCGTCTTCGATGGTAACCACAGGGATCTTGGCCCTCTTCGCCATCCGCTGGGTCAAGGTCCTGCGAAGCAAAACAAAAGCAAGATCAGAACCAAGCAAGAAAAATCAAGACAAAATCAAAGAAACTAAAAGAATTGCAAGTACTTACTCCTCTTCCTCTTCGTCGGAGCTGAGGGCGGAGAAATCGAACTCCGCCTGGTGTGCTCCCGCGCGAGGAGCAGGAGGAGAAGGCTCCCTCGGACGCTTGGCGGTCTCCGGGGCTGTGGGCTGTGAAGACCCAGCCCCCGTCGTCGCCGAGGACCGAGGGGCAGAAGGAGCACCCGTTCCGCTCCGGGAAGATCCCCCTCCGCTTGGCGCTCGAGCACGGAGCGCCTCCTTGACGACTTCGCTCGTCTTGGTGGCGCGCATCGCACGGCGCGCCGGCTGCTGTCGAGGCGCCTGCGGCCTCGCCGTCTCAGTTGCCTTGCGGAGGCGCTTCCTCGGTTGCTGCGGAGAGCTTGGCGGAGGCGGAGAGTTTTCCGAGGATGAGGAGGCATCGTCGTCAAGACCCAGAGATCCACCGGAGTCTTCATCGGAATCTTCAGCCTCGGCGTCCTCCTCCTCCTCGGCAGGCCCGCTGGACTCAGTGCCATGCCCAGCGGCTTCGCTCCCCCCGGCAACCTCGCTCGTCCCGGCAAGCTTCACGGAAGGCTCCCCGGCAAACTCCTCGGGCGCAATCTTCAGCAGCTTGAGGATTTCCGTCTCCTCTGCTTGACTTACTGCGTCCGCGGCCTCTGCCTCGTCCATAGTGTATCCAAATTCGCCCGCAGCTGCAGCTGCGGCGGCCTCCTCCATCCTGGAGGTGATGTAAGCTACATCCCGGTCGGTAGTATCCCGGGTGAGGCCCTTCTTCTCATCGGCGTTGCGGGGCTTCTCGACCAAGTTGTCGAAGAAGGTCAGCACGGTCTCCGGTGGGGGCTCCAGCCAAGTGGGGATGACGCCATGGGAGTCGCACGCAGGCATCATCGCTCGTATGGAATCGCGGGCAGTGCTGTTGCACAGCGGCACCACTCCCCGGGAAGGTCTGAACCACTCTGGATGGGCAGGGTCATGCTTGAAGAGCTCCTTGACCATCCCCTTCAACTCCAAGACGGTGAAGTTGTAGTTCAATCCAGGGCGCAGCCTCATGATGTCTGCCGCATTGCCGAATTCCCAGGCGGCCCTCTTCCTTTCTTGTAAAGGAGCGATGCGGCGGCGGAGGAAATCTGCTCCAACTTCTCCAACAGTCAGATTGGCGACCCGGAGACGAATGATCCTAATGAGGGCGATCTGAAGTTTGCTATCCTCCGGGGCCAATTCACTCCAATCCCTGCCGCGCACTATGGCAGTCTTGCGCGGCGTGGTAAAGGGCTCAGGATTGGCTTCCAGCACCCAGCACCAATCGGCTCTCCATTCCTCCCACTTGCCGCGGAGTTCTCCCTTCAGGTATGAGTCCTTCTTGTTCAGCCTGAAGATCCAGGAGATGCCGCCGGAGAGGGGAGCGCCAGACTCTACTCTAGGCATAAAGAAGTGGCGGAAAAGAGCTACTTTTGGATGAACCCCAACAAAGTTTTCGCACAGATGTGCGAAAACGGCCATCGTAAGGATGGCGTTGGGGGTGAAATCTAGGAGCTGGAGGCCATACGTGTTCATTACATCGCAAAAGAACTCCGAGTACGGAGGGCACATACCACAATGGAAGAATGCGGCAAAGAAAAAGTACCCGCCGGGGAACATGTCAGCGGCAACGGCGGGGAGGACTCTGGTGCGGGGATGAGCTTTGGTCTCCCTCGCCCAGAACAAATAGTATTTGTCCTGCAGCTCCATCGCGCCAAGCCTCGGCGCGAAGACCACGCACTTCTTCCGTAGGGCTGCCAACTTCGTCGCCTGCTCGGACTTCTCCTTCTTGGCCTTGTCGCTCTTCGCCTTGTCGCTCTTCGGAGCCATGGCGGGGGCGGCGAGGAAAGAGGTGAGGAGCTCGACGGTGCCGCGGATGCGGGAGACGGCGGAGGAAGGGAGGCGCTGGGCTCTCTGTCGACCTTTGGGAGGTGGAGGGCGACGGGGGTTTCTGGAGTATCAAGACGCAATGAAGACGATGGAGGGAACTGCCCCTGCTTCCTCTGCTTTTAAGGGGGAAGTGGGGGACGTTCCGCATTTCCCATTAAAGAACAGGCCACGATCTCTCCCACGACGCCGCGATCGACGCGTGCCGTTAGGGAGGGATGCGGGGGATACGGAAGGGGATACGGCTTGCCGTGGGCCGCGCGTGCCCGTGCACTGTCTTGGGCCTGGCCCAATAGCGCTCGGCACCATGTGTGGCCCAGGCCCGGGGGCTCCTGTCGGTGTACTAAGATAGGGGTACCTTAGTACCCCAACTTGTGCACGGGCAGTAGCAGCTTCCCGTGGCAGGGCTTACCGCGTGCTCGCCAAGAACTTTTCTGGTCCCTATGAAGCCATTCAAGAACAAAGTATACAAGTCAGAAGATCAACGCCCCGGCAAGAGGAGCTTGCCGGGAAGGCCGCACCAGGCTCAAGGCTACCACTTTATCACAAGACCCTGGCAAGAGGAGCTTGCCAGGAAGGCCAAGGAATACATATCTCAAGAGATGCCTCGGCGCATCATGCGCCCCGGCAGGACCCGGAGAGCGACAAGCTTTCGGGCCCGGCAAGACCACGCCCCCGGCAAGGTGCTTGCCGGGGAAACCTACGCTGTGTGCCCGCGCTCCAGCTCATCTGCCCACGCGTCGCCCTAGGGCCCTTCCAGGGGCGCGTGGTAGGCGGCTGTGCAGCCTGGGGCACACGGTGGCAAGCCACGGTGACGAAGCTACCGCCGTGGCGAACGGAGAAGCATGGACGGACGCTTTTGGGGCGACGGCGACGGGCATTTAATGCCCTTGTCCCCCACTGTCAAAGTTAGGTGAAGACCAGTGTTCATATACTGTTCATGCACTGTTGCAACTACCACCAAATTTACATTTTTACCCTCCTCTACGTTGACACCTATCGGTGACCCCTTTGAGCTATAAAAGGAGGCCCATGCACAACGTAGAGGGGGTTCGGATTCGAAAGCTAGACAACTCTCTCGCTCGGTGTAGCTAGTACTGTAGATCTTCAAGCTCCCGAGCCCAAGAACTCAATACAGCCAAGCAGGAGTAGGGTTTTACGCGTCCGCGCGGCCCGAACCTGGGTAAAACTGCCCGCGTGCGCTCCTCGATCTGCTCTCCGTGCTCCCTCTGCTCCCTTACCGCAACATAGAAGGGGCTCCGGTCCCATAGGTGCTCGTGGGAGGACAGTTTCCCCCTGACACCAGAGTCGACAAAAGAGTTATTACGATCAAAAACATCGTGAAGTCAGCTTTGAACCCGGTGAATATGTGTATCTACAAGTATCTCCTATGAGGGGCCTGCAACGATTCAAAGTTAAAGGAAAGCTAGCAACACGATTTATTGGACCCTTCTGTCTAGTTGCGCGAAGAGGCACAGTAGCCTACCAGCTAGATCTACCCAAAGAACTGTCAGACGTCCACGACGTGTTCCACGTCTCACAGTTGAGGAAATGTGTAAGCAACCCAGAGAAGCATGTATCTCATGAGAGCATTGACGTGCAACCAGACCTCACCTACAGAGAACGTCCAATAAAAATATTGGAGGAATCTGAAAGGGGGACCCGTCAGAAAACAATTAAGTTTTTCAAGGTTCAGTGGAGCAATCACACCGAGGATGAAGCAACATGGGAAAGAGAGGATTTTCTTTGGACAGAGTACACACACCTATTTGAGGATGAGCTGAAATCTCGAGGACGAGATTTTTCCTAAGGGGGTAGGTGTTGTAACACTCCAATTTTTTATTATTTGGTTTTCATCAAATTCTTTAATTACTTGGAAGGAGGTTATATAAATTTTTCTTAAAGCCTCTCCTTCTCAAATCTTTTATGACAAATATTACATGAGTTCTTCCCAATCTTGATTTTTGGTCTTGAGGGTTTTTCATCTTGTGTTGGCTCAACACAAATAATTTTTGGAAGGTTTTTACAATTCCTTTTTTATTAAAAAGAATTCCTATAAATTATGGATTTATTCTTCCCAATTCAAAAGTTTCTCTTTTGCCATGACATATGTTGAAATCTTCCTTCCAAAACCCACCTCCCTACTTTGGGTCAAGTCTAACATCCAATTCCAGCAAGTTTCAACCTTTTTTGATTTTATTTCTATTTATTTTATCCTCAAACCTTTTTCTGTGATTTATTTTGGACTCTTGGGATTTACAAAGGAAGTACCAGATCCATTAAGTTTCTGCACCCAAGCAAATTACCCTAGCTAATCCTTAGTACCCTCAACCTAGATCCATCAAGATCTGCTGGTCGACAATTCAAAATTTTCAAAATATGCTTGCTGCAAGTTTGGACCAGATTAGCCATTTTTGGTGAAATTCATTCTTTTTCTGTTCCTAAAAATCGGAGATAAATCAGGCAGCCTCTAGATGGATCAAGAGATCACTTCACCAAGTCCCAGCTCCAGAAAATTTTTCCACGTGCCTAAATCATTTCGTCGAACAGGTGGCCGGCACTGTTACTGTCAAGATTCAGAAATCCAGTGTTTCAGTTCTGTCGTCAGTGTCATTTTCTTCAGAGCCGTGGCGTCAATCTCGCCAGTGCTCACTCTGGCCTCTTGCTCCCTGCTCCTCCTTCTTATCCATCGCACCACACGGTTGTTTGGACGGGCGCGAGCATCGGTGGCGACATGTCTCGCCAACTCCGGTGTCGTCCGCGGTAGCAGAACCGCCCGTGGCGGCCAGCAGGGGCCAGCCCTGCCATACGGCGCCGTCCAGCACCGCCCACACCACCAGAAGCCTCCGCGTGGCCGTCCTCTTCCCCGTGCGTGCTACAACATAGTCACCGTGGCCTGAGAGGCGGAGAGCGCGCTCTCTGCCGCCAACGAGCCCGTGAGGCCGTTCCGTCGAAGACTTGGAGTATCGCCCAAGTTGTACCAAGTTTAGGCGTTGGATGGAGCCAGTGGACGAATCCGAAGATGCCCAGTCACCTTAACCTCCCGTCCAACCTCTGCCTCGCCGTAATCACTCGCTGGAGTGATCCCGTTCGCGGCAACCGCCTCGGGCCGGCTATAAATAGAGGCCCCGAGCTCGCCTTCGACCCAGCACCACTCCTCCACCTCACCAGAGCCACGCCCAACCACTAGAAGGACCTCGAGGAGGCCTTCTTCCCCAGCTCCGTCCGCCCCGATCTGCTTAGGGCTCCGACAAGATTCTCTCTGGTGAGAGCACTCCTGTCTCCCAAACTGTGCCAGTAGCCTCCTAGAGCACCCACTCTTCTAACACGAACCCCGATATGACATTTGCAGCCCTCCTCGGCGAGATCCATCACCGCCCAAACCGCCGTCCGCCGGAGTGGAAGCCGTCATCGACGTGGTGCTCGCCGACGACCAAGTCCACCACCCACCGACGTGGAACTGTCTCGTGAGTGCAACCATACCCTTGCCCTCCTCTGGATCGCCGTCGATCGTCGCCGGCGATCATCGTTTGCTTCAGCCGGCGGTGGGATTTTAAACCTGACATGCGGGATCCCCTCGTCAGCCTCTCCTCTCTTATTCGAACTGTTTTCTGAAAGCGCCTTCGGGCAAAGTACATGTTCCCTTTGGGTTGGCGTATTTCCAACCGAAGCGTTTTCTATTTTTCAAAACTAGCCCCTGGAAAGTTTCTGTTTCATCACAGATTAGTCCCTCGACTAAAACCTTTATAACTTTTAAACAAAAGATGATTTGTAGCTGATTTTTTTCTATCATCCTTATTTTTCTGTCTTTTTTTTATCATATTTATTTGAAAAATATTTGGAAATTTTTTTATGCACGCACGGTATTTACGTTAGTATCCGATTTATTTTATAACGTAGATACCGAAGGAGGTGACGGAGCCATAAACTTCGCCGAGCTAGACTCCGACTACTCCGAACCAGGCAAGCATGTTTGAACCTTTGATATGATGAGTGTTTTGCATGTTTGCTTGAGTAGTTTTCTCATGGCATGTTTATTTAAGCATTTGTGAATGTTATACTGCATGCAAGGCAAGGTGCAAGTGAGCTTCGAAATATGATGTGTTCATATGATGGTGAGATAACCTGATCATGTGGTGGCATGATAGGCTGTAAGCTGGTATTGTTGAAGCATGCCAGTTTTATGTCAACCGTTTAACTCCAGTATTAACGTGGATCAAGTCATGTTCCCGT
Organism: Secale cereale; assembly: GCA_902687465.1. Taxonomy (NCBI): domain Eukaryota; kingdom Viridiplantae; phylum Streptophyta; class Magnoliopsida; order Poales; family Poaceae; genus Secale; species Secale cereale. Next base: position 754,792,413 of record LR738713.1, on the reverse strand, counting down.
TCGTCTCCTTTTCGTGCTGCCACATGTCTTCTCCAAAGAGTGCGGTTTAGTCAGTTGCAAACCTCTTTCCTTGTACACACCAAATAGAGGGGCCGTGATGAGGGTTCCATGGCCCTGGATTAAAGCCCGTCATCCGATCAGGGGGCATGGGTGTTTCCGGTTGGGACTGAGAGGGGGGCACTCCTTAGAGCGCGCGATATAAATTTGATCCCATGCTATTCGAGGTTGTGGCCTCCCCGTCTTAGAGTTTTTCTTGAACGTTGCCTAGGGTGATTCCTGGCAGCGGAATGTGGAATGGGTGTGTACTGGTTCGATGTGTTTCTTCTAAAATACCATAAACGGAACTAGTCCTCTGTAACTACTGAAATCCGTTGGCTGTGGTTAAAGTGTACAAACTCTGCAGAGTCAAAACCATTCGAGTAACCATGTCCATGGTCAAGAACTTTGATCAACATATCAGTGTCAGTATCAGTGTAAGTCTCAGCGTCTGTCTCAGTGTCAGTCTCAGTTACAGTCTCCGGAGGATAAACATGAAATTGAGAGCGGTAAACCCGGCCGAATGTTATTCCTGTGGATGGACTAACCAGTTTATTATGTACTGAGTATTTCCTTGGGATGATTTACCTTCATGAGCTACTTGAATTCGAATGATGAAATATAAAACCTTTATGTGATGTCGCTCAGACGTCCGACTGTGGCATTCTTATTATTTACTTTTAGATATAAGCCCTTTATGTGATGTCGCTCAGACGTTCGGCTGTGGCATTCTTGTTATTTACTTTTGATATAAGCCCTTTATGTGATGTCGCTCAGACGTCCGACTGTGGCATCCTTGTTATTTACTTTCATTGTAAGCCCTTTTCGAGATGTCGCTTAGACGTCCGACTGTGGCAAGTACTGTCATTTACGTTTCAATATAAGCCCTTTATGTGGTGTCGCCCTGACGCCCGACTGCGGCATGTTAATTTATTTTACCTTTCGAGGCGTTGCTTCAGACACCCGATCGGTCTTTAGCTATTTTTATTGGGATTTCGGGAGGACTACTGCCTGACTTCCTTTTTATTTAACATGCAGTGCAAATTTATTATCTGAGTGCGCATTACTAGTCTGCTCATGTGCATCATGTTTGCATTTGTTATATCTTATGTCCAAACTATCTTGCGAGTACATTCAAAGTACTTACCTGGCTTGTTGATTTGGCCAGATGTTGACGAAGGCGATCTTATGGATGAAGAGTACGATAGCGAGTCCGACGCCTAGAGGAGTCCCAGTCAGTCTCGTACGATCCTGGAGTTGGTCACTTGTATTATATACGCTTCCGCTACCCAAATAAATTCATCGAGCCTCACTCCGGCGCTCGATGAGCTGTAAGATTTTGGAGTCATGTCACCCACTTCACTCTGACATATCCACCACCACTTTTATTATGAGTCAGTAGTTATGCCACCATACCCTTCGTGTCATATCCGCCTTTATGTATAATATCGTCGTGCTTGTAATAAATGGTTGAGCAGCCTCAGCTCAACCTTGTATAATATTTCGTACTTCTGGATTTCTGTATCAAGGATTTGTCTACCAGTAAGGAGGATTCTTCTATACTGGTCTTATAAAAAGGTCGGTTTCTCAATAAATGTTTTATTGGAAAACCGGTCCTGACATCCCTCCACTCACCCACACCCCCTGTTATTCTCCGGCGATGGTAGCCTCACACCGCAGCCGAACCAGTAAACCCTCGTACTCCTCTCCGCGTGGGCATCCACTTCCGTGTCTTCTCCGGCTCTGTGTCATCCCCTTCCTAGGCCATGCCATCGTCCACCGCCTTGGTGCTCTCGGCGCGGCGGGGTCAATGTGGTCAATGACCGACTTCCATCAGAAGATACTGTACGTGGAGAGGCTGACAGCTGGGTCCACGGCCACAACCGAGTTTTTTGTGATTTGCCAAGTAAGTCGCTTTGTCAGGCCTGTTGTGCTGCAAATCTTTTAAGACGAGGAGAGCTTCATTCGGCTGGCCGAGAAAATGTCCTATCAGTAATGAGAAATGGGCTGTACATTTTTAAAACACATCAAACCGGCAATTAGTTTCAAATTTCTTTTTTTTCATTCCGAGATTTTAAATTGCATTGATTTTTATGCGTGGACAATTTTTTGGATTTTATATAGATATACATTTATTTTTAAAATCAGTTTGAATGTGACTCAAAATTTCAGGATTAAAAACAGTTCGGACCGCACCGAAATATGCATAATTTCCTATAATTTTTTAACCGTGGCCACAATATGGGCTGTAATGCTAAAAAAAGAATGTGGGCTCCAAAAAAACCTTAAGAATTAGCAAATGGGCTGTAAATTATTAGAAATAATGGCAGATGGGCTGTATGATGTTTTCCACAGATTTGAGGCTTTCCTAAAAAAAGGTTGATGCAGGAGCAGTGACAATTGGATGTCCATCCAATGGCCGTCGTGCTTCTTCAATCTCTGCTCTTCCTGCTCTAACCGCTCAAACAAGCACCGGCGGGACTGCCTGCTCCCTCCTCCCCGCGTCCGGCTGTACAGTCGCGCAGGCCTCACCGCCCCACCGTACTCCCATCACCGGCCTAGCAATCCCTCTACTCACCCACACCTGTTGTTATTCTCCGGCGATGGTAGACGAACCAGTGAACCCTCGTATAGTCGTACTCCCCTCCGCGTGGGAAACAACTGCCGAGTCTTCCCTGCCTCCGTGTCGTTCCCTTCCTAGGCCTCGCCGTCTTCCACTGCCCTGGTGCTCTCGGTGCGGCCTGGTCCACGTGGTCAACGACCGACATGCATCTGAAGTGGACTGTACGTGGAGAGGCTGACAGCTGGGTCCACGGCCACACGCATGGAAATGCCTCCTTATTACGCGCAGAATAATGATTCCTCCACCTGACATCTGGGACCCACCGAAAGGGCCACTGTATTTCACGAAAAAATGTTACTGCCGCTGACAGCTTGGACCCACCAGCTATATCTTCGCACGCAAGGAAGTGCCTCCTTATTACGCACAAAACAAATGAATACTCCCCCTGCTAGCTGGGACCTAGTATAGTGGCAGGCTGACTTGTGAGCCTACTAAGTTGACGGGGACGAAGGGCTTTGTCAACTTAGTCAATATGCACGATTCTAGCTCCAGTGACCGTATGATGTCCATCCAACGGCCGTAGTGCCTCTTCAACCTCTGGTCTTCTTACTCCAGCCGCCCAAAGCAGCGCCAGTCGTGCTGCATGCTCCTGCCTCCCATGGCCGGCTGTGCTGCCGCGGAGGCCTCACGGCCCCCTACTATTCCGACCGCCGGCCAGGCCATCCCTCTACTGACCCACACCCCCTGTTATTTTGCGGCGACGGCAGCCTCACACCACAACGAACCAGTGAACCCTCGTACTCCTCTATGCGTGTGCATCCACTATCGCGTCTTCCCCGGCTCCGCATCGTCCCCTTCCTAGGCTTCGCCGTCGTCCACCGCCCTGGTGCTCTCGGCGCGGCGTGGTCAACGTGGTCAAGGAACGGCTTCCATCAGACGTGGACTGTACGTGGAGAGGCCGACAGCTGGGTCCACGGCCGCAGCAAGGAAGTTCCTCCTTATTACACGCAAAATAATTATTCCTCCACCTGACATCGGGGACCCACCGGACAGGCCATCGTATTTCATAAAAAAACATTTCCCCTTGACTGCTGGGACGGACCAGCTACATCTTCGCACGCAAGGAAGTGCGTCCGAGCCAAAAAAAAGATTCGCCCCCTGACTCCTAGGACCCACCAGCTACATCTTCGCAAGCAAGGAAGTGCCTGACAGTCGAGACCAACCTGGTGGAAGCATACGTACCATTGTCATTCTGGTCGCGAACGTGTACGTACATACTGGTGGATGTAGAGGCGAGCACGTGTCATAGTAGAGGCGCGCACGTAGCATGTACACGTACATACGACGGCGAGTGTGCAAGAAAGAAAATACGGCCACGTACGTACATACGGGCAGGGTCTCGAACGCCTACTCACGCATACGTACGGCCATGGCTCGTGTACATGGCTGGGTCGGAACGGAGAAACAGCGTCGTCGGTGTGTTCATGGGGAGGCATCCGGCTGGGTCGGAACGAAATGCGTTGTCGTGTTCATCAGGAGGGCTTGGATGGAACATCCGATGGAAATGAGGTCTGGCGTACCGCAGAACGGAGGAAACAGCCTTGTGTTCGACCGGCCACGTTCGAAACGGGATCCTGTTCATCGGGAGGGGTCTGGCGTACTGCAAAATGGAGGAAATGGACCTCCTACGGTCGAAACGGGGGTCCTGTTGATCAGGAGGGGTGTGGCGTACCACAAAACGGAGGAAACAGACTTGTGTTGGAGTGCTACGGTCGAAACGGGGGTCCTGTTCATCAGGAGGGTTGTGGCGTACCACAAAACGGAGGAAACAGACTTGTGTTGGAGCGCTACGGTCGAAACGGGGGTCCTGTTCATCGGGAGGGGTGTGGCGTACCGCAAAACGGGACTCCACGGGATACTGTTCATCACCACCGTCGACCCCCTCCAGCCTCCATGGGTTACTGTTCATCCACCGTCGACCTCCTCCAGCCTCCACCTGCGACTGTTCAGCCTCCACTGTGCGCTACTCCACCGACTACTGTTCAACCAGCCCTCACCACGGGCTCCTGTTCAACCACCCCTCCACGGGCTACTGTTCATCCAGTACTGCACCGTCTACTGTTCATGCAGCCCTCCACGGGGTGGTCCTGTTCATGCAGCCCTCCACGGGGTGGTCCTGTTCATGCAGCCCTCCACGGGGTGGTCCTGTTCATGCAGCCCTCCACGGGGTCCTGTTCATGCAGCCTCAACCGGCTCGATCGAATAGGGTCCTGTTCATGCAGAGGCAACACCACGGGGTCCTGTTCAGCCACCCCCACCAAGAACTGTTCATCCAAACCCCCCCAGCAATGCTCACTGTTCATGCAGAGGCAGGATCGATCGGCTTCAGTTAGCAGTAGTAGCGAAGGAATCACTCGATCGGGTTCAGTTAACAGCCATCGATCGATCGCTCGGGTTCAGTAACGCATAGCCTGCAGTGCAATCGCTCGGGTTCAGTTAGAGCCCAATGCCTCGCTTGGGTTCAGTTAGAGCCCAATGCCTCTCACCCACGCGCATGCGTATACGAGAGAAATGCGCATCGCTCGGCCCCGACCACCCACCGTAACCGGGAACACCCCGATATTTTCCTCGCCCTCGCTACTACCACAGTTTTTTCTGTCATGGACGACCCAAAGAATGTCAAGCAGTTGTGTCTCCGGCTCGCCCTGGACGAAAAGCCCATTTTCTGTCATGATTTTTTGTCATAAAAGTAGGACCCCACAACATCTATGATGATACCGTGTTTTGTCACAATTATTGTCATAGAAGTGTCATAAGTATGACAGAAAAAAGTTTTGTTCGGCCCAAAATGTCACGGATATGTCTTTTTTTGTAGTGAAGGTATATGGTGGGTGTATGGTATCGGCGAAAGTTGCACGGTATGAGAGAGGCTAGCAATGGTGGAAGGGTGAGAGTGCGTATAATCCATGGACTCAACATTAGTCATAAAGAACTCACATACTTATTGCAAAAATCTACAAGTCATCAAAACAAAGTACTACACGCATGCTCCTAGGGGAAGGGTTGGTAGGAGTTAACCATCACATGATCCCAACCTCCACACAAAGGATGACACTCAATGAAATACCTCATGCTTCAAATTTTTCACACAACTGTTACTATACGTGCATGCTATGGGACTTGCAAACCTTAACACAAGTATTTCTCAAATTCACATCTACTCTCCTAGCATGACTCTAATATCACCATCCTCATATCTCAAAACGATCATCAAGTATCAAACTTCTCATAGTATTTAACGCACTTTATATGAAAGTTTTTACTATACCCATCTTGGATGCCTATCATATTAGGACTAGTTTTATAACGAAAGCACATTACCATGCTGTTCTAAAAGACTCTCAAAAGGATATAAGTGAAGCATGAGAGATCAACAATTTCTACAAAATAAAACCACCACAGTGCTCTAAAGGATATAAGTGAAGCACTAGAGCAAAACTATCTAGCTCAAAAGATATAAGTGAAGCACATAGACTATTCTAATAAATTCTAAACCATATTTATCTCTCTCAAAAGGTGTGTCCAGCAAGTATGATTGTGACAAACTAAAAATCAAATACTCAAATCATACATGACGCTCCAAGCAAAACAAATATCCTGTCGTGAATAAAAATATAGTCTCAAGTATAGTTACCGATAGATGAAGACGAAAGAGGGGATGCCTTCCCGTGGCATCCCCAAGATTAGGCTTTTTGTTGTCCTTGAATTTTACCTTGGGGTGCCTTGGGCATACCCAAGCTTAGGCTCTTTCCACTCTTTGTTCCATAGTCCATCAAAGCCATACTCAAAACTTGAAAACTTCACAACACAAAACTTAGCCAAAAATCTTGTGAGCTCCGTTAGTATAAGAAAACAAACCACCACTCAAAGGTACTGTAATGAACTCATTCGTTGTTTATATTGGTGTTAAACCTACTGTATTCCAACTTCTCTATGATTAATATTGCCCAATACTACTCATAGATTCATCAAAATAGCAAACAACACACAAAAAATAGAATTTGTCAAAAATAGAACAATCTGTAGTAATCTGTAACTTTAGAATACTTCTGTAACTCTAAAAAAATTTAAATAAATTTGTAAACATGAGGAATTTGTCTATTAATCATCTGCAAAAAGAATCAACTAAATAGCACTCTCCAGTAAAAAATCACAGCCAAACTCGTAAGCGCTAAAGTTTCTGTTTTTTACAGCATGATCATGTAAACTTCACACAAGTCTTCCCAAAGGTTCTACTTGGCACAAACAGTAATTAAAACACAAAACCACATCTAAACAGAAGCTAGAAGCATTATTTATTCCTAAACAGAAGCAAAAACAAAGAAAATAAAATTGGGTTGCCTCCCAACAAGTGCTATCGTTTAACGCCCCTAGCTAGGCACGATACAAGAATAGATTCGTATGGTAATTTGATTTTCTTTCTAGGAAATTGTTCCATGCCTTTCCTTAACGGAAATTGGAATCTAATATTTCCTTCCTTCATATCAATAATTGCACCAATCGTTCTAAGGAAAGGTCTACCAAGAATAAAAGGACATGAAGGATTGCAATCTATATCAAGAGCGATGAAATCTACGGGCACATAATTCCTATTGGCAACAATAAGAACATCATTAATTCTTCCCATATGTTTCTTAATGGTAGAATCCGCAAGATGCAAATTTAGAGAACAATCATCAAGCTCATGGAAACCTAACAAATTACATAAAGTTTTTGGGATTGTAGAAAGACTTGCACCCAAATCACATAAAGCAAAGCATTCATGATCCTTAATTTTAATTTTAATAGTAGGTTCCCACTCATCATAAAGCTTTCTAGGGATAGAAACTTCTAATTCAAGTTTTTCTTCATAAGATTGCATCAAAGCATCAACTATGTGTTTGGTAAAAGCCTTATTTTGGCTATAAGCATGCGGAGAATTTAGTACGGATTGCATCAAGGAAATACAATCTATTAAAGAGCAATTATCATAATTGAATCTCTTGAAATCCAAAATAGTGGGTTCATCACTATGCAAAGTTTTAATCTCTTCAATCCCACTTTTAACAATTTTAGCATCAAGATCTAAAAACTCCGAATCATTGGGACACCTTTTAGCTAAAGTAGACTCATCTCCAGTCCCATCTTTATCAAGATTCATACTAGAAAACAAGGATCTAATAGGAGACACATCAATAACTTTCAGATCTTCATCATTATTTTCATGATAACTAGAAGAACACGCTTTCATAAAGCACTCTTTTTTAGCACACATCCTAGCGGTTCTTTCTTTGCATTCATCAATGGAAATTCTCATGGCTTTGAGAGACTCATTGATATCATGCTTTTGTGGAATAGATCTAAGTTTCAAAGAATCAACGTCAAGAGTAATTCTATCCACGTTTCTAGCCAATTCATCAACCTTAAGCAATTTTTCTTCAGGCATAGCATTGAAATTCTTTTGCGAAATCATAAACTCTTTAACACTAGTTTCAAATTCAGAGGGCATCTTACCAAAATTTCCACAAGAGTTGTTGTAGGAATTACCATAATTATTAGAGAAATTACTAGGAAAAGGCCTATGATTAAAGTTTCCTCTATAATCATTGTTGCCAAAATTATTCCTACCAACAAAATTCACATCAAAAGATTCATTGTTATTTTCAATCAACGTGGATAAAGGCACATCATTAGGATCAGAAGAAGCACTCTTAGTAGCAAATAATTTCATAAGTTCATCCATCTTTCCACTCAAAACACTAATCTCTTGAATAGCATGCACTTTTTTACTAGTAGATCTTTCGGTGTGCCATTGAGAGTAGTTAACCATAATATTATCTAGGAGTTTGGTAGCTTCTCCTAAGGTAGTTTCCATGAAGGTGCCTCCCGCGGCCGAATCTAAAAGATTTATAGAAGCAAAATTTAAGCCAACATAAAAAAATTGTATAATCATCCATAAGTTCAAACCGTGTGTAGGACAATTATGTATCATTGATTTCATTCTCTCCCAAGCTTGTGAAACATGCTCATGATCAAGTTGCTTAAAATTCATAATATCGTTTCTAAGAGAGATAATCTTAGCGGGAGGAAAATACTTAGAGATAAAAGCATCTTTGCACTTATTCCATGAATCAATACTATTTCTAGGCAAAGAGGAAAACCAAGTTTTAGCACGATCTCTAAGTGAAAATGGAAATAGCTTCAATTTAACAATATCATTATCCGTATCCCTCCTCTTTTGCATATCACATAAATCAACAAAGTTGTTCAGATGGCTAGCGGCATCTTCACTAGGAAGGCCAGAAAATTGATTTTTCATGACAAGATTCAACAGGGCAGCATTGATCTCACAAGATTCAACATCGGTAATAGGAGCAATCGAAGTGCTAATAAAATCATTATTGTTGGTATTGGAAAAGTCACACAATTTGGTATTGTTCTGAGCCATAGTGAGCAGCAAGCAATCCAACACACAAGCAAACAAGAGGCAAGCGAACGGTAAACACACGGAAAAAGAAGGGCAAATAAAACGGCAAGGGTGAAGTGGGGGAGAGGAAAACGAGAGGCAAATAATGTAATGCGAAGGATAAGGGTTTGTGATAGATACTTGGTATATGACTTCTGCGTAAGCCTCCCTGGCAACGGCGCCAGAAATTCTTCTTGCTACTTCTCGAGCTTGCTTTGTATTCCCTCGAAGAGGAAAGGGTGATGCAGCACAGTAGCATAAGTATTTCCCTCAGTTTTTGAAACCAAGGTATCAATCCAGTAGGAGACCACGCGCGAGTCCCTCGCACCTGCACAAACAAATAAGAACTTCGCAGCCAACACGATAAGGGGTTGTCAAACCCTTTACGGTCACTTACGAAAGTGAGATCTGATAGATAGGATAGTATAATATTTTTTTCTTCCTATTTTTGGTATAAGAACAGAAAGTAAATAAAGCAAAGTAAAGTAGATGGAAGATTAATATGTTGAGAATTGACTAGGGGGCCATAGGTTTCACTAGTGGCTTCTCTCATGATAGCAAAATTCTACGGTGGGTGAACAAATTACTGTCGAACAATTGATAGAAAAGCGCATAATTATGAGAATATCTAGGCATGATCATTATATATAGGCATCTCGTCCGTGACAAGTAGACCGACAACGATTCTGCATCTACTACTATTACTCCACACGTCGACCGCTATCCAGCATGCATCTAGAGTATGAAGTTCATAAGAACAGAGTAACGCTTTAAGCAAGATGACATGATGTAGAGGGATAGACTCAAGCAATATGATATAAACCCCATCTTTTTATCCTCGATGGCAACAATACAATACGTGCCTTGCTGCCCCTGTTGTCACTGGGAAAGGACACCGCAAGATTGAACCCAAAGCTAAGCACTTCTCCCATTGCAAGAACTATAGATCTAGTAGGCCAAACCAAACCAATAATTCGAAGAGACTTGCAAGGATATTATAATAATACATAAATGATTTCAGAAAAGAATCAAATATTGTTCATAGATAATCTTTATCATAAACCCACAATTCATCGGATCTCGACAAACACACCGCAAAAAGATTACATCGAATAGATCTCCTCGAAGATCGAGGAGAACTTTGTATTTAGATCCAAATAGAGAGAAGAAGGCATCTAGCTAATAACTATGGACCCGAAGGCCTGTGGTAAACTACTCACAACTCATTGGTGATGCTATGGTGTTGATGTAGAAGCACTACGTGGTAGATCCCCCCTCCGGCGGAGCTTCAGACCAATTCCCAAGATGGGATCTCACGTGAACAGAAGGTTGTGGCGGTGGAATTAGGGTTTTCTCTATTGCCTCGATGTTTTTAGGGTACATGGATATATATAGGAGAAAGGAGGGCATTGGGGGAGCCAGAGGGGGACCATGAGGGTGGGGGGCGCGCCCAGGGGAGGGGGTGCGCCCTGGACCCTCGTGGCCACCTCCTTCATTCCTTCGCGTGTACTCCAAGTCTTCTGGGTAGATACGGTACCAAAAATAACTCTCCCGATGGTTTCATTCCGTATGGACCCCGTTTGATATTCCTTTTCTGCGAAACTCTGAAATAGGCAAATAAACAGCAATTTGCACTGGTCCTTGGGTTAGTAGGTTAGTCCCAAAAATAATATAAAAGTGTATAATAAAGCCCATTAAACATCCAAAAAAGAATATATGATAGCATGGAACAATAAAAAATTATAGATACATTGGAGACGTATCAGAGAGTAACCCCTCAAATCATACATTGTTTAATTTCCCTTCGTGTTTTCCGAAGGATGAATCTATGATGATTGCTATGATCCCGTTGATTCATTTGAAATATCCCTTTTTGATGATGCTTGCTATGCTGGTGGCCAAGATGCCAATATGAATTATGCTTATGGAGATGAACTTTCTATAGTTCCTTATGTTAGAAATGAGATTGTTGATATTGCACCCACACATGATAGTCATATTATCTTTTTGAATTCTCCAAACTACACTATATCGGAGAAGTTTGCACTTATTAAGCATTATATTGATGGGCTGTCTTTTACCGTTGCACATGATAATTTTGATGAATATAATATGCATGTGCTTGCTGCTCCTACTTTCAATTATTATGAGAGAGTAACTACATCTCCACCTCTCTATGTTTCCAACATGATAGAATTGCAAGAAACTACCTATACTATACATTGGCCTTTACTTGCTGTGTATGAATAGTTCTTGTATGACATGCCTGTGCATAGGAAGAGAGTTAGACTTCGTCATTGCTTGATATATTTTGCTTTGTGCTCACTACTAAATGCCAAATCATTGCTAATTCAAATTGGCTTTGATATAACTTGGGATCCGGATGGATTCATTACTTGAGCACTATGGCTTTAAAGAAAGCGCTACCAGGGAGACAACCCGGAAGTTTAAAAAAAGAGTCATTTATTTTTGTTGAGTGCTTTTATGAAGTTTAAAAACATAAAAATATAGAGGGGAACTTAAAACTTCACAAAAAGAAGAGTGGAAGTGAGATAGACGAGCACCGTGGAAGTGGGAGCATGCCTTGAACTTTGTTCATGCACATGGAAACTTTGTGAATCTTGAATTGCAGAAACTTTTCAACAAAAATAATTATCTCCCTGTACAATTCCATTGTATTATAAAAGTAATGTGCCAAGAGTTTCCTTTAGGATGATTACATTGCTTGTTGGCTTGTGCGGTGCAAAAACAGAAACTATGGCTGTAGTGCGCGATTTTACCTTTTTTTACTGGAACGTCGAAAGGTTCTGAAAGTTCATGCACAGTATTGATATAAAAAATGTTTATTTTTCCTATCTTTTTCAGAACTTTTAGAGTTACAGAAGTATGGTGGAAGTTCGCATCTTTACATACTGTCCCGTTTTCACATATTGTTGTTATAGCTTCATTATTTGCATATGTTTGAATTCATGTTGAAGCCTCCTTGACTTGGGGCCATAGAATTGTGATAGCATACAGTGGGTAATTTTTTTTTATAATTATACAATAATTTTAGAGAAGTACATGATGAGATTTCATTCATCATATGCACTAACCCCGCTAAAAGTTCGGTCAATGTAACACTCCAAATTTTTGAATTTGTTTTCATCAAACTTTTTGGTCTTTTGGAAGGGGGATATTTGAACCTTTCTTAAAACCCCTTTCTAAAATCTTTTCTGGCAAAAGTTGGTGTGTTCTTCTCAACCTTGAATCTGGTCTTGAAGGTTTTCTCCTTGTGTTGGCTCAACATATTTCTTTAAAGGGATTTGTTTGACAATTGCTCTTTATGAAAAGCTTCATATAAAAACCATGGACTTATTTTCCCATTCAAACTTTTCTTGCCATGACACCCAATGAAGATCTTTCTTCCCAAAACCATCATTCCCACCTTGAAACAAGTCCAACATCAATTCCAGTAGGTTTTAACCTCATTTATATTTTTCTTCTAATTATTTTATCCCAAAAACAAATTCTGTCTTTTAAATTGAGCCTTGGTGATTTACAGAGGAACTACCAGTCCCCTTTTGAGTTTTGATCCCAAACAAGCTCCCCTGGCTAGTCCTTAGTACCCTCAACCTAGATCCATCATGATCCACTGGTCCACAGTTCAAAATTTTCAAATTTGACTTGCTGCAAGTTTGGACCAGATTTGCCATTTTTGATTGAAATTCATATTTTCTCCCTTCCTAAAAAGCTGAGATAACTCAGGCAGCCTCCAGATACATCAAGAGACCACCTCACATAAGGTCAACTCTAGAAAAATTTTCCACATGCCAAAAACATTTCATCGAACACCTGGCGTGCACTGTTTCTGTCAAAATTCAGAAAGTTCAGAAGTTCAATGATTCAGTTCTGCCGCCAGTTTCGTTTCTTCAGAGTCGCGGCGTCAATCTCGCTAGTGCTCGCAGTGGCACGATGCTCGCTGCTCCTTCTCCTTATCCAGAGCGCCGCTAGGTCGTTTGGACGGGGGAGAGCGTCGGTGACGACGTGGCTCGCCAGCGCCGGCTTCTTCCGCGGTGGCAGAGCCACCCGTGGCGGCCGATAGGCACCCGCCCTGCAGAACAGCGCCGTCCGGCACCGCCCAAAACACCAGAGGCCTCCGCGTGGCCATCGCCGTGGCCTGGCAAGCACAGGGCACGCTCCCTGCCGCCGACGTGCCCGTGAGCCGTCCCGTCGAGAACGTGGAGTAGCGCCCAAGTTTTTCCAAGTTCAGCCTCTGGATGGAACCAGTAGACCCGCACGTTGGTGCCCAACCACCTAAAAACCCCGTTCGGCCACTGCCCCACCATAATCATCACCGGAGTTATCCCGTTCACGGCAACCGCCTCAGATATGCTATAAAAGGGGCCCTCGAGCTCGCCTTTGAGGCTGCACCACACCTCCACCTCACCAGAGCCCCGCCTAGCCACTGGAAGAGCCTCGAGGAGCCTTTCTTCCCCAACTCCGGCTGCCCCGATCCGCTTCGGGCTCCGGTAGCTCCCTCTCTGGTGAGAGCACCTCCACCGCCCTAGTCTTGCCGGTAGTCTCCTAACACACCTAGACGACTAACCCCCACTCCAATTTGACCCCCGCAGCTCTCTCCGACGAGACCCACGACCACCCGAACCACCGTCCGCCGGAGACAAGGCCGCCGTCGACGTGGTGCTCGCCGACGTCCAACTCCACCACCCACCGACGTGGAAGAGCACCAAGAACACGTAGGTACCACCCACTTCCCCTACCTCGCCGTGGATCGGCGCCGGCGATCATCGCAGCTCTCTGGCGCCGGCGTGACTCTGTTTTCAATTCGAGAATTCAAACCTGACGGGTGGGACCCCCTCGTCAGTCTCTCTATCTCGTTCGAACCGTTTTTCTGGAAGCGCCTTCGGGCAAAGTACGCTTTCCCTATTCAGCTGGCCTACTTCTTACTGAATCGTTTTCTGTTTTTATATTCTAGCCCCTGGAAACTTTTTGTTTCATTACAGACAAGTCCCTGGAAAAAAACTTTAATAACTTTTAAACAAAAACTGATTTTGAGTTGATTCTTTTTTTGACCTCTTTGTTTTTCTGTCTAGTTTTTTATCATATTTATTTGAAAAAAATTTGGGACAACTTTTATGCATGCACGGTATTTATGTTAGTACGGTTTTATTTGTATCCTGAGATACCGAAGGAAGTGACGGGGCCGCGAACTTCATCGAGTTAGACTCCGACTACTCCGAACGAGGCAAGCATGTTTGAACCTTTGATATGATGAGTGTGTTGCTTGTTTGCTTGAGTAGTTCTTCTTCATGGCATGGTTATATAAGCATTTGTGGATGATATATTTCATGCAAAGCAAGCTCCGTGTGAGCCCCGAAAGATGACGATGAACCAACCTGATCATGTGGTGACATGATAGGTTGTGAGCTGGTATTGTTGGAGCATGCCAGTCAACCGTTAACTCTAGTATTAACGTGGATCAAGTCATGATCCCGTTCATCTCCTTTCTGGTACTGTCACATGTCTTCTGCAAAGATTACGGTTTAGTCAGGGGTAAACCTCTTTCCTTGTACACACCAAATAGGGGGGCCGGGATGAGGGTTCCATGGCCCTGGATTAAAGCCCGTCATCCGGTCAGGGAGCATGTGTGTTTCCGGTTGGGACCGAGAGGGGGGCACCCCTTAGAGCGCGCGATATAAATTTGATCCCATGCTATTCGAGGTTGTAGCCTCCACGTCTTAAAGTTTTTCGTGAACGTTGTCTCGGGTGATTCCGCGCAGCAGGATGTGAAATGGGTGTGTACTGGTTAGTTGTGTTTCTGCTAAAACACCGTAGACGGAACTAGTCCATTGTGGCTAGTGTAATCCGTTGGCTGTGATTTAAGAGTACAAACTCTGCAGAGTCAAAACCCATCGAGTAGCCATGTCTATGGTCTAGCGTCAATCTCCGTGTCAACCTTAGTGACCATCTCGGGTATTTTATGATAGTGATAAGAATGGTAATCTAGTCAAGGATCATCTTGGTAGATGAGCTAACTAGTTATTTCTGCACTGAGTAATCTTTTGAGATTTATTTACCGTCATACCAAGGATTATATAAGCCCTTTATGTGATGTCGCTCAGACATCCGACTGTGGCATTCTCGTTATTTACTTTTGAATATAAGCCCTTTATGTGATGTCGCTCAGACATCCGACTGTGGCATTCTCGTTATTTACTTTTGAATATAAGCCCTTTATGTGATGTCGCTCAGACGTCCGACTGTGGCATTCTCGTTATTTACTTTTGAATATAAGCCTTTTATGTGATGTC
>LR738713.1:754729232-754776972 GCA_902687465.1 Secale cereale | reverse complement strand
ATTTCCCGTTATTTACTTTCGAATATAAGCCCTTTATGTGATGTCGCTCAGACGTCCGACTGTGGCATTCTTGTTATTTATTTTCATTATAAGCCCTTTATGTGATGTCGCTCAGACGTCCGACTATTGCATTCTCATTATTTATTTTCATTATAAGCCCTTTATGTGATGTCGCTCAGACATCCGACTGTGGCATGTTTTTATTCATTGTTCCATACGAGGCGTCGCTCAGACATTCGATCTGTATCCTTTTATTTTTCCATTGGAATTTCGGGAGGACTACCGCCCGACTTTTATTTTTATTTTGCAGCGTAAATTTATTCTTTGAGTACCTATTGCTAGTCTGCTCATATGCATCATGTTTGCATTTGTTATATCTTATGTCCGAACTGTCTTGCGAGTACATTCAAAGTACTCACCTGGCGTGTTGATTTAGCCAGATGTTGACGAAGGCGATCTCATGGATGAAGAGTTTGATAGCGAGTCCGACGCCTAGTGGAGTCCCAGTCAGTCTCTTGCGATCCTGGAGCTGATCACTGTATTATAACCGCTTCCGCCTATCACCAAATAAATTCATCGGGTCTCACTCCGACACCCGATGAACTGTTAGATATTGGAGTCGTGTCACCCACTACACTGTGACACATCCACCACCTCTTTATTACGAGTCTGTAGTTATGCCACCCTACCCTTGTGTCATATCCGCCCTTATGTATTATATTGGCGTGCTTGTAATAAATTGTTGAGCAGCCTCAGCTCAACCTTGTATAATATTCAGTACTCTGGAATTCTGTATCAAGGATTTGTCTACCAGTGAGAAGGATTTTTCTGCATTGGTCCGATAAAAAGGTCGGTTTCTTAGTAAATATTTTACTATTAAACTGGTTCTGACTACCTTGGTACCAGAGCCAGGCTGACTGTAGGAAGCCACTAGGTGTGACCGCAAATTGGTTATTAGCGTATTAAGTGCTATTTCAGCATTTTTACATTTGTAGCATTTTGCTGTTAGTCATCATAAATTCATGATTTGACTATTCGGAATTTTTGTCTACTTTTGTAGATGGCCGGCAGTGACTGTGAGTCACAGGTGTTCGCCAACATACCAGAGGGGTTTATCAAGCTCCTCGTCGCCATCACCAAGGTCGCTATCAGGCCATCAACCCGTCCAGAGTTCACACTCTACCAGCACAAGATCAGCGACAGCGTGTCGATGCACCAGGCCGCGGTGCAGTTCAAGGGAGGGCGTTCTGAGGCACGCCGCTTCTGATTTGTGGGCAGGGCCATGCCTACGGAGAGGCATGCCATGCAAATGGCTGCCCGCGAGGCGATAGCTCGTCTCCGGGATGCTCTTCCTTCGATGAAGACTCGTCGCTACCGCTACCTCCCATGCCACGTGCCTTACACGTGCCACTATGCATTTGCTTGCGCAAGGGGGGAACGTGATGAAGCTATCGAATCGTTGGTTGAGTACCTCAAGGCTCTTGAGGCAGCTTTTGATAACCTTGTGAACGACTTGGTGGCTGCTCGTATGTACTTAGTTCAGAGCGGTTCCACCAATAGGAGGGAGCTCCTCCATACTTCACCACCACTGACATATGTCTCGTCCTCAGCATCTTATGCACCTGCCATCTTAGCCACCGCTCGCCGCCTACCTACCACTGAGGAGTTTGACCAAGTCATTGCTCTGACTCCAATCAGAGATGCACCACCTACCGCGCCCGCACCAACTCCTCGAACTAGCATTCCACGCCTGGAGCCTATTAGTGAGGAGGAGATTGAGTCTCCATCGCCACTTGGTCTTACCCTCGGCAGGCCGAAGGAAGTCTTCACCATCTCTGACTAAGTGCGCCTGTCCGCCATGCGATGCGTCCGCGTGTATGATATGTTTTATATGTAAAATAGGTTGATGAGAAGTAGTCTGTTTGCGCATCATGTAGGAACTCGGAGAAGTGCACTAGCCTAAATAACATGTCAGGAATGTGTACGCGCATACTGAGTGACGTATTGTATAATTATGACTCGCGAGTAAGATATGTACTAAGCGGTCCTTCTCCATGCGCAATCAAGTATCCCCTTTAAAAATCTTTGGAGTTCGTACTTTTCTGCATTTGCAAAATCATTGGTTAATTTTTTTTGCCGCTCAGTTTTTCTCATGAGTTCTGCAATCATACCCCAGAGTGGAAAATGACTCGTCCCTGGACTCGTTCCATGCCAAGTCTGCTAGAGGAAAATTATGGTACCCAGACAAGTAACAACTTCACGCAAGGACAGTCAAGTCAGCAGGGCAGTGAAACAGCATTTTCCCAAGTATGTCGCCTTTACGAGCAAAGCCAGCAGCAGCACCAAGAAATGACGAACCATGTTATCAATATGGGAAATCAACGTGAGCCACATCAGCAGCATTCAAAATTGTCTGAACTACAGAAGACACGTCCACCAACATTTTCTCACACTGATAGACCTCTTGAGGCCGATGATTGGCTTCGAGATAGTGAAAGGAAATTGATTATTGCACAATGCTCGGATCGTGAAAAGGTACTCTATGCACCACACTACCTTACTGGAGCAGTTGCATCATGGTGGGAGAATTTTCTGCATATGCACCCCAATGAAAATGATATCACTTGGGAGGATTTTAAACAAGGTTTTCATGGGGCGCACATCGCTAGAAGCATTATGAAGATCAAGAAAAGGAATTTGATGACCTCAAACAGAGAGGCATGACAGTGACTGAGTACAACAGCCAGTTTACTCAATTATCTCGTTATGCCAACGAAGAGCATATGACCAAAAATAAAAAGATGGAAAAGTTCCTGGACGGTCTGGCACCAGCACTTAAATGCCAGCTAGTTGTACACACCTTTCCAGATTTCAAGACAATTGTGGACAAGGCTATTACTTTGGAAAATGAGCGCCACAGTTTGGAAGATATTCGCAAGCGAAAAAGGGATAAGACTACTCACACTCGCAACAACCGGAACAAGACTAATTTTCAGAAAAATGGGGCGAACAAATCCATGACCAATGATACGCGTTCGAACAAAAATTTCCATGCAAGGGACAAGGATTTTTTGTATCGCCCAGGCGTTACTTGCTATGCTTGTGGAGAAGAGGGACACTATGCCAAACATTGCCCAAAACCAAGGAACTCAACCCCGAAGCTGAACAACAATGGTAACAATTCAGCACCCAAGCGTAACAACTTCAACCCCAATAACAACCACAAGAAAGGTCACCTAAACCATGTGCCCAAGGAGCAAGCACAGGATGCCCCGGATATCATACTCGGTACGTTCCCTGTCAACACAATACCTGCCATGGTTTTGTTTGATTCTGGAGCTTCTCATTCGTTCATTTCAAAGAACTTTGCTTTGCAACATGATTTCTCGACACTTCCCTTGGGAAAATCAATGACCATCAAGTCCCCCGGAAGTAAGCAGATCACTCAGAGTTACTGCCAAGGTGTGATTATTGAGATTGAAGGATTAAAGTTTCAGGCAAACGTCATCGTGCTGGAAAATAAGGGACTGGATGTTATCCTAGGTATGGACTGGTTGACCACCAATAAAGGATTTATCAACTGCTTCAACCGAACTGTGATTCTTACTCATCATCACGGAAAGACGATAAGAGTCGCAGCGCAAGAAAGACTAGTATCACGGCAACCAAAATTGAACAAGGTAGACACTTCTGAGTTGAGTAAGGTTCCAGTAGTATGTGAGTTTCCGGACGTGTTTCCCGAAGAACTGCCAGGCATGCCACCAGACCGGGAAATAGAATTCATTATTGAGCTAGCACCTGGAACCACCCCCATTTACAAGAAACCATACAGAATGGCACCATCCGAATTGGTTGAATTAAAGAAGCAAATAAAAGAGTTACTGGACAAAGGATTTATACGGGCCAGCTCCTCATCTTGGGGTTCGCCGGTACTATTTGCCAAGAAAAAGAATGGGACATTGAGACTGTGTATAGACTATCGAGCGCTCAACATGGTCACTATCAAAAACAAATATCCGATGCCACGGATAAATGATTTATTTGACCAGCTCGCCCAAGCCAAGGTTTTCTCAGAAATTGATTTAAGGTCGGGGTATCATCAATTAAAAGTACGGAGAGAAGATATCCCGAAAATAGCATTCACCTCCAGATACGGACTGTATGAATTTACAGTAATGCCGTTTGGACTGACCAACGCCCCCGCATATTTTATCCACCTCATGAACAAAGTGCTTATGAAATTTATGGACAAATTTGTTGTGGTGTTTATTGATGATATCCTAGTATACTCTAAGACACCAGAAGAACATGCTGAACATCTCTGAATTGTGCTGGGAGAATTAAGAAAACATCAACTATACGCCAAATTCAGCAAATGCAAATTTTGGTTAAGACAGGTTGGTTTTCTAGGCCACGTATTAACACAGGAAGGAGTTGCTGTGGACCCAGTAAAGGCCGTACTTGGCTGGAAACCACCAGCCAACGTAACAGATGTACGAAGTTTCCTCGGAATGGCTGGATATTATCGAAGGTTTATTGAGGGATTTTCCACCATAGCCAAACCCATGACACAGTTACTCAAGAAGGATAAGAAATTCGTATCGACTGAAGGTTGTGAGAAAAGCTTCCAGGAACTCAAAAGGAAATGAAGAACAACCCCAGTATTGGTCGTACCAGACATACACAAAAGTTTTGAAGTGTATTGCGACGCATCCCGGAAGGGCCTCGGATGCGTACTGATGCAAGAAGGCAAGGTAGTCGCATACGCTTCCAGGCAACTACGGAAGCATGAAGAAAATTATCCTACTCACGACTTGGAATTGGCAGCAGTCATTCATGCACTCAAGGAGTGGAGGCACTTTTTGAAGGAAATATGCCCCAGAGGCAATAATAAAGTTATTATTTATTTCCTTATATCATGATAAATGTTTATTATTCATGCTATAATTGTATTAACCGGAAACTTAATACATGTGTGAATACATAGACAAAACAGAGTGTCCCTAGTATGCCTCTACTAGACTAGCTCATTGATCAAAGATGGTTATGTTTCCTAGCCATAGACATGAGTTGTCATTTGATCAACGGGATCACATCATTAGGAGAATGATCTGATGGACAAGACCCATCCGTTAGCTTAGCACTATGATCGTTTAAGTTTTACTGCTATTGCTTTCTTCATGACTTATACATGTTCCTATGACTATGAGATTATGCAACTCCCGAATACCGGAGGAACACTT
Organism: Secale cereale; assembly: GCA_902687465.1. Classification (NCBI taxonomy): domain Eukaryota; kingdom Viridiplantae; phylum Streptophyta; class Magnoliopsida; order Poales; family Poaceae; genus Secale; species Secale cereale. The sequence continues at coordinate 754,771,729 of LR738713.1, read as the reverse complement.
TGTGTGCTACCAAACGTCACAACGTAACTGGGTGATTATAAAGGTACTCTACAGGTGTCTCCGAAGGTACTTGTTGGGTTGGCGTATTTCGAGATTAGGATTTGTCACTTCGATTGTCGGAGAGGTATCTCTGGGCCCACTCGGTAATGCACATCACTATAAGCCTTGCAAGCATTGCAGCTAATGAGTTAGTTGCGGGATGATGTATTACGGAACGAGTAAAGAGACTTGTTGGTAACGAGATTGAACTAGGTATTGAGATACCGACGATCGAATCTCGGGCATGTAACATACCGATGACAAAGGGAACAATGTATGTTGTTATGCGGTTTGACCAATAAAGATCTTCGTAGAATATGTGGGAGCCAATATGAGCATCCAGGTTCCGCTATTGGTTATTGACTGGAGACGTGTCTCGGTCATGTCTACATAGTTCTCGAACCCGTAGGGTCCGCACGCTTAAGGTTTCGATGATAGTTTTATTATGAGTTTATGAGTTTTGATGTACCGAAGGAGTTCGGAGTCCCAGATGAGATCGGGGACATGACGAGGAGTCTCAAAATTGTTGAGACGTAAAAATCGATATATTGGACGACTATATTCGGACATCGGAAAGGTTCCGAGTGATTCGGGTATTTTCGGAGTACCGGGGAGTTACGGGAATAGAGGAGAGAGGCCAAAAGGAAAGAGGCGTGCACCCCCCTTCTGGTCCGAATTGGACAAGGGGTGCAGCCCCCTTTTCCTTCTCCCTCTCCCCCTCTTTCCTTCTCTCCTACTCCGGAAAGGAAAGGGGAATCCTACTAGGACTTGGGAGTCCTAGTAGGACTCCCCACACTTGGTGCGCCCCCTCTAGGGCCGGCCTCTCCCTCCCTCCTTTATATACGGGGGCAGGGGGGCACCTCTAGACACAACAATTGATCTCTTGATCTCTTAGCCGTGTGCGGTGCCCCCCTCCACCATAGTTCTCCTCGATAAATATTGTAGCGGTGCTTAGGCGAAGCCCTGCGAAGGTAGAACATCAAGATCGTCACCACGCCGTCGTGCTGACGGAACTCTCCCTCGACACTCGGCTGGATCGGAGTTCGAGGGACATCATCGAGCTGAACGTGTGCTAGAACTCGGAGGTGCCGTAGTTTCGGTGCTTGATCGGTCGGGCCGTGAAGACGTACGACTACATCAACCGCGTTGTTCTAACGCTTCCGCTTTCGGTCTACGAGGGTACGTAGACTCACTTTCCCCTCTCGTTGCTATGCATCTGGTAGATAGATCTTGCGTGATCGTAGGAAAATTTTAAAATACTACGTTCCCCAACACTTTTGGCTTGGGAATCGTTGTGAAATATATACGGACCATAAGAGCCTCAAATATATTTTCACACAACCAGAACTCAATTTACGACAATGAAGCTGGTTGGAATTGGTGAAAGATTATGACGTTGGCATTCACTATCATCCAGGAAAGGCGAATGTAGTGGCAGATGCTCTCAGCTATAACCCCAGCTCGGACAACGGCAGTCTACAAAACTTGAGACCTGAGTTTCAGCAGGAATTCGCCAAACCCAACTTGATGATGGTCACCGAAGGTGAAGTGTCAAATATGGAAATACGGCCTACACTAATAGAACAGATTAAGAAGGCTCAACATGGACACCCCAGCATTGAAGGCATAAAAAGAAAAGTGAGTCTTGGCAAGGCCTCGGAATTTGTCATAGACGGTGAGGGAATATTATGGTTCGGAGACAGGCTTTGCGTACCCAATAACGAAGACCTCAAATAGCAAATTCTAGCTGAGAGCCACACCGCTCCATATTCAATTCACCCAGGAGGGACCAAAATGTATAAGGACATTCAGGAAAGATTTTGGTGGCACGGTATGAAGAGGGATATAGCCACATACATTGCATGTTGTGATTATTGTCAACGCATAAAAGCCTAGCACCAAAAACCAGCAGGACTATTACAGCCAAACAAGATACCTGAGTGGAAATGGGACGATATTGGGATGGTCTTTATTGTTGGTCTACCTCGGTCACAACACGGAAATGATGCCATATGGGTCATCACAGATAGACTAACTAAGGTGGCACACTTCATCCCCGTCAAAATAACCCACACCACCCAGAAGCTTGCCAATCTTTATCTCTCCCATATAGTTTGCCTGCACAGAGTTCCAAAGACTATAATATCCGACAGAGGCACTCAATTCGTCTCTAAATTTTGGGATCATTTACAGCAAGCTCTGGGAATGCAACTAGTATTCAGTACAACATATCACCCCCAGGCTGGAGGACAAACTGAACGTGTAAATCAAATTCTAGAAGACATGCAGAGGGCATGTGTTCTCACCTATGGGACCAATTAGGAAGCAAGCTTGCCGTATGCCAAGTTCGCATACAACAATAGTTACCAAGCAAGTCTAAAAATGGCACCTTTTGAAGCCTTGTACGGACGAAGATGCCGTACCCCATTAAATTGGTCAGAAACAGGGGAAAGTCGTATCTTCGGCCCAGACATGCTCAAGGAAGCTGAGGAGAAAGTTAGACTAATATGGGACCGACTCAAGACAGCCCAAAGCCGACAGAAGAGTTATTACGATCAAAAGCATCGTGAAGTAAGTTTTGAACCCGATGAAAATGTGTATCTACGTGTATTTCCTATGAGGGGCCTGCAACGATTCAAAGTCAAAGGAAAGCTAGCACCACGGTTTATCGGACCCTTTCGTATAGTTGCACGGAGAGGCACCGTAGCCTACCAGTTTACCTTCCCAAAGAACTATCAGACGTCCACGACGTGTTCGACGTCTCACAGCTAAGAAAATGTGTAAGCAACCCGGAGAAGCACGTGTCGCATGAAAACCTTGTTGTGTAACCAGACCTCACCTACAGGGAACGCCCAATAAAAATATTGGAGGAGTTTGAAAGAAGAACCCGTCAGAAGACAATTAAATTTCTCAAGGTTCAGTGGAGCAATCACACCGAGGATGAGGCAACATGGGAACGAGAGGATTTTCTTCGAACAGAGCACCCACACCTATTTGACGATCAGCTGAAATCTCGGGGACGAGATTTTTCCTAAGGGGGTAGGTGTTGTAACACTCCAAATTTTTGAATTTGTTTTCATCAAACTTTTTGGTCTTTTGGAAGGGGGATATTTGAACCTTTCTTAAAGCCCCTTTCTAAAATCTTTTCTGGCAAAAGTTGGTGTGTTCTTCTCAACCTTGAATCTGGTGTTGAAGGTTTTCTCCTTGTGTTGGCTCAACACATTTTTTTATAGGGATTTGTTTGACAATTTCTCTTTATGAAAAACCTTCATATAAAAACCATGGACTTATTTTCCCATTCAAACTTTTCTTGCCATGACACCCAATGAAGATCTTTCTTCCCAAAACCCTCATTCCCACCTTGAAACAAGTCTAACATCAATTCTAGTAGGTTTTAACCTCATATATATTTTTCTTCTAATTATTTTATCCCAAAAACAAATTCTGTCTTTTAAACTGAGCCATGGTGATTTACAAAGGAACTACCAGTCCCCTTTTGAGTTTTGATCCCAAACAAGCTCCCCTGGCTATTCCTTAGTACCCTCAACCTAGATCCATCATGATCCACTGGTCAACAGTTCAAAATTTCCAAATTTGACTTGCTGCAAGTTTGGACCAGATTTGCCATTTTTGGTGAAATTCATATTTTCTCCCTTCCTAAAAAGCTGAGATAATTCAGGCAGCCTCCAGATACATCAAGAGACCACCTCACCAATGACGAACTCCAGAAAAATTTTCCACCTGCCAAAAACATTTCATCGAACACCTGGCGTGCACTGTTTCTGTCAAAATTTAGAAAGTTCAGAAGTTCCGTGATTCAGTTCGGCCGCCAGTGTCGTTTCTTCAGAGTCGCGGCGTCAATCTCGCCAGTGCTCGCTCTGGCACGATGCTCACTGCTCCTTCTCCTTATCCACAGCACCGCTACGTCGTTTGGACGGGCGCGAGCGTCAGTGACGACGTGGCTCGCCAGCGCCGACATCTTCCGCGGTGGCAGAGCAACCAGTGGCGGCCGACAGGCACCCGCCCTGCAGAACAGCGCCGTCCGGCACCGCCCAAACCAGCAAAGGCCTCCGCGTGGCCATCCTCTCCTCTGCGCATGCCGCAGCGTTGTCGCCGTGGCCTGGCAAGCACAGGGCGTGCTCCCTGCTGCCGACGTGCCCGTGAGCCGTCCCGGCGAGGACGTGGAGTAGCGCCCAAGTTTTGCCAACTTCAGGCTCTGAATGGAACTGGTAGACCCGCACGTTGGTGCCCAACCACCTAAAAACCCCGTTCGGCCACTGCCCCGCCGTAATCATCACCAGAGTTATCCCGTTCACGGCAACCGCCTCGGATCTGCTATAAAAGGGGCCCTCAAGCTCGCCTTCGAGGCTGCACCACACCTCCACCTCACGAGAGCCCCGCCTAGCCACTGGAAGAGCCTCGAGGAGCCTTTCTTCCCCAACTCCGGCCGCCCCGATCCGCTTCGGGCTCCGGCAGCTCCCTCTCTGGTGAGAGCTCCTCCACCGCCCTAGTCTTGCCGGTAGTCTCCTGACACACCTAGACGACTAACCCCCACTCCAATTTGACCCCCGCAGCTCTCTCCGACGAGACCCACGACCACCCGAACCGCCGTCCGCCAAAGACAAGGCCGCCGTCGACGTGGTGCTCGCCGACGTCCAACTCCACCACCCACCGACGCAGAAGAGCACCAGGAACACGTAGGTACCACCCACTTCCCCTACCTCGCCGTGGATCGGCGCCGGTGGCATAACGGAATAATTGCGTAAACTGACTGTTGTACTCTGGTACTGTCATGCCTCTTTGCTTGAGGTCATCAAATTCTCTTTTCTTGATCTTCATAATGCTCTTAGGGATGTGTGCCCCAGGGAAGCCTTCCTTGAAATCTTCCCAGGTGATATTATTTATGTCGGGATGCATAAGCAGAAAATTTTCCCACCATGACGCGGCTGCTCCAGTAAGGTAATGTGGTGCATACAGCACCTTTTCACGGTCTGAGCATTGTGCCATAATTAATTTCATTTCAATGTCTCGAAGCCAATCATCGGCCTCCAGAGGTTTGTCTGTGTGCGAAAACGTCGTTGGACGTGTCTTCTGAAATTCAGATAATTTTGAGTGCTGCTGGTATGGCTCACGGTGATTTCCCATGTTAATGACATGGTTCATCATTTCTTGGTGCTGTTGCTGACTTTGCTCGTCAAGACGGCACACTTGAGAAAATGCTGTTTCACTGCCCTGCTGACTTGACTGCCTCTGTGTGAAATTGTTGTCTGTCTGTGTGCCATAATTATCTTCCGGTGGACTTGGCATGGAACGCGTCCAGGGACGAGTCATTTCTTACTCTAGGGGTAATAAAGCAGAAATCCTGAGAAGAACTGGGCAGCAAAAATAAACCAAGATTTTGCAAAAGCGACAAAACACGAGCTCCAAGGAGATTTTAAAAATAAACTGCTGGATTGCGCACGGAGAAGGACCGCTAGTACATATCTTACATGCATGTTCTAATTATACATACGTCACTCAGGGTGTGCGTACACACTCATGACATGTTATTAAAGCTAGTGCACTCCTCCAACATCCTACATGATGCGCAAACAGACTACTCCCATCAACCTATTTTACATATCACACACATATTACAAGCGAGCACAGTGCGTCGCGGAATAACGCACTAGTCGGAGATGTTGAAGATTTCCCTCGGCCTGCCGAGGGTAAGGCCCAGTGGTGCTGGAGACTCAACTTCCTCCTCACTAATAGGCTCCAGGCGCGGAGTATGGGTACGAGGTGTCGAAGCAGGTGCAGCAGGCAGTGCAGCTCTGACTGGGGTAGGAGCAATGACTTGGTCAAACTCCTCAGTGGTAGGCAGACGGCGAGCGGTGGCTAAGATGGACGGTGCGTAGGATGCGGCGGACGAGACAAATGTCATTGGTGGCGCAGTATGGAGTAGCTCCCTCCTGTTGGCGGAGCCACTCTGGACCAATTCCATATGGATAGCCACCAAGTCGTCCACAAGATTATCAAAGGCTGCCTCAAGTGCCTTGAGGTACTCAACCATTGATTCAATGGCTTCATCACGTTCCCCATTTGCGCAAGCAAATGCATAGTGGCACGTGTAGGGCACGTGGCATGGGAGGTAACGGTAGCGACGAGTCTTCATTGAAGGAAGGATGTCCCTGAGACGAGCTATCGCCTCACGGGCAGCCATTTGCATGGCATGCCTCTCCGTAGGCATGGCCCTGCCCACAAATCGGAGGTGGCGCGCTTCAGAACGCGCTCCCTTGAAGTGCACCACGGCCTGGTGCATTGACACGCTCTCGTTGAGCTTGTGACGGTAGAGTGTAAACTCTGGACGGGTGGATGGCCCAATCGTGACTTTGGTGATGGCGAAGAGGAGCTTGACAAACCCCTCAGGAATGTTGGCGAACACCTGTGCATCACAGTCGTTGCTGGCCATCTACAAAAGTAGACAAAAAATCCGAATAGTCAAGTCATAAATTTATGCTGACCAACAGAAAATTGCTAGAGATGTAAAAGAATGTTGAATGGCATTTATTCGCTAATAACCGATTAGCGAGCGCACCTAGTGGCTTCCTACAGTCAGCCTGGCTCTGATACCAAGGTTGTCAGGACCGGTCCTTCAGTAAAAAAATTACCGGAAGACCGACCTTTTTATTAAACCAGCGAGGAAGTTTATTTCTTGCTGGCAGACAATTCCTTGATACAGAATTCTAGTACACTGAATATTATACAAGGTTGAGCTGGGGTTGCTCAACAATTTTATTACAAGCGCGCCAATATAGTACATAAAGGCGGATATGACACAAAGGCAGGGTGGCATACTACTAACTCGTAATAAAAGGTGGTGGTTATGTCACAATGAAGTGAGTGATGTGACTCCATTATATTACAGTTCATCGAGTGTCGGAGTGAGACCTGATGAATTTATTTGGTGGTAGGCGGAAGCGGTTATAAAACAGTGACCAACTCCAGGATCGCAAGGGACTGACTGGGACTCCACTAGACGTCGGACTCACTATCGAACTCTTCATCCATGAGATCGCCTTCGTCCACATCTGGCCAAATCAACAAGCCAGATGAGTACTTTGAATGTACTCGCAAGACAGTTCGGACTTAAGATATAACAAATGCCAACATGATGCATATGAGTATTCCAGCAAAAATGCGACCGGAATAAAATATTAATGTGCTGTATGCAACGATAGAAGTCGGGCGGTAATCCTCCCGAAATCCATAAGATAAATAGAGAGACCAAACGAGTGTCTAAGTGACGCCTCGTGTGAAAATAATAAAAGGAAACAGGCCTCAGTCGGGCGTCTGAGCGACACCACATAAAGGGCTTATAGCAAAAATAAATAACAAGAATGCCTCTGTCGGACGTCTGAGCGACATCGCATAAAGGGCTTATAAATAAAAAGAATGCCACAGTCGGACGTCTGAGCAACATCACATAAAGGGCTTATAAATAAAAAGAATGCCACAGTCGGACGTCTGAGCGACATCACATAAAGGGCTTATAAATAAAAGAATGCCACAGCCGGACGTCTGAGCGACATCACATAAAGTGCTTATAAAAAGAATGCCATAGTCGGACGCCTGAGCGACATCACATAAAGGGCTTATAAATAAAAGAATGCCACAGTCGGACGTCTGAGCGACATCACATAAAGAGCTTATGAATAACAATAGTATAATGATGAAATACTTCTGGAAGTAAATCAATACAGAGATAGTTGGTGAGTTCATCTACCAAATGAACTTGACGAAATCACTACTCTTGTTACCATCAAGAATTTACTAGAGACTGTCACCGGGTTGACACGAGGATTGACCCTAGGCCATAAACATGGCTACTGAAAGAATTTAACTCTACAGAGCTTGTACTATTAACTCATAGCCAACGGATTCTACTAGCCACGGGGACTAGTTCCGTCTACGGTGTTTTAGCAGAAACCCAACTATCCAGTACACACCCATTTCACATCCTGTTGTCCGGAATCACCCGCGACAACATTCACGAAAAACTTTAAGACGGGGAGGCTACAACCTCGAATAGCATGGGATCAAATTTATATATGCACGCTCTAAGGGGTGCCCCCCCTCTCGGTCCCAACCGGAAACACCCATGCCCCCTGACCAGATGACGGGCTTTAATCCAGGGCCATGGAACCCTCATCCCGGCCCCTCTACTTGGTGTGTACTCGGGAAGTGGTTTACAACTGACTAGACCGCAATCTTCACAGACGGCCTATGATAGTACCAAAAAGGAGATGAACGGAATCACGACATGATCTCCGTGATACTAAGTTAACCAACTACTGGCATGCTCCAAGAACACCAGCATTCCACCCACATGATCGAGGTGGTTCAAACATTATTATTCGGGGCTCACCCGAAGCTTGCTTGCAAGAAATATAACCATACACATATGCTTATATGATCATGCTTATGAAAAGAACTACTCGAGCAAACATGCAATACACTCATCATATCAAAGGTTCAAACATGCTTGCCTGGTTCTGAGAAGTCGGAGTCAAACTCGGTGTGGTTCGCGGCTCCGTCACATCCTTCGGTATCTACGTATTCAAACAAATGGATACTAACATAAATACCGCGCGTGCAAATAAAGTTTCTCCAAAAAAATTCACATAAATATGACAAAAAACTAGACAGAAAACTAAAGAGGACAGAAAAAGAATCAACTCAAAATCATCTTTAGTTAAAAAGATATTAGAGTTTCTCTCCAGGGACTCATCTGTAATGAAACAGAAAAGTTCCAGGGGCTAGAACAGAAAACAGCAAAGCGAACCGGTACGCAGTACGCCAACTGAAGGAGAAAACGCACTTTGCCCGAAGGCGCTTACAGAAAAATGGTTCGGGGGAGAGGTGTGAGGCTGACACGGGCCCCCACTCATCGGGTTTGAACTCTGAGACAGAGTCGCGCTGGCGCCAGGTGCTGCGGTGGTCGCCGGCGCCGATCCACGACGAGCTAGGGGAGGAGAAGGGTACGTACGGCTTCTCGGTGATCGTCCGCGTCGATTGGTGGTGGAGTTGAGCGTCGGTGAGCCCCACGTCGACGGCGACCCTGTCTCCGGCGGACGGCGGCTCGGGTGGTCGTGGGCCTCGTCGGAGAGGATCTCTGGGGTCAAATTGGAGTTGGGGTTAGGTTTAGGTAGATGCCAGGGTGCTACGCTCGAGTCCACGGCGGCTGAGGAGCTCTCACCGGAGAGAATGCTGCTGGAGCCCGAGGCGGACGGAGTTGGCCGGAGTTAGAGAAGAAGGGCCCCTCGAGGCTCTTCCAGAGGCTGGGCGTGGTCTAGGGAGATGGTGGAGGTGTGCGGGCTCGAGAACGAGCTCGGGGGCGCTTTATATAGCCGGCCCGAGGCGGTTGCCGTGAACGGGATAAGTCCGGCGAGTGATTACGGCGAGGTAGTGGCTGGACGACGGGTTTAGGGGCCTGAGCATCGACTAGGAGGTGTAGTGGCTCCATTCCCGTGTCTAACTCAGCAGGGGAGAGATGATCACGGGCTGTCCTCGACGGAACGGCCGTGCGGCACGTCGGCGGCAGAAAATGCGCTCTGCGCGCGCCAGGCCACGGCGACGGTGCGACAGGCGTGCGCTGGCAGTGGAGATGGCCACGCGGAGCGCTGGGGTGATTTGGGCAGCGCCAAACGGCGTCGAGCCGCGGGGTGACTTCTGCCAGCCGCCACGGGCAGTGCTGTTGCCGTGGCAGTCGCCGGCGTGGTCGGGCCAGGGCGCCACCGACACCCAGAAGCAGCCAAGCAAACGTGCGGCGCTCTAGATAAGAAGAGGGTGCAGTGCAGCATCGAGCCAAGGTGGGTACTGGCGAGATTGTCGCTGTGTCTGACGAACTGACGAACTGTCGAACTGTTTGTCGACAGTTTCAATTAACAGTTTCTCAACCTGACAGCACAGTGCATGCTATGTGTTCGATGAAATGATTGTGGCATGTGTGAAATATTTCTGGGGCTGATATTTGGTGGAGTGGCCTCTTGATGCATCTAGAGGCTGCCTGATTTTTCACAGAATTTTTAGAAGAGGATAAATATGAATTTCACCAAAATTTGCTAATTTGGTCCAAACTTGCAGCAGCTGAAATTTGAAAATTTTGAACTGTGGACCAGTGAAACAAGATGGATCTAGGTTGTGGGTACTAAGGACTATCTAGGAAAGTTAGTTTGGAGTCAAATAACAAGCTAGGCATGGTGGTTCCTTTGTAAATCACCAAGGTCCACTATAAAAGACATAAATAGTTTTTGGAGTGAAATAAATAGAGGAAAAATCCCAATAAGGTCAAAACTTATTGGAATTGATGAGAAACTTGTCTTAAGGTGTGGAGAGGGTCTTGGAGAGAAATATTTCTGTTGGGGTCATGGCAAGATGAAGGTTGGAGGGGAGGATAAGTCCAAGATCAAACTTGAGAGGCATAATTCAAGTAGGGGAGAATTCAAACAACCTCTTTGAAACTCAACTTGGGCTTGAGCCAACACAAGAGAAAATCTTCAAGGTTAAAAACCAAGCTTGAGAAAACACACAAACTTTGGCCAGCAGAGATTTTAGAAGGGTTTTAAGAGAAGATCAAACAACCCCCTTCCAAAAGGCCAAAAGTTTGGAAGAAAAACCAAACTCAAAAATTTGGGGTGTTATAGAATGGTCCGGAGATAAAGATTTATATATGGGAAGTCCCGTTTTGGTCACCAGAATTGTTCTGGGCATTATCGGTAACGTACCGAGACAACCGGAAGGGTTCCGGGGGTCCACCGGGAGGGGCCACCAGCCCCGGAGGCCTGGGTGGGCCAAGAGTGGGAAGGAACCAGCCCCTATGTGGGCTCGTGCGCCTCACACCAAGGCCCAAGGCGCAGGGAAGAGGGAAGGGGCAAACCCTAGGGGCAGATGGGCCTTAAGGCCCACCCTAGATGCGCCCCTCTCTCCCCCTTTGGCCGCCCCCCAGATCCAAACTGGGGCTGCCGCCACCCCAAGGTGGGGGGGGGGGCAACCCTAGATGGGGTGCAGCCCCTCCCCTCCCCCTATATATAGTGGGGGTTTTAGGGCTGCCAGACACAGGAGTCTCTCTCGCTCTCTTATTGCAGCCCTACCCCTCTCCTTCCTCGTCTCTCGCAGTGCTTGGCGAAGCAGTGCTGGAGTGCCACGCTCCTCCATCACCACCACGCCGTCGTGCTGCTGCTGGACGGAGTCTTCCCCAACCTCTTGCTCTCTCCTTGCTGGATCAAGGCGCGGGAGACGTCATCGGGCTGCACGTGTGTTGAACGCAGAGGCACCATTGTTCGGTGGTTAGATCGGATTCGACCGCGATCTGAATCGCTTCGTGTACGACTCCACCGACCGCGTTCTTGCAACGCTTCCACATCGTGATCTTCAAAGTATGAAGATGCACTCCCGTCACGTTGCTAGTAAACTCCATAGATGGATCTTGGTGATGTGTAGAATTTTTTTGATTTTCTGCAATGGTCCCCAACAAATATAGCCTCAAGTAAAGTTACCGATGGTTGAAGACGAAAGAGGGGATGCCTTCCCGGGGCATCCCCAAGCTTAGGCGCTTGTCCATCCTTGAATTTTACCTTGGGGTGCCTTGGGAATCCCCAAGCTTAGGCTTTTGCCACTCCTTATTCCGTAGTCCATCAAATCCTTACCCAAAACTTGAAAACTTCACAACACAAAACTCAACAGAAATCTCGTGAGCTCCGTTAGTAAAACAAAGCAAATAACCACTCAAGGTACTGTTGTGATCTTATTCCAATTTTATATTGGTGTTATATTTACTGTATTCCAACATTTTCATGGTTCATACCCCCCCCCCCCGATACTAGCCATAGATGCATCAAAATAAGCAAACAACACATAGAATACAAAATATGTCAAAAACATAACAGTCTGTAGCAATCTGAAAACTCCGCATACTTCTGTAATTCTAAAAATTCTGAAAAATTAGGATGACATGGGGAATTTGTATATCAATTTTGTGTAAACATTTCAGAAGGTTTCAACGTTCCAGTGAATTACTGAATTTTCTGCACTGGGCGCAAAAGTTTCTGTTTTTCAGCAAAATCAAATCAATGATCGCCGTAAGCCGCCCCAAAGGTCTTACTTGGCTCAGACACTAATTAAAACACCAAAACAAAATTACTACAGAAGTAATAATGTGTTATTATTGAAAAACATAACCAAAAAGCAAAAAGCAAAAATAAAATTGGGTTGCCTCCCAACAAGCGCTATTGTTTAACGCCCTTAGCTAGGCGTTGAGATTTTAATGATGCTCACATGAAAGACAAGGATTGAAGCACAAACAGAGCATCATAGAACATGTGACAAACACATCTAAGTCTAACATGCTTCCTATGCATTGGCTTTTTTATAAGAAAACAAATTATCAAGGCAAGCAAAAGCTAGCATATGCAAGGAAGAAGAAAGAGACGATAGCAACATGACGAGAGGTAGTTTACTAACATGCAAATTTCCACAACCATATTTTCCTCTCTCATAATGATTACATGTAGGATCATACTCAAATTCAACAATATAGCTATCACATTAAATATTTTCTTCATGATCCACATGCATGCAAAGTTGACACTCTCCCAAAATAGTGGGATTATCATTAACTAAAGTCATGACCTCTCCAAACCCACTTTTATCAAACATTTCATAAGATTGAACATTCTCCAAATATGTGGGATATAAAGTTGACACTCTTCCAAACCCACTTTCAATATTATTGCAAACATTATTATCAATCTCATATTCATCGTGGGGCTTAAATAAATTATGAATATCATAAGAAGATTCACCCCAATCATGATCATTGCAACAAGTAGTGGACATAGCAAAACTAGCACCCCCAAGCTTAGGATTTTGCATATCATTAACACAATTGACATTAATAGAATTTATATTAAGATCATTGCAATCATGTTTTCGATTCAAGGAACTATCAAGTATGGGTGCAATAGCAATAATCTCATGTTTAACATAAGGAACTATAACAAATTCATCTCCATAAAGTTCTCTAGTCACTATCTCCAAAGTTAGTAGAACTTTGTGATGAACTATAATATGCAAGGGATGACGAAAGTAATTCCCGAGCTCTTCGCGATGCTGAAATCGACGAAGGTAGAAATCAAGAAAAAGCATCAAGTGTTGATGGTTAACAAGACCACTAGTTTCAAGTAAAAGGGCAAAGGAAAAGAAAGGGAACTTCAAGAAGAATGGCAAGCAAGTTGCTACTCCCATGAAGAAACCCAAAGCTAGACCCAAGCCTGAAACTGGGTGCTTCTACTGCAAAGGAAATGGTCACTAGAAGTGGAACTACCCTAGAAACTTGGTGGATAAGAAGGATTGCAAAGTGAACAAAGCTATATTTGATATACATGTTATTGATGTGTACTTTACTAGTGTTTATTTCATCCCCTCGGCATTTGATACTGGTTCAGTTGCTAAGAGTAGTAACTCAAAACGGGAGTTGCAGAATGAACAGAGACTAGTTAAGGGTGAAGTGACGATGTGTGCTGGAAGTGGTTCCAAGATTGATATGATCATCATCGCACACTCCCTATACTTTCGGGATTAGTGTTAAACCTACATAAATGTTGTTTGGTGTTTGCGTTGAGAATGAATATGATTTGATCATGTTTATTGCAATACGTTTATTCATTTAAAGTCAGAGAATAATTGTTGTTCCGTTTACATGAATAAAACCTTCGATGGTCATACACCCAATAAAAATAGTTTGTTGAATCTCGATCATAGTGATACACATATTCATAAAATTGAAGCCAAAAGATGCAAAGTTAATAATGATAGAGCAACTTATTTGTGGCACCGTCGTTTAGGTTATATTGGTGTAAAGCACATGAAGAAACTACATGTTGATGGGCTTTTTGGAATCACTTGATTATTAATCATTTGATGCTTGGGAACCATGCCTCATGGGCAAGATGACTAAGACTCCATTCTCCGGAACAATGGAGCGAGCAACTGACTTATTGGAAATAACACATACTGATGTATGCAGTCCGATGAGTGTTGAGGCTCGCGGCGAGTATCGTTATTTTTTGACTTCATAGATGATTTGAGCAGATATGGGTATATCTACTTGATGAAACATAAGTCTGAAACATTTGAAAAGTTCAAAGAATTTCAGAGTGAAGTGGAAAATTATCATAACAAGAAAATAAAAGTTTCTACGATCAGATCACGGAGGCGAATATTTGAAGTTACGAGTTTGGCCTTCATTTAAAACAATGTGAAATAGTTTCACAACTCACGCCACCTGGAACCACACAACATAATGGTGTGTCCGAACGTCTTAACCGCACTTTATTAGATATGGTGCGATCTATGATGTCTCTTACTGATTTACCACTATCGTTTTGGGGTTATGCATTAGAGACAGCTGCATTCACGTTAAATAGGGCACCATCTAAATCCGTTGAGACGACACCATATGAACCGTGGTTTGGCAAGAAACCTAAGCTGTCGTTTCTTAAAGTTTGGGGCAGCAATGCTTATGTGAAAAAGTTTCAACCTGATAAGCTCGAACCCAAATCGGAGAAATGTGTCTTCATAGGATACCCAAAGGAAACTGTTGGGTACACCTTCTATCACAGATCCAAAGGCAAGATATTCATTGCCAAAATGGATAATTTCTAGAGAAGGAGTTTCTCTCGAAAGAAGTGAGTGGGAGGAAAGTGGAACTTAATGAGGTAATTGTACCTTCTCCCGAATTGGAAAGTAGTACATCACAGAAACTAGTTCTAGTGATTCCTACACCAATTAGCGAGGAAGCTAATGATGATGATCATGAAACTTCAGATCAAGTTACTACTGAACCTCGTAGGTCAACCAGAGTGCGTTCCGCGCCAGAGTGGTACGGTAACCCGGTTCTGGAAGTCATGTTACTAGACCATGATGAACCTATGAACTATGAGGAAGCGATGATGAGCCCAGATTCCACAAAATGGCTTGAGGCCATGAAATCTGATATGGGATCCATGTATGAGAACAAAGTGTGCACTTTGGTTGACTTGCCCGATGATCGACAAGCCATTGAAAATAAATGGATTTTTAAGAGGAAGACTGACCCCAATGGTAATGTTACTGTCTACAAAGCTTGACTTGTTGCGAAAGGTTTTCGACAAGTTTAAGGTATTGACTACAATGAGATTTTCTCACTCGCAGCGATTCTTAAGTTTGTCCGAAACATGTTAGCAATTGCCGCATTTTATGAAATCTGGCAAATGGATAACAAAATTGTGTTCTTTAATGGATTTGTTAAAGAAGAGTTGTATATGATGCAACCAAAAGGTTTTGTCAATCCTAAAGGTGCTAACAAAATGTGCAAGCTCCAGCGATCCATCTATGGACTGGTGGAAGCATCTCGGAGTTGGAATATACGCTTTGATAAGTTGATCAAAACATATAGTTTTATACAGTCTTGTGGTGAAGCCTGTATTTATAAGAAAGTGAGTGGGAGCACTACAACCTTTCTGATAAGTATATGTGAATGACATATCGTTGATCGGAAATGATGTAGAATTTTTTGGAAAGCATAAAGGAGTGTTTGAAAGGAGTTTTTCAAAAAAAGACCTCGGTGAAGCTGCTTACATATTGAGCATCAAGATCTATAGAGATAGATCAAGACGCTTGATAAGTTTTTTTTCAATGAGTACATGCCTTGACAAGTTTTTGAAGTAGTTCAAAATGGAACAGTCAAAGAAAGAGTTCTTGCCTGTGTTTCAAGGTGTGAAGTTTAGTAAGACTCAAAGCCCGACCACAACAAAAGATAGAGAGAGAATGAAAGTCATTCCCTATGCCTCGGCCATAGGTTCTATAAAGTATGCCATGCTATATACCAGACCTATTGTATGCCTTGCCCTGAGTTTGGCAAGGGAGTACAATTTTGATCTAGGAGTAGATCACTGGACAGCGGTCAAAATTATCCTTAGAGGACTAAGTAAATATTTCTCGATTATGGAGGTGATAAAGAGTTCGTCGTAAAGAGTTACGTCGATGCAAGCTTTGACACCGATCTGCATGACTCCGAGTCTCGATCTGGATACATATTGAACGTGGGAGCATTTAGCTAGAGTAGTTCCATGCAGAGCATTGTAGACATAGAAATTTGCAAAATACATACGGATCTGAATGTGGCACACCCATTGACTAAACCTCTCTCACAAGCAAAACATGATCACACCTTAGTACTCTTTGGGTGTTAATCACATGGCGATGTGAACTAGATTAGTGACTCTAGTAAACCTTTTGGGTATTGGTCACATGGCGATGTGAACTATAAAGTGTTAAATCACATGAGGATGTGAACTATTGGTGTTAAATCACATGGTGATGTGAACTAGATTACTGACTCTAGTGCAAGTGGGAGACTGAAGGAAATATGATCTAGAGGCAATAATAAAGTTATTATTTATTTCCTTATATCATGATAAATGTTTATTATTCATGCTAGAATTGTATTAACCGGAAACTTAGTACATGTGTGAATACATAGATAAACAGAGTGTCACTAGTATGCCTCTACTTGACTAGCTCGTTAATCAAAGATGGTTAAGTTTCCTAGCCATAGACATGAGTTGTCATTTGATGAACGGGATCACATCATTAGAGAATGATGTGATTGACTTGACCCATTCCGTTAGCTTAGCACTTGATCGTTTAGTATGTTGCTATTGCTTTCTTCATGACTTATACATGTTCCTGTGACTATGAGATTATGGGACTCCCGAATATCGGAGGAACACTTTGTGTGTTATCAAACGTCACAACGTAACTGGGTGATTATAAAGATGCTCTACGGGTGTGTCCGATGGTGTTTGTTGAGTTGGCATAGATCGAGATTAGGATTTGTCACTCCGATTGTCAAAGAGGTATCTCTAGGCCCTCTCGGTAATGCATATCACTATAAGCCTTGCAAGCAATGTGACTAATGAGTTAGTTGTGGGATGAAGCATTACATAACGATTACAAAGACTTGCCAGTAACGAGATTGAACTAGGTATGATGATACTGACGATCGAATCTCGGACAAGTAACATACCGATGACAAAGGGAACTACATATGTTGTTATGCGGTTTGACCGATAAAGATCTTCGTATAATATGTAGGAGCCAATATGAGCATCTAGGTTTCGCTATTGGTTATTGATCAGATATGTGTCTCGGGCATGTCTACATAGTTCTCGAACCCGTAGGGTCCACACGCTTAACGTTCGATGACGATTTCAATTATGAGTTATGTGATTTGATGACCGACGTTTTTTCGAAGTCCCGGATGAGATCACGGACATGATGAACAGTCTCGAAATGGTCGAGACGTAAAGATTGATATATTGGAAGGCTATATTCGGACATCGGAAAGGTTTCGAGTGATTCGTGTATTTTTCGGAGTACCGGAGAGTTACGGGAATTCGTATTGGGCCTTAATGGGCCATACGGGAAAGGGGAGAAATGCCTCAAGTGTGGACGCGCCCCTTCCCCGTGGACTGGTCCGAACTGGACTAGGGAAAGGGGGCGCCCCTTCCTTCCTTCTCCTTCTCCCTTCCCCTTTTCCTATTCCATGTGGGAGGTGGAATCCTACTAGGACTAGGGAGTCCTAGTAGGACTCCACACTTTGGCACGCCCTATGAGGGCCGGCCTCCTCCTCCCTCCATCCTTTTTATACGTGGCCAATGGGCACCCCATGGACACACAAGTTGATTTTAGCCGTGTGCGGTGCCCCTCCCCACAGTTACACACCTCGATCATATCGTTGCAGTGCTTAAGCGAAGCCCTACGCCGGTAGCTTCATCATCACCATCACCATGTTGTTGTGCTGACGAAACTCTCTCGTGACACTCAACTGGATCAAGTGCTCATGGGACGTCATCGAGCTGAACGTGTGCTGGACGCAGAGGTGTCGTACGTTCGGTGCTTGGATCGGTTGGATCGCGAAGACGTTCGACTACATCAACCGCGTCACTAGACGCTTCCGCTTTCGATCTACGAGGGTACGTAGACACACTATCCCCACTCGTTGCTATGCTTCTCCTAGATAGATCTTGCGTGATCGTAGGAAATTTTTGAAATACTACGTTCCCCAACAAGGTTTATGAGAGATATAAAAATATCCTCATGATCCAGGAATTTTGCACTGTTTGATAATATTGGTTTGGTCATTTTTAGAGGCAGAAAAATGAATCAAGTTTAAATTTGGTTCAAAATTGATGCATTTTTTAGCCTAACCAAAACAAGTCCAAATGGCATGAAACTTGGCAGAGGGGTTTAGAACAATATACAAGATTTATGAGGCAAAGATGGACATAACTTGAAGAAAGCAAGATGACTTCTCACAAGAACTAGGAAAGGGATAGTTTTAAGGAAAAGAAAAGGGGTAGGGTGCATGGCTCCCAAATGATACATGAAACAAGACAACATGCATGCTACCTTACTCTAAGCATATGAACATCATGATATGAACACCACACAATGCCTCATGATATGGACATGATATGAACATGATAGGATGCAAAAATGCAATAGGCACCAAAGCAACATGATATGACAAAGTAATAATGATCCAAGCAAAACAAAAGAAGCAAAAAGGAAGGACCCACAAGAAATTGGATGACGACAAGTTGAATATATTGCCAAAATGGGAAAGTGTTACATCTGGGGCATTACAACACTCCTCCACTACGAAAAGATCTTGTCCCGAGATCTAGGACAGAAAGAACTCTGGATATTTGGAACGGAGGTGATCCCCGCGTTCCCATGTAGCCACTCGATCGGTATGGTGTGACCACTTCACTTTCAGGAATTTGATTGACTTGTTGCGAGTCTTGCGCTCGGTCTCTTCAAGGATAGCAACGGGGTGCTCATGATAAGACAAGTTGGCTTGAAGATCAATTTCTTCGAAGGCGACGGGGTGCTCAGGCATCTTGAAGCACTTGCGGAGTTGTGACACGTGGAAACCGTTATGCACGTTGGAGATGTTTGGAGGAAGTTCGAGTTGGTAGGCGAGGTTGCCTCTTTTTCCAACAATTTTGAAAGGGCCCACATATCTTGGAGCTAGCTTGCCCTTGATACTGAACCTCTGAGTGCCCTTCATAGGAGAAACACAGAGATACACATGGTCTCCAATGTCGAAAGCCAAGTCACGATGCTTGCCAACATAGAAGCTCTTTTGGCGCGATTGCGCGGCCTTGAGATTCTCACATATGACTTTGCACATCTCTTCGGCCTCTGAGATCAAATCATTCCCAAGGAGTTGACGTTCACCAGTCTCGGACCAGTTGAGAGGGGTACCATAGAGAATTTCAAATGGTGCTTTGCCTGAACTTGCGTGGAAGTTGTTGTTGTAGGAGAACTAGGCAAATGAGAGACACTCTTCCCATTTCATACCAAAAGAGATTACACATGCCCTGAGCATATCTTTGAGTATTTGGTTTACCCTCTCGACTTGACCACTTGTCTAAGGATGGAAAGTTGTGCTGAAGCGAATCTTGGTACCCATAGCTGACTGGAAAGAATCCGAAAATTTGGAAGTGAACAAGCTTCCATGATCTGAGGAGATTACTTGAGGGATGCCATGCAAAGAGACAATTCTGGAGGTGTACAACTCTGCCAGCTGGGCTACGTTGATGGATTCCTTGACTGGAAGAAGATGAGACATTTTTGTGAGCTTATCAATCAGCACAAAGATAGCATCTGATGCGGAGCATCCTTCGTTCATCCCCATGTACACCACTTGGACGCAAGGTGATCCCGTTCCTTGATGTTTCCCCTTTCTTTTCTCGTGAGACATGGATGCTACTTTAAGCGTGGACCTTGTGCATGCTCAGGAACATCCAAGGAGATCATGGAGAACCCAAGGACCAAGGCCAAGTGTGCGTAGGAGAGAAGGAAGAAGGGCCAGCACCTACAGGCCCCGGACATCCGGCCCCCAGGCCCGGACATCCGGCGCCCCTTCACAGAAGCGAGCCCCGCCAGCCCGAACATCCGGCCCCATGCCCCGGACATCTGGCTCCTCCCGAAGCCCCGGACATCCGGTCCCTTCACCGGAAATCCGACCCCTCATCACAGAAGGCAACCGAAGCCGACCACGCTCAGCCCGGACATCCGGTCAGAGGCTCGGATATCCGGCTCCTCGCGAGCCGCCGGACATCCGGCCCCCGGCCCGGGCATCCGGCGCCTGCCTGTGCGCAGAGACGGGCCTGAGGCCCATGTATCCCTCTCCCACTTACCCCTTCGTGGACCTAGACTATATATACTCCTCCCCCTCCTCCATTTGAGGGTTAGCTTAGGTTTAGCTCATTTGAGACAGAGCTTTGCTCAACCACTAGTGGTTCATCTCCTTGGGAGTGACTGCGGCCCCTCCACGGAGAAGATCCACACGGATTCAAGACCTCTGCGGAGAAGATCCTACGGGATACCAAGACCTCCTCATGGAGAAGACTATCGCTACTTGTATCGTCCCTTGTTGATCATGGATGTTGTATCTCTTTGTGTTCCGAGGATGTAGCATATGTGTGACTTGTTCTTGTTGGTTTGAGTGATTCTCTCGTGTTTCTCCTCGTATTCCCTCTCGTGTTCTTCATGTTCTTCATGGGATCCCCTCCATTTCGTGAAAGATCGGCCATCTAGGGTTCCACCCTACATCATATGGTATCAAGAGCCATGGTTTCTCATGAAATTGGAGCCCCCCACCTAGTTTAGTGATCATATGGTATCATGAGCCACGGTTTCTCACGAATTTGGAGCCTCCCCACCGTTTTCTAGCTTGATTTTGTTGTGTTCTTCCCCAATTTCGAAAATCCCCACCAAAAATAGCCCCAAATTTTTTTTGTGATCTGTTGGTTTGATGATATTTTGTTGATTTTGATCCGTGGATTTGCTTGGTTTCAAGTGGATCTAGCATTTCCCCAAGTTTCCCCATCTTTCCTCCACAAAATCCGTCAAATGTTTCCCCCAAAATCATCAATTTCCGCCCCAATTCGAAAAGTTCGTCCCGATTCAGATCTGGAATCTTTGGGCCAGACATCCGGGCCACTGGCCGGACATCCGGGCCATCGGGCCGGACATCCGGCTCCTGGACGGCAAAATCCCGCGCGGTTCTGGACATCAGGTCCCGGATTTCCGGACCCGACCCCGGATGTCCGACCCGTGGGAATTCAGCCACCCGTGTTTCATCGTTTTGTCCATAACTAATTCATCCGAACTCCGATTTTGACGTTCTTGAGCTCGTTTAGAAGCTCTTGACATCCCCCATAACACAAAAATACTACCACCACCATTTGACTCCATAAAATTTTGTCAAATTTGGCAAGTTTCCCTAGGCCTTCCACCATATCATCCGCATAACCACCATACACTTCCGCAACCTAACCCATTTTGTCCACCATAGCATTTGTGGTTGCTTGAGTAGTGATTTGAGTCTCCTAAGGTGTTTAGGCTACTTAGGGACAATTGTTTCTTCATCAACCACCACCACCACTTCCGCATACCCATTGCCCATTATACATAGCCAACCAGACTTAACCCAGTTTTGTTCGAGCTTGTTTGAGTTGTGGCTTGTGTCTCCTAAGGTGTTTCGGCTACTTAGGGACCGTGACTTCAACTCCGACATCGTGTATAGCCCATCATTCCACTTCCGCAATCACCACGGCATTGCCGCTACCACCATTTCATATTTGTCCTTGATATTTGAGTTGTGGTTTTTCCGTTTCCTAAGGTGTTTCGGCTAATTAGGAATGGGTCTACATCAAGAGCACCACCTCTCATCATCGACACGGACGGTAACTTCGACGACATCATTGTATATTCCCTTGCAATTGCATTGTTAACCCCTATCCCATTTTTGCGTCACCTACCTATCGAGACTAGCCATTTGAGTATTGCCGGCAACGTGACTTGTGCACATTAGTGATCATACTTCCCATATCATACATACCATATCACCGTGGTGCATATCTTGGTATCATCTCTTGTGACACAAGGTTGTTATCGCATATACTCAATTGCTATCTTGGTTCGTGAAGTTTTGCATGAGAAAAGAGCTCAAAAAAAGAGAGATAGAATAAGCTTTTAAGCAAAAAGAGAAAGACAAAGAAGCTTGTAAGCAAGAGCCATAGCATCACAAAATATCATATCATACTTGATCATCTTGGATCATGTTGTGCTCAAGCACCGGAACACCATACATATAGCATACTTGGGATAGAAGTCGTTGCATTTTGCTTAGTAGGTTGTGCACAAGTTCGTATCCGCCTATTGTGCAATCGCGCTAGCATCTCTCTAGTGTTGTGCAACAAGAGCATTTTCGTGGATTCCACATTTTGGCTCATTCCTTGGTTGCACGACCCCATCTATCTATCCGCATGTGTGTTTCCGTGTGCCACCCATATTGCTATTGGTCTACTTGTTTCACTTGCGAATTTGTGAATCTCTTTCAACTTTATTGACTCTTGCTAACATTTTGCATCAAATTTTTGTGCCACTATCCTCACCGAGCTCCACCATAAGCTTTACTTGTGTAGGTGTGAGAAACCGACAAGAATTGGTACCAATTGTGCTATTTCCTTGTTCCATATTTGAGTGATCATTGATCCATATTCAACATCGGTCAAGGTACATTTGGTATAGTTCTTCTTTCTCCCACTCATACTTGCTAGCGTCTTGTGATGGATAGGCAAGGCATTTCATCTCCGGTCTTCGACATCGACGGCGCGAACAAGGACATCCACGCGAAAACCATCGGACTACAACGAGAAATGCAAGAGTGCTTGGGCAACATCGCCATCGAACTACGACACTCCGAGACAAGGACAATGGCTTCCTTCGACGACTTGTGCGACTCCTTCAACAAACAAATGGCAGAGCTCCGACACTTGGTGGTCGATTACAAGTCTTCTTCCCCTTCGTCATCCTCTCGGCGGCGACGTTCAAGTCACAAGTCTTCGGAGCGCAAACATGATGCAAGTGCAAGTCTTCCACATCCACACCGCCATGGCGACCCTCGACATCGTCATGAAGGGCAAGTCACCTCCAAGCATCATGTGCACGACGACGACGAACGACATCTACCAAGAGCTCAAGCACGACAACGACATCATCATCATGAAGATGCTCGACAAGTGCATACCTACAAGTCCGAAGAAGCTCTACATCACGCCAAGGCCAAGCTTCAAGAGCATAAGAGAAGACCGCGAGACAAGCACACCCAAGAAGGAGCTACGGCTACAACCACCACTTCGGCATCTTCGCCAAGTGCTATCAAGGCATCTTCGCCTTCGGACGTACGGCATCTTCGCCTACTTCCCATGAGTTCGCCTACATCGACATCTCCAACTACAAGGCGACCACCTACGAGCGAGGGCGACACTTCCATCTTCGGAAGCTCCCCACATCAAGACGACGACAAGATGGTCGATCAAGGGCCATCCCCTTCGACTACGGCGATGAGCATAAACCTCTTTAACAACATGAAGACGGCGCCCAAATATGACGACTACTCCGAGTCAAGCTACGCGAGCGCACATGAGACATTTCCTTTGGTCTCGGAGGAGAGTGATGATTTGCCACACCCTACGGCATTCACCTTTGGAGGCGTTATGGATGAGGCCGCAAAATGAGTTGAGTTTGGAGACGTTTGCACCTTCATCTCTCCAACACCCATATATCATGAGATGCCCCAATTTCCATATGAGGAGAGACACCACCATATGAGTGACATGAGTAACTCCACCATATGTGATATTGAGAGAATTTATTTTGAGAGGACGAGAGTGATCACCACTATCCCCACACATGAGAGCATGCCACACATCATATGTGAGGTTGAGAGCCATTTGAGTGACTCTACTAACCATACGAGTGAGAGCATCCAAGAGGAAGTGAGTGAGCCACACCACTTAGTGAGTGAGGTAGTTGAGAGGGCATGTGAGGCCACTATGATTTCTAACGACTTAACCTCTACTCCTAGTGTGTTTTCTTTGGTGCTAGGTATCCTACATGACGACAATACTACCCTCAACGAGTCCATCCCTCCAATGAACAAGCCGATGGCCATGGTGGAAGAAGATGCACCACCCACATGGTTCCATCAAGATGAAGATAACAACGTTTTGATCTTGAACACCTCACCTACAATACATGAGCGATGCTCCAAAGGTAACATAGGTGATGGTGCTTCTTTCGTCCCACTTGTGGAATATATCACCAATGATTGCTTGCATGATGTTGATTCACCTATGACCATGCTTCATGCTAGTGCAACTTCCTCATGTCTTGACTTACTTATTTATGATGAATATGATGATGAGCATGTTGAGTTGCCTAGTTGTGATGCTATGCTCCATAGGATATCATGTGAAAATTCTTTTGGTCACATCATGTTTGAGAATCCTTTAAACTTGTCATATGCTATGAGTGAGATCTCCCATATTGCATCATTTCAATCTCAACATAGTAACTATGCATGCCAAATTAAATTAAATCCCATTTGCACTTGTGGCATAGATGACAAGATGATGGTCATTGGCTTGTGTTTCTCTTGCGATGATATTGCAATGCTTCCTTTACATGATTTGCGCAATTCATCTAATATGCCATGCCATGAACACATTGTTCCAAATATGCATTGTTTTGGATGTTGTCAATATTCTCCATGTGATGTTTCCATTGATGCTCATGAGGAGACCCCTATAGTTTCCTCATACATACTACGAGATTTTGATGCATTCCATACCTTGCATGATTACCATGATTGTGTGCACCATATGCATTCCATGAATAACAATGCTCATATTTCTTGTGATGCATTACACAATTCGAGTCTCCATTATGCTATACATAACAACAAACCTCTCATGATGGATGACATGTTTCTATATCACGCATCTCATTTATTTGAGCATTGGCTATTTTGTGCTAACCAACACATGCACGTGTGCATCATGATGGATGATGTGTACATATACCACGTACACACAATTTTCCTTTTGTATTTGCTTTGTGTAGGTACTCATGAACATTTGTCAACCTCACAATCCCATGAGTTGACAAAACGAGCTCTTGAGAGCAACGATGACTTGGGATTCCGTGGAATCTCCTTACCACCATTCTCTTCGCGCAACCACTACGCGCATCTCTTTTACTTGGCTCTCACACGGCTATGGGCTATTTGCCACTTATCACATTATGCCCATACTATCATGTTCACTTTGCATGTTATGCCTCTTGCTATGACTTTGCCATGCAATTGTGACCCTTGCTTGCCTTTACACATGATTCACCATTATGCTACTTATATGTGTATTTGCATGCTTGGTGGAGATACTTGTAGCTACTACCATGATTTCTTTGTGCCCCATGCTATTGTTGATTCTTGTGTTGGGAGAGACATGATACTCCATTGCTATTTACATAGGACTTCTTTCCACCACAATGATGAGACTTTGCCCATACCTTGCTTTCATGCTTGTGATATGCCATGTGCATTATTCGCGCCTCCTATTCGCACACATGCCATGATTGCCATGATTACTTCTAGTATGTTGCATCTTTGCACTACTAGCTTGCTTGACTTGATCACTATGCTTGCTTGCTATGTTGCATCACCCATGTTTCTCTCTTACTTGCTTTCTTGGGTTGACGACATATATGTTCATGCCACTCACATGATATATCTTGATCATTGTCACTTGTCTCCATTAGTTGCATCTCTCATCACTTGTATTGAGTGCAACAATGCTATGTTTGTTGATCTTGGAGACTTTGACACCCTTCTTGAGATGCATACTTGCTTGATTGAGCCTATTGCACTTGGTTGTTATCGCATCTTATGCCTACATACCATGCACCACACCCTTGTACTTTCTTATGATAAGAATGATGCAAGCACTTGTTGGGTATTTTCCCGCACGAATGCTAAGTTTTGCATTACGGCTAACCTCATTTGTTTTTCCGAGTGTTTGTCATGTTCTTTCATTTTGAAGGATTCACAAGGCGGTACCATCACGTGGCTTCTTGGGCATGTTAAGGCATACACGTTGCGCGACAACAACATCTTCGAGAACATACATAAGGTGCATTCCTTCTTTGTGAGCCATCCTCACATATGCATATTGGATAGGCCATACTTTCATTGTTGTTTCCATCTTGTTGTCTACATGATACATCTACGGGATGGAGGACCGACATTGAAGATGGACCCTTTGGATGCACCTTCGGACCTTCACTCATGCCGCGACATCGAGCATTGGTATATCAAAACTCCTTTGGCACATTGCACCAAAACCTTCATACTTGTTGATTGTGTGCTCACATGCCATGCTCCATGGACAAATCATACCCATGACAAATTTGCATCTTATGCATGGATTGATTCACATTATGATTGCCTCATTGCATCGTGTATTCCCATGTCATCCATGATATATGAGCTTGTGCATTTCCTTCGCAAATTTGTTGTGATCTTTCTTGATGGCATATTCATACATCATGATCATATTGTCCTCCATCAATTGCAAGATAACATACACATATTGAGCATCCATTGCCATGTTCATGCTCTTGATAAACCATCACACAATGACATCATTTTGCACAATGGTAGAAATTGTAGCTTTGTGTACCATGCCAATTACCCTACCTTTGTGTGCACAACAAATGAATTTGCTCACATGAATGATTTCCATCTCATACTATATCATCTTGCTAAGCTTCATGTACCTTGTCACACGGACTCATTCTTACATGATGGACACTTTGTGTGCGCTAACCATTGTATTTCCAAGTGTACTTTGTGTTTGCTCATTTTGCATGTACCACATACCGGAGACACCTTGGAGTACATGGATTGCGACATGCCCTCAACTTCGTCCAACTAGAAGTCCGTTCACGACTACCGTTTCCATGGTGATGAGGTTTTTGATCCGAGGTCGGATCTTCCCCAAGGGAGGGGAGATGATGCGGAGCATCCTTCGTTCATCCCCATGTACACCACTTGGACGCAAGGTGATCCCGTTTCTCGATGTTTCCCCTTTCTTTTTTCGTGAGACATGAATGCTACTTTAAGCGCGGACCTTGTGCATGCTCAGGAACAACCAAGGAGACCATGGAGAACCTAAGGACCAAGGCCAAGTGGGCGCAGGAGAGAAGGTAGAAGGGCCAGCACCTACAGGCCCCGGACATCCGGCCCCCAGGCCCGGACATCCGGCGCTCCTTCACAGAAGCGAGCCCCGCCAGCCCGAACATCCGGCCCCATGCCCCGGACATCCGGCTCCTCCCGAAGCCCCGGACATCCGGTCCCTTCGCCGGAAATCCGGCCCCTCATCACAGAAGGCAACCGAAGCCGGCCACGCTCAGCCCGGACATCCGGCTCCTCGCGAGCCGCCGGACATCCGGCCCCCGGCCCGGACATCCGGCGCCTGCCTGCGCGCAGAGACGGGCCTGAGGCCCATGTATCCCTCTCCCACTTAACCCTTCGTGGACCTAGACTATAAATACTACTCCCCCTCCTCCATTTGAGGGTTAGCTTAGGTTTAGCTCATTTGAGACAGAGCTTTGCTCAACCACTAGTGGTTCATCTCCTTGGGAGTGACTGCGGCCCCTCCACGGAGAAGATCCACACGGATTCAAGACCTCTGCGGAGAAGATCCTACGGGATACCAAGACCTCCTCATGGAGAAGACTATCGCTACTTGTATCGTCCCTTGTTGATCATGGATGTTGTATCTCTTTGTGTTCCGAGGATGTAGCATATGTGTGACTTGTTCTTGTTGGTTTGAGTGATTCTCTCGTGTTTCTCCTCATATTCCCTCTCGTGTTCTTCGTGTTCTTCATGGGATACCCTCCATTTCGTGAAAGATCGGCCATCTAGGGTTCCACCCTACATCAGCATCGTTTCCGCGCTTGGACTTGGGGAAGCCGGTGACGAAATCCATCTCAATGTGATCAAATTTCCACTCGGGAATAGGCAAAGGTTGGAGAAGTCCAGCTGGATGTTGATGCTCTGCTTTGACTTTGCAGCAGACATCACACTCGTTCACGAATTGAGCAATTTCTCTTTTCATGCGAGTCCACCAATAGGATTGCTTGAGGTCATGATACATCTTTGAGCTGCGTGGATGTATCGAGAGAAGGGAATTGTGAGCCTCGTTCATTATGAGCTTCCATAGGTCACCTTTTGGAACCACAACCCGGTCCTCAAAGAATAAGGTGTCCTTGTCATCAATGCGGTAGCACTTGTACTTTGGAGTACCTTTGTCAATACCATGCTTCACTTTCTTCACCATAGCATCAAGAAGTTGAGCTTCACGAATTTGATATTCCAAGGTAGGAGCGACTTGAAGGTTGGCAAGAAAACCTCGCGGAACAATTTGAAGGTTGAGTTTCCGAAATGCTTCACAGAGATCCGGTTGGAACGGTTTGAGGATGAGACTATTGCAATAAGCCTTTCTGCTCAAGGCGTCTGCAATCTTGTTGGCCTTGCCAGGAGTGTACTCAATGCTTGGGTTGTACTCTTGAATCATTTTGAACCAATGAGTCAGACGTAGGTTGAGGTTTGGTTGTGTGAAGATATAGTTCAAGCTCTTGTGGTCGGTGAAGATGTCAACATGTCTACCCAACAAGAGATGTCTCCATGTGATCAAGGCATGGACAACTGCCACCAACTCAAGATCGTGAGTGGGGTAGTTCATATCGTTTGGCTTGAACTGCCGAGAAGTGTATGCCACTATCTTCTTCTCTTGCATAAGGACACCACCCAGACCTTGCAAAGATGCATCGCAAAAAACTTGGTATGGTTTGGATTCATCAGAGCATATTGAATGTATTGAATGCCACATCACACTTAGGAGTCCAAGAATACTTGACATTCTTTTGCAACAGGTTGGACAAAGGCTTGGCAATCTTGGAGAAGTTCTCGACGAACCTTCTGCAATAGCTTGCAAGGCCGAGGAAGCTTCAGAGTTGCTTGATGTTTTGAGCAGGTTTCCACTTAACAATAGCTTCAACCTTCTCGGGGTTCACTGAAATGCCCTTGGCAGAGATAATGTGGTCCAAATAGAGAACTTCATCAAGCCAGAATTCGCACTTTGAGAAATTCGCATAAAAGCGGTGCTCTTTGAGCCTGTCGAGAACCAAACGGAGGTGCTTGGCGTGGTCTTCTTTAGTCTTGGAGAATACCAAGATATCGCTGAGGTAGACGAGAACGAATTCATTGGTGTAAGGGTTGAATATGAAGTGCATCATCCGAGAGAAGGTGGGAGGTGCATTTGCAAGCCCGAAGGACATGACTGTGTACTCGTAGGAGCCGAAACTTGTCCTGAATGCAGTCTTGTGAATATCTTGCTCATGGATATGAATTTGATGGTAGCCCATTCGGAGATCAAGCTTCGAGAAAACCTTGGCTCCTTTGAGCTGCTCGAACAGTTCATCGATTTTGGGGAGTGGGTACTTATTCTTAATTGTCTTCTTGTTCAATGGCCGGTAATCAATGCAAAGCCGCTCCGTGCCATCCTTCTTCTTGACAAAAAGAACACCTCAGCCCCAAGGAGAAGAACTTGGTCTGATCAGACCCAAGTGTTCTTGCTCGTCGAGTTGCTTCTTCAATTCCTTCAACTATTTAGGAGAAAGTTTGTACGGGCGCCGACAGGCTGGCTCCGTACCAGGTTCATGTTCAACGACGAATTCAACTGGACGGTTGGGAGGCATCCCTTGCAATTCTTCAGGAAATACGTGTTCATATTCGCAAACCACCAGAATCTAGGATATGACATTAATCTCACCCTTGTCATTGAGAGAGAATAGCCTGATTGTGTTATCTCGAGCTGCGAAGATAGTCACATATTTGTAAGGATGAGTTAGATTGACCTCCTTGTTTGCGCAATCAATAAGTGCATCATGCTTAGAGAGCCAATCCATTCCAAGAATAAGATCAATGTCGGAGTTGCCTAGAACAACTGGGGAAGCCAGAAATTTATAATTGCCCATATTGATGGAGATATCCGTAACTACCATGCTAGAACTCATTAATGCACCCGGAGAAATTATCCACAAAGGTTTCGGCAAGGCTTTAGAAAAGAAGTCATGCTTCCATGCAAAGGGTCTTGACATGAAACAATGGGAAGCACCAGAATCGAATAAAACTCTTGCGAGAATAGAGTCGACTGAAAGATTACCCATTATCACATTAGACGACTCCTCAGCTTGAGCTGCGTTCATCATGTTCACTCTTGCTGTCTTGGGGTTCTGCTTGACAATAGCAATGCTTGGAGGTCTAACAGGAGGAGGAGGTGGAAGGCGCCTCTGGTTGGGACACTTGTTGGCATAGTGACCCTTCTGAGTACACTTGTTGCATGTAACCTCGGAGAGTGGCCGATGATAAGGACCACTTGGCCTTGGCGCTTGGTACTGAGACTTGTTCTGGTTGCTTGGGTTGTGTGGGTGGGAAGATCCATGATCACCTGAGTGCTTGTTCTGACTTGGAGGACGGAACACTGGAGGTGGCGGAAGCTAGAACTTCTGCTGTTTAGCAACCACTTGTGAGGAGGAAGAGGAACTGACTACATCTCTGATTCTTTTCTTTGAAGCCTCACACTTGAGTTGGGCAGCTTCTTGTTTGAGAGCCATGTTGTAGAATTGATTAAATTCGGCTGGCTCGAAGAGAGTGAGAGCAAGCTGGAGTTCATCTTTCAGACCACCTCGGAATTGGTAGATCTTGCTCTTGGCATTGGGAATGTCTTGCTTAGCATAACGGGCCAGATTCTGGAACTTAACATTGTACTGGTAGACAGACATGTTGCCTTGCTTGAGGTTGTGGAATTGCTCATGCATGCCTTCAATGACATTGGTAGGGATGTGGTGCGCACGAAAATCATGGCAGAAGTTAGTCCAAGAGATCTCACGACCCGGTCTGGAGTCTTTGTATTGTTGCCACCAATCTGCGGCCTGATCTTTCAGCTGAAATGATGCGAACTTGACATAGTCCACTGGGTTGACATTACTGCACTCGAAATGCTTGTAGATGTCAGTGAGCCAATCCTCGGCATCGAGCGGATCAACATAGTAGCTACAGGACTTGGGCTGATTTGCAAGGAATTGATTCAGAGTAGCATAGTGAGTGTAATGCCCACGATGCGACTATATCTCCTACGTGTCGAGGCACGACTTAGAGACATAAGCGCATTCTGGAATGATCGCAAGCGTGGTATCTTTGCACAACTCATGTAAAAGTTCAGGGATGAAAGAGTAAAAATAGTTGGCTTACACTTGCCATGTCACACGATGAATACAATAACATGCATTCATCCAAATAACACAGGGTCCGACTACGAACAAAATCCAAACAAAAAAAGATACCACGAACACAAGTCCGGATCACTCCTAGTAGGAACCACTACTGATCATCGGGATACGTAACATAGAAATGACCACGCTCTTCATCGAACTCCCAGTGAAGTTCTAATCCATCTCCTGCATTGTTCTTGACTGTACCTGCATATGGTGTGTGTAGTAATTAATATGTGAGTCACAAGGACTCAACAATCCCATTCCCGGGTATCAAAACTAACAAAGCCTTTAGGTGTGGAGAGGTAATAAAGTGTTTGCAGCAAGCACTAAGCACCTAGCTTACGAGTTCAGAGCGAGATGAGAATAAGTGCCAACGGTCGCCAAGTTGATCAAGAAGTGATCCTAGCTACTCACGTTCATGCATAACCCCACCGTGTTCACTTCCCGAAGCCCTTCGGAAAGAGACCATCATGGTTACTCACACAGGTAGTGTATTCTAAAGGATATGGTGTCAAGTTATCTACAACCGGAAATTAACAAATTCCCATCTGCTACATAACCGCGGGCACGGCTGTAACATCCCAAATTTCCAATTTGTAATGTTATACATTAGATCATCATGCATATCATATTTTCTTGCTTTTGGTGGATCCAAGCAAATCCTACGCAACTCAAGGACCCTCGAAGAGAGTTGGGGATTTCGATATTTTCATATTTGAGGTTTGTAAAATTTTGAAAATAGGATCTTTGATTTTATTTATTTTATCTTCAAGTATTTCTAGTAAGAAAGTATGAGATAGGGAGTAAAATGACTCTCCCAAAAATAAAGAAATACTGAGGATTTAATAAAAAAATCAAATAAGTTTTTCTTTGGAGTTTTATTTGAATTAGGAAAAATTACATGTTTTCAAAAATGCAGTTAGTGCCAAAAAATGTTCATCTTGTTCTAAATATTCTATTTAGACGGTGAAAATTTGTTTTGGCAATTTTATATTTTTTTATTTTATTTTCTAGTTTTTTTTCGTAGCTTCGGCGTTTAAAAAAAATAGGAGACCCGTGCCCGACTGGGTCGAAGGCCCAGCCGAGCCAGGCCCGCGCCGCTGCTGCCGCCTTCCTCGCGCCGCGCCGCCCGTGCCCGAGGCGGACTCCGCCGCCGCCGGCCGTTGCCTTGCCCCCTCCCCCAAGCAACACCCCCCTCCCATAAATACCGCCGCCCCCGCCCCCTTCTCGCCTCGCCTCGCCTTGCCGCACCGCCGCCGCAACCCCACGCCGCCGCCGCAGCCACACCGCCGCCGCAGCCTCGCCCCGCCGCCGCAGCACCACCCCGCCGTCGCTGCTGCTTGCCGCAGCAGCAGCTGCCGCCGCAGCTGGCAGCCACCCCGCCGCCTGCCACCGCCCACGCCACCCGCCGCCGACGCCCTCCCGTCGGAATCCGACGAGGTAGCCGCGCCGCCGCCGATTTTCGGTAGTAAACCGCCCGGTTTTTTTTCTTTTCTCGGTTTAGTTGTTTAGCGAGCGTTCACCCGTTCGTTCGTTTTAACGAACGAGTTCGTGGTTTAGTCTTAGCTGACGAATGTCCGTTCGTTAAGCTGTTCTTAGTTTTCTTTTCGTAGTTATTTTTCTGATCATGATTTCTGATTCGATCTTCGTTCTAGTTTATCTTTTTGCTCGTTTATCGGAATCAGGCGATTCAAGCTCCTGGAGTTTCGTCTCGAAACCCTCTTTCCATTTAACCTAGTCACCCAAGCGTTTGCCTCTGTTAAATTTGGACTTAGGTCCAGATTGGTATCGTAGTTGTTTCTTTTTCGCCGTTTGACTTTCGTTGTTCGTTTGGTTTGTTTCTTTTGCAAACCGGAGTTCTTAAGTTGAACTTTCTGGTTGGATCTCTTATATGAGTTTTACCCGTGCATTAGTTGAGTACTTATTGTGTGCTTGTTTGTTTGTGATAGAGTACCCGGAGTGCGCCGCTTGCTACTTTGAATCTCTAGGTTTTGCAGATCATCAGCAAGTTAAGTAACACTTTTATCATACTTTCCAATACCCAGTTTTCATTGCATTAGTTTATCCTCAAACACATTGCATGAGTAGGATCAAATAACACGTGGGACTGGGAAGTAGATGAGGTAGTACCTATTACCTGCATTATTTTCAAACCCTTGGGAGTTACTTCTATGTTTGCTGTTAGGTTATGCTATGCGCCTACATGGAGCCTAGGCAGGAGCATGGCAGCCCACATCACTATTGGAAGGATTGGAGAAATCTACAAGTAGGAGCTAAAGGACACTATCTACCAGATTTGTGGACGTCGAGATGAGCGGTGGGACTTGATCAACACCCGGAAGGACAGGTCCATTGCCGCGTTCATTCAAGAGTTAAACCAGCACATTCGTCGCCAGGAGCACCAGATGTGTGCAGGGATGATAGACTTGAAGAAAGCACTAACCAAAAACTTGGAGTTAGAGGAGGAACTCAAGTCAACACGCGACGGATACGAGGAGGAGATGTTAATGCTTGTGGAGAAGAATGATGATTTGACACGAAAGCTAGGAGTATTCATGGGAGATCCAGCACCAGGAGTGGAAGAAGAGGAAGAAGAACCCAAGGAGATATGCCCTGAAGACTACATCATCCTTGACGACACGGACTCAGACCCCGATGATAGCGATGATGAGGACAATGAAGATGAAGCTGGAGCTGACATCATGGAATCCTCTGCCGATCAAAATTTCTAGAAGACCTTCCTATGACTAGTAGTTTTTCCCATCTAGTAGACTTAGAGCACTTTTGTAACGTTAGATCCGTGTAAGCCCTTGTTTTCAATTGATATTGGTGTGATATGTGTCTGCTTGTCTCATGTGCATTTGGGTAGTGATTTTCCCTTAGACCTCTTTTCTATTCTAATCTCTTCCCTCTACACCCATCAAATGGCTCCAAGATGTGAGCCCGAATTTGAGTTTCCCCCTGAGCTCACTCAGTTGATCTAGCAGCAGAACACCTTGATGCAACTTCTTGTCCAGAACACTCAGAACAACCAGAACAACAACAACCCTCCACCACCACCACCCGTGGATAACCTGACCCGTTTCTTAAGGTTACAACCACCGGTGTTTGCTAGTAGCATTGAACCAATAGTTGCTGATGACTGGCTACGCAAGATTGGAAGGGATTTGACCACTGCTAACTGCTCGGATGCTGAGAAGGTGCGATTTGCCGCACATCAGTTGTCTGGACCAGCCGCAGCGTGGTGGGAGAATTACACAGCCACTTTTCCCATAGCCAATGTTACTTGGGATCAGTTTCAGCAAGCTTTTCGTACCGCCCATGTCTCAACTGGAGCTATGAGCATGAAGAAGCGGGAGTTTCGCAACTTGCGCCAAGGCAATCGTACTGTGGCTTAGTACGTAGATGACATTAGTACTCTATCCCGTTATGCCCCAGATGATGTGGCCACAGATGCCGCTAAGCAAGAAAGATTTATGGAAGGGATGAATGATGAGATGAGCGTACAGTTGATGGTAGCAAGCTTCAACAACTACCAGGAACTGGTTGATCGGGCTCTAATGATTGAAGGGAAGCACCAACAGATTGAAAGTCGCAAGAGGAAGTATGGACAAGGAAAGTACAATTCTGGAGCTCAACAGAAGCCACGTTTTACCCCTAAACCGGTAGGACAATTCCAACATACCCATGGAGGAGGTAGCTCGCACAATCATAATGGCTCCAAGAATGGTAATGGGAATGGAGGAAGCAACGGACAGAACCGCACCAACCCAACAACACCAGCCAAGCGAGACCTGAGTCAAGTCACTTGCTTTAAGTGCCAGAAGACGGGACATTACGCCAATGAATGTCCAGAAGCCTAGAATGGAAATGGCAATTTAAGCTCTGGAAAGAAGCCGAACCCTTTCAATAGGGGGCAAGTGAACCAAATTAGCGTGGAGGAGGTTGAAGCTCAACCAGATGCAGTAATAGGTAAGTTTTTAGTTAAGTCCTTTACTGCACTCGTTCTTTTTGATACTAGTGCAACGCATTCATACATTTCAAGGGGATTTGTTGATAAGTATAAGCTGCCAACCCAAGCCCTTAGGTCACCCATGTTAGTAACCTCACCTGGAGCAGAGTATATGGCTAAGTTATGGTGTGATCAGTTGCCATTAAGGATTGGTAACTACACATTCCCCTCATACCTAATAGTATTGGAATCTCAAGGATTGGATGTCATATTAGGCATGGATTGATTATCTAAGTACGGAGGGAACATTGAATGCGCTAGTAATTCCATTTTGCTTACTACACCAGAAGGAAGAAGGATCAAGTATGTATCCCTTCATGTGCCAAAAAGGAACAAAGTAAATTCCTTATCAAGAGTTGTTCAGGAGGAAGTACCAGTGGTGAATGATTTCCCGGACGTATTTCCAGAGGAACTGCCAGGCATGCCACCAGATAGAGATATTGAGTTTTTGATCGAGCTTTTGCCAGGCACAGGGCCAATTTCTAAGAGACCATACAGGATGCCCGCAAAGGATTTGGAGCAGATTAAGAAACAGATTAAGGAGTTACTGGATAAAGGTTACATTCGCCCAAGTTCTTTGCCTTGGGGGTCGCCAGTACTTCTAGTGGAGAAGAAGGACGGATCGTTACGAATGGTTGTTGATTATCGAGGATTGAATGAAGTAACGATCAAGAACAAGTATCCATTGCCGATGATTAATGATCTGTTCGATAGATTGCAAGGAGCAAAGGTATTTTCCAAGATCGATCTGCGATCAGGGTACCATCAATTGAAGATTCGAGAGCAGGATATACCTAAGACGGCCTTTACCACCAGGTATGGGTTGTACGAGTATACCGTTATGTCTTTTGGTCTGACTAACGCACCAGCATACTTTATGAACCTGATGAACAAGGTGTTTATGGAGTTTTTGGATAAGTTTGTCGTGGTGTTCATAGATGATATATTGATCTTCTCAAAGGATGAAGAGGAACACAAGGAGCATTTGCGTTTGGTGCTCGAAAAGCTCAGAGAACATCAGTTATACGCCAAGTTCAGCAAATGCGAATTTTGGCTGAAGGAAGTTGGATTCCTCGGACACCTTATATCCGGAGAAGGAATAGCAGTAGATCCCGCCAAGGTGGACACTGTGACAAATTGGGAAGCACCGACAACAGTTGGAGAGATCCGGAGTTTTATTGGACTTGCAGGATACTACCGGAGATTTATTGAGAATTTCTCAAGGATTGCAAAGCCAATGAGGGAGTTCTTAAAGAAGGATACCAAGTTCAATTGGACCGAAGAATGTGAGGCCAGCTTCCAGGAATTAAAGAAATGGTTGGTCTCCTCACCTGTGTTGATTCTGCCAGATCAACATAAGGACTATGAGGTGTACTGCGACGCTTCACGTCGAGGACTTGGAGCAGTTCTTATGCAGGAAGGAAGAGTTGTTTCGTATGCTTCACGACAACTGAAACCCCATGAGTTGAACTATGCCAATCATGATTTGGAATTAGCAGCCGTAGTGCATGCATTGAAGACTTGGAGACATTTCCTCATTGGAAACCATTGTGAAGTATATACGGATCACAAGAGTTTGAAGTATATATTCACTCAGAAGGAGCTGAATCTCAGGCAAAGGAGATGGCTGGAACTCATTAAGGATTATGATATGAGATTGCATTATCATCCCGGAAAGGGTAACGTGGTAGCTGATGCCCTAAGCCGTAAGAGCCCTGTCGCCACACTAACGACGGAGGATTTACCGAAAGACTTAGCCGAGGGCCTACGTGAGCTATGTTTGGACATAGTTCCGAGAGGCTATGTAGCAACACTGGAGATTCAGTCTACCCTGATGGATAAAATCAGAGAAGCTGAGAAAACTGACGAGGAGGTTGCCTCTATAAAGGAGAGGATGAGCAAAGGAAAGGTTAAAGGATTTCGTGAGGATGAGCACGACACCCTATGGTTTGAGGACCGCGTATACGTGTCTAACGACCTAGGGATCAGGAAGTTGATTCTGCAGGAGGCCCATGATTCACCATATTCGATTCACCCAGGAAATACCAAGATGTACTTGGACTTGAAGGATATCTTCTGGTGGACCGGTATGAAGAAGGACATTGCGGAGTATGTAGCCATTTGTGATGTATGTCAGAGAGTGAAGGCAGAACATCAGAAGCCCGCAGGATTGTTACAACCATTGCCAATACCCAAATGGAAGTGGGATAAGCTAGGAATGGATTTTATTACGGGATTACCCAGAACCCGTTCAGGCTATGACTCGATTTGGGTTGTAGTCGATCGCTTGACGAAGGTAGCTCATTTCATCCCAGTAAAGACTACTTACACTAGTGCGAAGTTGGCAAAGAGATACTTGACCAGAATCGTATGCCTGCATGGAGTTCCGAGGAGCATCATATCAGACAGAGGAACCCAGTTTACCTCAAAGTTTTGGAATCAGTTACACGAAACCTTGGGTACCAGGCTAGAGTTTAGCGTAGCTTTTCATCCGCAGACAGATGGACAGACTGAGAGAGTCAATCAGATTTTGGAGGATATCTGAGAGCTTGTGCGCTAGATTATGGATCTAGTTGGGACGACAATTTGCCTTATGCGGAGTTCTCTTACAACAACAGTTATCAATCTAGTTTGAAGATGGCCCCTTTCGAAGCATTATACGGAAGGAGGTGTAGGACCCCGTTGTCTTGGGACGAAGTTGGAGACCGCCAATTGTTTGGGCCAGATTTGATCAAGGAATCGGAACAGAAGGTAAGTTGATTCGCGATAGGCTCAAGATAGCCCAGTCCAGGCAGAAGAGCTACGCGGATTCAAAACGCAAAGAGATCATTTACGAAGTCGGAGACTGAGTTTATCTTCGAGTATCTCCACTTCGAGGAGTTAAGCGCTTTGGAGTTAAGGGAAAGCTAGCGCCCCATTTTGTAGGACCATACAAGATTATGGAACGTATGGGATAAGTAGCCTCCAAGTTGGAATTGCTCGAAGGATTGTCAGGAGTTCATGATATATTCCACGTTTCCCAGTTGAAGAGATGCCACGCCGAGATGGCTGAGATACCGCTGAGGGATACTGTGCCATTGGAAGCTATTCAGCTGGACAGTGACTTGACCTATGAAGAAAGACCAGTCAAGATTCTTGAGTATGCCAGCCGAGTCACCCGCAGCAAGGTTATCAAATTTTGCAAAGTTCAGTGGAGTCACCACACCGAGGATGAAGCTACCTGGGAACGAGAGGAAGACCTCCGGAAGGACCACCCTCACCTATTTTCTAGCCAACCCGAATCTCGAGGGCGAGATTCATCTTAAGGGGGGTAGGTTTGTAACATCCCAAATTTCCAATTTGGAATGTTATACATTAGATCATCATGCATATCATATTTTCTTGCTTTTTGTGGATCCAAGCAAATCCTACGCAACTGAAGGACCCTCGGAGAGAGTTGGGGATTTCGATATTTTCATATTTGAGGTTTCTCAAATTTTGAAAATAGGATCTTTGATATTATTTATTTTATCTTCAAGTATTTCTAGTAAGAAAGTATGAGATAGGGAGTAAAATGACTCCCCCAAAAATAAAGAAATACTGAGGATTTAATAAAAAATCAAATAAGTTTTTCTTTGGAGTTTTATTTGAATTAGGAAAAATTGCATGTTTTGAAAAATGCATTTAGTGCCAAAAAATGTTCATCTTGTTCTAAATATTCTATTTAGATGGTGAAAATTTGTTTTGGCAATTTTAGATTTTTTTTATTTTATTTTCTAGTTTTTTTTCGTAGCTTCGGCGTTTAAAAAAATAGGAGACCCGTGCCCGACTGGGCCAAAGGCCCAGCCGAGCCAGGCCTGCGCCGCCGCTGCCGCGCCGCCCGTGCCCGAGGCGGACTCCGCCGCCGCCGGCCGTTGCCTTGCCCCCTCCCCCAAGCAACACCCCCCTCCTATAAATACCGCCGCCCCCGCCCCCTTCTCACCTCGCCTCGCCTTGCCGCTCCACCGCCGCAACCCCACGCCG
Source organism: Secale cereale (assembly GCA_902687465.1). Lineage (NCBI taxonomy): Eukaryota > Viridiplantae > Streptophyta > Magnoliopsida > Poales > Poaceae > Secale > Secale cereale. Next base: position 754,732,335 of record LR738713.1, on the reverse strand, counting down.
CCGCCGCAGCCTCGCCCCGCCGCCGCAGCACCACCCCGCCACCGCCGCCGCTTGCCTCAGCAGCAGCCGCCGCCGTAGTTGGCAGCCACCCCGCGGCCTGCCACCGCCCACGCCGCCCGCCGGCGACGCCCTCCCGCCGGAATCCGACGAGGTAGCCGCGCCGCCGCCGGTTTTCGGTAGTAAACCGCCTGGTTTTTTTTTCTTTTCTTGGTTTAGTTGTTTAGCGAGCGTTCACCCGTTCGTTCGTTTTAACGAACGAGTTCATCGTTTAGTCTCAGCTAACGAACGTCCGTTCGTTAAGCTGTTCTTAGTTTTCTTTTCGTAGTTATTTTTCTGATCGCGATTTCTGATCCGATCTTCGTTCTAGTTTATCTTTTCGCTCGTTTATCGGAATCAAGCGATTCAAGGGCCTGGAGTTTCGTCTCGAAACCCTCTTTCCGTTTAACCTAGTCACCCAAGCGTTTGCCTCTATTAAATTTGGACTTAGGTCCAGATTCGTAGCGGAGTTGTTTCTTTTTCGCCGTTTGACTTTCGTTGTTCGTTTGGTTTGTTTCTTTTGCAAACCGGAGTTCTTAAGTTGAACTTTCTGGTTAGTTCTCTTATTTGAGTTTTACCTGTGCATTAGTTGTGTACTTATTGTGTGCTTGTTTGTTTGCGATAGGGTACCCAGAGTGCGCCGCTTGCTACTTTGAATCTCTAGGTTTTGCGGATCATCAGCAAGGCAAGTAACACTTTGATCATACTTTCCAATACCAAGTTTTCATTGCATTAGTTTATCCTCAAACACATTGCATGAGTAGGATCAAATAACATGTGGGACTGGGAAGTAGATGAGGTAGTACCTATTACCTGCATTATTTTCAAAGCATTGGGAGTTACTTCTACGTTTGCTGTAAGGTTATGCTATGCTCGTAGACGTGGATTGGGTGAGTGTATCCATGACCAATGTTGAGGATATCGCTTATCGTTATCGTCTCGGTCAGCTGAGGATTTGAGATTAATCGAAAATCGGCCGATTAATCAATTTTATCGGTCGACTATTAATCAGTTAATTTGTGTCAAATCTCAGGTTCTCAACACTAAAATATGCTATATTCAACACCAAAAATATATTTGACAAAAGTGTTACTTTGATTTCTAGCCTTTGAATCCTTGTATAATGGCAAACAAAATAGGACAATAGTACAGATTCTGTAACAAGGTCCACAAAACATAAATAAACATAGATTTTGCAAACATAATGTTATGAGTAGGTGTGATTTATTGGTAGATTCCCGATAAATCGCTTATCAGAACGATTAATCGGTCCAAAAGATAAATGGCAAAGATAAGGCATAATCTTATCGGTCACCCCCCGATTAGCGATAAATTGGAAGATTAATCGGTGAATCGGAAGATTTCTTGAACAGTGTCCATGACAGATGTGAGATGATTAATTAATGGTTCAACTTAAGGTTGCAACTTAAATACACATCTGGGTGGATTGAGGCACCTGGGTATTCCAGTGATTGCCTGTTTTTCTTTATGGACTGCCACCCAGGCTCAAAGGGATCATGAGATTATTCATACTAGAAACTTTCGTGTGCAACCACAAGCTATTATGGGCTCTAGCATAGTTGACTAAGTCGTGCGAACTCGTACAATGGTGGACTAGCAGATGTAGGTTGGTACGGTCCACCCGATCGTAAGGTGCTAGCACTTCTGAAAGACCATGTCTCGGTCATCCGTTTCTCAAACATCATGTAGTGCGAGAATCCTAACGGAGGAGATCGAGTCTTGTGGGGAAAAGTGCACAAACCTCTGCAGAGTGTACAAACTGATCATGATTAGCCGTGTCCCCGGTTTTGGACGTCTTGAGTATCTAGTACTTGGATTATCGTGTGAATCTCATCATGTTACTTTTAATTAATATTGTTGGGTTAATGTTTACTTTAATTGGGATTGAGTTGGGTGAACCTTCTCAATGATGTTTCAACTACCATGATAGTTAATTAAAATCTATTCCTTTACAGTAGGGAAAAATTGGCTTTATGCAAAAACTGTAACCATAGAGCTTTCCACCAGCCATATTGCATATAGTACTCTCTATGTGTTACTTTGCCAGCATATTCCATGCGCTGACCCGCTTCGGGCTGCAACATTCATGTTACAGACTTTTCAGACGACGAGTAAGGTGCCTCTTAGGTTGTGGTTCTATACTCAGTGATGCCGTTGGAGTTGATGGACTCACTTATCTGCCAAGCCTTCCGCTGTTATCATTGTTAGATGGCCTTAAGCCATTATTATTGTAATAAGTTCATCGTTGGAGCAATCGATGTAATAAGTGTGTGATTGCCACTCTGTTATAAATCCTTCAAGTACTGTGTGTGTCAGCATTACTGATCCAGGGATGACACTGATGCACAGAGGTCGGACTGTTTGAGGTCTGGTCGCTACAACGGCTTTCAAAAGTTAAAACCCTGCAGGGGTGTCCCAACTTAGCCCATCACAAGCTCACGATTTGCGGAGTCTCAACTCCAAGGTGGGAAGACCCGAGTATTCTTGGAATCCCGTGCTCACACTACAAAAAAAGACACATTTGTGACATTTTGGTCCGAACGAAACTTTTTTGTGTCATACTTATGACACTTCTATGACAATAATTGTGACAAAACACAGTATCATCATATATGTGGTGGGGTCCTACTTCTATGACAAAAAATCATGATAGAAAATGGGCTTTTCGTCCTGGGCGGGCCAGAGACGCAGCTGCATGACATTCTTTGGGCCGTCCATGACGAAGAAAACCATGGTAGAAGCGAGGGCGAGGAAAATATCTAGGTGTTCCCGGTTACGATGGGTGGTCGAAGCCGAGCGATGCGCGTTTCTCTTGTACACGCACGTGCGTGGGTGCGAGGCGTTGGGCTCTAACTGAACCCGAGCGAGGCGTTGGGCCCTAACTGAACCCGAGCGATTGCACTGCAGGCTACGCGTTACTGCACCCGAGTGATCGATCGATGGCTGTTAACTGAACCCGATCGAGCGATTCCTTCGCTACTGCTGCTAACTGAAGCCGATCGATGCTGCCTCTGCAAGAACAGTGAGCGTTGCTGGGGGGGGGGGT
>LR738713.1:754701372-754728997 GCA_902687465.1 Secale cereale | reverse complement strand
TTCCCGGTGGGGGTGGCTGAACAGGACCCCGTGGTGTTTCCTCTGCATGAACAGGACCCCGTTCAATCAAGTCGGTTGGGGCTGCATGAACAGGACACCATGGAGGGCTGCATGAACAGGACCACCCCGTGGAGGGCTGCATGAATAGTAGATGGTGGTGGGTTGGATGAACAATAGCCCGTGGAGGGGTGGTTGAACAGGAGCCCGTGGATAGAGCTGGTTGAACAGTAGCCGGTGGAATAGCGCGCGGTGGAGGCTGAACCGTCGCAGGTGGAGGCTGGAGGAGGTCGATGGTGGATGAATAGTAGCCCGTGGAGGCTGGAGGGGTCGACGGTGGTGATGAACAGTATCCCATGGAGTCCCGTTTTGCGGTACGCCACACCCCTTCCGATGAACAGGACCCCCGTTTCGACCATAGCGCTCCAACACAAGTCCGTTTCCTCTGTTTGGCGGTACGCCACACCCCTCCCGATGAACAGGACCCCCGTTTGGCCCGTAATGCTCCAACACAAATCTGTTTCCTCCGTTTTGTGGTACGCCACACCCCTCCCGATCAACAGGACCCCCGTTTCGACCGTAGGAGGTCTATTTCCTCCGTTTTGCGTTACGCCAGACCCCTCCCAATGAACAGGATCCCGTTTCGAACGTGGCCGGTCGAACACAAGGCCGTTTCCTCCATTCTGCGGTACGCCAGGCCTCGTTTCCATCGGCTGTTCCATCCAAGCCCTCCTGATGAACACGATGACACATTTCGTTCCGACCCAGCCGGTTGGCTCCCCATGAACACGATGAAGACGCTGTTTCTCCATTCCGACCCAGCCATGTACACGAGCCCTGGCCATACGTACGCGCGAGTAGGCGTTCGAGACCCCGCCCGTATGTACGTACGTGGCCGTATTTACTTTCTTGCACCCTGGCCGCTGTACGTACGTGTGCATGCTACGCGCGCGCCTCTGCTTTGACACGTGCGCGCCTCTACATCGACCAGTATGTACGTACACGTTCACGACCAGAATGACAACGCTATGTACGCTTCGACCAGGTGGGTCCCGACTGTCTGGCACTTCCTTGCGTGCGAAGATGTAGCTGGTGGGTCCCAGCAGTCAGGGGGGCGAATCATTTTTTTTGCCAGGACGCACTTCCTTACGTGCGAAGATGTGGCTGGTGGATCCCAGGAGTTAGGGGGCAACGTTTTTTTCGCAAAATCCGGTGGCCCGTCCGGTGGGTCACCGCTGTCAGGTGGAGGAATAATTATTTTGCGCGTAATAAGGAGGCACTTCCTTGCTGCGGCCGTGGACCCAGCTGTCAGCCTCTCCACGTATAGTCCACGTCCGATGGAAGTCGTTCCTTGACCATGTTGACCACGCCGCACCGAGAGCACCAGGGCGGTGGACGATGGCGAGGCCTAGGAAGGGGACGACGCGGAGCCGGGGAAGATGCGACATTGGATGCCCACGCATAGAGGAGTACGAGGGTTCACTGGTTTGCTGTGGCGTGAGACTGTCGTCGCCGCAGAATAACAGGGGGTGTGGGTGAGTAGAGGGATGGTCTGGCCAGCGGTCGGAATAGTAGGGGGCGGTGAGGCCTCCGCGGCGGCACAGCCGGCCACGGGAGGCAGGAGCATGCGGCATGACCGGCGCTGCTTTGGGCGGCTGGAGCAACAAGACCAGAGGTTGAAGAAGCACTAAGGCCGTTGGATGGACATCGTACGGTCACTGGAGCTAGAATCGATCATATTGACTAAGTTGAAATAGCACTCCCTCCCCGTTAACTTAATAGGCCCACAAGTCAGCCTCCCACCAAGGTGGGTCCCAACCAGCACGGGGAGTATTCATTTTTTGGTGCGTAATAAGGAGGCGCTTCCGGTGGGTCCGAGCTAACAGCGGGGGGATCGTTTTTTTCGCGCAATACGGTGGCCCGTCCGCTGGGTCCCAGCAGTCTGGGGGGAAACGTTTTTTCGCGAAATACGGTGGCCCGTCCGGTGGGTCCCTGCTGTCAGGTGGAGGAATAATTATTTTTCGCGTAATGAGGCACTTCCATGCTGCCGTCGTGGACCCAGCTGTCAGCCTCTCCACGTACAGTCCATGTCCGATGGAAGCCATTCCTTGACCACGTTGACCACGCCGCGTCGAGAGCACCAGGGCGATAGCCGACGGCGAGGCCTAGGAAGGGGACGACACAGAGCCGGGCAAGACGCGGCAGTGGATGCCCATGCGTAAGGAGTATGAGGGTTCACTGGTTCAGCTGTGGTGTGAGGCTACCGTCGCCGCAGAATAACAGGGGGTGTGGGTGAGTGGAGGGATGGCCTGGCTAGCGGTGGGAGTAGTACGGGACGGTGAGGCCTCCGCGACAGCACAGCCGGCCACGGGACGCAGGACCATGAGGCACGACCGGCGCTGGTTTGCTAGCTGGTTTGGGTGGCTGGAGCAAGAAAATCAGAGGTTAAAGAAGCACTATGGTCGTTGGATGGACATCGTACGGTCATTGGAGCTAGAATCGTGCATATTGACTAAGTTGACAAAGCCCTCCGTCCCCTTCAACTTAGTAGGCCCACAAGTCAGCCTGCCACTATACTGGGTCCCAGCTAACGGGGGGAGTATTCATTTTTTTGTGCGTAATAAGGAGGCACTTCCTTGCGTGCGAAGATATAGCTGGTGGGTCCGAGCTGTCAGCGGCGGTAACGTTTTTTTGCGAAATACAGAGGCCCTTTCAGTGGGTCCTAGATGTTTGCTGGAGGAATAATTATTTTGCGTGTAATAAGGAGGCATTTCCTTGCGTGCGGCCGTGGACCCAGCTGTCAGCCTCTCCACGTATAGTCCACTTCAGATGCATGTCGGTCGTTGACCATGTTGACCAGGCCGCGCTGAGAGCACCAGGGCGGTGGACGATGGGGTGGCCTAGGAAGGGAACGACGGGAGCCAGGGAAGTCTCGGCAGTTGTTTCCCACATGGAGGAGTAGGAGGCTTTACTAGTTCGTCTGCCGTCCCCGGAGAAAATAGCAGGTGTGGGTGAGTAGAGGGATGGCTAGGCCAGCGATGGGAGTACAGTGGGGCGGTGAGGCCTGCGCGCTAGCACAGCCGGCCGCAGGGAGGAGAGAGCAGGCAGTCCCGCCGACGCTTGTTTGAGCGGCTGGAGCAGGAAGATCAGAGATTGAAGAAGCACGACGCACGTTGGATGGACATCCAACAGTCACTGCTTGTGCGTCAACCTTTTTTTTAGGAAAGCCTCAAATCTATGGAAAACATCATACATCCCATCTACCATTATTTCTAATAATTTACAGCCCATTTGCTAATTCTTAAGGTTTTTTGGAGCCCATATTCTTTTTGTTAGCATTACAACCCATATTGTGGCCACGGTTAAAAAATTATACGAAATTTTGCATATTTCGTGCGGTCCGAACACTTTTTAATCCCAAAATTTTGAGTCACATTCAACTGATTTTAAAAATAAATGTATATCAATATAAAATCCAACAAATTTTCCACGCATAAAAATCAATGCAATTTAAAATGTCGAAATGAAAAAAAGAATTTTGAAACTAATTGCCGGTTTGATGTGTTTTAAAAATGTACAACCCATTTCTCATTACTGATATGCCATTTTCTCGGCCAGCCGAATGAAGCTCTCCTCGTCTTGAAAGATTTGCAGCCCAACAGGCCTGACAAAGCGACTTACTTGCGAAATCACAAAAAATCTGGGATGTGGCCGTGGACCCAGCTGCGGCCGTGGACCCAGCTGTCGGTCTCTTCCGATGGAAGTTGGTCGTTGACCACAATGACCACGCCGTGCCGAGAGCACCAAGGCGGTTGACTACGGTGAGGCCTAGGAAGGGGACGATGCGGAGCCGGGGAAGACGCGGCAGTGGATGCCCACGCGGAGAGGAGTACGAGGGTTCACTGGTTCGGCTGCGGTGTCAGGCTGTCGTCACCGCAGAATAAGAGGGGGTGTGGGTGAGTGGAGGGATGGCCTGGCCAGCGGTGGGAGTAGTATGGGGGCGGTGAGGCCTCCGCGGCAGCACAGCCGGCCACGGGAGGCAGGAGCAGGCGGCATGACTGGTGCTGCATTGGGCGGCTGGAGCAAGAAGACCAGAGGTTCAAGAAGCACTATGGCCATTGGATGGACATCGTACGGTCACTGGAGCTAGAATCGTTCATATGGACTAATTTGACAAAGCCCGCTGTCCCCGTCAACTTAGTAGGCCCACAAGTCAGCCACCCACAATGGTGGGTCCCAGCTAGCAGGGGGTATTCATTTTTTTGTGCGTCATAAGGAGGCACTTCCTTGGGTGCGAAGATATAGCTAGCGGGTCCGACCTGTTAGAGGGGGGACGTTTTTTTCGCGAAATACAGAAGCCCTTCCCGTGGGCCCAAGCTGGCAGGTGGAGGAATCATTATTTTGCGCATAGTAAGGAGGCATTTCCTTGCGTGCGGCCGTGGACCCATCTGTCAACCTCTCCACGTACAATCCACTTTCGATGGATGTCGTTCATTGACCACGTTGACCAGGCCGCGCCGAGAGCACCAGGGCAGTGGACGACGACGAGGCCTAGGAAGGGAACGACACGGATCCAAGGAAGACTCGACAGTTGTTTCCCACGCGGAGGAGTACGAGGGTTTACTGGTTCGTCTGTTGTCCCCGGAGAAAACAGCAGGTGTAGGTGAGTAGAGGGATGGCTAGGCCAGCGATGGGAGTACGGTGGGGTGGTGAGGCCTGCGCGCGAGCACAGCCAGCCGCAGGGTGGAGAGAGCAGGCAGTCCCGCCGGCGCTTGTTTGAGCGGCTGGAGCAGGAAGAGCAGAGATTGAAGAAGCACGACGGCCATTGGATGGACATCCAACAGTCACTGCTTGTGCGTCAACCTTTATTGAGGAAAGCCTCAAATCTATGGAAAACATCATACAGCCCATCTGCCATTATTTCAAATAATTTACATCCCATTTGCTAAATCTTAAGGGTTTTTTTGGAGCCCATATTCTTTTTGTTAGCATTACAGCCCATATTGTGGCCATGGTTAAAAAATTATACGAAATTTGCATATTTCAGTGCGGTCCGAACTGTTTTTAATCCTGAAATTTTTAGTCACATTCAAACTGATTTTTAAAATAAATGTATATCAATATAAAATCCAACAAATTGTCCACGCATAAAAATCAATGCAATTTAAAATTTTGAAATGAAAAAAAGAATTTTGAAACTAATTGCCGGTTTGATGTGTTTTAAAAATGTACATCCCATTTCTCATTACTGATAGGCCATTTTCTCGGCCAGCTGAATGACGAACAATCTCGAAATGCTCGAGACGTAAATATTGATATATTGGAAGGGTATATTCGGACATCAGAAAGGTTCTGAGTGATTCTGGTATTTTTCAGAGTACCGGAGAATTACGGGAATTCGTATTGGGCCTTAATGGGCCATAGGGGAAAGGAGAGAAATGCCTCAAGTGTGGACGTGCCCCTTCCCCATGGACTGGTCCGAATTGGACTAGGGAAAGGGGGCGCCCCCTTCCTTCCTTCTCCTTCTCCCTTCCCCTTTTCCTATTCCATGTGGGAGGTGGAATCCTACTAGGACTAGGGAGTCCTAGTAGGACTCCACACTTTGGCACGCCCTATGAGGGCCGGCCTCCTCCTCCCTCCATCCTTTATATACGTGGCCAAGGGGCACCCCATGGACACACAAGTTGATTTTAGCCGTGTGCGGTGCCCCTCCCCAGAGTTACACACCTCGGTCATATCATTGCAGTGTTTAAGCGAAGCCCTATGCCGGTAGCTTCATCATCACCGTCACCATGTTGTTGTGCTGACGAAACTCTCCCGTGACACTCAACTGGATCAAGTGCTCATGGGACGTCATCGAGCTAAACGTGTGCAGGACGCGGAGGTGTCGTACGTTCGGTGCTTGGATCGGTTGGATCGCGAAGACGTTCGACTGCATCAACCGCGTCACTAGACGCTTCCGCTTTTGATCTACGAGGGTACGTAGACACACTATCCCCACTCGTTGCTATGCTTCTCCTAGATAGATCTTGCGTGATCGTAGGAAATTTTTGAAATACTATGTTCCCCAACAAGGTTTATGAGAGATATAAAAATATCCTCATGATCCAGGAATTTTGCACTATTTGATAATATTGGTTTGGTCATTTTTAGAGGCAGAAAAAGAAATCGAGTTTAAATTTGGTTCAAACTTGATGCATTTTTTAGCCTAACCAAAACAAGTCCAAATGGCATGAAACTTGGCAGAGGGGTTTAGAACAATATACATGATTTATGAGGAAAAGATGGACATAACTTGAAGCAAGCAAGATGACTTCTCACAAGAACTAGGAAAGGGATAGTTTTAAGGAAAAGAAAAGGGGTAGGGTGCATGGCTCCCAAATGATACATGAAACAAGACAACATGCATGCTACCTTACTCTAAGCATATGAACATCATGATATGAACACCACACAATGCCTCATGATATGGACATGATATGAACATGATAGGATGCAAAAGTGCAATAGGCACCAAAGCAACATGATATGACAAAGTAATAATGATCCAAGCAAAACAAAAGAAGCAAAAAGGAAGGACCCACAAGAAATTGGATGACGACAAGTTGAATATATTGCCAAAATGGGAAAGTGTTACATCTGGGGCATTACAATACTCCTCCACTACGAAAAGATCTTGTCCCGAGATCTAGGATAGAAAGAACTCTGGATATTTGGAACGGAGGTGATCCTCGCGTTCCCATGTAGCCACATGATCGGTATGGGTGACCACTTCACTTTCAGGAATTTGATTGACTTGTTGCAAGTCTTGCGCTCGGTCTCTTCAAGGATAGCAACGGGGTGCTCATGATAAGACAAGTCGGCTTGAAGATCAATTTCTTCGAAGGCGACGGTGTGCTCAGGCATCTTGAAGCACTTGCGGAGTTATGACATGTGGAAACCGTTATGCACGTTGGAGATGTTTGGAGGAAGTTTGAGTTGTTAGGCGAAGTTTCCTCTTTTTCCAAAAATCTTGAAAGGGCCCACATATCTTGGAGCAAACTTGCCCTTGATACTAAACCTCTGAGTGCCCTTCATAAGAGAAACCCAGAGATACACATGGTCTCCAATGTCGAAAGCCAAGTCACGATGCTTGCCAACATAGTAGCTCTTTTGGCGCGATTACGCAGCCTTGAGATTCTCACGTATGACTTTGCACATCTCTTCGGCCTCTGAGATCAAATCATTCCCAAGGAGTTGACGTTCACCAGTCCCGGACCAGTTGAGAGGGGTACGACAATTTCTACCACAGAGAATTTCAAATGGTGCTTTGCCTGAGCTTGCGTGGAAGTTGTTATTGTAGGAGAACTAGGCAAATGGGAAACACTCTTCCCATTTCATACCAAAATAGATTACACATGCCCTGAGCATATCTTTGAGTATTTGGTTTACCCTCTCGACTTGACCACTTGTCTAATGATGGAAAGTTGTGCTGAAGCGAATCTTGGTACCCATAGCTGACTGGAAAGAATCCCAGAATTTGGAAGTGAACAAGCTTCGACGATCTGAGGAGATTACTTGAGGGATGCCATGCAAAGAGACAATTCTAGAGGTGTACAACTCTACCAGCTGGGCTACGTTGATGGATTCCTTGACTGGAAGAAGATGAGCCATTTTTGTGATCTTATCAATCAGCACAAAGATAGCATCGTTTCCTCGCTTGGACTTGGGGAAGCCGGTGACGAAATCCATCTCAATGTGATCAAATTTCCACTCGGGAATAGGCAAAGGTTGTAGAAGTCCAGCTGGATGTTGATGCTCTGCTTCGACTCTACGGCAGACATCACACTCGTTCACGAATTGAGCAATTTCTCTTTTCATGCGAGTCCACCAATAGGATTGCTTGAGGTCATGATACATCTTTGAGCTGCATGGATGTATCGAGAGAAGGGAATTGTGAGCCTCGTTCATTATGAGCTTCCATAGGTCACCTTTTGGAACCACAATCCGGTCCTCAAAGAATAAGGTGTCCTTGTCATCAATGCGGTAGCACTTGTACTTTGGAGTACCTTTGTCAATACCATGCTTCACTTTCTTCACCATAGCATCAAGAATTTGAGCTTCACGAATTTGATCTTCCAAGGTAGGAGGGACTTGAAGGTTGGCAAGAAAACCTTGCGGAACAATTTTGAAGGTTGAGTTCCGAAATGCTTCACAGAGATCCGGTTGGAACGGTTTGAGGATGAGACTGTTGCAATAAGCCTTTCTGCTCAAGGCGTCTGAAATCCAGTTGGCCTTGCCAGGAGTGTACTCAATGCTTGGGTTGTACTCTTCAATCATTTTGACCCAATGAGTCTGACATAGGTTGAGGTTTGGTTGTGTGAAGATATAGTTCAAGCTCTTGTGGTCGGTGAAGATGTCAACATGTCTACCCAAAAAGAGATGTCTCCATGTGATCAAGGCATGGACAACTGCCGCCAACTCAAGATCATGAGTGGGGTAGTTCTTATCGTTTGGCTTGAACTGCCAAGAAGTGTATGCCACTATCTTCTTCTCTTGCATAAGGACACCACCCAGACCTTGCAAAGATGCATCGCAAAACACTTGGTATGGTTTGGATTCATCAGGAGGAGTTAAGACCGGAGCGGAAAAAAGCTTCTCTTTGAGTGTATTGAATGCCACATCACACTTAGGAGTCCAAGAATACTTGTCATTCTTTTGCAACAGGTTGGACAAAGGCTTGGCAATGTTGGAGAAGTTCTCGACGAACCTTCTGCAATATCTTGCAAGGCCGAGGAAGCTTCGGAGTTGCTTGACGTTTTGAGTAGGTTCCCACTTAACAATAGCTTCAACCTTCTCGGGGTTCACTGAAATGCCCTTGGTATAGATAATGTGGTCCAAATAGAGAACTTCATCAAGCCAGAATTCGCACTTTGAGAATTTCGCATAAAACCGGTGCTCTTTGAGCCTGTCGAGAACCAAACGGAGGTGCTTGGCGTGGTCTTCTTTAGTCTTGGAGAATACCAAGATATCGCTGAGGTATACGAGAAGGAATTCATTGGTGTAAGGATTGAATATGAAGTGCATCATCCAAGAGAAGGTGGGAGGTGCATTTGCAAGCCCGAAGGACATGACTGTGTACTCGTAGGAGCCGAAACTTGTCCTGAATGCAGTCTTGGGAATATCTTGCTCATGGATACGAATTTGACGGTAGCCCATTCGGAGATCAAGCTTCGAGAAAACCTTGGCTCCTTTGAGCTGCTCGAACAGTTCATTGATTTTGGGGAGTTGGTACTTATTCTTAATTGTTTTCTTGTTCAATGGCCGGTAATCAATGCGAAGCCGCTCCGTGCCATCCTTCTTCTTGACAAAAAGAACACCTCAGCCCCAAGGAGAAGAATGTGGTTTGATCAGACCCAAGTGTTCTTGCTCGTCGAGTTGCTTCTTCAATTCCTTCAACTATTTAGGAGAAAGTTTGTACGGGCGCCAACAGGCTAGCTCCGTACCAGGTTTAAGTTCAACGACGAATTCAACTGGACGGTTGGGAGGCATCCCTTGCAATTCTTTAGGAAATACGTCTTCATATTCGCAAACCACCGGAATCTGGGATATGACATTAATCTCGCCCTTGTCATTGAGAGAGAATAGCCTGATTGTGTTATCTCGAGCTGCGAAGATAATCACATATTTGGAAGGATGAGTTTGATTGACCTCCTTGTTTGCACAATCAATAAGTGCATCATGCTTAGAGAGCCAATCCATTCCAAGAATAAGATCAATGTCGGAGTTTCCTAGAACAACTGGGGAAGCCAGAAATTTATAATTGCCATCTTGATGGAGATATCCAGAACTACCATGCTAGAACTCATTAATGCACCCGGAGAAATTATCCGCAAAGGTTTCGGCAAGGCTTTAGAAAAGAAGTCATGCTTCCATGCAAAGGGTCTTGACATGAAACAATGCGAAGCACCAGAATCGAATAAAACTCTTGCGAGAATAGACTCGACTGAAAGATTACCCATTATCACATCAGAAGACTCCTCAGCTTGAGCTGCGTTCATCACGTTCACTCTTGCTGTCTTGGGGTTCTGCTTGACAATAGCATTGCTTGGAGGTCTAACAGGAGGAGGAGGTGGAAGGCGCCTCTGGTTGGGACACTTGTTGGCATAGTGACCCTTCTAAGTACACTTTTTGCATGTAACCTCGGAGAGTGGCCGATGATAAGGACCACTTGGCCTTGGCGCTTGGTACTGAGACTTGTTCTGGTTGCTTGGGTTGTGTGGGTGGGAAGATCCACGATCACCTGAGTGCTTGTTCTGACTTGGAGGACGGAACACTGGAGGTGGCGGAAGCTAGAACTTCTCCTGTTTAGCAACCACTTGTGAGGAGGAAGAGGAACTGACTACATCTCTGATTCTTTTCTTTGAAGCCTCACACTTGAGTTGGGCAGCTTCTTGTTTGAGAGCCATCCTGTAGAATTGATCAAATTTGGCTGGCTCGAAGAGAGTGAGAGTAAGCTGGAGTTCATCTTTCAGACCACCTCGGAATTGGTAGCTCTTGCTCTTGGCATCGGAAATGTCTTGCTTAGCATAACGGGCCAGATTCTGGAACTTAACATTGTACTGGTAGACAGACATGTTGCCTTGCTTGAGGTTGCGGAATTGCTCACGCATGCCTTCAATGACACTGGTAGGGATGTGGTGCGCACGAAAATCATGGCAGAAGTTAGTCCAAGAGATCTCACGACCCGGTCTGGAGTCTTTGTATTGTTGCCACCAATCCGCGGCCTGATCTTTCAGCTGAAATGATGCGAACTTGACATAGTCCACTGGGTTGACATTACTGCACTCGAAATGCTTGTTGATGTCAGTGAGCCAATCCTCGGCATCGAGCGGATCAACATAGTAGCTGGAGGACTTGGGCTGATTTGCAAGGAATTAATTCAGAGTAGCAAAGTGAGTGCAATGCCCATGATGCGACTATATCTCCTATGTGTCGAGGCACGACTTAGAGATATAAGCTCATTCTGGAATGATCGCAAGCGTGGTATCTTTGCACAACTCATGTAAAAGTTCAGGGATGAAAGAGTAAAAATAGTTGGCTTACACTCGCCACGTCACACGATGAATACAATAACATGCATTCATCCATATAACACAGGGTCCGACTACGGACGAAATCCAAACAAAAAAAGATACCACGAACATAAGTCCGGATCACTCCTAGTAGGAACAACTACTGATCGTCGGGATACGTAACATAGAAACGACCACGCTCTTCATCGAACTCCCGAAGTTCTAATCCATCTCCTGCATTGTTCTCGACTGTACCTGCATATGGTGTGTGTAGTAATATGTGAGTCAAAAGGACTCAGCAATCCCATTCCCGGGTATCAAAACTAACAAAGCCTTTAGGTGTGGAGAGGTAATAAAGTGTTTGCAGCAAGCACTAAGCACCTAGCTTACGAGTTCAGAGCGAGATAAGAATAAGTGCCAACGGTCGCCAAGTTGATCAAGAAGTGATCCTAGCTACTCACGTTCATGCATAACCCCACCGTGTTCACTTCCCGAAGCCCTTCGAAAAGAGACCATCACGGTTACTCACACAGGTAGTGTATTCTAAAGGATATGGTGTCAATTTATCTACAACCGGAAATTAACAAATTCCCATCTACCACATAACCGCGGGGACGGCTTCCAAAAGTTAAAACCTTGCAGGGCTGTCCCAACTTAGCCCATCACAAGCTCACGATTTGCGGAGTCTCAACTCCAAGGTGGGAAGACCCGAGTATTCTCGGAATCCCGTTCTCACACTACAAAAAAAGACACATTCGTGACATTTTGGTCCGAACGAAACTTTTTTGTGTCATACTTATGACACTTCTATGACAATAATTGTGACAAAACACAGTATCATCATAGATGTGGTGGGGTCCTACTTCTATGACAAAAAATCATGACAGAAAATGGGCTTTTCGTCCTGGGCGGGCCAGAGACGCAGCTGCATGACATTCTTTGGGCCGTCCATGACGGAAAAAACCATGGTAGAAGTGAGGGCGAGGAAAATATCGTGGTGTTCCCGGTTACGGTGGGTGGTCAGAGCCGAGCGATGCGCGTTTCTCTTGTACACGTACGCGCGTGGGTGCGAGGCGTTGGGTTCTAACTGAACCCGAGCGAGGCGCTGGGCTCTAACTGAACCCGAGCGATTGCACTGCAGGCTACGCGTTAATGAACCCGAGTGATCGATCGATGGCTGTTAATTGAACCCGATCAAGCGATTCCTTCGCTACTGCTGCTAACTGAAGCCGATCGATGTTGCCTCTGCATGAACAATGAGCGTTGCTGGGGGGTTTGGATGAACAGTTCCCGGTGGGGGTGGATGAACAGGACCCCGTGTTGTTGCCTCTGCATGAACAGGACCCCGTTCAATCAAGCCGGTTGGGGCTGCATGAACAGGACACCATGGAGGGCTGCATGAACAGGACCACCCCGTGGAGGGCTGCATGAATAGTAGATGGTGGAGGGCTGGATGAACAATAGCCCGTGGAGGGGTGGTTGAACAAGAGCCCGTGGAGAGGGCTGGTTGAATAGTAGCCGGTGGAGTAGCGCGCTGTGGAGGCTGAACAGTCACAGGTGGAGGCTGGAGGAGGTCGATGGTGGATGAACAGTAGCCCGTGGAGACTGGAGGTGTCGACAGTGGTGATGAACAGTATCCCGTTTCGACCATAGCGCTCCAACACAAGTCTGTTTCCTCCGTTTGGCGGTACGCCACACACCTCCCGATGAACAGGACCCCCGTTTGGCCTGTAGCTCTCTAACACAAATCTGTTTCCTCCATTTTGCGGTACGCCACACCCCTCCCGATCAACAGGACCTCCGTTTCGACCGTAGGAGGTCCGTTTCCTCCGTTTTGCGGTACGCCAGACCCCTCCCAATGAACAGGATCCTGTTTCGAACGTGGCCGATCGAACACAAGGCCGTTTCCTCCATTCTGCGGTACGCCAGGCCACGTTTACATCTGCTGTTCCGTCCAAGCCCTCCTGATGAACACGATGACGCATTCCGTTTCGACCCAGCCGGTTGGCTCCCCATGAACACGACGACGACGCTGTTTCTCCATTCCGACCCAGCCATGTACACGAGCCCCGGTCGTATGTACGCGCGAGTAGGCGTTCGAGAGCCCGCCCGTATGTACATACGTGGCCGTATTTACTTTCTTGCACCCTGGCCGCTGTACGTACGTGTACATGCTACGCGCGCGCCTCTGCTTCGACACGTGTGATACGTCCAAAACGTATCTATAATTTCTGCTTGCTCCATGCCTCTTTTCTGTGATATTGCTATGTTATTTATGCACTTCCATACACTTTTGATCATATTTGGACTAACCTATTAACTCAGTGCACCTCAGTGCCAGTTTCTGTTTTCTGCTGTTTTTGTATTTCAGGTTTTCCCATTACGTAAACTGCCAAAAAAATTCGGGGAAAAATATATAAAAAATCAGCGTTCCGGAAGCTTCCTTGCGGCCAAAGTAGGGCCGGAGGGGGGCCACCGGGGCTCCAGGCGGCCAGAGGGCGCGGCCCCCCTCCTGGCCGCGCCGCCAGGGCGCCTGGGCCCCCCAGGCCTCCGCTGATGCCCCCCTTTGGCATATATTTACACCGCGTCCCGAAACCCTCGAAGACGGAACCCTTTTTCGTGATCTCATCTCTGTTCCGCCGCCGCCGCGCTTCCAAGATCGGGAGCACCAGGAGAACTCTTCCCGGCACCCTGCCGGAGGGGAGGATCACCACCGGGAGCCTCTCCACCACCATGGACGCCTCCTGGATGAGTTGTGAGTAGTCTCCCTTGGACCATGGGTCCATGACCAGTAGCTATGTGATGTTCTCCTCCCCTCTTTGTTCTTCACCGATTAGACCTCGTGAGCTGCCCTACATGATCGAGGCACATATGTAATCCTTATGTTGTTGCTATGATGAGTTTGCTGGGATCCGATGGATTATGAGATTATGTTCAGATTGTGTTTGAGTAATATATTTGATTTACCTCTTTTATATTTATGTTCTTGAGTAATTCTTGCATGTTCTCCGTTGCTGTTTATTGCTTTGGCCAAGTAGTAGGTAGTAACTCCAAGAGGGAACGTTATGCTTGATTGTGGGTTCATGCCCCTCGATGACTAGCTTGAGTGACAGAAACATGAGTCTAGGGGATGTGCTGTTGCCACAAGGGGGAAAACAACGGTGCTTGTACTTGCGGGTGCAAGGATTGTTTACTTTACGCAAAGTTTTTTTAATGCAGTTGTCTGTTGCTTTGAGTTTACACTATGGGTGGGACTCGCAACTTAATACCAGCGAGATGTTCTGGATAGATATCTCAAGGTGGATGATTAGTAGTAGATGCAGATGGATTTCGGTCTACTTGCCTTGGCGTACCGCCCATGCTTTTGAGCCTCTACCTTTCTTCCAGCATAGTTAGCATTGGTTTGCGCACATAATTCTGTCAATTGCCCAGTTGTAATTCGTTTACCTCGCTTAGCTGTTTTATCGTCTTTTGGGAGAGAGACATCACTAGTGAACATCATGGGACCCCGGTCCATATTACCATCACTGATCACATCCGCTATTTACTTTCTGTTCTTACTTACTAGTTGTAGTAATACCTATCACTATTATCTCTTGCGTTTGATCCTTTGTAAACGACAAGGCCGGAGGGATTGACAACCCCTCTGTACTCATTGGGAGCAAAGTTATTTGTATCTGTGTGCAGGTCCTGTCAGCCGCTAAATATCTGGCGCCGTTAGCAGTTGACACCTTCTTGTTGAACCTTGGAGTCTCAGGGGAATTCGATCCTTGGTATCTTTGCCAAGGGAAAACTACCGCTACACTGCATCTCAAACCTTCCACTTGGGGTAACCAACGAGGGGCAAGAAGCCATCAAGCAAAGTTATCTGGCGCCGTTGCCGGGGACTCCACTCTTCAAGATAGGGGAGTTGCACGCTATCTTTTACCTTTGCTTTTAGTCTTGTTAGTTTACCTTTCAGTTTTTTGCTTTAGTATCCTTTATCAAAAATCACAAAAATAGTTATCTCATTCTTTAGTTGTCATTATGTCTGGTCCTTTTGCCTTGGGCGAGGCAGAAGTTCTCACCTTTAAACAAAGAGGTGGGGAAAGTCTAAAAGATGCTTGGTATAGAATTAATGATTCTCAAAAAAGAGCCACCAAGAAGCAATCTACTACTATCCTGCTTAGAAACTTTTATGTTGGAATTACTTCTTGGAATAGGTTTATTCTAGATTCTGCTATCAATGGAAATTTCCTAGAGGCCCCAGTTTGGGAATCTCTTAGTATTATTGAAAATCTTGTTGGAAATCCCCCTGTTGTTAGCATTCAAGAGGACATCACCCTAGCTCACATTATGAAAAAACTTGAAAAGATAGAGCTAGAGATGCCAAATATTAATAAGATAAATGAGTTGGATCGTAAGATCCAAGGGAATTTGAATAGGCTTGATAGCTCCATGCATAAAATTGTCAAAACTTTGGAGACCATCAAATCCCATGACTTGGATTCTTCTAGGATAGACAAGATTGAGGAAATCTTTGATACTTTAGGAACTACTTTCTCCTCAATCAAAACCAAAAAGGTAGAAACTCCGGCAAAGAAGGAGCCTAAGTTCGTTTACATTCCAAAGGCTCCCCGCTCCAAAAGTAATCCATCTATTTCCAAAGGGGTTGAAACTGTGAAGACTTTGGAAGAAACACCTCTCTTTGATAAATTTATAAATGAATCTTCCATTGACTTTTTTCCTTTTGGTCTTCTCCCTAGAAGTATCTCTATTAGGCCCTTATTTGAAAGTCCTCTTTAGACTAGTTGTACTATTGAAGAGCTTTTTGATGATCTTGATGATGGTTCAATTGATACAACTTGATCTCTTTGCATTATGCCTAGCTTAAAGGCATAAAAGAAAGCGCTTTTGGGAGGCAGCCCACAATGAATAAATTTTTATTTTGCTTTTGTTGTGTCTTGATGTTGTTACTACAGTAGCATCATCATTGTATCTTTACTTTTCAGCTTTGTGCCAAGTTTAGCCTCTGATTGCAAGAAAGTTCAAAAGTTGTGACGTGCTGTCCAGGAAACAGATTATGTCCTTGGATAGAAAAATTCGTATAAAATCACCAGATCATCTTTTTGGTCTGAATTTTTTCTACAGCGTGCTCTATACAATTGGCTTTCGGGCGTCTGTTCTGAGTTTTTTGAGTTGAGTTGCAGAAGTGCCCGAAAAAAATTATTTACTACCTGCTGGTCTGTTTTTCACAGATTCTGTCATGTTTTGCCTTTTCTTCGTTTTGCAAACCTTGAGCTTGCTTTTTCTTTGCAAAAACCTTTTGGCAATCTTGAGAAACAGTAGACCTTCAAGAATATCCTTATTTCCAGCAAGGAGAAATTATTTTATTATGGGTACTAACCTCGCTAATCAGATTTTGATGAGTTATGTATGAAGGGAGTTTTCAAGTGTGCGAGGGAAGATGATAAAAAGATTCAGGAGTGTCAAACGCTCAAGCTTGGGGATGCCCCCATGCACCCCCAAGAAATATTCAAGAAGACTCAAGCGTCTAAGCTTGGGGATGCCCCCGTGCATCCCCTTCTCCATCAACATTATCAGTTCGTCTTTCGTTCCACTATATTTTAATCACTTCATGTGTTATGTGCTATGCTTGGAGCGTCTTGCTTTTAGTTTCCTTTTTAGTTTCCTTAGCTTTGCTTGCTGTTCATAACGAGTTGGAACTCAGCTTTCTTTGTGTGGGAGAGAAACACGCTCCACTTCAACCTAGAACACAACATAGAATTTTCATGTCTATCTTTGCTGTGTGTGTTCTTGGTCTTTCAATAGCTACTGTCATGCTTAGCTCTTAGTTTTCATGCTTTTCTTTTTAAAGAGCTTTTGTTTAGTTGGTCGCTGGAACTCTCTTTAGTTATCATGCTTATCTTGTTAAGAGAGTTGGCTTCTGTCGCACTGGTTGATATGTCTATGATAAAAACGCTATGTGCATAATGGTGCCTAGTAGTTCATGTTTTCTTATGGTTAGTCTCAAATAGCTGGGAGGTTCTCAATGTGTTATTGGAGTACCAACATGATTTGTTTGCCTATGATGTGGTATGGTTTAGTGATATCTTCCTCCGAGAATTTATTTTGATTGACTTGGCATATGCTCACGCATATTTAAGACTGTAAAGAAAGTCCATCAAGCCTTGATGAACTTTTATTTCTGAGTAGCGATATACTTCTATGCCCGATTCAATGTTGCTTTGTCGCTCTGCATGATTATGACCATCATTGCTCTCTTAGTTGGTCGCTCCCAGTCTTTTGCTAACCTCCACCTGTACTAAGCGGAGTGACTGCTTGTGCATCCAAAATCTTTTAAACCAGTTATGCCATATGAGTCCACCATACCTTCCTATACATGGTATTTACCAGCCATTCCTAACGAAGACTTTCATGTACCATCTCGAAATTAATCAAAAAGCATTTCTCTTTTCTGCCTCTGTTTTAGCTCATGAGGAAGTAGTAGTTAATTCATGATCTTTTTAAGTTGGACAAGCTTCACCCCGGGATTGCATGTCTAATGTGCAAACCCATAATACGAGAAGGAACTGGCATAGAGTGCGCCCGGCTCATTAAAAAAAATAGAACAAACAAACCCTCCTTCACGCTTTGTTCATGAGAAATCAGAAAACTTTGGCAGTGATAAACAAAGGAGATTAAGAGGATGTGATCGTCCTCATACGGGAGCCGTTCCTCGAAACTTGTCCAGCTCGAGAAGTAATTGAGTTATCTACTAGCATCCGTTGACGAAATATGCATACCCCAAAAATAATTATTACCTTTGTTTTCAAAACCAAGAGCTCTGGTACATGTTTAGTTTTTGTTTCCGACCACGGGTTTTCAACCTTGCCATCAAAAGCCATGGTTCGAGAGTCTCCACCTTCTTTAAAGCACCAACTATTGAGAGCATGATTGTCATTCTGAGTGTAATGTGCATTGTCCCAAAGTACCATTGTCTTTTGCATGATTATGATATCGTTTATTCTGAAATCATTGTATCTAGTCGTCACTTAAACCTTGGAGGTGCCCCTGCATTTATGTTTTGCTTCACTAAAGGGGGCAAGCGAGGTACCACTTTATCATATTTGCACACCATGCTCACTACAAATCTATTTGATGTTTCAGTATCATATTGTAAAACTTTCAGTTCTTTGTGATTTTCTCATGAGGCAACTTAATTACTACAGATTCATTGTCTCAGTAAGCTTTTGTCATGTGACTGTGAAAAGTCCTTATATGGTTAATAGCAAGTCACCACAGAAATTATGCTTGTTATCATTTACCTACTCGAGGACGAGCAGGAATTAAGCTTGGGGATGTTGATACGTCCAAAACGTATCTATAATTTCTACTTGCTCCATGCCTCTTTTGTGTGATATTGCTATGTTATTTATGCACTTCCATACACTTTGTTCATATTTGGACTAACCTATTAACTCAGTGCACCTCAGTGCCAGTTTCTGTTTTCTGCTGTTTTTGTATATCAGGTTTTCCCATTACGTAAACTGCCAGAAAAAATCCGGGAAAAATATATAAAAAATCAGCGTTCCGGAAGCTTCCTTGCGGCCAAAGTAGGGCCGGAGGGGGGCCACCGGGGCTCCAGGCGGCCAGAGGGCGCGGCCCCCCTCCTGGCCGCGCCGTCAGGGCGCCTGGGCCCCCCAGGCCTCCGCTGATGCCCCCCTTTGGCATATATTTACACCGCGTCCCGAAACCCTCGAGGACGGAACCCTTTTTCACGATCTCATCTCTGTTCCGCCGCCGCCGCGCTTCCAAGATCGGGAGCACCAGGAGAACTCTTCCCGGCACCCTGCCGGAGGGGAGGATCACCACCGGGAGCCTCTCCACCACCATGGACGCCTCCCGGATGAGTTGTGAGTAGTCTCCCTTGGACCATGGGTCCATGACCAGTAGCTATGTGATGTTCTCCTCCCCTCTTTGTTCTTCACCGATTAGACCTCGTGAGCTGCCCTACATGATCGAGGCACATATGTAATCCTTATGCTGTTGCTATGATGAGTTTGCTGGGATCCGATGGATTATGAGATTATGTTCAGATTGTGTTTGAGTAATATATTTGATTTACCTCTTTTATATTTATGTTCTTGAGTAATTCTTGCATGTTCTCCGTTGCTGTTTATTGCTTTGGCCAAGTAGTAGGTAGTAACTCCAAGAGGGAACGTTATGCATGATTGTGGGTTCATGCCCCTCGATGACTAGCTTGAGTGACAGAAACATGAGTCTAGGGGATGTGTTGTTGCCACAAGGCAGAAAACAACGGTGCTTGTACTTGCGGGTGCAAGGATTGTTTACTTTACGCAAAGTTCTTTTAATGCAGTTGTCTGTTGCTTTGAGTTTACAATATGGGTGGGACTCGCAACTTAATACCAGGGAGATGTTCTGGATAGATTTCTCAAGGTGGATGATTAGTAGTAGAGGCAGATGGATTTCGGTCTACTTGTCTTGGCGTACCGCCCATGCTTTTGAGCCTCTACCTTTCTTGTAGCATAGGTAGCATTGGTTTGCGCACATAATTATGTCAATTGCCCAGCTGTAATTCGTTTACCTCGCTTAGATGTTTTATCGTCTTTTGGGAGAGAGACATCACTAGTGAACATCATGGGACCCCGGTCCATATTACCATCACTGATCACATCCGCTATTTACTTTCTGTTCTTACTTACTAGTTGCAGCAATACCTATCACTATTATCTCTTGCGTTTGATCCTTTGTAAACGACAAGGCCGGAGGGATTGACAACCCCTCTGTACTCGTTGGGAGCAAAGTTATTTGTATCTGTGTGCAGGTCCTGTCGCCGCTAAATATCTGGCGCCGTTAGCAGTTGACACCTTCTTGTTGAACCTTGGAGTCTCAGGGGAATTCGATCCTTGGTATCTTTGCCAAGGGAAAATTACCGCTACACTGCATCTCAAACCTTCCACTTGGGGTAACCAACGAGGGGCGAGAAGCCATCAACGTGCACGCCTCTACATCGACCAGTATGTACGTACACGTTCACGACCAGAATGACAACGATATGTACGCTTCGACCAGGTGGGTCCCGACTGTCAGGCACTTCCTTGCGTGCGAAGATGTAGCTGGTGGGTCCCAGCAGTCAGGAGGGCGAATCATTTTTTTTGCCAGGACGCACTTCCTTGCGTGCGAAGATGTGGCTGGTGGGTCCCAACAGTCAGGGGGCAACGTTTTTTTCGCAAAATACGATTGCCCGTCCGGTGGGTCCCCGTTGTCAGGTGGAGGAATAATTATTTTGCGCATAATAAGGAGGCATTTCCTTGCTGCGGTCGTGGACCCAGCTGTCAGCCTCTCCACGTACAGTCCACGTCCGATGGAAGCCGTTCGATGACCATATTCACCATGCTGCGCCGAGAGCACCAGGGCGGTGGACGATGGTGAGGCCTAGGAAGGGGACGACGCAGAGCCAGGGAAGACGCGACAGTGGATGCCCACGCGTAGAGGAGTACGAGGGTTCACTGGTTCGCTGCGGTGTGAGGCTGCCGTCGCCGCAGAATAACAGGGGGTGTGGGTGAGTAGAGGGATGGCTTGGCCAGTGGTGGGAATAGTAGGGGCGGTGAGGCCTCCGCGGCAGCACAGCCGGCCACGGGAGGCAGGAGCATGCGGCATGACCGGCGCTGCTTTGGGTGGCTGGAGCAACAAGACCAGAGGTTGAAGTAGGAGGGTTTACTGGTTCGTCTGCCGTCCGCGGAGAAAATAGCAGGTGTGGGTGAGTCGAGGGATGGCTAGGCCAGCGATGGGAGTATGGTGGGGCGGTGAGGCCTGCGCGCTAGCACAGCCGGCTGCGCGGAGGAGAGAGCACGCAGTCCTGCCGGCGCTTGTTTGAGCGGCTGGAGCAGGAAGAGCAGAGATTGTAGAAGCACGACGGCCATTGGATGGACATCCAACAGTCACTGCTTGTGCGTCGACCTTTTTTTAGGAAAGCCTCAAATCTATGGAAAACATCATACAGCCCATCTGCCATTATTTCTAATAATTTACAGCCCATTTGCTAATTCTTAAGGTTTTTTTGGAGCCCATATTGTTTTTGTTAGCATTACAGCCCATATTGTGGCCACGGTTAAAAAATTATACAAAATTTAGCATATTTCGTGCGGTCCGAACAGTTTGTAATCCCGAAATTTTGAGTCACATTCAACTGATTTTAAAAATAAATGTATATCAATATAAAATCCAACAAATTGTCCACGCATAAAAATCAATGCAATTTAAAATGTCGAAATGAAAAAAATAATTTTGAAACTAATTGCTGGTTTGATGTCTTTTAAAAATGTACAACCCATTTCTCATTACTGATATGCCATTTTCCCGGCCAGCCGAATGAAGCTCTCCTCGTCTTGAAAGATTTGCAGCCCAACAGGCCTGACAAAGCGACTTACTTGCGAAATCACAAAAAACTGGGATGTGGCCGTGGACCCAGCTGCGGCCGTGGACCCAGCTGTTGGCCTCTTCCGATGGAAGTCGGTCGTTGACCACATTGACCACGCCGCGCCGAGAGCACCAAGGCGGTGGACGACGGCGAGGCCTAGGAAGGGGACGACGCGGAGCCGGGGAAGGCGCGGCAGTGGATGCCCACGCAGAGAGGAGTACGAGGGTTCACTGGTTCGGCTACGGTGTGAGGCTGTCGTCGTCGCCGCAGAATAAGAGGGGGTGTGGGTGAGTGGAGGGATGGCCTCGCTAGCGGTGGGAGTAGTATGGGGGCGGTGAGGCCTCTGCGGCAGCATAGCCGGCCACAGGAGGCAGGAGCAGGCGGTATGACTAGCGCTACATTGGGCGGCTGGAGCAAGAAGACCAGAGGTTGAAGAAGCACTATGGCCGTTGGATGGACATCGTACGGTCACTGGAGCTAGAATCGTTCATATTGACTAACTTGACAAAGCCCTCTGTCCCCATCGACTTAGTAGGCCCACAAGTAAGCCACCCACAATGGTGGGTCCCAGCTAGCAGGGGGTATTAATTTTTTGTGCGTCATAAGGAGGCACTTCCTTGCGTGCGAAGATATAGCTGGCGGGGCCGACCTGTTAGATGGGGGACGTTTTTTTCGCGAAATACAGAAGCCCTTCCCGTGGGCCCTAGCTGTCAGATGGAGGAATCATTATTTTGCGCGTAGTAAGGAGGCATTTCCTTGCGTGCGGCCGTGGACCCAGCTGTTAGCCACTCCACGTACAGTTCACTTTCGATGGATGTCGTTCATTGACCACGTTGACCAGGCCGCGCCGAGAGCACCAGGGCGGTGGACGACGGCGAGGCCTAGGAAGGGAACGACACGGAGCCAGGGAAGACTCGACAGTTGTTTCCCACGCGGAGGAGTACGAGGGTTTACTGGTTCGTCTGCCGTCCCCGGAGAAAACAGCAGGTGTGGGTGAGTAGAGGGATGGCTAGGCCAACGATGGAAGTACGGTGGGGCGGTGAGGCCTGCGCGCCAGCACAGCCGGCCGCGGGGAGGAGAGAGCAGGCAGTCACGCCGGCGCTTGTTTGAGCGGCTGGAGCAGGAAGAGCAGAGATTGAAGAAGCACGACGGCCGCTGGATGGACATCCAACAGTCACTCCTTGTGCGTCAACCTTTTTTGAGGAAAGCCTCAAATCTATGGAAAACATCAGACAGCCCATCTGCCATTATTTCTAATAATTTACAGCCCATTTGCTAATTCTTAAGGGTTTTTTTGGAGCCCATATTCTTTTTGTTAGCATTACAGCCCATATTGTGGCCATGGTTAAAAAATTATATGAAATTTTGCATATTTCGGTGCGGTCCGAACTGCTTTTAATCCTAAAATTTTGAGTCACATTCAAACTGATTTTAAAAATAAATGTATATCAAAATAAAATCCAACAAATTGCCCACGCATAAAAATCAATGCAATTTAAAATCTCGAAATGAAAAAAAGAATTTTGAAACTAATTGCCGGTTTGATGTGTTTTAAAAATGTACATCCCATTTCTCATTACTGATAGGCCATTTTCTCGGCCAGCCGAATGAATCTCTCCTCTTCTTGAAAGATTTGCAGCCCAACAGGCCTGACAAAGCGACTTACTTGCCAAATCACAAAAACAACTAGGATGTGGTCGTGGACCCAGCTGCGGCCGTGGACCCAGCTGGCAGCCTCTCCACGTACAGTACTCATCCGATGGAAGTCGGTCGTTGACCACATTGACCACGCCACGCCGAGATCACCAAGGCGATGGACGATGGCGAGGCCTAGCAAGGGGACGACGTGGAGCCGGGGAAGACGCAGCAGTGGATGCCCACGTGGAGAGGAGTACGAGGGTTCACTGGTTCGGCTGCGCTGTGAGGATGTCGTCGCCGCAGAATAACGGGGGGTGTGGGTGAGTGGAGGGATGGCCTAGCCAGCAGTGGGAGTAGTATGGGGGCGGTGAGGCCTCCGCGACAGCACAACCGGCCATGGGAGGCACGAGCAGGCGGCAAGACCCGCGCTGCTTTGGGTGGCTGGACCTAGAAGACCAGAGGTTGAAGAAGCACTATGGTCGTTGTATGGACATCGTACGGTCACTGGAGCTAGAATCGTTCATATTGACTAACTTGACAAAGCCCTCTATCCTCGTCAACTTAGTAGGCCCACTAGTCAGCCACCCACTATGGTGGGTCCCAGCTTGCAGGGGGGTATTCATTTTTTTTGTCCGTCATAAGGAGGCACTTCCTTGCGTGCGAAGATATAGCTGGTGGGTCCGACCTGTTAGCAGGGGGGACATTTTTTTCGCGAAATACAGAGGCCTTTCCCGTAGGTCCTCGCTGTCAGGTGGAGGAATCATTATTTTGCGCGTAATAAGGAGGCATTTCCTTGTGTGCGGCCGTGGACCCAGCTGTCAGCCTCTCCACGTACAGTCCACTTCCAATGGATGTCATTCATTGACCACGTTGACCAGGCCGCGCCAAGAGCACTAGGGCGGTGGACGACGACGAGGCCTAGGAAGGGAATGACACGGATCAGGGAAGACTCGGTAGTTGTTTCCCACGCGGAGGAGTACGAGGGTTTACTGGTTCGTCTGCTGTCCCCAGAGAAAACAGGAGGTGTGGGTGACTAGGCCAGCGATGGGAGTACGGTGGGGCAGTGAGGCCTGCGCGGCAGCATAGCCGGCCGCGGGAGCAGGGAGCAGGCAGTCCCGCCGGCGGTTGTTTGAGCGGCTGGAGCAGGAAAAGCATAGATTGAAGAAGCACGACAGCCGTTGGATGGACATCCAATAGTCACTGCTCTCATGTGCATTATTTCTAATAATGTACAGCCCATTTGCTAATTCTTAAGAAATTATTTGGCACCCATCTTCTTTTTGTTAGCATTACACCCCATATTGTGGCCATGGTTAAAAAGTATACAATTTTTTTGCATATTTCGGTGCGGTCAACTATTTTTAATCCCGAAATATCGATTCACATTCAAACTATTTTGAAAAATAATTTATATAAATATAAAATCCAAATAACTGTCCACGCATAAAAATAAATGGAATTTAAAATCTTGTAATGAAAAAAAAATTAAACTAATTCCCGGTTTGATGTGTTTTAAAAATGTACAACTCATTTCTGGGCAAACCGAATGAAACTCTCCTCGTCTTGAAAGATTTGCAGCCCAGCAGGGCTGATAAAGCTAGTAGGGCTCGTTTGGGTATGTCTTTTAAAAAATAGAACTGGGCTAGCCATTTTCAGCAAGAAAAAAACACAACTGGGCTCATGATGTGGTAAACATAAATAAAACCCCGGCTAGACGGGCCATAGCCCCCGCACAGCCCCGTTTTTACTATTTACTAGGGTGGATGGGCTGTTTTGTCTTAGGCCCACAGAAACAATTACTACTAGTACAGTGGAGACACTATACAACTACCCAGAAAAACAATTACTACTAGTACAGTGGATACAATACCGCTTCTGGCTCCTCCTAGGTCATCGAAATGTCTCCCTCTACTGAATTCCGTTATACTTTTGTTCACCGACATGCGGGCCATGCAGCGAGCGGGCCCAAATGCCATCCAAGAAATTAGAAGGCAGTATCCCGGCTGATAGTCACCCCGGTCGTAGCGCGGCAATAACGAGCCATCGTATCACAAAACCCCACCTCCCCGCAGTCTAAGTTTGACGGACGAAGCAACCATAATTTCACTCTTCACTGAATCCCCTTCTCCCTCACCGTCTTCAAGAAAGGAAACACTCGCATCTGCCATTGTTCTTCTCCCCCAACGAAGGGAAGGTACGCGGATCCGTGATGTTGGTATATTTTTGTTCAGAGAAAAAAAAACTTTTGCAAAGCAGTAACCGATCCTCACTCTTTTTTTTGTTTCATTGTCATTGCGATTGTGTTTTCCTTTCAGTGGTCTCCTAGTATTCGTCAGTTTCATGATGGACCAAGGAGAACCAGGCAAAGATCTGCCGATATTGGAGTAGACATGGGAGGCTGATCCCCACGAGACAGAGAGCTCCAAGAAGATGGAGGCAGCCACCGAGCCGACCCCACATACGCTCACGACCACAACTGAGATGGTCAACGCCCCGTTTGAGGTTACAGCCCCGTGGCACTGCAGGAGAAGTTTTCCCCCTTTGAGGATGTGCCCCCTCCCCCCCTGCTGAGCTGGCCAATGTGATTTTCTTCTTTGCCGATCTCGATTGTGGTTTTTCATCTAAGTATGTGGTGATGAATAATGCAAAAAATTATTAGCTTCGATGCCATGCTATACAGAGTGGTTTAAATAACTTGTGTTTCTTATACTGGAAAGTAAATTAGAATTATTTCTATTTCAATTAGAGCCCTGATGCAGACAAGGATTGTGTGGTTGTACATGTCACTCACTATGAGGCGGATGACCTGAATATACGCACTGGGAAAACAGAGTTTTTAGGCTGTTGGATCCGGGAAGCCATTTGCGCTTATACCAATGAAGAGTTGTATTCCAGCCTCACTGTTGTCAGGCGTGTTGTCCAAGGTGTACTTAAGCACAAGAAGTTCAAAGCTACTCCTTCGTTTGTGAGGCATACTGTTCTTGTCAAGCTTACGTAGGAAGATGACGTGGCATGCCTCCATAAACAAGTTTATGAGTGGCAAGGCCACAAGGATGTCTTCATGAAGGTTCACAGGATTGAGCTGCTGCCGGACGTCCTCGATGATGTTGGTGGCAAGGTCCGTCTTGTGTCCAGCCCAAATTAGATCGAGGCATGAAATACTTGCCCCAGCTAGTGTTAAATAGTAGTTTGGATTCTGTCTAATTATCCGAACCTTGCCTGTTATCGAGCCCTCTGGGGCTAGTACTCTGTTTGAATCCGTCTATGGGAACTGCTGCTACTTTTGTGTGCCCGTGAATCATCGTAATTGTTGCCGAAACAGATGCGTCCTCACTAGTTTTATCATACGAGTAGTGTGAGTTTTGATGAAATAGAGTACTCGTTTGAGAACTGTGCGCCGACGTATACATAAGTACTTGTAAACACAGTTGGTGCTACCCCACTTGTAAGGAGTTGTGCAAAACACGGCATATTGGCTCAGCTCGCTTCAACACTAGGCTATCGACCAGCTAACAATCAACAATCTGCTGTCTGACATATAAGCAACTATGTATCTTTTTACAGTGGTTCATGCAGTTAACTGAGGCCACAATGTAAATTCCAAATGTTCACACGCTAGTCCAGCGTTCATGTGGAACACTCACATTAAACTCAGCTTCATAAAAACTTGGAAAGCATAAGTTAAGCAATTTTATACATCTCAATGATTCATAGAACATTACAAACATATACTAGTTCACAGTTGTGAGAAGGTTTACAAATCAGGAAAAAACAAGCAAGGCTTCTCTGAGCAAAGGGCCTCCTGGCAGGCTAAAATTTCCTGGAGTTCACTCTGGTTTTTTCTTGTTGCCACCATCCAGGGTTAGGTTCTCTCATTCCTGAATAACCAATTATAATTGTGTTCTCAGCTGGAATGCTGAACTGAACCATGTAGTGTACTGACCAGCTGAAATTCTTGTGCATTCTACGAAATTTAAGCACCGCTATTTGCAGAAATAAGCAGACCACAATGCCTCTTGTTCGCGCACCTGTCCAAAAAACCGCCGTACAGCCGTGCCAGCGAGTCCTTGGTCCATGTATGCAGGCGTGCGAGTGTTGCGTGCGTGCAATGGTACGTTTCAGTGTTGCATGCATGTATGCGTACGTGCGTGTGTTCGTGAGTGCGTGTACGTGTCATTGTTGCACGCCTACATGCGTGCGTGTGTTCGTTATGTGTACGTGTCAGTGTTGCACGCCTGCATGCGTGCCTGCATGTGTACGTGCGGGGTGAGGCTACATGTCAGTCGACGAAGTTTTTCATCTCTGGTCATTAGATTTTCCAGCCGTTGGATACGAAATCAAGGGCCTGCAGTTTATCATCAAACTCCACCGCCCTGAGCCGCCAGCCAACACCGGCCGAACCGTCGGCCACCGCCGCACGCGGCCGCCCCGCGCCGCCACGCTGCCCCGCCCGCCCCGAAACCACTCCTCACGGCTGGTCCGCCGCCGCAACGGCCATCCCTATAGCCCCCCC
>LR738713.1:754665537-754701239 GCA_902687465.1 Secale cereale | reverse complement strand
CGACGGCCAACCAAAGGTCTCACGACTTCGAGTACCTACCGACCACTAATTTATTACCATTTATGTCCTTCATATATGCGCTGACGGGTGGGCCCTATGGTAATGTGCGCTGCTGAATGTGGACCATTTGACTGGTCAATTGATCGTGTCATCAACAAATTGCGGAGCTGTATGGTGAGCCAGTGACCATATGATCACCCTAAAATGTACTTATTTTATTAACACAGTACAGACTCAAACTACCATTTCTTTTCTTTCATATACAGGCTGACAGGTGGGCCCCACGGTTACGCGCCTCGATGGTGCAAAACTAGTTGAGCCACGTGGAACGTTTGACTGGTCAATTGATTGTGTCATCAACAAAAACGGAGTTGTACGGGTGAGCCAGTGACCGTATAATCATGACATGTATTTTTTAAACACGGTACACACGCAAGGGCACATATATACGTGCAAGCACTCACCGCTATAAACGCACACACACAGACCCTACCCCTATGAACACCTTCGAGAGAGTGGGCCAGCATATGAACTTGAGATTTTACGAAGTCACCATAGGTGCCTCGTAGTCGAGTGGAACCTCTGTTCCCACTGAACGCACATCGTCGGAAAATACTGAAATTAACCCAGGATAAATGCGAGCACCGGGACTTTAACCCTGGTGGGCTCGAGAAACCACTGTCCTCCTAACCATCCAACCACATGTTGGTTAGCACGACAAAATGTATGTGGTGACCGTGATGAGCTTATCCTGAAGTCCAATGACCATATCGTGCTTTCGCTTCAAATACAATGACTGTAAGTGTCGTCAACAAAATACGGAGCACGCAAAATGCAAAGTCCATCAGTGTCATCAAGAAAATATGGAGACATATCGTGAGCTAGATACCGTATGATCACCACGAGAATGTATACGGTGACCGTAATGAGCATATTCTGAACTCCAGTGACTGTATAGTGCTTTAGCTTGAAATATAGTGGCCGGCTGTAACACCCCAAAAATTTAATCTTGTTTTATTAATTAGAATTTTGTCAAAAAGATTTATTTTCTATTTTCTGGCTTTTCTATTAATTTCAGAGCTACTTCTTTTCTCTGGATTTTAAATTTTTTTTTTCTCTCATCTGAAACTTTTGGATAATATTGAAGGGCTTGAATGCTTTCTTAAAGCATTTGATTTTTGTTGGGTATGCAAGTGGAAGCATTTGTATAATATTTTTGCCAAGCATCAATTCTTTTAAAATGGCTTTTCCATTCTTTTAAGGGCTCCCATTGCACTGCAACCTATTTAAATTTTTCTTTAAAAATCACATAAAAATTTGGAGATGTCAGTAGATGCATATAACTCATTTTTATGCAAAAATCCAGCTTTGTGTTTTATAAATTTTGAGCAAACCATCCCCTTCTTCATTCTGGTCCAGTTTGATATTTTACACTGCAACCCTATTTTAAACTCCTCTAGTGATCTTGGGATCTTTCCTGCTATTAGTACTTGCTACCAAACCCTTAAGTCCAGGATATTGGACCCATTTGAATAATTTTGGTCCATGCAATAATAGCCTACATTTTCTGTCCAGATTTGGTTTTCTCAAAAACTTGCACTAACAAGTTTCTGTTTTTCTCAAACTAACCATGCCATTTTCTTGTGCATCTAGAGAGACCATGATCTGGAAAGTTTGGTGGCCAGAAAGCATCCCTAGATGCCCATGGCATTCTGTCGAGCACCTTGTGCGCCTGGACAGAATTGGCATAGTTTTTAGTTTGCATTGTGGAGTTGCTTTCTGTGCCAAACCAGCATGTCTAATGGAGCTATAGTAACCAACCTAGCTATCCTGTTAAGTCTTACCCTAACCCGAGCTTTCTAGATTGTATTGGCATTTCGTCGAATGGTTGGTGGGCATGCTCTGGGCGCGGCCAGAGCGCGCATATGGCTGCCAACGCAACCGAACCGCCGCGTCGCACTTAACCCCGCGCCCCTGGCTTTTGCTCGCCCGCAGGGCCGCGCCCCGTTCTCATCCGCTCGCCCGTGACGCGCAGCCACCCTCTGGCGACCGGCAGCGCCGCCGCAGCGAGCCCCCTTGGCGGCTAGCCTTCGGCTACAGCTCGCCGTACCATGGCCGGCGCCGCCCCGGCCACCCCAGCACGCCAGCTGCCCTCGTGAACAGGCCGGCCTCATCCGCTTGCCCTGCAGACCCCGCCGGCCATCGCCACGTCGCCCCTAGCAAACAGTCCGCCGGTCGCCGGCATCCTTATCCACGGCCGCCGCGGAACCGCCTTCATCCGCCTATTTAAGGCTGCCCCGAGCCCCTCCGCAGTCTCAGGCAACCCCAGCCATCCCCACAGAGCCCTCCCACTGCAGCAAATCGCCTCGAGGAGGCTTGTTCCCCAACTCCGGCGAGGTACAGCCGCCACCACCGTCCGGATCAATACGCCGCAGACCGAGCCTTTCCCTCCCAGCCAGCCTCGCCGTTCGACTCCAGATGGCCTTGCGGAGCTGCCCAACTACTCAAAGAAGCTCTAGGACAACCGTAGGACGGAACCCCTTTTCCTCCCGAGACGCCGTCCGCCGCAGAGCTCGCCGCCGGCGATTCCCTCCACCCCCGCGGACCTAGCAACCACCGGGAGGACCGCCCTGGACTGGTGGATCCATCCCCGCCCTCAGAACCCCGCGAGGAGCCGCCGTTCGCCGGCGTCGATCGCCGGAACCCCGCCTCGGCTCGGCCAGAGGAGGAAGAGGGCGCGGGCGACTGGTCAAACCTGACCAGTGGGCCCGAGGGACCCACTGTCAGTGACCCCGAGCCGGCCCGCGCTGGTTTAAGTGAAGACGTAAACCTTGAAGTACGCCTTCTCCGCCTCTAAAGCGTATTCTATTTCGAACCGTTTTCTTTTTCTGTTTTATTTAAAAACAGATTTTGACTAAACTTTGACTGGGCATATCTTTTTAAATAAAACTCCAAATGAGTTGATTCTTTTTCCTACCTCTCTCAAATTTCACCTAGTTTATTTTAGGATTTATTTCAAAAATAATTAGGACAACTTTATGTACTGTTTTTAAAGTATGTGTTAATTTGAATATTTTCAAAAATAGGAATTTGGAGAGAAGATCAAAACTTTCAAAAGTTTTTGAGTGCACCTCACCTCTCTGCACCTTGAAGGCAAGCATCTTGAACTCCATTATGACATAAGCTGTGTGTCGTTTGCTAGAACATATGAACTCCATCAATATGCTAAAATGGAGTAGCGTTATTTCATGTGGAAGTCATACTCATGCATATCAACATATGGTGAAAATCTTTTCTGTTATATGCGTGATATTGGTGACAGTAGCCACTTCTCATGCCACGTATGCCTGGTGATAGTTCGGATGGAGTCCGAAGGAAGATTGTGTTCCGGTGAACACAACCACGTGACGGACATCTCGTTGTGGCGAGGATGTGCAGTGAGGCATGATGGGGCATGAGGGGTGGTGACCCTGTCAGGAAAACTGTGGAAAGTATCTGTTGTGCTAACCATGCAGGGAACACATAAGCCTCCTGAGTCGACCATAGATCGAGTCTTGTTCCAGTAACCCCCATGCTTGTTTTCGTACTACCACTTGTCCCTGCCGCGGGCAGGGTACGGTTCAGTAAGTTGTCAACCCCTTTCTTGGCACACACCATACAGAGAGGCCATGGTGGAAGATACCGGGTGCATCCGGTAGGCATGCCACATGGTCCGGGGGCATGGGTGTTTCCGGTTGGGACCGAGAGGGGGGCACCCCTTAGTAGCGCGCGATATAAATTTGATCCCATGCTAATCGAGGTTGTAGCCTCCCCACTTAGAGTTTTGCTTAACAAGTGTCGTGGGTGATTCCAGGCACCGGTAAGTTAAGCTGGTGTGTGCTGGTTGGGTGTGTTTTCAATTCAAAGACCGTAAGCGGAATTAGTCCCGGTGGACTAAAGGAATCCGTTACTCGTGGGTAAAGAGTACACCCTCTGCAGAGTTTATATCTATTCGAATAGCCGTATCCGCGGTTAAGGACTACAGTCTGGGATGGGTCAAGTGTCGGTCTTAGTGTCGGTCTTCGGAGGAAAACTTCTAAACCAGAATATTGATCATGACGTGTGACGAATGATGATTGTGATTATTATTATTGTGGACTAACCTTTTATATTGTTGTTGAATTGTTGAGTATCCCTAGGATGGTTCTACCTCCAGAATACTCATTGTGATTATTATTATATAAGCCCATTATGTGGTGTCGCTCAGACGCCCGACTGTGGCATACTTGTTATTTATTTTCTTTATAAGCCCTTTATGTGGTGTCACCCAGACGCCCGACTGTGGCATGCTTGTTATTTAATTTCCTTATAAGCCCTTTATGTGGCGTCGCTCAGACACCCGACTGTGGCATGTTGATTATTTATTTTCCTTATAAGCCCTTTAGGTGGCGTCGCTCCGACGCCCGACTGTGGCACGCATGTGATTTATTCTTCTTATAAGCCCTTTATGTGGCGTCGCTCAGACGCCCGACTGAGGCATGCTTTATATTATTATCCTTTCGAGGCGTCGCTTCAGACACCCGATCGGTTTATTTTATCTTCATTCTCTGATTGCTTATTCCTGTTTAATACAAATGACCTGCTCATGTGCATCATGAATTTTATTTTGGGACTGACTAAGTGATCGTGGATTATTTCAGTGCATGATTATCACCTGCTATGTTGTACCTGTTTTCATGATGTTTGCGAGTACATTCAAAGTACTCACTGGCTTGTCCCTGGCTATTGTCTTGGCCAGATCTCTTGCTTGGAAAGGAGCACAACGACGACAGCCCCGGAACCTAGGAAATGGAGATAGCAGACGCGCGAAGATAGGAGTTATCCAGGTCAGCTGTTCCTGTGGGAAATGGAGTCCCATAGACACTGATGATCCGCAAACCGCTTCCGCCGTCAACCATTAGAAAAACTTTTGTTGTACTCATGGACCAGAATGGTCTTGTACTACATATTTTATATTTTGCTTGGAATTTCTGTATCAAGATTGTGTCTCATCAGCTAACAGTAATCCTGGGGCTGGTGAGCACAAGGACCATTGACTGGGAAATTTATATCCTGGAAAACCGGTCCTGACAACCTTGGTATCAGAGCCAGGCTGACCATTCGCTAATCCTATCTTGGCCGGGTCGATGAACCTAGGTTAACCCACCCACCAGACCTTAACCTCACCACAATCAAGCCTATCCTACCCGATAGCCCACACTGTGACCCCGACAGCTTTTGGCAGTCGGTGCCCAACCTATCAGACTAGCCCAGTAAGCTACACACCCGTGATCGACACCTGAGTTGCCCCATTCGCAAGTGTGCGAAGGAAGACTCCATTTTTTCTTTATATAAAGGGAGCGTTTGCCCCAACCGACAACCACAGTAATACATCGCATTTTGCGATATATATATCTGTGACAATGACCCCGACCACCAGAGAACAGAACC
The DNA here is from genome assembly GCA_902687465.1 of Secale cereale. NCBI lineage: Eukaryota > Viridiplantae > Streptophyta > Magnoliopsida > Poales > Poaceae > Secale > Secale cereale. Next base: position 754,695,770 of record LR738713.1, on the reverse strand, counting down.
GGCAATTAATATTGCCCGCACAACACGATATGTCATCCTGCCCAGATGCTATACATGAGGCCACTCCGTGACCTTACCAAGCATCCCTCGCCTTGTGCACTGCCTTCACAGCCAATTGTTTTTTTTTCAGGTCGCACCTTGGGATTCATATAAAGACCCCAGATGCAACCCCGGGGGATTTTATTAAAATAATTGTGGGATTTTGACCACAGTACCATGGGTTTTCTCCAGCCATCCTGGTACAACCTGTTCAAATCGAGGGTCACTCTCATATTGTATAGCCAGGCACACCCCGCAGGTAGACCCAAACCAAGACCCTACGGAAGTTCTCTTCATCGGGAAAATCCATGCCCACTCCAGTAATGACCATAAAAGATCGCTGCTTATGGAGCGGTTACCTATCTTCAATTCATGGTACCCTATGCCAGTGAACGTGGCTATTATTATTTCCCCGAATAGTGCAGCAGCCAGAGAAGCCGCATCCTTTCCCTACACCTGAGAAGAGAAAGCTCCGATGCTAAATAAGCTGGTGCACTATATCATCGCTCGAGAGCGCTTGACCCAGCAAGTGATGGATTTTCTCCAGACCCTTGCTGTGTAAAACCCTAGTCGCTATTAGTAGACCCCTGAGGCCAGACTAAGAGAGACGCATTTTTGTGAGTCCCCCATCCACTCCCAGTAGACGAAGGATATATCGCACTGCAGGGAATAATTCCTCGTGAAATATAGCTTATTACCTGAACCGTCAGCACCGTGGTTATATCAGTTTGTGTAGAAATTGACTGCTTGTTGTGATAGCTGTGTTATGCTTTAAAATTTTCTGTATTAGTATATTGCATTGGTTGAAGTTGTTTGATTGTTTTTAATTATAGCAAATTTCATAGTAAGGTTTTTCTTAAAAGACCACTGCCATGAAAAATGTTTTCCTCAATAAAAATTTGTTTTGCATGCCCTCTCGTTATATAACCCACACACTACGTACACTAAATGCAGGACCACACGTGCTTTTATCACCAAATCGATTACCTCGCTAGAACACCACAACTGCACATTAGTCAGCAATTTTTACTGTAACCCCGTCCTATCATGCGTGTGGTGTATCTGTTTTCATGTGACGGTTGCCGCGTGGTACGAGTAATCTTTTTACAAAATACGTTCTTAGCAAATCTCGAGGACGAGATTTTTCTTAAGGGGGGTAGTGTTGTAACACCCCAAAAATTTAATCTTGTTTTATTAATTAGAATTTTGTCAAAAAGATTTATTTTCTATTTTCTGGCTTTTCTATTAATTTCAGAGCTACTTCTTTTCTCTGGATTTTAAATTTTTTTTTTCTCTCATCTGAAACTTTTGGATAATATTGAAGGGCTTGAATGCTTTCTTAAAGCATTTGATTTTTGTTGGGTATGCAAGTGGAAGCATTTGTATAATATTTTTGCCAAGCATCAATTCTTTTAAAATGGCTTTTCCATTCTTTTAAGGGCTCCCATTGCACTGCAACCTATTTAAATTTTTCTTTAAAAATCACATAAAAATTTGGAGAAGTCAGTAGATGCATATAACTCATTTTTATGCAAAAATCCAGCTTTGTGTTTTATAAATTTGGAGCAAACCATCCCCTTCTTCATTCTGGTCCAGTTTGGTATTTTACACTGCAACCCTATTTTAAACTCCTCTAGTGATCTTGGGATCTTTCCTGCTATTAGTACTTGCTACCAAACCCTTAAGTCCAGGATATTGGACCCATTTGAATAATTTTGGTCCATGCAATAATAGCCTACATTTTCTGTCCAGATTTGGTTTTCTCAAAAACTTGCACTAACAAGTTTCTGTTTTTCTCAAACTAACCATGCCATTTTCTTGTGCATCTAGAGAGACCATGATCTGGAAAGTTTGGTGGCCAGAAAGCATCCCTAGATGCCCATGGCATTCTGTCGAGCACCTTGTGCGCCTGGACAGAATTGGCATAGTTTTTAGTTTGCATTGTGGAGTTGCTTTCTGTGCCAAACCAGCATGTCTAATGGAGCTATAGTAACCAACCTAGCTATCCTGTTAAGTCTTACCCTAACCCGAGCTTTCTAGATTGTATTGGCATTTCGTCGAATGGTTGGTGGGCATGCTCTTGGCGCGGCCAGAGCGCGCATATGGCTGCCAATGCAACCGAACCGCCGCGTCGCACTTAACCCCGCGCCCCTGGCTTTTGCTCGCCCGCAGGGCCGCGCCCCGTTCTCATCCGCTCGCCCGTGACGCGCAGCCACCCTCTGGCGACCGGCAGCGCCGCCGCAGCGAGCCCCCTTGGCGGCTAGCCTTCGGCTACAGCTCGCCGTACCATGGCCGGCGCCGCCCCGGCCACCCCAGCACGCCAGCTGCCCTCGTGAACAGGCCGGCCTCATCCGCTTGCCCTGCAGACCCCGCCGGCCATCGCCACGTCGCCCCTAGCAAACAGTCCGCCGGTCGCCGGCTTCCTTATCCACGGCCGCCGCGGAACCGCCTTCATCCGCCTATTTAAGGCTGCCCCGAGCCCCTCCGCAGTCTCAGGCAACCCCAGCCATCCCCACAGAGCCCTCCCACTGCAGCAAATCGCCTCGAGGAGGCTTGTTCCCCAACTCCGGCGAGGTACAGCCGCCACCACCGTCCGGATCAATACGCCGCAGACCGAGCCTTTCCCTCCCAGCCAGCCTCGCCGTTCGACTCCAGATGGCCTTGCGGAGCTGCCCAACTACTCAAAGAAGCTCTAGGACAACCGTAGGACGGAACCCATTTTCCTCCCGAGACGCCGTCCGCCGCAGAGCTCGCCGCCGGCGACTCCCTCCACCCCCGCGGACCTAGCAACCACCGGTAGGACCGCCCTGGACTGGTGGATCCATCCCCGCCCTCAGAACCCCGCGAGGAGCCGCCGTTCGCCGGCGTCGATCGCCGGAACCCCGCCTCGGCTCGGCCAGAGGAGGAAGAGGGCGCGGGCGACTGGTCAAACCTGACCAGTGGGCCCGAGGGACCCACTGTCAGTGACCCCGAGCCGGCCCGCGCTGGTTTAAGTGAAGACGTAAACCTTGAAGTACGCCTTCTCCGCCTCTAAAGCGTATTCTATTTCGAACCGTTTTCTTTTTCTGTTTTATTTAAAAACAGATTTTGACTAAACTTTGACTGGGCATATCTTTTTAAATAAAACTCCAAATGAGTTGATTCTTTTTCCTACCTCTCTCAAATTTCACCTAGTTTATTTTAGGATTTATTTCAAAAATAATTAGGACAACTTTTTGTACTGTTTTTAAAGTATGTGTTAATTTGAATATTTTCAAAAATAGGAATTTGGAGAGAAGATCAAAACTTTCAAAAGTTTTTGAGTGCACCTCACCTCTCTGCACCTTGAAGGCAAGCATCTTGAACTCCATTATGACATAAGCTGTGTGTCGTTTGCTAGAACATATGAACTCCATCAATATGCTAAAATGGAGTAGCGTTATTTCATGTGGAAGTCATACTCATGCATATCAACATATGGTGAAAATCTTTTCTGTTATATGCGTGATATTGGTGACAGTAGCCACTTCTCATGCCACGTATGCCTGGTGATAGTTCGGATGGAGTCCGAAGGAAGATTGTGTTCCGGTGAACACAACCACGTGACGGACATCTCGTTGTGGCGAGGATGTGCAGTGAGGCATGATGGGGCATGAGGGGTGGTGACCCTGTCAGGAAAACTGTGGAAAGTATCTGTTGTGCTAACCATGCAGGGAACACATAAGCCTCCTGAGTCGACCATAGATCGAGTCTTGTTCCAGTAACCCCCATGCTTGTTTTCATACTACCACTTGTCCCTACCGCGGGCAGGGTACGGTTCAGTAAGTTGTCAACCCCTTTCTTGGCACACACCGTACAGAGAGGCCATGGTGGAAGATACCGGGTGCATCCGGTAGGCATGCCACATGGTCCGGGGGCATGGGTGTTTCCGGTTGGGACCGAGAGGGGGGCACCCCTTAGTAGCGCGCGATATAAATTTGATCCCATGCTAATCGAGGTTGTAGCCTCCCCACTTAGAGTTTTGCTTAACAAGTGTCGTGGGTGATTCCAGGCACCGGTAAGTTAAGCTGGTGTGTGCTGGTTGGGTGTGTTTTCAATTCAAAGACCGTAAGCGGAATTAGTCCCGGTGGACTAAAGGAATCCGTTACTCGTGGGTAAAGAGTACACCCTCTGCAGAGTTTATATCTATTCGAATAGCCGTATCCGCGGTTAAGGACTACAGTCTGGGATAGGTCAAGTGTCGGTCTTAGTGTCGGTCTTCGGAGGAAAACTTCTAAACCAGAATATTGATCATGACGTGTGACGAATGATGATTGTGATTATTATTATTGTGGACTAACCTTTTATATTGTTGTTGAATTGTTGAGTATCCCTAGGATGGTTCTACCTCCAGAATACTCATTGTGATTATTATTATATAAGCCCTTTATGTGGTGTCGCTCAGACGCCCGACTGTGGCATACTTGTTATTTATTTTCTTTATAAGCCCTTTATGTGGTGTCACCCAGACGCCCGACTGTGGCATGCTTGTTATTTAATTTCCTTATAAGCCCTTTATGTGGCGTCGCTCAGACACCCGACTGTGGCATGTTGATTATTTATTTTCCTTATAAGCCCTTTAGGTGGCGTCGCTCCGATGCCCGACTGTGGCACGCATGTGATTTATTCTTCTTATAAGCCCTTTATGTGGCGTCGCTCAGACGCCTGACTGAGGCATGCTTTATATTATTATCCTTTCGAGGCGTCGCTTCAGACACCCGATCGGTTTATTTTATCTTCATTCTCTGATTGCTTATTCCTGTTTAATACAAATGACCTGCTCATGTGCATCATGAATTTTATTTTGGGACTGACTAAGTGATCGTGGATTATTTCAGTGCATGATTATCACCTGCTATGTTGTACCTGTTTTCATGATGTTTGCGAGTACATTCAAAGTACTCACTGGCTTGTCCCTGGCTATTGTCTTGGCCAGATCTCTTGCTTGGAAAGGAGCACAACGACGACAGCCCCGGAACCTAGGAAATGGAGATAGCAGACGCGCGAAGATAGGAGTTATCCAGGTCAGCTGTTCCTGTGGGAAATGGAGTCCCATAGACACTGATGATCCGCAAACCGCTTCCGCCGTCAACCATTAGAAAAACTTTTGTTGTACTCATGGACCAGAATGGTCTTGTACTACATATTTTATATTTTGCTTGGAATTTCTGTATCAAGATTGTGTCTCATCAGCTAACAGTAATCCTGGGGCTGGTGAGCACAAGGACCATTGACTGGGAAATTTATATCCTGGAAAACCGGTCCTGACACCGGCATGAGTGAATGTGTCGTGGCCATGCATACTTTTAGAGGGCTGAGAGATATTTTGTGTGCGTACGTGAAAGTGGTGTAGACAGAGGGGATGTCCGATGGAGACAAGGAGAGATATGCCCTTCGTTTCTCTTTCCCGTGACTAATATTTTAGGAGAATATATAAACATTCACAATGCAGAACAGATATTTTTGGATGCACCATGCAATTAACTTTCATGTATAACATTGTACTATTGCATATGCTTATTTTCTTAGTGGCCGATTGCGTGTGTGGTGTGGTGGGCACATCATTTCTAGTTGTGGTGGGTCAACATGAGGACTCATGGGTCGGTTCCATCATGCGCCACATAGGTTGGATCGAGACGTGTTATACGAAGACCCATGTGGAGGACTCGGCGTACAACACGAACCTAGCTACCAGAGTCGTGGAGGACTCTATCCCCACTGGTGATAAGCCGACTATATATGATTTGTAACCCTAGGCCCCTAGTATGTTGTAGAAGCTTGGGGGCTAGTTCGTCGATAGTATACACACGCGCACAATGCCTGGTATTCACGTGTACTTTGTACACACCCCTATCACTAATATACAATACCAAGGGTAGGCTTTTTCCTCAACTGCAAGGGTCCGAACTAGGGTAAAACTTTGCCTTATTTTACCATCCAGCCTAACAGTCAGGGATATCCTACCGAATCATATGATGGAATCATATATGCCAACTACTAAGAGAGAGGTGTGTCTAGGGGGGGCCAATGTGTGCGAGAGAGGCCTAAAGATAATGTGCGTGCGGGAGACATGTAGGCACATATATGTGCATATAGAGGGCTAGTAGAGACCGTGCATGTGTATATATGCATGTGAGAGAAATAGTGTTTTCCAACTGAGATTAGTGAAAAGAGTGGTGCATAGTAGTCAGAAAGAGAGAGAGATACAGAGAGAGCATGTGCATGAGACTCCCCGACACCTTGAGAGAGATTGTGAGTATGTGTGAAAGAGAAATGTTGATGCATATAAATTGTGTGCACTTATGCGGTAGATAGAGAGATATATAGCGTGTTTGTGAGAACGGGCCGATGCATAGTGCATCAACGTGTAAAAGGTGGTTCTACGCATTAAATTAAAATATAAATGGAATTATTATTTTTGGATGAGATCATGAATTTTGCAAATTGCGTATGGACGAAAATTGGTCTATCAGACACCCATACTCTATTGAATTCTAGCATGTGCATGCGTTTATTTCATATTATTGATCCATAGAGTGAGAGCGGTTTGAAATACAGGCAATGGATGCTTTTGCAATTCATATATGAACATTAATTAGTGCACTCCATGTTGTTTGTGTGAAGCACTTTATACATTTGTCACTTGCATGGATACATTCCAAATTGCTAGCTACGAAATAGAATACATGTCGAATTCAACATAAAGGGGGTTTCGAAGATTCGAATTCATAGGAAGTGCATTCATCTATTTGAACCCGAGATAATGGCATTTGTAAATCAGATGTAAAAGGGGGCAGCAATCTTTGTTGTCCATTTGAACAAGCTATATATATTCATACGCATGTCTAACTTTTTTTGCGACCAAGGAGATTATATCTGGAACCATGGATGAACTGAGTTAAGTTGCATATTTTTTAATATATACTCATGTACAATGTATATTCAAATGTATCACCTGCATTCCAAAATAATCGTAGCTTTAGGATTTTCAAGAGTAAAGATTTGTGAAGTTTGACAAATCCTGAATGTTCAATTCACGAGAACCGAAAATGTTAATGCTTCTGCTCCCAAATATTGAATGAAGCGCCAAATAGGCCTCTGGTAACCCGAAACCGCGCGAGACTAATGTTTGGTGGTAGGAAATTATTGTCTTGACTTTGGCCTGTGTAGCCTAGCTATCGGCCTGATGTCCAAAGGTCTAAACCGGAGTAGGTTTGTAACTTCACCAAGATGCCAGTCTCAACCGCCTCCGAGAAGCATTCATACGCCATGGGCGCCTAAACACCCAGGCGCTCGGCCGAAATCTATCCCGCCCACATTTGGGACACCTGAGATTACTGTCCTACCCCCAACCCGCAATATGTCCGAAATTTTAGATGGGGGCAAAGTTTGTAACTTTCCCCAAATTTCAAACAAGCGCGTCCCAAACCGAAACATTGTTCCCCCTCAGTTCCCCGCCTCCCTCCGTTTCCCCATTCGTACTCCTTGGGCGCCAAAACGCCCTCTCCATCAGCCGCGGAACTCCAGCCGCCTCCGGCCTCCACCCCATAGCGCCCAATCCACCGCCGCCCAACGCCATCACGCCGGAGCCGGTACCCCGACGTCGTCGTCCAACGCAACCGCAACCGCAACGCCCTCAAGGACTTAGCAGCTGAAGCCGAGGTAGAGCTGCCTCCACGACGCCGACGCCGACGTGCGCCATACCAGAACCACTCCGACCACACCATCCTGTGCCTCACTGCTGCCGCTCCACTGTCGCAACCATCCACCGCACCGGAGCTGTTCCCGCTACACTGTCATTCGCCGCCTCGGATCTGCTTCCCCGCCGCCGACAGACGGCCACCGCACCACACTCAACAACTTGGCCATGGGTTCGTCCAAGGCTGCACCGTCCTCCAGAACTTCTTGTTTCCATCAAACAACAAGAAGATCATTGGAAAAATAAAAGGAGGACACAGCACTGCCAGCAGAAAGAGGTACTCCTCTTCCCTTATTCGTGCAAACCTTATGTCTCTGCTCACACCGTATTCATCCCACGAAAGAAACTAGTGGAGCGCTTCTTACTGCATCTTCTTCATGATACTAAACGCACAAGGTTTCCTTCCTTTACTATTTCACCCTTGCTAGAGCTCAGTAGCCCGCCTGGATTTCAATTCAGGGTCATTCAAACCGCAATTAATAGAAGCAGCACCCGCTTAGGCGCGCAGAGCATCTAGTCCGCATGTTCGCCGAGGAAGCGGCGCATCGGTGTTTATCATAGGGGTATGGGGTGCAGGAGCTGCTTGCTCCCGATCTAGTGGTCGGTCGGGCTTGAATGGATTGCCGAGGGGCGGTGCCAAGCACGGCGGTGCGGTCAGGTCGAGGGGAGGGCGCAGGCAGGGGACTGGGCCGGTGGTCGCTGTCATTTCGAGGAAGATCGTCAACACTGACTGGCTGGAGGTAGATGAAGGCGATCTGGCCGTTCTTTGTACATCGGACGGTGCAGAAACAAATGGACTGACCTATTTGTTTTCAGTCGAGTGTTAATTTCATAGAATCCTGTAGTAATTAAAGTGTGCCATGCATGTTATAGAGTTATCATATGTCTCCCGTCATTTATTTCTCACTGACCTGCTATCTGCTACCTTTACACTGTACTAATTGTGCTCACACTTCACCCATACTCACACTATTGTTTTTGTATGCATGGGTATTTCAGACTCTGATGCAGTGTTGATGAATGCTGAAAAGAAAAGACAGAAGTCGCTCCAGTGTAATTCGAAGATAAGCACTAAGCGCCTCTGCGCTCTAAAGGATGTAGTGTCAGCAGTTGGAGACAGTAAACGTAGCTCTGCAGTTGATGATCTCAATTGCCACACACAACCATCCCAGGTGCTTGCTTTAACTTCGCGCTGTCAAATGTGGTTGCATGTTGCATATGGTGTCTAGCTTGTACTGCTTCCAATTTGGTTAAGTTGCATTTGCTTACTTTACACATTATACCTTTGATAAGGACATGCCTTCCTGTTTTTGATACATACTACATGTCGGTGTACAAAAAGAGGGGTACACTTTTTTGTACCCCTATGACTGTGCATGGGCAGTCTGAGCCACGGCGCCACCACACTAAGCATGGCAAGGGAGGCGAGCCGGGGCAAGACTGAAGCTCAATGGAGACTGGAGCAACGCCAAGAACAAGACCACAAAGAGCAAAGGGACGAAGCAGCTTCCCCCGACAAGATCCTTGCCTGGGCCAGCTCTGGTAGCCCCGGCAAGACCCTTGCCGCGGCAGCTCGCCATGTGCCTACGGAGCGAATCACCTTTGAGTCCACCGCCCCCATGGGGCGAGGATTCGGGAGATATCCCCGTGGTGGCATGCAGATCTTTGTGAAGACATTCAAGATCTAATGCGAGTTAAGAAGACGACGACCCTTGGCGGGATCCCGACCAAGGAAGACTAGAAGGCCCCCGGCAAGCACCTTGCCGGGGATGACAGCAGGGGCCACGGCAAGGCCCTTGCCGAGGACACCCATGGCGCCACCATCAGGCCCGCACCAACTGGGTTTCCACCAACCCGCGCAGCTGCCGACCCGACCAGCTGGACAGGCTCCTGCGTGGCGACCCACAGATCCTCGTGGAGACTCGCCGTTGCACCACCTCAGCTGCCTGTCTACCTACATGGCACCTCAGGCACCGCTGGCCAGGGCGCGTGTCAACGCGAGTAGGGGCGGCGATGGACAAGACGGGCGTCTCCCCTCGTCCCCGATAAAGCAAGGACACCTAAGCTGGGCGCATTAAATGCACCTTGTCCTGTAATACGAGGGATAACCCCGCATCACTGTACCCTTTCCACCTCATGTGTGCCACTGTGGCAACCCCTTTTCCCTATAAAAGGAGGCCCGAGGCGACCAGGAGGAGGATTCGGCTTTTTAGAACTCCTCACGACTCTCTTGGAGCTCCTCACTAGCTGAAGAACACCAACATATAATCCACCAAAGCAGGAGTAGGGTTTTACGCATCTTTGCGGCCCGAACCTGGGTAAAGGAACCGTGTCCTGACCGGTAGATCCGCTCTTCTCTCAACCCCGCGCCCCGCAACCGTAGTAGGGATTCTTGTGATCCCATAGGTATCGATCCAAATACACCGACATCTTTGGCGCGCCAGGTAGGGGGCGCAGATGTGAGAATCGGCTTTAGCGGTTAGTTCGACACTCCTGCATCGTCATGGCGCCCAAGAAGAAGATGACGGTGGCGGTTGGCCAGTCGGAAGCCCGACAGCCCGTCCCGACGCGGGCGAGCAGTGGACCAGTCGCGGAAAGGACTCGGGGCGCTGCTCACGAACACCAACACCATCCCGACAGCCGGAGTTTGGGAGGTGGCGATGCTTGTGCGCCTGGTAACAGGCCGCACACCGCCAGTTCCAGAGATGGGACCCGGCCCTCCACGAGTGGCGCGGGGCCCTCCAAGGTCGTGGCCGCACCACCCGAGGGCGACGCGAGGCCCTCCAGAACTCCCACGCCGGTGCCAACAGCGCGCTCTTCTCAAGCAGCGCGCGACGAACGGCGTCGTCGTCCCGAAGACCCCGGGAGTCGCCATGGGAAGAGCCCCGAGCGCCGCTCCCGGGACGTAGAAGACCTGCCCGCCCGCTGAAGCACTGGTGGAGACGATAGGCGACCGCGGGATCATGATGGAGCTCCCCCAGACACGGTCAGGAGTCGAAGCGCGTCACGATCCGTGCAGGTTTCGCTACCGTTGACACCAGCCGAAGCTTTGGCGCGCGCGCAGTTGCTCCTCAACTTTCCTCCCGACGGGGAAACTCGATGAATGGAGAGCCACCATCCGAAGCCTTGTCGCGGTCGCCAACAGGGATGACCTAAACCCAGCGGAGCTCCCAGGCCGACGCTCCGATGGGGTCCCACGCACCGGGGGCGGGAGTGCTGGCAGCGCCGTGGCTACGGTGCATTCGCCTCCTCCTCGCCCAATGCCGCGTGCGTCGACCCGTCGAGACGTCGCGGGCGACGCCATCTCCATAGTGGCGTCCGACCCGCGGACCCGCGGCGACCAGCGTCAAGTTCTTCAGGAGCGAGCTCATGAAGACGCTCGAACCACCATCGAGCGCCGGCGCAAAATGCGCCACGAGTCAGACAGGCGAGCAGGGCCTGCTGCGGACCGCCCAGCACCGGAAATCCCTAGAGGCCTACCCTACGAGGTAGGCTGTCCGGATTTCACCCGTGAGCTGCGGCAGTTCCAATGGCCCTCTCACCGCACCTTCAAACCCGACGTTGGCAAGAAATACAACTGCAAGACCTACCCGTCGGAGTTCCTCAGCATCTACAACATCGCGATGCAAGCTGCTGGGGCTCGCGACGATAAGGTGCTTGCGAATTACTTTCCGTTGGCTCTTAAACCTAACGCCATGTCGTGGTTGATGCACTTGCCAGTAGACTCTATTTCCTCCTGGTCCGACCTATGCCATGAGTTTGTTGGCGCCTTTACCGGAGGCCACCAAGCCCATGGCCAGGCGAGTGACCTACATGTCATACCCCAGAAGGAAGGCGAGACTCTGCGCAAGTACATACAGAGATTCAGCCGGGTACAGTACAATATCCCTGATGTTCACCCTGCCGCCATCATCAGCGCGTTCCACCAGAACGTGCGCAACCGCAAGATGCGCGAAGAACTGGCGATGACCAAGGTGAAGGACGTGGCAGAACTCTACGTTCTCGCCGACAGATGTGCCCGGGCTGAAGAGGGACGGAAGTACACCGGCGAAGGCGCCGGTGCGGAAACCGACTCTTCAGACGAAGATACTGCCGCCCCGGCGAGGAAGGGTCGGAACCGTAACAGGAAGCGCAAGGGGGAGGCCGTGCTTGCCGTCGAGGAATCTGATGACGCCGGCTCCGCCAAGAAAACCAAGGCGGGTGACCCTGGCAAGGAAATTGCCGAGTGTGTCACCTGCCGGGCCTTGGCGGCTACCGAGAAGCCAGGAAACTCCGGCAAACGGTACTGCAAGATCCATCACACCAAGGGCCATGATCTCCAGGACTGCCACCAGGTTGAGCTCCTTGATGAGAAGCAAAGGGCTGAATACGAGAGGCGGGACAAGGAGAAGGGCCAAGATGGCGCTGAAGGGTCCAACAAGAAACGTGATGGCCAAGCAGGCCGTCGCGGCAAGGAGAGACAGCAGGAAAGGCCCGCCCGGGGCCGCGATAGAAGATTTGAGGACGACGATCACGAAGAGGACAACGAGTCCGGCGGCCAAGAATTTCAGAAGGCCACGGACGCCATGTGCGTCGATGGTGGCGCCTCGCTGCACGCTTCTCACCGCCAGCTTAAACAGTGTGCGCGTGAAATTATTGCAGCGGAGCCATCGTCCGGTGCCCAAAAGCCACTGAAATGGTCAAGCACACCTATCATCTTTGACGCCGAGGATCACCCTAATCGCACTAATGCGGTCGGGTGCTTGTTGTTGTTGGTTTCACCAACAACACGCAACCTCAAGGTGACGAAGATGCTAGTCGATGGCGGGGCCGGCCTAAACCTACTCTCGCCCACCGTGATCGAGAAGCTACAAGTTCCTGATGGAGACCTCGAGGAGACGGGCACGTTTCAAGGGGTCAGCCCAGGAAGGAGTCAACCAAAGGGGAAAGTCACACTGCCCGTGACTTTTGGAAGTGATCTGAACTACAGGACAGAGAGGATCGTGTTCGATGTCGCCAAGATCCCCCTGCCTTACAACGGGATCCTTGGCCGCCCAGCGCTGGCCAAGTTCATGGCAGCATCGCACTATGCCTACAACACCCTGAAGATGCCAGGGCCTGTGACGATCATCACCATCCCCTCCGACAAAAAAGATGCGATGATTTGCGCCGACCAATTGTACCAGCAAGCAGTTGCAGCAACTGCCGCTACGGGGGCAGTTGCTCCTGCCACTGGAGCCCCAGGAGGGAAGAAGAAGAAGACCGGCGAGACCTCGGGCGCCCACTCCGGCAAGCGCACCTCTTCGGAGTGCTGTGCTCCCATCAAGGACGTGCCTGAGAGCTCCGCTAGAAAGAAGAAGATCGGCGAGACCTCAGACACGCACTCCGGCAAGCGCGCCTCTTCGGAGTGTCGCGCTCCCGTCGAGGACGTGCCAGAGAGCTCCACCGGCAGAAATAAGAGATCAAGGGCTACGCCGCCAGGAACCAAGAAGGTTTCTGTCAAGGAGGACGGCACGGGAGGGGCTTTTACCATAAGCTCCGTCCTTGACAACAAATAGGATGACGCGCTCGTCACCTTCCTGCGGGTGAATGTCGACGTGTTTGCCTAGCAAGCATCCGACATCCCCGGCGTTCCCAGGGAGGTGGTTGAGCACCACCTTGCTGTCTGCCCTCATGCACGGCCCGTCAAGCAGAAGGTCAGGAAGCAAGCTTTGGAACGGCAAGAGTTCATCACCGAGGAGATCCGAAAACTGGAAGCTACGGGTTTGGTGAGAGGAGTGCTCCACCCAACGTGGTTGGCCAATCCAGTGGTAGTGCGCAAGGCAAATGGGAAGTGGAGGCTGTGTATTGATTACACAGATATCAATAAAGCTTGTCCCAAGGACCCCTTCCCATTGCCGCGCATAGACCAGATTGTCGACTCCACGGCAGGGTGTGACCTGCTGTCATTCCTCGATGCCTACTCCGGCTACCACCAGATCTTCATGGCGAGAGAAGACGAAGAGAAGACAGCATTCATCACCCCATGTGGTACGTACTGTTTCGTACGAATGCCTTTCGGGTTGAAGAGTGCTGGCTCGACATTTGCAAGGGCAGTCCAGATCTATTTTGAACCCCAGCTCCATAGAAATATGGAGGCTTATATGGATGACATAGTGGTCAAAACCAAGGACAGGGCAACCCTTGTACCAGATTTACAAGGAACATTTTCGAACCTGCGCAAGATCAACCTCAAGCTACATGTGGAACCAGGTACCTTTGTGCTTCAGCTTTCTCAGCCATTCGTTGATCCATCAACAGAGCAGAACAAGAGGAGGAAGTCAGGGCCCGGCAAGTACTTTCCCGTCGAGCTCCCCGGAGCCGCCGGCAAGGATGTTGCCGGGGACACTGAGCCCGCCACCGGAGGGCTGACTCCGGCGGAGCGTCAAGCTTTTGCCGTCGAGACAGCCACTCCCTTGGCGGAGGAAATGCCTTTAGTCCTCGCCGTCGTGCCCCAGGCTCCAGCGTGGGCGCAGCATACCGTCCGATTCCTTCAGACTAGGGAACTTCCTGAGGAGCAGGAAGAAGCGGAGAAAGTAGCCCGTCGGTTTGCCATGTACCAGTTCGTCGATGATGTCCTATAAAGAAGGAGACCAAATGGTGTGAAATTGAAGTGCATCCCCTGAGAGGAAGGACTGGAGCTGTTGGCAGAGATACATGGAGACATATGTGGATCCCACATAGGGTCGAGAGCTCTTGCCGGCAAGGCATTCCGGCAAGGCTTCTTCTGGCCCACTGCCCTCCAGGATGAGGCGGCGCTGGTCACCAGGTGTGAAGCGTGCCAATTCCATTCGAAGAAACTTCATCAACCAGCTCAAGCCCTTCAAACCATTCCTCTCTCCTGGCCCTTCTTGGTCTGGGGGCTCGACATACTGGGCCCTTTCCCCCGCGCCGTCGGGTGCTTTGAGTACTTGTACATTGCAATCGACAAGTTCACAAAGTGGCCAGAAGTGGAGGCAGTGAGGAAGGTCACACCTCAGTCGTCCGTCAAGTTCTTCAAGGGACTAGTGTGCCGTTTTGGTGTACCCAACAGGATCATCACCGACAACGGCACACAGTTTATAAGCCGCACCTTCATGCAATATACCCAAGACCTCGGCAACAAGGTCTGTTTCGCTTCCGTTGCTCACCCCCAAAGCAATGGTCAAGCTGAGAGGGCAAATGCTGAAGTGCTGCGAGGATTAAGGACAAAGACCTTTGACAGGCTGCACAAGAGCGGGAGGCACTGGATTGATGAATTGCCGGCGGTTCTTTGGTCGATCAGGACGACGCCAAATCGAGCCACTGGCCAGACGCCCATTGCCCTGATATACGGGGCAGAAGCAGTTCTCCCCACGGAACTCATATACGGGTCACCTCGAGTGCTCGCTTATGATGAGCTTGAGCAAGAGCAATTGCGGCAAGACGATGCAATGCTCCTTGAGGAAGATCGTGTTCGGGCGGCTGTGAGAACAGCGCGCTACCAGCAAGCCTTGTGCCGCTACCATAGCCGCAAGGTTCATGCCCGAAGCTTTGAGGAAGGCGACCTTGTTCTCCGGCGCGTTCAACCGGCCAGGAATACGAATAAGTTAACGCCGAAGTGGGAAGGCCCTTATCGGGTAATACGAGTCACCAGGCCTGGCGCTGTCCGCCTGGAGACCGAGGATGCCGTTCCGGTGAGTAATTCCTGGAACATCGAGCATCTTCGCAAGTTTTACCCATAAGGCGCGGCTTGCTAGGCCCCCCGGCAAGCCACCCTTTTGTACAAGCTTTGCCGGCAAGGCATGTAACCCTTTGTGCAAAGCCAGGCGCAGACCCTGAGCATAAATAAATGAAGCGCTGGCGCCCTAAGTTTTAGCATGCAGGCTGAGTCGAGTCTCGTCCTTGGTTAGGGTTGATAGTGCTTAGCAGCGGCTAACCCCTAGCTTAGAGGTCGAGTCTTTGTCTTTCCTCTGTATTCCTTGGATTACAGGACGCGCAGGCATCCTTGCCAAAGCCACTTGGAGGAAGGAAAGAAGAACGGACCAGTGCCTAGGCCCCGGCAAGCCAGTGTTGCCGGGGGCTGCAAGGGCAAGAATTCGCCCACGGCAGACCAGGGTTGCCGGGGGCTGCAGCTTCAGATAAGTCCTTTTTCCCTTATCATACATTCCATTATGGACTGAGGTATGTGAAACCTCGTTCTTTTCCTTAAGCTACCGTGCTCCCATAACTCTAGGCCCTAAGGCTCGTTCCTGGGACTAGGTTTGGTCGTAGTCGCGGCGG
This sequence comes from Secale cereale, assembly GCA_902687465.1. NCBI lineage: Eukaryota > Viridiplantae > Streptophyta > Magnoliopsida > Poales > Poaceae > Secale > Secale cereale. The sequence goes on along the minus strand of LR738713.1, from coordinate 754,679,755 downwards.
CAAAGGGATAAAACGAGGAGCCTGAGCCCGCTTCGTCTCTGCCTCCGCCAAGGGCGTGAGAACAGTCAAGCGAAGTAGGGAAAGGGCAGGGCCTGTTGCCGGGCGTGAAAATGTTTATCTTAAGGATATCAGGGATTTATTCCCTGTTGTGGGTTTTTACCTACGAACAAATGACCCGGCAAACATTCCTTTTTCATTAAAAACATTCCATTCAGGTACAGTCCATAGGGAATGAAAAACATGAATAAGGGGATTACAAGTTTTAAACTTAACAGATACCCGAAGGGTTACAGACTAAAAAGAGATAAGATGCCCGTAATGCCCTTCTTGTCCCTCTCCTCAGGAGGTAGGTCAAGGAGGCGAGAAGGGCAAAAGGGCACCTAGGCGAGCTACGGGTGGCAGAAGACACCGAGAAGGCGTCTCGGCGGCCTCCCCGGGGCTGGACGGTGATGATGGCGCCGGAGGCTGAGCTCGAAGACGAGGCGGCAGGACGTCAGTAGGAGACGAAGGCGTCGGTGCCCGCGTACTCCGACATGACGACCTTGCCGCCCGCCTTCTTCCTCTGCCTCTTCCGCAGCCTCCCTACGCCAGCCGCCAAGGAGACGACCACGAGAAGTTCAAGGAGCCGGCGACGCGGATGATGGGGTCGCCGGTGCCACCAGGAGCGGCGCCCGACACCTAGTCGGACCCGTTATCCTGTCGTCCCCCGCCCTCGCCGTCGCTGTCGCTGTCCTCCTTGTCACCCTCGTTCGAGGAGGAGTCTTCGTCATCAGAGGAGCTCTCCATGCAGCACCTCGCGCGAGTTCCGAGGTGCCCGAAGACCTTGACGGAGAGGTGGCCATCCCCCGTCAACTTGAAGTGGAGGGTGAGCCCATCCGTCAGGCTATGGATGCGAGCGAACCTCTTCCATCCTTGGCGAAGATACATCACATGAGGGGCAGGGAAGTCGACACGGGCTCGCGTGCCAGTGATCCCACAACCCCTCCTGTGCAGCCGCAGCGATTCCGGCGGGTTCACCTCCAAATCCCGCGCAAACGGAGTCGGGAGATGAAGGTGGCGGCGCGGTGACCCCCGCATCCTAATGAAGAATTCACAGGGGTCATCTCCAACATGACCTTCCACTGGAGGAGGAGCTGCTGGCGGGGGCAAGGCCGGCGGGCCGCCCCGTCCTCCTCTTCCCCGAGCACCCCGGCCTCGCCCACGCCCCCCCTCCCTCTTCCCCTCGTGGCCGGTTCGGCCACCGCGGGTGCAGGAGAAGGGGGGACGCGTTGCCGAGCAGCGACCCTCGCCGCCACCGTTGAGGAGCCGGGGTTTTCCTTCTTCATGGCGGACGGAAGAGAGGAGCAGAAGCTGAAGGAGAAAGAAGATGGAGGAGTGCGGAGCGCCGTCCCCTCCCTCCGCCCTTTATAAAGGGGCGGGGCTGGAGCTCGACCGCCCCGCTCGGCCAATCAAGACGCAGAAGGCGAGAGGGGCTGGGACCGACCCGCCGCCCCAACCAGTGACGGCTCGGTTTCCCGCCTCCACCGCTCGCCACCTCGAACGCATGGGAGGCACGTGGCGAACGTGCAGGACCGAAGGGACAGGTGAGGCGACCTCACCCCACCCCGTGATCGTGGGGAGTGGACGCGGCCACATCCAGTCAGCGGGCCGCCTCCTTTCGCATTTACTGCGACATGACGCATGCGTGCGGAAACCGCCCCACGCATGCCGCCCACGTCACGCATGCCCCTCCACCCCGCGCCGCGGGCGCGGGTCGTGGGAGGCACAGCGCACGGAAATTTTACCACGCTGAAAACCATCCTGCCTGCCCGCGCACCGTTCTGGGCCTGGCCCAACAACGTGTCGCGCTTATATGTGGCCCAGGCCCGGGAGCTCCTGTCGGTGTACAAAAAGAGGGGTACACTTTTTTGTACCCCTATGACTGTGCACGGGCAGTCTGAGCCACGGCGCCACCACACTAAGCATGGCGAGGGAGGCGAGCCGGGGCAAGACTGAAGCTCAATGGAGACTGGAGCAACGCCAAGAACAAGACCACAAAGAGCAAAGGGACGAAGCAGCTTCCCCCGGCAAAATCCTTGCCGGGGCCAGCTCTGGCAGCCTCGGCAAGACCCTTGCCGCGGCAGCTCGCCCCGCGCCTACGGAGCGAATCACCTTTGAGTCCACCGCCCCCATGGGGCGAGGATTCGGGAGATATCCCCGTGGTGGCATGCAGATCTTTGTGAAGACATTCAAGATCAGATGCAAGTTAAGAAGACGACGACCCTTGGCGGGATCCCGGCCAAGGAAGACTAGAAGGCCCCCGGCAAGCACCTTGCCGGGGATGACAGCAGGCGCCACGGCAAGACCCTTGCCGAGGACACCCACGGGGCCACCATCAGGCCCGCACCAACTGGGTTTCCACCAACCCGCGCAGCTGCCGACCCGACCAGCTGGACAGGCTCCTGCGTGGCGACCCATAGATCCTCGTGGAGACTCGCCGTTGCGCCACCTCAGCTGCCTATCTACCTACATGGCACCTCAGGCACCACTGGCCAGGGCACGTGTCAACGCGAGGAGGGGCGGCGACGGACAAGACGGGCGTCTCCCCTCGTCCCCGATAAAGCAAGGACACCTAAGCTGGGCGCATTAAATGCACCTTGTCCTGTAATACGAGGGATAACCTCGCATCACTCTACCCTTTCCACCTCCTGTGTGCCACTGTGGCGACCCCTTTTCCCTATAAAAGGAGGCCCGAGGCGACCAGGAGGAGGATTCGGCTTTTTAGAACTCCTCACGACTCTCTTGGAGCTCCTCACGAGCTGAAGAACACCAACATATAATCCACCAAAGCAGGAGTAGGGTTTTACGCATCTTTGCGGCCCGAACCTGGGTAAAGGAACCGTGTCCTGACCGTTAGATCCGCTCTTCTCTCAACCCCGCGCCCTGCAACCATAGTAGGGATTCTTGTGATCCCATAGGTGTCGATCCAAATACACTGACACTACATATGTCTATTAACCATGTTCGTACATCAAACTAATGCTCTTTTGTATCCCTCGTCAATCACTTATGATGAGACAGTCACCCGGGTGGGTTATTGTGAGACGGCATACTCGTTTAAAGAGTGCAGTGTCATCCTCCCCACTTGATTCTCAAGAAACAGCAAGGCTAAATGAAGATAGTCAACGTAGCTCTCTAGTTGATTACCGCAATTCCCCCACACCACCATCACAGGTGCTTGCTCTAACTTTGCAGTGTGATATGTGGTTGCATGTTGCATATGGTGTCTAGCTTGTAATGCTTCTAATTAGGGTAAATTGCATCTGCTTAGTTTACACATTATACCTGTGAATATGACATGCCTTCCTATTTTTTGTACACACTACATCTATGTGTTAACCTTGTTCTTACATGAAAATACCTCTCTTCTGTATCCTGCATCAATCACTTACGATGAGTCACCTTTATTCTTTGCATATTCATATTATTTCTAGCCTGCTGCCATGTATTGCTTCTAATTTGGTCAAATACATTTGTTAGGGCACCCTTTTAATTTGGCAGAGTGATATTGGTTTCATCTTACATATGGTTTCTAGCTTGCATTGATTCTAACAAGTTCAAGCACCTTGTGCTTAGTTTACACTTTATACATCATACATGTCAATATGTCATGCCGTCCTGTTTTTCATACATATTCCATCCTCCTGTCATGCGGTTGCCTTACATGAAAGTAATGTTCGTCAGTATCATGCATCAATGAGTTCTGAAGAGCAAATTTTATTCCTTTTTCTTGTGGGTTTGACTTGACAAGGCAAAATCATGAAAGAGGAAGGAAAAGAGTAAGGAAGGCGATGATGGTGGTCCTCTGCAGCAACGTAAACGGAGCATCTGTACTGATTCTCCTTGTGCTGATAGTGCATTACAATTTACAAGGTCCAAGTCTCCGCTCCCCTACTCCACCATCCAAAGTGCTTGCTCTAACTTGGAAGTGTGATATCTGGTTGCATGTTGCATATGGTGTCTAGCTTGTATTGCTCCTAATTAGTGTAAACTGCATCTGCTTAGCTTACACATGATACATGTGAATATGACACGCTTTCCTGTTTTTGGTACATACTATATCTGTCTATCACACCATGTTCTTACATGAAACTACTCTTCTTGTGTATCCTGCATCCATCACTTATGATGGAACACCTTTAAGTTGGTAGTGTGATATTGGTTTGCATCTTGAATATGATTTATAGCATGTATTGCTTCTAGTTTGATGAACGCCACCTATGACGAGACAGTTTTAACTTGGCAGAGTGATATTGATTGCACCTTTCATATGGTGTCTAGCTTGCAGTGCTTCTAATTTGTTGAAGTGCCTTCTGCTTAGTTACCACATCATAGGTGTGAATATGTCAAGCCGTCCATTTTTTCGTACATATTCCATCCTCGTATCATGACTTTGCCTTTCATCAGAGTAGTGTTCGTCAGTAGCATGCATGAATTAGTTCTGAAGAGCGAATTATATTCCTTTTTCTTATCGGTTTGACATCACAATGCAAAATCAATAAAGCTGAAGGGAATTGGCAAGGCATTGGATGATGGTGGTCCTTCCGAGCAACTGAAACGGAGGTTCTCTACAAATTCTACTCCGCCATCCTCCCATCAAGATTCGCAAGACAACGCAAGGCTAGACAGTGAACGTAGCTGTGTAGATGATGAGCACATCTCCCCTACTCCACCATCACAGGTGCTTGCTCTAACTTGGCACTATTATATGTGTTTGCATGTTGCGTATGATGTCTAGCTTGTATTGCTTCTAACTTTGTTGAATTGCATCTGCTTACTTTACACAGAATGCCTATGAAAATGACACGTGTTCCTGTTTCTAGAACATACGTGTACATGATGAGCACATCTCCCCTACTCCACCATCATAGGTGCTTGCTCTAACTTGGCATTATTATATGTGGTTGCATGTTGCGTATGATGACTAGCTTGTATTGCTTCTAACTTTGTTGAATTGCATCTGCTTACTTTACACATAATGCCTGTGAATATGACATGTGTTCCTGTTTCTAGAACATACGTTTACATGATGAGCACATCTCCCCTACTCCACCATCACAGGTGCTTGCTCTAACTTGGAACTGTTATATGTGGTTGCGTTTTCCGTATGATGTCTAGTTTGTATTGCTTCTGATTATGTTGACTTGCATCTGTGTAGCTTACAACTTATACCTGCAACGATCACTTACCCATAACACACATTTAACTTGGGACTGTGATGTCGATTGCATCTTGCATTGTCTTCTAGCTTGTACTACTTCTAATTTCTTGAAATGGCACTTACGATGAGACACTTTTTACCTGATAGAGTGATATTGGTTGCATGTTCATATGGTGCCTAGCTTTCATTTCTTCTAATTTTGTTGAAATGCCTTCCGCTTACTATTTTTTCATACATATTCCATCCTCCTATCGTACGTGTGAATATGAAACGATGTCTTTTTTTGTATATATTCCATCCTCCTATCTTGCGCTTGCCTTACATCAAATTAGTGTTCATCTGTATCATGCATCAACCAGTTATGCAGAGCTAATTTTTTTCATCTTCTTGTGGTTTTGACTTCATAAGGCAATATCATAAAATAGGAAGGAAAAGAGTAAGTTAGGGGATGTTGGTGGTCCTCTGCACCGACGCAAATAGAGACTCTCTAGATTTGCCACTACTACTGCTAATGAAGTTGAAGTCCCAAGTCTACATGATGAGTTCATCTCCTGTACTCCACCATCGCAGGTGCTTGCTCTAAGTTGACAGTCTGATAATTGGTTTCATGTTGCATATGTTGTCTAGCATGTATTTCTTCTATTTTGATTCAATTGCACCTGCTGAGTTCATACGTTATACATGTGCATATGACATGGCGTTCTGTGTCTAGAATACACTTCATCTATCCACCATATATACCATGTTCTTACATCAAAGTACTGTTGTTGTGTATCCCGCATCAGTCACTCATGATTGGACACTTTTAACATGGCAGTTTGATAGTGGTTGCATCTTGCATTGATTTCTACGTTGTACTGCTTCTAATTTTTCGAATTGCCACTTATGACAAGACACTTTTAACTTGGCAGAGTAATATTGGTTGCATCTTTCATATGGTGTCTAGCTTGCATTACTTCTATTTTCTTGAAAATCCTTCTGCTTAGTTTACACATCCTAGCTGTGAATATGTCATGTCGTCCTGTTTTTCTTACATATTCCATCCTCATACGGTTGTCTTTCACCAAAGTATTGCCTGTCTGTATCATGCATCAATGAGTTCTGAAGAGCGATTTTATTCTTTTGTGTTGTGGGTACGGCTTGACATGGCAAACTCTAAAAAGAGCAAGGAAAATAATATAGTAGGGAGTGGTGTTACTCGTCGGGTGAAACGGAAAAGGATCTGCCATCCAGATTCTGCTGGTACTTATAGTGCAGTAGAAGGTCCAAGTCCACTGGCTAAATCTACAAACACAGTATCACCTGCTCCACCAGCTCCAGCATCCACTTCAACTGTACCAGCATCTCAACGAGTTACTCGTTCGTTTGCTTCGGAACTGGCCAGTTCCCAAGCTGCCTTCACACCTAACACTACTTCGAAAGCACTGCTGACACAACATGACTTGGCAAGATCAGATGAACCTCATGAGCATCAACACCAAGACGGTACCTGTCAGGGATATGACTAGTAGGTATAAACCGGCTAGTGTAAACCGGCTTAATTATAATATGCTTAGTTGTAATATTTAGTAAAGGCTACGGCCCATGAGATCTTAGGGCCCATGTATAGAATTATGGTTTGTAAACCGCCAAGCGATGTAACTTGAGAGACAAGGAAGAAAAGACAGAGACCGAGGCGGACACAAGTATGAGCCGGCCTCGGGACTCTGTAAACCGGACCAGGCGTCACCTCTATATAAAGGGACGACCCGGTGACGGTTCAAGGACAAGCAAGAATCAACCCGTCGAGACTACAGGCAAGCGATCCGCTCCCTGTAAACCGACGCCCAAGTAATACCAAACCAACTAGACGTAGGCTTTTACCTTCATCGAAGGGGCCGAACTAGTATAAACTCTCTGTGTCCTTTGTGTGCTATGAACCCCTTCAAGCTAACCCGTGCGGTGGTTCCATCATCAAGTCCGCTAAACCGGACATCTGCCGTGCTATTTCCACGACAGTTGGCGCCCACCGTGGGGCCTCCGCACGATGGTTTCGAGTTCTTGAAGGGCAGCTTTGAAGGGCTCAAGGGTTACGCGGTCGGCCGGATGACCAAGAGTCGCCGCGGCCGGACCTACATCGATGACGCAGGTTGGGGTCCGGAGGCCGATTCAATCGAATACGGGTACCGGGTTCCTTTTGGTGGCATCCAAGTCTTCATTGGCAAAATCGGCGAACCGGGACCTGAGCCGGACATCTTCCCCAACATCGTCGAGCCGGCTCAGCGTGCGAGATCGGCCCGGATTCAGCCCGCCATGAAGCACGTGTTCGTTGGAGCAATCCACGGAGTTCGAACCGAGGACGGATCGGAATCCGATGGTGCAACAGTTGTCTACTCCGACGACGAATCTTCATCCGGAGAAACTGAGTCTCTGTATCAGTTGCAGGACGGCCGGTCTGAGGGCGAGTCCGATGGAAACAGTATTCCGGACCCCTTTGGCACGCCAAACCGGGTGGCTGTCTTTATGGCCGGTTCACAGCCCCCAGTGAATGGGACGACAGCAGCAGCTGGTGTAGGGGGGAGCGGCACGACCCTCTCACCTACTGACGTTCTATCCACCTTGATTGATGAGTTCACAGCTAAAGCGGTGGAAATAGTGGCTCCAGCAAACAAGGGGCAACATGATACAGAGCTCCTTCAGTTAAAGGGCCGGATTGATCAGTTAAAGGAGGATCTAGAAGCCGAGAAAGCAATGATAGTAAGGAGGCAAGCGGAGTTGGATGATCAAGCTTTTCACCTAAGGATGGAACAGGCCTCTACGCAGGGAGTAATAGGTCGGAAGTACCAATCACGTATACCGCCAGTTTATGAAGCGATGGATCTGTTTAGAACACCAGGGGCAGGGACCGGCAATAATCCCACCTTAAACCGAAGGGCACTCCTAGTCCGGGATGAGCCGGTTCAACAGCCTGTTGCGGAGCAAGACCGGCGGATCACGTCCGCGCCTCACCCATCAGGTCACTATTCGAACCCGTTGGATAACATCGTTGCGGCTGCAGCACGATTGGCCGCTTTACCCGATGAGGGGACGTCCCGTGTAGCAGTGGAGGCGCGCCGGGTCAAGGAACTGCTTAATACGGCGTTGATACAGCAGCAAGCATATTCTCATAGCAGGGAAAGGTTACATTCAACACCACGTCCTAGCCGGAGTTATACTAGGCATTGGGAAGAACCAAAAGTATCTAGCAGCGAACGCAGGAGGCATCAACGCAGACAGGACAATCCGGCAGGTGCAGCGGCACCAGCTCCGGATATAAACCGGGCTAAATCAGGAGCTCGGGAGGAGGTTCGTCAAACAACGCCGGTTCACACAGCCACAGCGGAAACAGGAGTCACGACGAGTTCTTTTGGGGTGCAATGTCTTGTCCCCACTTTACGGGGTGTCAAGCTGCCTAAAGATTTTAAAGGGCCCCGCAAGGTACCTAATTACACAGCAGATTTAGCTCCAGAAGCTTGGGTTGAAAGTTATGAGATGGCCACGGAGATGCTGGACGTGGATGAATCGGCTTGTGCTAAGTATTTTACTATGATGCTTGAAGGTACAGCCCGGACCTGGCTGAAGGGTTTACCCCCGAACTCTATCGGATCATGGGGGGAACTACGCAGCCAGTTTATCAAAAACTTCAAAGATACATGCAAACAGCCGATGTCAGTGGTGGATCTAGCAGCTTGTGTGCAAGAAGAGCAGGAGTCTACAGCTGCTTGGGTACGGAGAGTAGCGGAGATTTTGCACTCTTCGAATGGTATCAATCCTAGTACGGCGATAGTGACTTTGGAAAACAATTGTCGGTTTGAATCTTTAAAGTTAAAGCTCGGACGGCTTAAAAGGGATTGTAATGATATGGGAACTCTCATGAGTGCTTTGGTAAAATATGGGGACTCTGATAACACCAAGTATCCAGAAGTTGAAGGAGACAAGGCGGGGAAGGTTAGCAAGTCTGGTAAACCGGCGCAAGTTAATCCGGCTACTACGAGTTTTTTGGGCAAATGGAAGGCAGAAGGTAGCTCTGACTTCGTGGCCAACACTCAAGTTCAAGGGGACTTTCAGCATGGCATGGGAAACCCACCTCCACAAACCGGCGGAGGGACTCTTAGCTGGGACCAAGAGTTAGATCAGCCTTGTCTGAAGCATGGCACGAGAAATCGACCGGCAAAGCACACCATAAGAGAGTGCAGGCCCCTTATGAAAGCAATGGCAAGCCGCTTTAATCCTCATGACAGGCCTCCAAATGGCGGTTCAGGTCCTGGGTTTTATGGTCCGGGTCATCAGGGGAGCAGCTCCGGATCAGGATATAGGGGCAATAACAATGGTTATCAAAACCGGGTCGGTAATCAAAATAATCAAGAGAGTTACAATAACCAAGGCAGTCAGCAGCATGGCCAAGGTGGTTACAATAACCAAAGCAATCAACAGCAGGGCCAAGGGAATTACAATAATCAGGGGAATCAACAGCGTCAGCAACAGCGGTCGCAATCCGGATATCAAAGTAATCCAAAGGAATTGAGTAGTGGGCAATATCATGTCTTCACCACAAGTCTGTGTAAGCGAGATCAGAAGGTTTTGAAGCGGGCTGTTAACGCAGTTGAACCGGCAACACCGCAATTTCTGCGCTGGTCAGAGCAACCCAATGTATGGAGTAGAGAAGACCACCCGATGCGGGTGGATAATCCGGGCCACTTAGCCTTGGTGGCGGCACCCCAGGTGGGAGGTTACAAGTTCACTAAGGTTCTCATGGACGGTGGTAGCAGTATCAATATCTTGTACTATGAGACTTTCCGTCGTATGGGTCTGACAGATAAGAAGTTAAGGCAATCAAACACAGTGTTTCATGGAGTGGTGCCAGGTAAGTCGGCTTATCCGGTTGGAAAGATTGATTTGGAAGTTACTTTTGGAGATGAGCATGATTCCAGATCGGAGATGATAACTTTCGAAGTCGTCAAAATCAAAAGCCCTTATCACGCTCTATTTGGAAGGACGGTTTATGCTAAGTTTATGGCTAGGCCATGTTACGTTTATCTGCAGCTTAAAATGCCGGGTCATAAGGGCACGATCACGGTTCATGGAAGTTGCAAGATAGAAGTGGAATGTGAAGAGGGAGATGTAGCCTATGCAGAAGCAGTATGTGCCACGGAAGAGTTGAAATATTATAAAGATAATGTTGATCCGGTAGATATGACTCCGCTGAAGAAGCCAACTACAGAGCACGATCCGACTTTAAAATTTAAATCAGCAGAGGAGACCAAGCAAGTTGATTTTGTGCCTGGGGATTCGTCTAAGCAGTTCACTATCAGCGCTAACCTTGATCCCAAATAGGAAAGCGCGCTCATCGAGTTCATCCGTGAGAACCGGGATATCTTTGCATGGAAACCTTCTGACATGCCAGGTATACCGAGGGAACTCGCTGAGCACAGCCTTAACATTGATCCGAAATATAAACCGGTTAAGCAATACTTGCGCCGCTTCAACGAAGAGAGGCGCAAGGCTATAGGAGAAGAAGTGGCCAGGCTTTTGGCCGCAGGATTCATAGTGGAAGTTTTTCATCCGGAGTGGTTGGCTAATCCGGTGCTGGTGTTAAAAAAGAATGGTAAGTGGAGAATGTGTGTGGACTACACAGACCTCAACAAGGCTTGCCCAACTGATCCTTTTGCCCTCCCTCGCATTGATCAGATCATCGATGCCACAGCGGGATGTGAGCGGCTAAGCTTTTTGGATGCATATTCAGGGTATCACCAGATCAAGATGGCAGTTAAATACCAAGAGAAGAAAGCTTTCATAACCCCTTTTGGTGCTTTTTGCTATGTATCTATGCCTTTTGGGCTTAAAAGTGCACAAGCAACTTATCAGCATTGCGTTCAGAATTGTCTCAAAGGGCAGATAGGGAGGAATGTTCATGCCTATGTGGATGACATTGTGGTCAAGTCAAGGAAGGAAGAGACAATGATAGAGGATCTTAAGGAAACTTTTGATAATCTTCGAGCTTATAAGATGATGCTTAATCCGGAGAAGTGTGCTTTTGGTGTTCCGGCAGGTAAACTACTGGGATTCTTGGTCTCAAACGGAGGAATAGAAGCTAATCCAGAGAAAATCAAGGCTATCACATCTTTGACTAAACCGGTTTGCATCAACGATGTTCAGCGTATAGCTGGCCGGATCACAGCATTAAGCCGGTTCATCAGCCGTTTGGGAGAGAAGGCGATCCCACTTTACCAGATGCTGAGGAAAACAGACCGGTTTATATGGAGTGATGAGGCAAACGCAGCGTTTGAATATCTGAAACGGCAATTGGCAAAGCCACCGGTTTTAGCTGCTCCTATTGACAAGGAGCCGCTGATGTTATACGTCGCTGCCAATGCACAGGCAGTCAGCGTCGCAATCGTGGTTGAGCGCAAGGAAGCAGGGAAGGAATACCCGGTTCAGCACCCGGTTTACTACGTGAGTGAAGTACTCATTGAATCCAAGCAGAGGTACCCTCACTGGCAGAAGTTGGTATATGGTGTGTTCATGGCAAACCGGAAGCTGAAGCACTATTTCCAAGGTCATCCGATAACTGTGGTTAGTTCAGCACCGTTGGGGGACATAATTCAGAACAGGGAAGCTACAGGCAGAGTAGCAAAGTGGGCCATGAGCTCAGCCCACACGAGTTGAAGTATGTACCATGCACTGCTATAAAGTCACAGGCATTGGTGGATTTCATCAATGATTGGACGGAGTTGCAAACCCCCGAGGATAAACCGGATCTTACGTACTGGACGATTCACTTTGACGGTTCAAGACAGTTGGAGGGCTCGGGGGCTGGAGTTGTTTTAACTTCCCCCCGAGGTGATAAATTTTGTTACGTCCTCCGCTTATTGTTTCCTTGTACTAATAATGCAGCAGAATATGAAGCATTACTTCATGGCTTGCGGCTGGCAAAGGAGATGAACTTGAGCCGGGTTAAGTGCTTTGGCGACTCAGATTTGTTGGCACAGCAAGTTTCCGGCAAGTGGAACTCAAGAGATCCCCTCATGGCAGCTTATAGACGAGAGGTTGAAGCAGTCGCAGGATACTTCAAAGGATATCAGGTGGATCATATAGACCGGCGAAGGAACGAAGCGGCCGACGCTCTAAGCCGGCTGGGTTCTCAACGTAAACCGGTGCCACCAAACACTTTTTTGGATGAATTGCACAGTCCCTCAGTTCAAATACCGTCGGAGGAAGACCTAGCTGTTCCTGATCCGGAGGCACAGTTAGTTGCGGCGCTTCATGTTATTCCAGATTGGACGCTGCCTTATTTGGCATATCTGAGCCGAGGAGAGTTACCGGACGATGAAGAAGAAGCACGACAGATAATCCGGCGTTCTAAGTCCATGACGATTGCAAACGGAGAGCTTCATCATCGCAGTACTTCTGGAGTATTTCAGCGGTGTGTGTCAGCTGAGGAAGGTTGTGAGATTCTTCGCGAGATCCATGAAGGGGATTGTGGTCATCATGCCGGTTCAAAATCATTGGTGGCTAAAGCATTCCGGCATGGTTTCTATTGGTTAACTGCTCATGCAGATGCGGCAGATTTGGTCCGGAAGTGTTATGCTTGTCAGAAATTTTCGAGGCGCGCTCTGGTTCCGGCGCAGGAGCTCCGGATGATACCAATAACTTGGCCGTTTGCGACTTGGGGGCTTGATATGGTTGGACCCTTCAAGCGATCCCAGGATCAGAAAACTCATCTACTAGTAGCAGTAGATAAGTTTACAAAGTGGGTTGAGGCAGAGCCTATAAGCAAGTGTGATGCGGCAACGGCGGTCAAATTCATCAAAAAAGTAATTTTCCGATTTGGCTTTCCACACAGCATCATCACAGATAATGGCACCAATTTATCTCAGGGTGAGATGGAAGAATTCTGTCAACGAGAACATATTCGTTTGGACGTGTCTTCTATGGCCCACCCCCAATCCAATGGTCAGGCTGAAAGGGCAAATCAGGAGATTTTGCGAGGTATCAAGCCCCGGCTTATGACTCCTTTGCAAAGAACCCCAGGATGTTGGGTTGAGGAGTTGCCATCTGTTCTTTGGAGTATCAACACTACACCAAACCGGTCTACAGGTTACACACCTTTCTTCATGGTCTATGGTGCTGAAGCAGTCCTTCCAAGCGATATCCGTCATGATTCACCAAGGGTAACGGCTTATGTTGAAGCAGCCAACGAGAGAGCAAGGCAAGACAGTTTAGACCGGCTGGATGAAGAGCGTGATATAGCTGCGGCACGATCTGCAATTTATCAACAAGATTTACGCAGATATCATAGCCGCCGGATCAAAACAAGGACGTTCCAGGAGGGCGACTTGGTACTCCGGCTCATCCAAGATCAAACAGATATGCACAAGCTATCCCCACCTTGGGAAGGGCCCTTTGTGGTCAGTAAGAATCTACACAATGGTTCATATTACTTGGTGGACGTTCGAGAACACAAGGACTCACGGACATCAGAAGAGGAGACGAAGAGGCCATGGAACATCGCCCATTTACGGCCGTACTATACTTGAGCTACGAGCTCCACTGTATCCTATGTATATATTATGATTAATGAATAAACCGGCACCCTCGGTAAACCGGGGGCTCAGCCCTTTTTCCACATATAAATATCTTGTGAGGACAACCACGCAAGATTTATCAGATATTATATTTCAACACATTGGCCGGTTTAAAGTTGATTTTTTGCAGAGTATACACAGAGGCAATAAAACTCTTTAAAGAACATGAGATCATATCCGCTTCAAAGAGAGGACGCTTCAAGATTTACCCACAGGTTCGAGGAACCATGGAGGCCCTCTGAAAAGATGGATAATCCACATTCAGTGATTGGTTTATATTTACCCACAGGTTCGAGGAACCATGGAGGCCCTCTGAAAAGATGGATAATCCACATTCAGTGATTGGTTTATATTTACCCACAGGTTCGAGGAACCATGGAGGCCCTCTGAAAAGATGGATAATCCACATTCAGTG
>LR738713.1:754500149-754658165 GCA_902687465.1 Secale cereale | reverse complement strand
CCCCCCCGTGGACCGCCTTTTCAGTTAAAAAAATAAATAAAAGAAAATGATAGAAATGTCAAAAAAATAAAAAAAAATAAGATTCCAATGTGATTTGTGGTCTAGTTGTTAGCAAAATTTACAAACATGAATTTCGACTTTTTTTGCAAAATCTCTCGAGAATTTGTAAAATGGGCATAACTTTTGCATACGAACTCCGATGAAAAAGTTTTTTATATGAAAAAGCATCTACTCGAAAAGTTACATCCGAATTCAACCGGGGGGACCCCCGTTGAAGATTCTTAGAATCCCCAACAACCTAACCGAATAAAAGATACGGGGCTTTTAAGATCTAGAGGCAAAAAAATTCAAAAAAAATCAAAAATAGTAGTGTATAGTTTTTTTTTTGAATTTTTTTTTTGAAAAACTATTTTTTTTGGAATAAATATTTTTTTTGAAAATATGTTTTTTTGGGAAAAAAAATGGTTTTTTTTGAAAAAATGTTTTTTTTGAAAAAAAATAGTTTTTTTGAAAAAAAATGGTTTTTTTTAAAAAAATAGTTTTTTAAAAAAAATTCAAAATATGATATGTAAAATGACCGGGAAGTTTGAAATATTTTTTCAAAATTTCATCACACTCATGAACATGAACAAACTCCTAGACATCAACAAGGTTTAATAGGATTGATATGATAGATATATCAACAAGTGCCTGCTAAGTGAGCTGGTGCTGGGGTTGGATAGAACTCAGAAGTTAAGCGTGCTTGGGCTGGAGTAGTGTAGGATGGGTGACCTTCCGGGAAGTTTGACCACGGAGTGCGATTTGACCCGAGATTAAGCCATAGTGACCCGAGATTAAGGAAAAAAAATTCCCGCCAAAATTGAAAAAAAAAATTGAAAAAAAAATGCTGGAAAAAAATTTGAAAAAAATTTTGAAAAAAAAAAATTGTTACTAGTGGCGCACCTGTAGCAATTCTGGAATAAAATTTGAAAAAAAAATTTGAAAAAAAAAATTCTAAAAAAATATCAGTGGCGCACCCTTATACTTAGTAGTGGCGCACCAGGTGGTGCGCCACTGATATCTGGATTAGTAATGGCGCACCTCTGGTGCGCCACTAATACACATTACTAGTGGCGTGGTAATAGTGGCGCACCAGAGGTGCGCCACTAATACCCAAAAGTGGTGCGCCACTAATAAGCTTTTTTCTAGTAGTGACAAGTGTATCTTCTTCTAGGCTAACTGTTTGAAGAACAAGACCAACCGTTCTAAAGTGAAATTCCAACAGACAATAGGATCTCGTAGCTATATTGCACACTGCCATGCTCTTGTAAATAGCTGCTACTTCCTTCTTTTTTCTGTGCCATATTATCGTATCTATATTGACTTGTTCCAAATACAGAGGAAAGCCTGTGCGGACCAAAAAGAACCTGAACCGAATGCAGTGCAAATCTTCAAGGATTGCCACACCAGCAAGATGAAGGGGATGAGCACACCAGTTCAAGCCGCTGTTGTAAGTCCTTAGTCCTCCTACCTTTGAACTTATTGGTATTGTGATGTGTTCATTTAACTACTTGGTTTGCAGCCAATGTCAGTTACTCTGTTCACTTTTATATACAGTTGTCTTAACGCATCATTTCACCTTACATGATTTAAAAGAGATGAAGGATATTCTTTTGGTCTTGATCTGTATTCTAGTTGTTATGTTCACGTGCGCACACAATGATAAAATAGCGTGTTTGTTTTATATCTGTTTGCCCATGATATGAATGATGTCATACTATGTTCATACTACTTTAAACCATGTCTCTTTATCCTTAGATGACAATGAATGTGAGGAAATAGATAATACAGTAGGCATGCTACATGGACATATGTTCCGAAAGTGATTTTATTATGTAGTTGGCACTACAATACATGCTAATGTATTACAATAGTTCACCAAAATAAGTTATGTATAAACGTGTAACCTACTTTGTTTGTTTTTGTCTCATTAGTAACTTATCTGGTACACTAATCTACAAGTTCAAAATTTCAGGAAGCTATGGAAAAAATGATTGAACAACCACAACCACCTGAAGGTGACGAGGCTACCACAGGCACAATGTCACCTATTGCTGCAGTGCGTCAGTATCTCTCCACTAACAGTGCAAAAAGCACCTTCCTCCGTAATTCTGGGTTGGTTGTCAAGGTAACCTCGTCCAAATCGCCTACTGAACAAAATCTTCCTGCTAGACAGAGTGATATATTTGTGCTCTAGACACAAGTCCAATCCCTAATGGACGTCATTTTGGAAACAAGAATAGAGCTTGACAAATGTCGTCAAGATATGAATGGTTTTGAAACCAAACTATCATACATTTGCTTCATTGTTCAAGAGCAATGGCGGAAAAAGGTGAAGATCGTGCTGCTCCATCAGATTCTACAGCCTGAAACATTAGCACTCAGGTCAAATGATCTGTGCTTCTATACATCTGATGATGCTTTTATCTACAAGGACTGTAAATTTTATGCCAATAGGCCTTTTGTTGTGATACAGCATTTATGATGCTGCCAAAGGCTGCAATAATTACGACGCTATTTTTGTATAGTGTAGGTTTATCTTAGTAATGTATTCGGCCGAAAGCTTCGTAGGAGCCCAACATGCCAACATTCGTCGGGCCCATTCCAATTGGGCTAAAAACGATTATGGGCCGAAATTTGCATGTAGCCCACTAAAAATATCTGGGCCTAAATCAGCATAAGATTTCATATTTTTCTGGTAGGCATGTGCCCATAGTGGGCCTTTAACAGGCCTAAACATAATTTGGGCCCTCAATAACAATAGGCCATTTACAGGTGTAAATATCTTGAGCCCATAAAAACATGGGCCTTTAAAAGACCGAAAGTGAGATTGGGCCCATTTACGATGCAGATCTTTCACAGGCCGAAATTCGGACGGGCCGTAAATGCACCGACCTAATACACGGGCCTTTAACAGTCCGGAAGTTCGGTTGGGCTAGATTATCGTCATTTTTATATGGGCCA
This sequence comes from Secale cereale, assembly GCA_902687465.1. Lineage (NCBI taxonomy): Eukaryota > Viridiplantae > Streptophyta > Magnoliopsida > Poales > Poaceae > Secale > Secale cereale. The sequence goes on along the minus strand of LR738713.1, from coordinate 754,655,162 downwards.
TTAATGGGCTCGATGAGACGTTGGGCCACATATGGCCCTTGTATTTCGTCCGACGTTAACAGGCCGAAAATCACAACGGGCCGAAAGTGGCCCAAATCTGTAGTGGGCCTCTAACAGGCCGAATGTCAGACATGTGGCCGAAGATGACCCAAATCCTTCACGGTCGTTTATGGGCCGAAAGTTTCAATGGCCTGTAAATGGGCCCAAATGAAGCAGGACCTTTAACAGGGCGGAAATACACTGGGCCGTAATTCGGCCCATATACTTAGCGGACTGTTAACGGGCCAGAAGTGACCATGGGCCGCGATGATGACAAGTTTAGGATAGGCCGTTGATGGGCCGATTTGACACTAGTCGTACGGGCCTTAACTGAGAATGTTGGGCCTTTAGCTGGGTCGGCCCATTATGGCTCACAAAATCTCATGGGCCTTTAGCTGGGCCGGCCCATTATGATACGCAAAATCTCGTGGGCCTTTTGCTGGGCCGGCCCATTATGGACCGCATGCAAAATATCGTGGGCCTTTAGCTAGGTCGGCCCATTATGATACACGAAATCTCGTGGGCCTTCCGTTGGGCCGGCCCATTATGGACCGCAAAATCTCATGGGCCTTTTGCTGGGCTGGCCCATTATGGACCGCGAAATCTTGTGGGCCTTTAGTTGGGTCGGCCCATTTAAACTTTATGGGCCAATTTTGGGCCTGTCCACGTGTCAACATATCACACGCGCATCTCACCCATTGGATGAGTGACACCTGTGCCAACGCGGAGCAGACACGTGTTTCCGTCAGCCAATCATAATTTTACACGTGGAAAATCCCCATTGGTCAGGGCTGTTAACGGGTTATCGGATCCAAAATCGGACCCGATAGCTTAACGGTGTTTCGTTACGGTGGATGCCACGTGTCGGTCACCCTTGACGAAAGTACTTCTGTGACGCGCGATTTATCGTCATGGAAGTGGACACTTCTGTGATGATAATTTTCGTAATGTCATGGAACACTTCTACGACATCACAGGTATGAGTATCTTCATTCTGTCATAAATTTCTCATCGATGTACATGCATGACAGAAAACGTGACCTACTGTGACAAACACGTATCATCACGGAAGTGTATTTTTTGTAGTGTCAAGATATTTTGACAAAGGTAAAACTAATCCAGCAAGACCTCCCGGCGTGCCGACACCCTGATAGTAGTCGCGCGTATCTCGTCTCAGGCCACGACCGGATGGGACATCCTACAGGAAAATACCAGCCCTCAGATTTCCCCAAGGTCGCCCTGAAGTCTGCCCAGTTTGGACCAACACTCATGACGGGCGCTGGCCCGGGTTGTTGATTAAGAACTCGGGCTTGCAACTCCCTATGCAATTTTTAGTTGTTAGGCAAATGTAGAACCAATGTTGGGTCTTGCTAGAAAAGCTTTAAGTAGAGCGAATTATCAAGGGGGGCCCATAAACCCCAACCATGTTAGGAACGCAAAATCAAGGAACATAACACCGGTTTATCGGGTCCTAAGGTGGCATGAGTGGAACAAAACACCAAGCAGAAGGCCAAGCCTTCCACCCATTACCAATATATAGGTGCATTAATTTAAATAGATATATATTGTGTTATCCCAACAAAAAGTCCGAACATGGAGCACTCTTCAAAAACTTCACCTGCAACTAAGAACGCTATAAGAGGGGCTGAGCAAAAGCGTACTTAGCCAAACAATGGTTTGCTAGGAAGGCGGTTAGAGTGTTTCATGGCAACATAGGAGGCTGACAAATCAGGAATAGGCATCGAGGCATAGCTAAAGAACAAAACAACTAGCATAGGCCAATATAGGGGTGATATCGGGTTATGGTCATCTTGCCTGTTAAGTCCACAGAGGGATCGTAACATTGCTCCTTAAACTCAGTCTCGATAGGAACCTCGAACTCTGAATCGTCACCGGGCTCTAACCAACACAACAATACAAACACCGGAACAACAATCAATCACCATGCAATGCTCAAACACATGATGCAAGACATGATGCATATGTGCATGGACAGGATGTAATGCATCTCAAAGGAACATGATGAGTGCACATGTTGCATGGCATTATGCAAGAACACAATGCATGTAAAGGGGACACCACATGCAAAGAGAATACAAGAACAAACATAGTCACATATAGTTATTTAGTTGCACCATCCAAGCACCCAATAAGTGTTAAAAGTTGTTTAACATGGCAAGGGGGGCAACTAAGAAAAACAACATCATGCAAGCATTTTAAATGGGCCAGAAGGAACAAACAACAATTCCGGGAACTCCCAAGTGCATATACATGAATTTAGAACAGATCTGATGCAACCGTATTTTAGAGTTGTTAAACATGTAAAGTAACAACACCATCCTAATCTACACATTCTTCCACCCCAAAAATATATAAAGTTTGTCAAATTTGGAGCTACGGTTATTTAGTTATGATTTAAACAAGTTTGAACATGTTATTAAACAAAATATATTCAAACAACATTTTACATGTTTTTAACATGGCAGCAAGTTGCATATAAATAATCTACACCAAAAACTAAGTAGTTTTCATATATAAAGTATTCCAAACAGAGGCATATTTTAAAAGATATGAAATATGCAAAAGAAATGCAAAAACTGAATTTAAAATCAAAATAGAGAAAGAAAAACACTACACAGACTGGTTCTGAACTAGCCACAGTCCCTGACCTGTGGGTCCAGGCGTGGCTGAGGTGGCAGCATGGGTGCTGGAGTGGGTGTGAGCGGGCTCAAGGGAAGACAGGTGGGGCCAGAATGTCAGTGACACAGGAAAATGCAAAAATGGGCAGGTTTAACCTGCGCCTGCGGGGAATCGAATCCTGGCCGCTGGGTTGCCAGCGAGAGGCTCAAGCCACTGGGCTAGATGCATGTGTCTGACAGAGAAGGGGGCCCTGCACCTGAAATATATGCAGAGTAGAGAGGCAAGCTACCGCACTCCGGCGAAGCAGGGGCGACAGCAAGGCGCTACAGCTGCTACGGCGACCAAAAGGAATGGTGGAGGCTCGCGATGGGTTCCTGGATGAAACCCGCACACATGACATGCGCTAGTTGCCCCTAACGACAACTACTGCGACGCCGGCGAGCAACAAACAGAGCAGCGGCGACGACCTGCGCCGGGGCTAACGCAAAGCCTAGCGGCGCGGCGAGGACAAGCTACAACATCTACGCGACATGGCGGAGGCGCTGACCATGCGAGGACGGGCTAAGGAGGTCGAAACGCTCATCGAATACAAGGTCCGACGGCGGCGAGCTCGGGTGCACGGCGAACTAGCAACTAGACCGCGCAAACGAAGGGGGAAAAGGCATGGGAAGGACCAGAGGCTCACCACGAACATGATGATGTGCTCGGATTGCCGGGAGAAGGTCGGAGTCGACGACGAGCTCGATCGAACACCCGCGGTGGCCGGAGTCGAAGACGAGGAAGAAGGAGTCGCAGGCGAGGCGTTCGGCTCCGTGTAGTGGACGTCATGGACGTAGTCGACGTCGAGGAAGAAGACTGGCAAGGTTGGCGAGGTAGAGGAGGCCGGAGAACACGCCGGCGGCGAGGTCACGCTCTCATATGCATGCGGGACGGTGGTGGCGTGGCGGATCTGGTGGCCTAGAGCTCACCAGGCGGCGGGAGGAGGAAGAGGGGAACCCTAGGGAGTGGATGGACACGGTGGGTGGCTTTGTAGGGGGCCAGGACGGCTGGTGGAGCACACCGTCGTCGCTGCCGTGGCCATGTGCGTGCGCGGCGAGAGCTGGACGAAAAGGTGAGTGTGGGTGTGATGTGCACAGACGTTGACGAGCAGGGCCGGGGCGGCCACGTGGGCGTACGGGCGCGTGGGTAAGAGGGTCCTGCGGTGAGAAAAGAGAGAAGGACGCGCATGGAGCTGGGCTTCTGCGCTGGCTGCTGGGCCGAGGGGGAAGGCTAAGGCCCAGGCTGCTGTGTGGGTTGCGGCTGGTGCTGCACTGCTGCTGCTTTTCTTTTTCCATTTCTTCAGATAGAAAAGAAAACAGAAAAGCACAGAGGGCTAGGGAAGGAGATAAAATGAGATAAAAATATCTCCATGCTCCTGGAATTATGCTCTATTTTATAAAAATGACTTGGGCATTTTTAGAGGTAGAAAATTAAAACAAGTAGGAATTACCTTCAAACTTGAGATATTTTTTAGCCAAACCAAATCATCTTTATACAGAGTGAAATTTGGCATGGGTGTTCAAGACAAGGTGAAAGATAAGTTTGGGGAAGATGTACATTAAAGGAATAGACTAGGTGCCATTTGAAAAATTTAAAGAAAGGGAAAAGAGAGAAAGGGAGTGGTGAAAGTTGGAGGGGTTTAAGGTTTGGGCATGTCCTTGACTCAACCACCACAACATGAGCAAGGAAACCTCACTTGACATAAAGGAAGAGAAATGCACAATGACAAAATGAATGACATATGATGACCATGATGCAATGATGGTGATGAAGCAAATGCATGAATGCATAATGAAAGAAAACATAACAATGCAATGACAAGGCATAATTGAAAAAGAACCCCCAAGGAAAGGATAAGGACCAAAAGGTAATTGTATATATTTGCTAAAAGGAAATATTACATTTGGGGTGTTACAAACTCTCCTCCACTACGAAAAGATCTCGTCCCGATATCTAAGACTACAAGAAAGCGGGATACTCGGAACGGAGGTGATCTTCTCGTTCCCATGTAGCTTCTCAGTCAGTATGGTGTGACCACTTCACTTTCAAGAATATGATGGACTTTTTGCGGGTCTTGCACTCAGTTTCTTCAAGGATAGCAACGGGGTGCTCACGATAAGACAAGTCTTGCTGAAGATCAATCTCTTCGAAAGGAATGGTGCGTTCAGGCGTCTTGAAGAACTTGCGGAGTTGTGACATGTGAAACACATCGTGCACATTTGCAAAGTTGGAGGGAAGCTCGAGTTGGTAGGCTAGATTGGCTCTCTTGCCAAGTATCTTGAAAGGGCCCACGTATCTTGGAGCAAGCTTGCCCTTGATACCGAACCTCTGAGTGCCCTTCATTGGAGAAACACGGAGATAGACATGATCACCAATGTCGAAAGCCAAGTCACGATGCTTGCCGTCATAGTAGCTCTTTTGGCGCGTTTGCGCGGCTTTGAGATTCTCACATATGACTTTACACATTTCTTCGGCCTCTGAGATCAAATCATTTCCAAGGAGTTTACGTTCACCAGTCTCGGACCAGTTGAGAGGGGTACGACAGTTTCTGCCATAGAGAATTACAAACGGTGCTTTGCGTGCACTTGCTTGGAAGCTTTTGTTGTAGGAGATTTCGGCAAATGTAAGGCAATCTTCCCATTTCATACCGAAGGAGATTACACAAGCTCTGTGCATATCTTCAAGAATTTGATTCACTCTTTTTACTTGACCACTAGTCTGAGGGTGAAAAGTTGTGCTGAAGCGAATCTTGGTACCCATAGCTGACTGAAAGGAATCCCAAAACTTGGAAGTGAACAAGCTTCCACGATCTGAGGAGATTACTTGAGGGATACCATGCAAAGAGATAATTCTGGAGGTGTACAACTCTGCCAGTTGAGCTGTGTTGATGGATTCTTTGACTGGAAGGAAATGAGCCACTTTAGTGAGCTTGTCAATCACCACAAGGATAGCATCATTTCCTCGCTTGGACTTGGGAAGCCCGATAACGAAATCCATCTCAATGTGATCAAATTTCCACTCGGGAATAGGTAGAGGTTGAAGGAGTCCGGCTAGATGTTGATGCTCTGCCTTCACTCTTCTGCAGATATCACACTCGTTCACGAATTGAGCAATTTATCTTTTCATGCGAGTCCACCAATAGGATTGCTTGAGGTCATGGTACATCTTCGAGCTTCACTGCTAGGAAAAGGCATGCTAGTGGCGCACCACTTTTGCCTACTAATGGCGCACTAGTGGTGCGCCACTAGCACCACGCCATTAGAATTAAATACTAATGGCGCACCCATGGTGCGCCATTAGTATCTGGAGTACTAATGGCGCACCCGTGGTGCGCCATTAGTATCTGGAGTACTAATGGCGCACCACACAGTGCGCCATTAGTATAGCCCACCGTGCGCCATTAGTATGCCTCCCAGAGGGCCATATGTACCCATGTGCTTTGGCATACTAATGGCGCACTAGAGGGTGATGCGCCATTAGTTTCATTTGTACCGTGCGCCATTAGAGTCTTGGGTGGTGCGCCACTAGTATGAATATTAGGGATTTTTTTTTCTTTTCTGATATTTTCACAGGATACAAAATATATTATTGGACAGAATTTAGACAACACCACACAGCAACAGCAGATTCATCGAATACAATAGAAGATTAGTCTCCAAATACAATTCATCATATTAGTCTCCGAATTCAAAAGACCGAACAAAGATAGAACATTACAAGTCTCGAGACCGCGAGTAGCGAGTTTGTCTTCACATTACAAGTCGATATCGATCATCTAAACTATCATCACATAGAAGAGAGTTGCAGTCATCACGATGAGCATCATCGCGATGAAACTCATCTTCATCCGGTTCCTCCAACACTCCCTCCTCTCTCCCGCTAGATAGCGCGCGTATCTAGATTCCGCCTCCGCCCTAGTGGTGTACCCTTTGTAACTGTTACCGCTGAAATGGTGAACCTGTCTCCGACACTCCTCCCAGTCATCGTAGACTCCGGGAACCTTACCCTTGTACACGACATACGACGGCATCTCTATGCACTAGCCAAACGAAACGTTAGTACCAATTCACAGACAATACATAAGCAATATATAAGTATGCAACAAAAGGATCGGAAGAGAAAAGAAAGACATTAATAGCATCGATTACATGTAAGTTGAATGACTGTCCAAACCAAAGAGACATACAAGTTCATTAAAGTTTAATTACAACATGAGCAAAAAAATGTTTCAGAACTAGACATAGCATCACTACTTTCGACTCGACTCAAGGGACCGGAGCATGGATGAAGCCGCCGTCTATCGTGGGAGTCATGAAATCGCGGGCGTTATCAGCCTGCATTTGTAGCGTTGTGTCTATGTCACTTTTGGATGGTTGATTTCTGAGGTTGAACTACCCCGAGGTACGAAGGACATCTTGATAGATGATTTCCGCAAACTCTGACTGGATGCGAAAGAATTATTGTCTGATGTCCGCGTCCTGGATTGCCGACAAGCTTGCGGCCCAATCTTTGAGTTTATCTGCTAGCAGAAGGTGATTATAGTCCCGTACGATCGCCCGCATGTGATGGATGGCGTAGTAGGCACCCTTCTGACCGCCAGGCGGCTGCTTGACGTAGTAGAACGTCGTATTATGGGCGAACACGTGCTTGCCGTACTTATGAACTGACCTGGTGAAGGTGCCTCCAGATTTGGCGTAGCCGGGGAGAACATCATCAATAACTTTCTTGACATTTGTGTAGTCTATCTTCGACTGACGGTCCGAGTCGAAATACGTGGCCATGGAATATTTCGGGATTAAGAGGATGAGTGTGCAATGTGTGTCACTGCACAAAACACGGAATGTTAAAAAAATGATCGAAATCTAAGAAATCATATGTTACGGGGCGGTTGAGGGGATGACTTACTTGGGAAAGTAAGGCATGAGGAAGTTATCATTATCTCGGTTTGCTAGAATGACGCCTTCGAGGTAAGAACTCGTGACTTGCCGGTCCCCAGCGCTGCCCAAGATCTTGGCACGCATGTAGAAGGGGTCGATTATCACGATGTCCGGGGTCTTGTCTCTAATGATCCGCATCTCCATACTCAACGAAAATAGCCGAACGAAGGTGTAGTGCAGCAGATGAAGGTTAAACATAGCGAAGATGTCATCAAACCGCAGGACGATCGTACCCCCGATGGAGTTATCCACAAAGCCCTTGCCCTCTGGCACCTTGGTCACGAAAACCGGGTATGCCACATCCTTCTCTCTGAGACGCCGCTTCTCCAAAGAAAGAACACTGTCATGCAGACTCCGCATAGCACCGGTTGCCGCATTGAGCATATTAGTCGGTAGCATTGGCCTACCCGCCACATGCACCCTCCTCATTATATCCTTAGGTGAAGGTGGCCCGTCCTGAGCACGGATCGTACTCGGTGATACGTCCAAAACGTATCTATATTTTCTGCTTGCTCCATGCTTCTTTTGTGTGATATTGCTATGATATTGATGCACTTCCATACACTTTTGATCATATTTGGACTAACCTATTAACTCAGTGCACCACAGTGCCAGTTCCTGTTTTCTGCTGTTTTTCTATTTCAGATTTCCCCCATATTAAAAGTGCTCCAAAAATTCCGGGAAAAATACAGGAAAAATCAGCGTACAGGAAGCTTCACGAAAAACCAAAGCGGGGCCAGAGGGGAGCCAGGGGTGGCCCAGGCGGCCACCCGGCGCGGCCCCACCCCTGGCCGCGCCAGGGGGGCGCCTGGGGCCCCCTCTCCGCCTCTGGTGACCCCCCTTTGCATATATATTCCTCTCGTCCCGAAACCCTCGAGGACGGAACCCTTTTTCGCGATCTCGCCTCTGTTCCACCGCCGCAATGCTTCCAAGATCGGGAGCATCAGGAGAACTCTTCCTGGCACCCTGCCGGAGGGGAGAACCACCACCGGGAGCTTCTCCACCATCATGGACGCTTCCCGGATGAGTCGTGAGTAGTCCACCTTGGACCATGGGTCCATGACCAGTAGCTATGTGATGTTCTCCTCCCCTCTTTGTTCTTCATGGTTTAGACCTCGTGAGCTGCCCTACATGATCGAGGCACATATGTAATCTTTATGCTGTTGCTCTGCTGAGTTTGCTGGGATCCGATGGATTATGAGATTATGTTCAGATTGTGTTTGAGTAATATATTTGATTCACCTCTTTTATATCTTTGTTCTTAAGTAATTCTTGCATGTTCTCCGTTGCTGTTTATTGCTTTGGCCAAGTAGTAGGTAGTAACTCCAAGAGGGAGCGTTATGCTTGATTGTGGGTTCATGCCCCCTGATGACTAGCTTGAGTGACAGAAACATGAGTCTAGGGGATGTGTTGTTGCCACAAGGGGGAAAACAACGGTGCTTGTACATGCGGGTGCAAGGATTGTTTACTTTACGCATAGTTCTTTTAATGCAGTTGTCTGTTGCTTAGAGTTTACACTTTGGGTGGGATTCGCAACTTAATACCAGCGAGATGTTCTGGATAGATATCTCAAGGTGGATGATTAGTAGTAGATGCAGATGGATTTCGGTCTACTTGCCTTGGCGTACCGTCCATGCTTTTGAGCCTCTACCTTTCTTTGCAGCATAGTTAGCATTGGTTTGCGCACATAATCCTGTCAATTGCCCAGCTGTAATTTGTTTACCTCGCTTAGCTGTTTTATCGTCTTTTGGGAGAGAGACATCACTAGTGAACATCATGGGACCCCGGTCCATATTACCACCACTGATCACACCTTCTATTTACTTCCTGTTCTTATTTCCTAGTTGCAGTCATACCTATCATTATTATCTCTTGTGTTTGATCCTTTGTAAACAACAAGGCCGGAGGGATTGACAACCTCTCTGTACTCGTTGGGAGCAAAGTTATTTGTATCTGTGTGCAGGTCCTGTCAACCGCTAAGTTTCTGGCGCCATTGACACCTTCTTGTCGACCCTCGGAGTCTCACATGATTCGATCCTTGGTATCTTTGCCAAGGGAAACTTGTCGCTACGCTACATCTCAAACCTTCCACTTGGGGTAACCAACGAGGGGCGAGAAGCCATCAAGCAAAAGTTTCTGGCGCCGTTGCTGGGGACTCCACTCTTCAAGATAGGGGAGTTGCACGCTATCTTTTATCTTTGCTTTTTAGTCTTGTTAGTTTACCTTTCAGTTTTTGCTTTAGTGTCCTTTATAAAAAATCACAAAAATAGTTATCTTGCTTTTAGTTGACATTATGTCTGGTCCTTTTGCCTTTGGTGAGGCAGAAGTGCTCACCTTTAAACAAAGAGGTGGTGAAAGTCTAAAAGATGCTTGGTATAGAATTAACGATTCTCAAAAAAGAGCCACCAAGAAGCAATCTACTACTATCCTGCTTAGAAATTTTTATGTTGGAATTACTTCTTGGAATAGGTTTATTCTAGATTCTGCTATCAATGGAAATTTCCTAGAAGCCCCAGTTTGGGAATCTCTTAGTATTATGGAAAATCTTGTTGGAAATCCCCCTGTTGTTAGCATTCAAGAGAACATTACACTAGCTCACATTATGAAAAAACTTGAAAAGATAGAGCTAGAGATGCCAAGTATTAATAAGATAAATGAGTTGGACCGTAAGGTCCAAGGGAATTTGAATAGGCTTGATAGCTCCATGCATAAAATTCTCAAAACTTTGGAGACCATCAAATCCCATGACTTGGATTCTTGTAGGATAGACAAGATTGAGGAAATCTTTGACACTCTAGGAACTACTTTCTCCTCAATCAAAGCCAAAAAGGTAGAAACTCCGGCAAAGAAGGAACCTAAGTTCGTTTACGTTCCAAAGGCTCCTCGTTCCAAAACTAATACATCTATTGCCAAGGGGGTTGAAACTGTGAAGACTTTGGAAGAAATACCTCTCTTTGATAAATTTATAAATGAATCTTCCATTGACTTTCCACCTTTTGGTTTTCTCCCTAGAAGTATCTTTATTAGGCCTTTATTTGAAAGTCCTCTTAAGACTAGTTGTACTATTGAAGAGCTTTTTGATGATCTTGATGATGGTTCAATTGATACAACTTGATCTTTTTGCATCATGCCTAGCTTAAAGGCATAAAAGAAAGCGCTTTTGGGAGGCAGCCCACAACGAATAAGGTTTTATTTTGCTTTTGTTGTGTCTTGATGTTTGTTACTACAGTAGCATCATCATTGTATCTTTTCTTTTCAGCTTTGTGCCAAGTTTAGCCTCTGATTGCAAGAAAGTTCAAAAGTTGTGACGTGCTGTCTAGAAAACAGATTCTCTCCTTGGACAGAAAAATTCGTATAAAATCACCAGATCATCTTTTTGATCTGAATTTTTTGACAGCGTGCTCTATACAATTGGCTTTCGAGCGTATGTTCTGAGTTTTTTGATTTGAGTTGCAGAAGTGCCCCGAAAAAATTATTTACTACCTGCTGGTCTGTTTTTCACAGATTCTGTCCTGTTTTGCCTTTTCTTCGTTTTGCAAACCTTGAGCTTGCTTTTTCTTTGCAAAAACCTTTTGGCAATCTTGAGAAACAGTAGCTCTTCAAGATTATCTTTATTTCCAGTAGGGAAAATTTATTTTATTGTGGGTACTAACCTCGCTAATCAGATTATGATGAGTTATGTATGAAGGGAGTTTTCAAGTGTGCGAGGGAAGATGATAAAAGAAGATTCAGGAGGGTCAAACGCTCAAGCTTGGGGATGCCCCCGTGCACCCCCAAGAAATATTCAAGAAGACTCAAGCGTCTAAGCTTGGGGATGCCCCCGTGCATCCCCTTCTCCATCAACAATTATCAGTTCGTCTTTCGTTCCACTATATTTTAATCACTTCATGCGTTATGTGCTATGCTTGGAGCGTCTCGCTCTTAGTTTCCTTTTTAGTTTTCTTTAGCTTTGCTTGCTGTTCATAACAAGTTAGAACCCAGCTTTCTTTGTGTGGGAGAGAAACACGCTCCACTTCAACATAGAACACAACATAGGATTTTCATGCTTACCTTTGCTGTGTGTGTTCTTTGTCTTTCCATAGCTGATGTCATGTTTAGCTCTTAGTTTTCATGCTTTTCTTTTTAAAGAGCTTTTGTTTAGTTGGTTGTTGAACTCTCTTGAGTTTTCATGATTATCTTGTTAAGAGAGTTTGCCTGTTGCACTGGGTTGTGTGTCTTAACTTAAAGTAGGTAATTGAGGTTGCTATTTAATTTTAGTAGTAACTTGCAATAGTTTTGGGGTATTGCCATGAGTAATGTCTGAACTTTTGGTGTCAAGAGCTTTAGCCTATTAGTGATAGATGTCGTATTTTGGGCAATCCGTGTTTATTTTCGAAAACCTACAAAATAGTTGAGAACTTTAGCTACTAGATGGATCACTAATATTTGGAGGGATCGAATATTAGAGTACACTCACGTACCATGAGTCGAGGATGCGCAAGGATAACCAAAACCCCATACACTCCTCCTCGGGGTACTTGTCTCTTTGTGAACCTCCTAATTAGATTAAGAGTTACCGATCATAAGTGCATGAGTTCTTCGGACTAATGTGAGTATTCGAAAGTTGACATTTCCACACTACAAGAAATATGTCAACTTGTGACCACCACTATTGGTCACTGAATGGTCACAAATTTTCATTTGTGACCTTTTTGTGACCAAAAACATAAGGTCAAAAGCTGGCCGTCATAAACTGACTATAGCGACCTTCTCTGTGAGAACGTCATAGACGTTTATGACCAAAATATGCCTACTGTCGTGTTTTGGTCACTAGCAGCCTCCCCAGGCCACGTAGGCATCCAGCGTGGCAAGCTGATGTTGCACAAGATTCAGCCCGGTCCAATTGGCTATTCTACATGGGCCTAGCCCAACAATTCAGCCTTTTTTAATTATCATTTTTGTTGGCATTTTGGTCGGCTACATGGGCCTGGCCCAATATTTTAGCCTTTTTGTTTCTGGGCTGAGGCCTTTCTGGCTCAACATTTCATTTTTTTTTTCAAAAGATGGGTCCAGTGCTCAAATGGGTCCCAATTGTCAGGTTCTACTATGTGGGTCCATGTTTTCAATTCATCGGTAAATACATAAACAATTTTCAAATCAGAACAGACAGAAATCACACATAATACTTCAAATAACAGCTAAAATAATTCCGTTACATCATATAACTTAGATACAAGTGTAAGTCTCTACAGCCACAAGCTCTACAAATGTAATCAAAGCCACAAGCTCTACAAGTATAATCACATCCTATTTGACAGCTTCAAGTGGCCCTTCATGACGGCAGGAAGATGGTGAACGTGGGCATCAGAGTGATGCAGCTGAACGTGGCAGGGAAAAGGTTTACCTGCCAAAAGCCAAACGTATACAAGATATCATCCTTTCAGTTGTGCAGAATATCATAGAGACACATGCTTCAGCGATACAATGGATACAGAGCTCCCAAATTCATCAAAAACAAGATAGAACAAAAATAACAAAAGTAACATGTATTTAGCGAATAGCAGTCTCAAGGTGTTCTTGCGGCATGTGGTTGCCGTATATGGAGTTGTAATATACTCATGGATTAATAATCTATAGCAGGAAGTGTTTTTTCAGCATGACCGTTGCTTAGTTATTCATGAACTCGTAAGTGTTTATCACCAACTCTCCTCATACTAAATTTACATTGAACAAGAAAGGAATCAGTACCATATGACCAACTCTGCTACAGTTACAGTACCCTCCACATGTTTATGTAATAAATTTACATTGAACAAGAAAGGAATCAGTATCGTATCTCTTAATTCGTTGTTGCACATCTAGCAAGAACAGATCAATGCACAGACCTAATAAGCAAACATCACAACATGGCATGATATTTGACCCTAATCGACTGGATCAAAAAATTAAGACCGCAAGACCATTGTCTCACACCCAGAAGCGAGCATTTTCTCGCAACAACCAGAAGCGTAGCTACAACCAAACTGGGACGCCTAGATTTTGGGCACGCAAAATTTCAGACTTATCAGCAGCATCACATGACATCAAATTGGCACGACTTCACAGGAACTCGAGCAGAGCCAGGCATCGCCGATGGGTGGTAGGAAATGTTGGGAATCATAAACCAGAGAAAAGGGGGACACGGGAGGATCCACGGACCTGCTTGTAGTTGAAATTGTTTGAGCGCTTGGATCCCTCCTTATCTAGGAATCTTATACTAGCATTTTGCAGGTTGGGTACAAAGGTTGTGCTTCAATACCTTCAAAATCTGTTTGGGAAGAAGAAGAAATTAGTAACATTTCAATTCCTCTGTTTTAATACTCCTACAGTTTACTATCCTATGTTGTTGACCCACAATAAAGAAACTAGATAATCAGCTATATCACCAGTGCTCGTTTCGTTAGTTAATGAAAACTATGATGAGAGACTAGTTGTACCATCTCCCGACCATAGTACTGCTCGAGAATATATTAGAGACAGGTATATATTTTGTTACTGTAGTTTCATGCTGTGTCTGGTGAAGAGTATTCAAAATTGTGGTCAAGACTTAAGACAGCTACAGTACCATCAACCCACTGGACTACCGTGAACAAAAACACTACAACCAACTGGGCATAATATGAATGAGGTGGGCATTACCGAAGATATCAACTTCTTTCATTTTCTCCTTCATTTCTTTTGACAGCTGCACAACCTCTTCAGACTGCAAAATCAACAAGAACGCTAGAAATTTAGCTTAAGCCATATCAGCCTCTCACAGAAAGATGAGCATTCATCCTAATGCTACTGATGCAAAACTACTCCTAATGGACTGCTACAGCAATATTGCAAGAAGTTACAGCTATACTCCATGTACTATACCATCACAAGGAAACAATTCCTTTGGTGTGAGTAGTTGCAGTACTGATGTACAGGAGTACTCCAATTCATCTTTTAAAAGAATGTTCAAGCACTGACAGAAATAGAAGTGCAAAAAGAGATACAATACTCGGTTGTACTCCAATGGAGAGCATCATAAGAGAAGTACTCAACTATAGCTAATGCTACATGATGGGAGCCCAAAAGAAAACAAAGGTAATGGCTGAAAAAATTACTCCAGTTTATACTCCTCTTTTAGCATTACAGATTATACCTAATGCAGCATCATGGGAGCTGATGTCCAGGAGTATTTGCAAATCATACAAATGATACAACATCATGGAGTAGGATAACATGTTTTTCCATCGCAGATTCATACCAATATTTGCGCAGTAAGTTTACCGTCTAACCAAACACCCTCTTACAAGCAGAAATGTATTCACTTATATACAGTGTATTTGTAGTGCATAGGAATTTCTAGAGCTCTCAAACAGAGCCAGCCGGAGTGGGAAGAGAAGGTAGGACGAACCTTGCGAGCAGTGCAGCAACGACGGTGGATCTGGGTTGCACGGCGGCGCAGCACCTCATAGCGGAAGTCGTCAAGGACATCATCGGCGTGGTACACGGCAGTCTTGAGGTCCACTCACGGACGGTGGGGTCGGGCGGGCCGAGGTCACAGAACTTGTCGTCCGCCGCCGCGACTGCGCAGTCCAGGATTATTGGATGAGAATCGTGGTGAGACCATCAATCATACGAGCTGGAGCAACATTCTGCGGTGATGTATGGGTTTGGAGAAGGAGGGATAACTCACATGCCGGCGAAGCAGGCCGGGAGACGAGCGCCGCGACGGCCACCGCCACCAGCACCTGCCGCCGTGGGGTCGACGCCGTACTCGTCGCACACCACCTCCCAGAACCTGGACCCAATCTGGATCCCGCACTACCCCGCCCTGGATGTGCAGGATCTCCCTCGTCTTCGCCTCCCTACGCTCCCTACAGAATCGAGCCAAGATTTCGTGTCAGATCCATCGGAAACCTCGGCTTAAATCTCGAACAAATCAAACTAAATCGAAGCAAAATAGGCGTGGAGAACCCAACAAAATCCACCGAAAAATTCAGGAGCTGGGGGAAGATTGCGTTGCGGTGTTACCTGAGGAGTGGATTGGGGTTGGGTTGGGGGCGGGCGGGAGAGCTTGTGGGCGCCAGTTCGGACGGCGTAGGCGCTTCGCCGTCCGATGCGGCGAGCGCAGGGCGTGGGGCGGCGAAGCGAGAGGCGAGGATGAAGAGGTGCTGCTCGAGGAAGGAGGAAGCCGCGGCGAGGGGGTTGGGAGATGGGGAAAGGGAGGGGCGGCGGCGGCGGCGGTCTGGGTCATGGGGAGTTAGGGTTCGGGGTAGTTGGGCTGCGGGTGGAGACTGAGAGCGCCATGGTCTGCAGAGGTGCGGGAGTAGTGCGGAAGGGAGCGGGAGCAGCGGTGGCGATGGGGAAAAGGGGGCGGGAGCGGCGGCGATGATGGGGAAAAGGGAGCGGGAGCGGCAGCGGCGATGGGGATAAGTGAGCTAGGGTTTTTTGGGTGGACGAGGATGATTCGGGAGGGGGCAAGAGTGACGAGGGGGGTGTGGGCTGCCGTTGGATCCGGACGAATCCGACGGTGCTTAATCCATGATCCGCGTGAAATGGTTTTGGACCAATCAGAACGCAATACCCCTTTGATGATGTTAAGACCATTTAAATTGGTCATAACCGATTGAAAATAAGATGCTAAATCATGTCTGTTATTTGACAGCCTAGGAAATTTATAAAAACAAATAGAAATCAAAAACTTTTGCATTGTGTCACCAAGTGTGACCTACTTTTCAGTAAGAATAACAAACTTTGAATAATGCAAATATCATAAAAAAAGTGTTCTCATAAATGAGTTTTTTTGTAAGAGAATCATTTTTTGAGTGCCCCAAATAATTTTTATGAAGAACCTAGCAAATATTTGTTGGAAATTTGAACCACATCAATTTTATGGATGGGCGCCATGTCATCAATCCACGGGAAGTATTTTGATTGGTTGAGAAAGTCAGTGATTTAAAATAGTTTCCAAGTACTAAAAATAGAGAGATTTTGGGAAGTAGCTATCAAAAATATTTTGCAAAAGGGCACCACACAAATATTCATTAGAGTTAGACCACATTTTATGTATAAGGACCAATTTGTATGCATTTCTGATCTTTCTAGCTATTTTTAATCATTTTTTTAGTACCCAAAAATCGGTTTTTTTGTGAAGGACCTCCCAAATAATTGTTGCAAAATTTGACCAAATCATTTTTATAAAATACTAGGCCATATTTAATGCACAATTGACCAAATGGTTGGGTGTAAAAAGTTTTGATCCACCTCTCGTGAAAAAGACAAATTTCAGTCGATTCAGCTGGAAGCGGGTCAAATTTGAATTGTATCTACCTTGTAGTTTGCTCTTTATTTTTTACAAAAATCATTTCTAGGTACATAAGTATCTATTTAATCAGAGAAACACCAAAAAAATACCAAGATTCAACCACTAGCTAGGAACGGTCATTCCCGCCGTTTTGAGCGCATTTTGAAACGGGCATAAAAAATTCAAAAAATCAAAAAATTGGAAAACCTTCACATTGTGTCATTATATATGACCAAGTTTCCAGGAAAAATAATAAACTTGTAATACGTCAATTGTTTTAAAAAAGTGTTCTCAGAAATGAGCTATCATGCGTGAAGATTCATGGCTTTCAAGCCAAATGATCAATCCTATGGCCACATTCATGGCATAGTTTGTTCAAATGATCTCATATTGTGCGCAAGGGTGCATCTTGGAATGGCAAACAATATTGCTTAAGGAAGTTTTCACTTTCTTTGGATGAAAAATTCATTTTCCATTTTTCGAGTGCCCAAAAGGAGGTTTCTTTGTGAAGGACTTCCCAAATAATTGCTGCAAAATTGGACCAAATCATTTTTATAAAATACTAGGCCTTATTTAATGCACAATTGACAAAATGGTTGGGTTTAAAAAGTTTTGATCCACCTCTCGTGAAAAAGACAAATTTCCGCCGATTCAGTTGGAAGCGGGTCAAATTTGAACTGTAGCTACCTCGTAGTTTGCTTTTTATTTTTTCCAAATATCATTTCTAGGTACATAAGTAACTATTTAATCAGAGAAACACCAAAAAAATTCCAAGATTCAACCACTAGCTAGGAACGGTCATTCCCGCCGTTTTGACCGCATTTTGAAACAGGCATAAAAAATTCAAAAAAAAATCAAAAAATTGGAAAACCTTCGCATTGTGTCATTATATATGACCAAGTTACCAGGAAAAATAATAAACTTGTAATATGGCAATTCTATTGAAAAAGTGTTCTCAGAAATGAGCTATCATGCGTGAAGATTCATGGCTTTCAAGCCAAATGATCAATCCTATGGCCACATTCATGGCATAGTTTGTTCAAATGATCTCATATTGTGCACAAGGGTGCATCTTGGAATGGCAAACAATGTTGCCTAAGGAAGTTTTCATTTTCTTTGGACGAAAAATTCATTTTCCATTTTTCGAGTGCCCAAAAGGAGGTTTTTTTGTGAAGGACCTCCCAAATAATTGTTGCAAAATTTGACCAAATCAATTTTCTAAAATACTAGGACATATTTAATGCACAATTGACAAAATGGTTGGGTGTAAAAAGTTTTGATCCACCTCTCGTGAAAAAGACAAATTTCCACCGATTCAGATGGAAGCGGGTCAAATTTGAACTGCGGCTGCCTCATAGTTTGCTATTTATTTTTTCCAAAAATCATTTCTAGGTACATAAGTACCTATTTAATCATAAATACATGGTTTGGTGGCGATACGTCGAGGTTTGGGCGGTGGTCGAGGGCCCCAACTCTAGAGCGCGTAAACTCGCATGCCCGCTGCGTGGTCACCGCGTGACTGTGGCGTTGCCATGTGTTCTGGGCGGCCTAGGCATGTCTAGTGGGTTGGCCACTCCCCAGGTAGGTGCTAGGAAGAAAATTACAACATAAGATTCTCACGAGGAGACCGATCGATGCTCAAACATTAATTAGCAGCCAAGTGTTTGATTAGCGGTACGGAAAATGCACATGGCTAATGGGCGTGAGTTTTGGTTGAGGATGATCAGTTACTAAGAAGACCGTCTTCACAAATTTTCAGCTCAAAAGGAGGAGTCTAGGTGGTACTTGCTTTGCAAAGTACCACACTGGACATAAATACGAATGTTGAAGATGGGCTCAAAATAATGAATGGATTGAGCTGGCATTTGGTGGAGGATAGTTATTTGGGCATAGGAAAGCACTGTAGAAAATGGATACCATTTGGACATGCCAAAGTGGTACTTCCTTCACAAAGTGTTTTTTTGAACAGAATAGGAAAATGAATATTTTTGAATTATTTTTGAACTAGGCAAGGAAGGTTTTTTACATATTTGACGAAGATATGACCCAAAGAATTTATGAGATTTTTTGGGGAATTTTGGGAATGACAGAAATATAGGTTGCTTCACAACCTAGGGCAAAAACTGCCACATGGACATGACACATAGGTAAAACTGATGAGGTGGCGCCTAGTCGTAGCAACCCACCACAATTTTCAAGGTTATGACCATCTATATTGGTCATGAACAGCTAGAAATAAGGCAGCGAACCAGTGCTATCTGCTTTGTGACCATTTCGTGTAAGGAAATTATGACCTTTCTGACCAAAATGGTCGTTATAGTTTAGGGTTTGGAGCCCCCCGAACAGCTTTTGACCAATTGGTCTGAAATGGTCATAGATCTATGACCAATTCTTCCAGAGTCACTAACAAAAGGTCATAAGTTGACATATTTCTTGTAGTGCCACCTTGCCATATTTTTCTAGCCTCTTCGGTACCGTGCATTGCCCTTTCTCACCTCGAGAGTTGGCGCATACTCCGCCGGTGCATCCAAATCCTTGGCACGATATGCTCTGTCATCATAAGCCTCATTATATCCTTCCTCAAAACAGCCACCATACCTACCTATCATGGCATTTCCATAGCCTTTCCGAGATACATTGCCATGCAACATCCATCTTCTCATGACTTGATCTTCATGTCATACATGCTTTTTGCTTGATCGATGAGCCGCATGCTAGTTGGGCCTTGCCCTAATCATTGCTACATGACGCTCTAGTATCATTGCATATCCTGCTACACCGGCAGAGGCATACATTTGCATACATCATGATAGTTTCATTTTCTTTATGTTGAGTACTTTTGTAAAGTGTGAAAGATCTTCTATACTTCTTGTAATATATAGAGTGTTGCCCCTAAAGTGAGGAAAAGATCCCAAAGAGGACAAAATCAAAAGATCCCAAAGAGGACAAATGAGAGTTAAATAGAAAGAGCCATTGGGGCCACAAAAAATAAAAAATAGAAAAAAGAGAAAAAGAAATAAAAAGAGAGAAGGGGGCACACTACTATTCCTTTTGAGAGATCCACACTCGTACTCCATCTTATACCTTGTACTCCATAGAGATTATCATTCATGCATATAGCTATGTGGGGACCTTCACACTATAGAACTTGGCTTGTATATTCCAATGATGAGCCTCCTCAAAAGAGCTCTAGGTCTTCTTGAGCGAGCAAGTTGGATGCAACCCCACTAGTTCCATTGGAGAGCTTACCTTAGCTCATATGTGCATCCGTTGCATGGCAATCCCTACTCCTCACATCATATCTATCATTTGGCTTTCTCTCTCCTATGATTGTCCTCATTGATGTGAGCCTTTCACACCTTTTTTGTCTTCCCCCTTCATCGTTTTTCTCTCTTTGCCATCCTAAAGTGTCGACTTTCTTGCTTACGCTCATCCATTGCATGAGTGCTCAAAATATCGAAAGGTAGTGGATCATTTTGACTTGTACCTGGCTAGTGGTTTGGGGATGAGTCAAGATAAGATTCCAAAGAAGACCAAGTGTGAAACTTTAGTAGATTAAGTTCTCAACAATACAAAAACTACGTTTTACTCTCTCGTATATCCCTATCCCCTTTCTTGCACGCAAACACCATTTGGAGATATTCGAGTCACGGACAGCGAGAGCTCTTGCACCTTTATGTTCTTATGTTGCTTGTTACAATGCTAATATAGACTCTTGCTTGTTATGACTTGAATTGAATTACATGCCTTGATTGCTTTACTTAAAAAGTTCTTATATGGTTGATAGCATGTCACCACAGAAATTATGCTTGTTATCATTTACCTACTCGAGGACGAGCAGGAATTAAGCTTGGGGATGTTGATACGTCCAAAACGTATCTATAATTTCTGCTTGCTCCATGCTTCTTTTGTGTGATATTGCTATGATTTTGATGCACTTCCATACACTTTTGATCATATTTGGACTAACCTATTAACTCACTGCACCACAGTGCTAGTTCCTGTTTTCTGCTGTTTTTCTATTTCGGATTTCCCCCATATTAAAAGTGCTCCAAAAATCCGGGAAAAATACAGGAAAAATCAGCGTACAGGAAGCTTCACGAAAAACCAAAGCGGGACCAGAGGGGAGCCATGGGTGGCCCAGGCGGCCACCCGGCGCGGCCCCACCCCTGGCCGCGCCAGGGGGGCGCCTAGGGCCCCATCTCCGCCTCTGGTGACCCCCCTTTGCATATATATTCCTCTCGTCCCGAAACCCTCGAGGACGGAACCCTTTTTCGCGCTCTCGCCTCTGTTCCGCCGCCGCAACGCTTCCAAGATCGGGAGCATCAGGAGAACTCTTCCCGGCACCCTGCCGGAGGGGAGAACCACCACCGGGAGCTTCTCCACCACCATGGACGCTTCCCGGATGAGTCGTGAGTAGTCCGCCTTCGACCATGGGTCCATGACCAGTAGCTATGTGATGTTATCCTCCCCTCTTTGTTCTTCATGGTTTAGACCTCGTGAGCTGCCCTACATGATGGAGGCACATATGTAATCTTTATGCTGTTGCTCTGCTGAGTTTGCTGGGATCCGATGGATTATGAGATTATGTTCAGATTGTGTTTGAGTAATATATTTGATTCACCTCTTTTATATCTTTGTTCTTAAGTAATTCTTGCATGTTCTCCGTTGCTGTTTATTGCTTTGGCCAAGTAGTAGGTAGTAACTCCAAGAGGGAGCGTTATGCTTGATTGTGGGTTCATGCCCCCTGATGACTAGCTTGAGTGACAGAAACATGAGTCTAGGGGATGTGCTGTTGCCACAAGGGGGAAAACAACGGTGCTTGTACTTGCGGGTGCAAGGATTGTTTACTTTACGCATAGTTCTTTTAATGAAGTTGTCTGTTGCTTAGAGTTTACACTTTGGGTGGGATTCGCAACTTAATACCAGCGAGATGTTCTGGATAGATATCTCAAGGTGGATGATTAGTAGTAGATGCAGATGGATTTCGGTCTACTTGCCTTGGCGTACCGCCCATGATTTTGAGCCTCTACCTTTCTTTGCAGCATAGTTAGCATTGGTTTGCGCACATAATCCTGTCAATTGCCCAGCTGTAATTTGTTTACCTCGCTTAGCTATTTTATCGTCTTTTGGGAGAGAGACATCACTAGTGAACATCATGGGACCCCGGTCCATATTACCACCACTGATCACACCTTCTATTTACTTCCTGTTCTTATTTCCTAGTTGCAGTCATACCTATCATTATTATCTCTTGTGTTTGATCCTTTGTAAACAACAAGGCCGGAGGGATTGACAACCTCTCTGTACTCGTTGGGAGCAAAGTTATTTGTATCTGTGTGCAGGTCATGTCAACCGCTAAGTTTCTGGCGCCATTGACACCTTCTTGTCGACCCTCGGAGTCTCACGGGATTCGATCCTTGGTATCTTTGCCAAGGGAAACTTGTCGCTACGCTACATCTCAAACCTTCCACTTGGGGTAACCAACGAGGGGCGAGAAGCCATCACTCGGTGCCGGCTGGCTTGCACCCTTGTTATTCTTTCTTTTTCGTCCCTTCTTGTTCTGCTGTAATGGGACCGAGTTCTGCTCACAGACCGCCTTCTTGAGTGTGTTGGGGCTGATAATATTTCGCACCTCGGCTATCTGAGGCTCGGTGAAGTCGGCAGCTGGAGGCGTCTCCTGAGTACTGAACACCAGACAATGCTTGTTGCAACTGGGTTTCTCCGCGGTACCAGCTAGATCGCGATCGTCTTTTGTAGGGTTGGGTTCTTGAGAAGGAGGCCCCATGAATTCTCCATCATACCGATGATCGGTAAAGTACTTATCGACGTTGGCAAATGTACCATCGTCATTGTCGTCATCGTCGTCCGGATCCTGTGCCATAGGGATGTCCGGCATGTCCGGTAGCGTTGCGGCGGTCTTGCCATGGCTTGGCGCCCGCACGACTGGCGGTGTTGTCTTTGGGTTGGTGTCCCCCGCCCCCAAATGAATCTGGCTCTTCGGCCAAAGCAGGGGCCAGCTTAGGCAGCCGCTAAGGGTCATCACATCATCTTCGTCGGCCCCGGCGGGTCGAATCGGAGGTAACAACTCGTCGCAGCCTGGCAGCACCCGAACCAGTTGAACCCTATACACAGTGGGTGGCATTGTATTACCTTGGAACACGGGGTTGCCCGGTTGAACGATTCTGCCATTGGCGACATCGACCAACTCGTCGTTCACGAAGTGCAGGAGAGTGCACGGAACGTCGGTGGCGCCCTGCGAAAACATGTAGGGCGTCAGGGATTCCCAGTCAAAGGCAAGGAGATGAAGTCCTCGGCCGAGAGGCTTAATTAGTTACCGTGATGATGGCGTCGAGCTCGGCTAATGTCGAGGCACCGCCAACGGCGGGCGTGCAATTGACGGAGGGGCTGCTTGCTGCAGAGGTGCCGGCCGGCGTACACCCGGGTGCATTAAGCTCCAATTCCCGTGCCGGCGTTAGAGACACCAATGCCGCCTCCGCCGGAGACACCAATGGCCCTGCCTGCGCGTTCTCCGAGTTGCTGGCCGTGAAGCTGGGAATCGGGGGCGGCCCCTATTGGCCGCCCGCAATCCATGTCGTCAGCCCATGAATCAAGGTAGGCATAATGCCGATGAGCGTCGATCCCAGTTGTTGTTGCACTTGCTCTTGGACAATCTCCAGAATCCACGCCACTTGTGCCTTGAGTTCTTGAACCTCGCGCGACTGGCTTTCCGAGCTGGTCTTTTTCTCCTTTCGCCCACCAGCGTTATAGTATGACAACCATTTTGTGGACAAGCCTTTGCCGGCCACACGACCAGCTGACGACGGCTTACTGAGCTTATCCTTTTTTCATTATGTTCAACGCCCTATTTAGAGTGGTGTCCCAAGGGGTGCTCTAAGTCGACCCCGCGCTACTGCTTTCAGCCGCCTGCGGAAGGAATGTGAACCATTTAGAAATTTGGCTTCATTAATTAGAATGCAACCATATGGAGCTGTAACATCCCAAATTTTCAATTTGGAATGTTTTACAATTATTAGCTAAGCATCTATGCATTTTTTTATTTGAGTGTCATTTGGAAATTTCAGAGGCATTTGAATTTTATCTGACTTTGAATTCTACTTGGCAATTGAAATTTATTTCAAAAATCCCTGACGAGATACTTGTCCAAAAGTATGAGAGGAGCTAACATGACACTCCAAAAAGTCAGAAGAAAACAATGCCAAAAATTTTGAATTCAAATTTGAGTTTCATTTGGATTTTTAGAAAAATGTTTTTTATAAAGTTTTTATTTAGCCTCTGAAAAATAGTTCATCATGTAGGATTTATTTTTCTGATTTTTTTTTGATATATATATGTCCTATATTAAAATATTTTTATTTTCTATCTATATTTTTTTTTCTCTCTCTCTGTCAAAAAAAACAAAACAAAAACGCAGCCCAGAAGGCCCATGCCCAGCGCTATCTTCTTCTTCCTCCTCGTTCATGTACAAAGGAACACGAACGGAGGGACTACCATGGCGCCTCCACCTCTCTCTACCCTCAACTCCCTTCCCCCGCACCCACTAACCCCCGGAATCGGTTCCCCTTGCCTCCCTCTACCCCTTCCCCTTCCTAGTGTGCCTCCTAGACAGCCATAATGGACACCACGAACGTTTCATACTGCAGCCATTAAACACATCAATTCCGGCAACGCCCCGCTCTCCCCTGGCTTCCCCTGACCCTCTATAAAAGCCCAGAGTGTTGCCCCAGTTCCCCTCGTCCGAAGCCCCCTATTTGCAAAAGCTATCTCCCTCCCTAACCTCTCCAATTGCTCGCCGGAGTTCGTGTATTCCGGCGACTTCTCCACCACGCCAGGAGGCGATACCGACACCGCGGTACTGCTCCTCGGATCCTCCTCACGTTGCTCTTCACCGTCCCGCACGCGTCCTTCGCCGAAACACACCGGAGCCACCTTCTTCCTCGTCTCCGACGACAAGTCCGGTGAGCACCCTGGCCGATATTGTTTCTCTTTTTCCAGTAATTTTTTCAATCTCAGATTCTATACCAAATCTTGTTTCTAGTATATCTTTTAGTCTATAGATCCGATTTAGTTGATTCTTTTTCCTACGGTTTCATAAAAATATCCTCTATCCAGAGAACCAAACGAAATATATTTTTGAAAATTTTAAAATATGAATTCAAGCATATCTGAATTCAAACTTCGTTAGGCCATATCTTGAGTTTCGTAACTCCGTTTTGGGTGATTTTTTTTGCAAATCGAAGCTTGTGACATGTACCTTCTGTTAAAACCAAAACCATTTATTTTTGTTGCTGTGAAAATTATATTCTGTACAGAAACTTGTTTTTTTGTCTTTTTGGAGTTTTTTTCGAAGTCTTTTATTCGTTTTCTTTTTGGATCTTTGCTTGTATGCTTATGTATGTTATTGCTTGCTTACGCTAGATCATCCGGAGTGCGAAGCTTGCTACTACGAATCTTTAGAGTTCAACGAACGTCAGCAAGGCAAGTTCACACTTTGATCATAATTTTTCAATATCTAGTTTTTACTATGCATTAGTTTCACCCTCAAAGATTGCATGAGTAGGATTGGGAACATGTGGTTGCAATGTAGTTCATGTGGTAGGAACCTATGACCTTTTATCACCCCGGGAATATTCGTTATATCATATATTGCTTAGCCATGCTCGTAGACGGGGATTGGTATGTGTGATACATGCAAGTTGCGAGAGATAATAATTTATCGGGACAACATAAGGTGGCAACTTTAATACACATCTGGGTGGATTGTTTGGGGCACCTGGAGACACCAGTGCTTGCCCAAGGGGAATCCCGGAGTACCCGTGTGATTACCCTAGGTCCGCCACCCAGGCTCAAAGGGATCATAAGATATTTCATGCCTAGAAACTTCCGTGTGCAGCCACATGCCATTATGGGCTCTGGCATAGTTGAGTAAGTTGTGTGACCTCTTTCCGTGGTAGACTAGCTGATGTAGGGGAAAGTAGGTGTACCGGTCTACCCAGGGTTTGGAGGAAATACTTCAGAAAGACTATGTCTCGATCTTCTGATCATGGAGGTGGTCGAGTCTTGTGGGGAAAAGTGCGCAAACCTCTGCAGAGTGTACAAACTAATCATGATTAGCCGTGTCCCCGGTTATGGAGAACTTGAGTATCTGGAAGTGAATTATTGGTTGATCTCATCACTCTTCTTAATGAAATTATTGGGTTACTAATAACTTGGGAATTTTGGGATTGAGTTGGAGGAACCTTCTCAATAATGGCATTTTTAACTTAGTAGTAAATAAAAATTTATTCCTTTGTTGTAGGGTAAAATTGGCTTTATGCAAAAATTAAACTTAGAGCCTCCACCAGCTAAATTTGCATATAGAGATAGTATTTTCATTATTATTATTCTATGGTGTGACATTGCCAGCATATTCCATGTGCTGACCTACACGGCTGCAACGTCTCATGTTGCAGGGTTTTCCGACGAGGAGTAAAGGTGCGATAGGTCGTTGTTCTGCACTCAGTTTGCCGTGGAGTTGATGGACTCATTTTACCTTCGATGCTTCCGCAGTTACTTTTATCTAGATGGCCTTTGGCCATATTATTGTAATAAATACTCTTTTGAGGACCTCGATGTAATAAAGTGTGTGATTGAACTCTGTTATAATTCATCGAGTACTGTGTGTGTCAGCATACCGATCCAAGGATGACACTTAAGCACAGAGACTTCGATCCATTTGGGTCGGGTCGCTACAAGATGGTATCAGAGCACACGCTGACTGTAGGACGCGGCCACTAGGAAATGGAAAAAACATAGGAAGAAAACTCTATTTTACCACTTCCTTATATATCCGTTGGTCTGTACTCTTCTCTATTCATTTCTATCTCTTCTCTACTTCAATTCGATAGTTGTTGAACCCCATGACCAAGTTGCTCAGCTGATGAGACCAAGACCTATGAAGACATCATTGACGAAGAAGAAGAAGAAGAAGAAGCTAGAGTTGACTTTGATTTGAGAAGATTTAGTTCAGACCACCACAACCAAATGTAGTCCAACGAATGATTGCGGTAGTATGAAGAGATCATATCTCCTGTGGATATGACCTTACCTGTAGGTTTTGCTTGTGTGGAGTGATTTGTGTGAATTGCTTGATTTGAAGTTTTATTGCTATCATAAGCATATGGGTAGTGATTTCTCTCATTAGGCCCTTATTCTATTCTAATTTCTCATCCACTCTAAACCTAACAGATGCCTCCGAGACGTGACCCAGAATTCCCACTGGAACTTACCCAATTGGTCCAGAACCAGAACGCCCCCATGCAGCTACTCATCCAAAATCAAAACAACAACAACAATAACCCACCGTCACTACCCTAGAGGGGAAACGGATCAAGTATGTGTCGAGGCATACGCAAAGGAGGACTCAAGTGAATTCGCTTTCGGGAGTTGTTCAGGAGGAAGTACCAGTTCTGAAGGATTATCCCGATGTATTCCCCGAGGAATTGCCCAGCATGCGACCTGATCGGGACATAGAGTTTTTGATTGAATTGTTACCAGGCACTCATCACCTTGGGGAGCCCCAGTGCTTCTAGTTGAGAAGAAGGATGGATCCTTGAGAATGGTTGTGGATTACCGTGCGTTGAATGAGGTGACGATCAAGAACAAGTACCCTCTGCCGATGATCAATGATTTGTTTGACCAGCTACAAGGAGCAAAAGTTTTCTCAAAAATCGATCTTCGATCTGGATATCACCAGCTGAAGATTCGAGAACAGGATATACCCAAGACAGCCTTTACCACGAGATATGGGCTTTATGAGTATACAGTCATGTCTTTTAGTTTGACTAATGCCCTTGCCTATTTTATGAGTATGATGAATAAGGTATTCATGGAGTTCTTGGATAAGTTTGTTGTGGTATTCATTGATGACATATTGATTTACTCGAAGAATGAAGAAGAACACAAGGACCATTTGCGCTTGGTTCTTGAGAAGCTCAGGGAACATCAGTTATATGCAAAGTTCAGCAAGTGTGAATTCTGCTTGAAGGAAGTTGGATTTCTCGGACATGTTATATCAGGGGAAGGAATAGCAGTGGATCCTTCGAAAGTTGAAGCCGTCACCGAATGGAAGGCACCCACCTCAGTCGGAGAGATTCGCAGTTTCCTTGGACTCGCAGGATATTATCGGAGGTTTATTGAGAATTTCTCCAAGATCGCAAAGCCCATGACAGAGTTATTGAAGAAAGACACCAAATTTAATTGGACCGAGGAATGTGAGGCCAGTTTTCAGGAGTTGAAGAAACGTTTGGTCACAGCCCCAGTACTAATTCTTCCGAATATACGCAAGGATTTTCAGGTATATTGCGACGCTTCTCGTCAGGGACTTGAAGGAAAGTTTCTGGTGGACAGGTATGAAAAAGGATATTGCCGAGTATGTCGCAGTATGTGATGTATGTCAAAGGGTTAAGGCAGAGCACCAGAAACCAGCAGGATTACTTCAGCCTTTGCCGATACCGGATTGGAAGTGGGACAAGCTTGGCATGGACTTCATTACAGGATTACCCAAGACCCGATCAGGCTATGATTCTATTTGGGTAGTAGTTGATCGCTTGACCAAGGTAGCTCACTTCATCCCCGTGAAAACCACATATACAAGTGCTAAATTGGCCAAGATATACATGACCAGGATCGTATGTCTGCACGGAGTTCCGAGGACCATCGTATCAGATAGAGGAACACAATTTACCTCAAAGTTTTGGCATCAGTTACATGAAACTTTGGGTACCAGGCTAGAGTTCAGTACAGCCTTTCATCCGCAGACAGATGGGCAGACCGAGAGAGTCAATCAGATTCTGGAGGACATGTTGAGAGCTTGTGCGCTAGATTATGGATCTAGTTGGGATGATAATTTGCCATACGCAGAATTCTCATATAACAACAGCTATCAAGCTAGTTTGAAGATGGCCCCTTTCGAAGCTTTGTACGGAAGGAGGTGCAGGACACCATTAATGTGGGATGGAGTTGGAGACCGTAAATTATTTGGTCCCGACCTTATCAGAGATTTGGAGGAGAAAGTCAAGTTGATCCGTGACAGACTTAAGATAGCCCAATCCAGACAGAAGATTTATGCCGATACTAAACGCAAGGAAGTAACTTATGAAGTCGGAGATAGAGCATATCTTCGTGTGTCTCCACTTCGAGGAGTTAAACGGTTTGGAGTTAAAGGCAAACTAGCACCACGATTTGTGGGGCCATACAAAATTTTGGAACGCATGGGTGAAGTTGCCTACAAGTTGGAATTACCCGAAGCCTTGTCAGGAGTTCATGATGTGTTTCACGTTTCCCAGTTGAAGAAGTGCCATGCAGAGATGGCTGATATTCCTTTGAGAGATACAGTGCCACTGGAGGCCATACAGTTGGATAGTGATCTGACCTATGATGAGAAGCCCGTCAAGATTCTCGAAACAACAAGCAGGGTTACCCGCAGCAAGGTCATCAAGTTTTGCAAGGTTCAGTGGAGTCATCATACTGAGGAAGAAGCCACCTGGGAACGCGAAGAAGATCTTCGACAGGATCACCCACACCTTTTTGCTAGCCAACCCAAATCTCGAGGGCGAGATTCATCTTAAGGGGGGTAGGTTTGTAACATCCCAAATTTTCAATTTGGAATGTTTTACAATTATTAGCTAAGCATCTATGCATTTTTTTTATTTGAGTGTCATTTGGAAATTTCAGAGGCATTTGAATTTTATCTGACTTTGAATTCTACTTGGCAATTGAAATTTATTTCAAAAATCCCTGACGAGATACTTGTCCAAAAGTATGAGAGGAGCTAACATGACACTCCAAAAAGTCAGAAGAAAACAATGCCAAAAATTTTGAATTCAAATTTGAGTTTCATTTGGATTTTTAGAAAAATGTTTTTTATAAAGTTTTTATTTAGCCTCTGAAAAATAGTTCATCATGTAGGATTTATTTTTCTGATTTTTTTTTTGATATATATATGTCCTATATTAAAATATTTTTATTTTCTATCTATATATTTTTTTTCTCTCTCTCTCTGTCAAAAACAAAAAACAAAAAAAAACGCAGCCCAGAAGGCCCATGCCCAGCGCTATCTTCTTCTTCCTCCTCGTTCATGTACAAAGGAACACGAACGGAGGGACTACCATGGCGCCTCCACCTCTCTCTACCCTCAACTCCCTTCCCCCGCACCCACTAACCCCCGGAATCGGTTCCCCTTGCCTCCCTCTACCCCTTCCCCTTCCTAGTGCGCCTCCTAGACAGCCATAATGGACACCACGAACGTTTCATACTGCAGCCATTAAACACATCAATTCCGGCAACGCCCCGCTCTCCCCTGGCTTCCCCTGACCCTCTATAAAAGCCCAGAGTGTTGCCCCAGTTCCCCTCGTCCGAAGCCCCCTATTTGCAAAAGCTATCTCCCTCCCTAACCTCTCCAATTGCTCGCCGGAGTTCGTGTATTCCGGCGACTTCTCCACCACGCCAGGAGGCGATACCGACACCGCGGTACTGCTCCTCGGATCCTCCTCACGTTGCTCTTCACCGTCCCGCACGCATCCTTCGCCGAAACACACCGGAGCCACCTTCTTCCTCATCTCCGGCGACAAGTCCGGTGAGCACCCTGGCCGATATTGTTTCTCTTTTTCCAGTAATTTTTTCAATCTCAGATTCTATACCAAATCTTGTTTCTAGTATATCTTTTAGTCTATAGATCCGATTTAGTTGATTCTTTTTCCTACGGTTTCATAAAAATATCCTCTATCCAGAGAACCAAACGAAATATATTTTTGAAAATTTTAAAATTTGAATTCAAGCAGATCTGAATTCAAACTTCGTTAGGCCATATCTTGAGTTTCGTAACTCCGTTTTGGGTGATTTTTTTTGCAAATCGAAGCTTGTGACATGTACCTTCTGTTAAAACCAAAACCATTTATTTTTGTTGCTGTGAAAATTATATTCTGTACAGAAACTTGTTTTTTTGTCTTTTTGGAGTTTTTTTTCGAAGTCTTTTATTCGTTTTCTTTTTGGATCTTTGCTTGTATGCTTATGTATGTTATTGCTTGCTTACGCTAGATCATCCGGAGTGCGAAGCTTGCTACTACGAATCTTTAGAGTTCAACGAACGTCAGCAAGGCAAGTTCACACTTTGATCATAATTTTCCAATACCCAGTTTTTACTATGCATTAGTTTCACCCTCAAAGATTGCATGAGTAGGATTGGGAACATGTGGTTGCAATGTAGTTCATGTGGTAGGAACCTATGACCTTTTATCACCCCGGGAATATTCGTTATATCATATATTGCTTAGCCATGCTCGTAGACGGGGATTGGTATGTGTGATACATGCAAGTTGCGAGAGATAATAATTTATCGGGACAACATAAGGTGGCAACTTTAATACACATCTGGGTGGATTGTTTGGGGCACCTGGAGAAACCAGTGCTTGCCCAAGGGGAATCCCGGAGTACCCGTGTGATTACCCTAGGTCCGCCACCCAGGCTCAAAGGGATCATAAGATATTTCATGCCTAGAAACTTCCGTGTGCAGCCACAAGCCATTATGGGCTCTGGCATAGTTGAGTAAGTTGTGTGACCTCTTTCCGTGGTAGACTAGCTGATGTAGGGGAAAGTAGGTGTACCGGTCTACCCAGGGTTTGGAGGAAATACTTCAGAAAGACTATGTCTCGATCTTTCGATCATGGAGGTGGTCGAGTCTTGTGGGGAAAAGTGCGCAAACCTCTGCAGAGTGTACAAACTAATCATGATTAGCCGTGTCCCCGGTTATGGACAACTTGAGTATCTGGAAGTGAATTATTGGTTGATCTCATCACTCTTCTTAATGAAATTATTGGGTTACTAATAACTTGGGAATTTTGGGATTGAGTTGGAGGAACCTTCCCAATAATGGCATTTTTAACTTAGTAGTAAATAAAAATTTATTCCTTTGTTGTAGGGTAAAATTGGCTTTATGCAAAAATTAAACTTAGAGCCTCCACCAGCTAAATTTTCATATAGAGATAGTATTTTCATTATTATTATTCTATGGTGTGACATTGCCAGCATATTCCATGTGCT
The DNA here is from genome assembly GCA_902687465.1 of Secale cereale. Lineage (NCBI taxonomy): Eukaryota > Viridiplantae > Streptophyta > Magnoliopsida > Poales > Poaceae > Secale > Secale cereale. The sequence goes on along the minus strand of LR738713.1, from coordinate 754,623,110 downwards.
GACCTACACGGCTGCAACGTCTCATGTTGCAGAGTTTTCCGACGAGGAGTAAAGGTGCGATAGGTCGTTGTTCTGCACTCAGTTTGCCGTGGAGTTGATGGACTCATTTTACCTTCGATGCTTCCGCGGTTACTTTTATCTAGATGGCCTTTGGCCATATTATTGTAATAAATACTCTTTTGAGGACCTCGATGTAATAAAGTGTGTGATTGAACTCTGTTATAATTCATCGAGTACTGTGTGTGTCAGCATACCGATCCAGGGATGACACTTAAGCACAGAGACTTCGATCCATTTGGGTCGGGTCGCTACAGGAGCTAATTACGCGGGGGTGTATTCCTTACCAGAACAACCTCAAGGGCCCTGGTCTTTGGATCCGTGGTAAGCTCCTTTGTTGCCGGGTCCTCCTTGTACCGGGCCCTGACATAGTTCCTGGTCTGCTTGTCACGGTATTTATCGGAGAGGGGCGGTAGGCCTTGCTCGGCACGCTCCGCGTCCTCCTTGTCCCATATAGGCTCCGCCACTCTGTAACCTCCAGGACCGAGTGTGTGTTCCCCTAAGTTCAACTCCCGCATTTCTTTCCCCCACTGACTTGATTCGGAGGTTGCGCTGCTCTCGCGCTTGATCTTGAACTCCTTGTAGTCATCTTCGCTGATAGAAGGATTTTTTGCCTTGATCTTCTCATAACTAAAACCTTTGTCAATCATTCTCTTCACCGAGCTTCTCCAAGTAGACAGGGCCATGCTCATCCTCGTGAGGGCGGCATTGTTCACTTTATTCCCTGTGAGGCGTGTGTTTTCAAATTCAGCGGGGAACTTGTATCGTTCGTGCAGCTTCCTGAAGAGGAGGTTGCGCAAATTCCCTCGGTCCTTATGCCTTAGGTTCTCGGTGTTGATCGAGACGGTGCTCCGGAGAATGCACCCGAGCTGAACCGAGTACCCCTTGACTATTTCTTTGGGTGCCGTTGGATGCCCGTCGGAGTTCACTTCAGTAAATTCCTCCTTGACGGTGCGGAGCACGGTCGAGCGCCGGTCCTTCCGTTGCCTCTTCGGTTGGCTGCAATCTGTGTGTGCGCTGCCATCATCAGTGGTAGCATCCTCGGCGGCACCATCAGTGGTGTCATCCCCGACGGCACCATCAGTGGTGTCATCCTCGGCAGCACCATAAGTGGTGTCAGGATCGGTGTCTTTCGCGGCGTCCTCATAGTGGTGAGGTTGTTCCTCCATCTCCTGGGACAGCTCCCAGAATGCCTTGCCGCCCGAACCACCGGCCTCATCGTTGTGGGCCATGTTTCTCTCGAAATAGGAAAAAAGTTTGGTCAAAAAGTTGGTTATTGTCAAGGAACAAGATCATGGTCTCATCATTTAGGGTTTGTCGACACCGAGGCATCCTAGAAGCTAAGCTTTTATTATTTAGGGTTTTTCGACACCGAGGCACCCTAAAAGCCTAAGCTTTCATCATTTAGGTTTTTATCGACACCGAGGCACCCTAAAAGCCAAGGTTTTATAATTTATGGTTTGTCGATGCTGAGGCCCATGCATAACACAAGAGGCAGTTGATCCTACTTAACTAAGTACTAAGATACCCCGGCCCATGCATTAGTCGCAAGTACCCCATATGTCCGATTTTTAGCAAAGTCATACTAAAATTCATGGAAAATTTCAGCATGACCTTTGCTGAAAATAGGACATATGGAGTACCCGAATTTGCCAGAACAGAAGTTAATCGACATTTTGGCAAACTCAAGGGCTTCTCGGGGTACCTGCAAAATCATTATCCCCATGTAATGAAGTCGCCAATGGGTCATTTCAGAAGATCACAAGTAGCATCATCACAAGTACAACATCATCACAAGTACAGCAACAGCAGCAGTGAATACAGGCATAACAGTAGCAGCAACAATTAAGAAAAAGTTGCAGAAGCTTGTAAAACTATACTTTGAAGTTCAAATGGTGAGTAGCTTAGCTTGGCATGTCTCAGACTCATTTGTGCACTGGTAACTCAAAACTATTCACTATCTAACACATTCAGAGCTACACCCAAGAAGAAAAGGTTATACATGACCAGCAATTTCAATATCCTGGAAGGAAACAAACTATATTGGTTACTACTACCGTGACGAGGTCATCATCTTTTAGCTAAAGTAAACATTTTTCTAGCTAGCTAAAATTCACACAAGCAGTCATGAAACAAACACTTTCAGACAATTTCGTTTACTGCAACGTTAACCTAAGGACCTTCATCACTAGGGAGGGCAAGAAAACTACAATCATGGTGCTAAAAAAATCTACATAGAGACTCTATCATAGAATAGCAAGCAGTACAGCTTAAACATTAAACAAATCAACACATCAGACACCAATATGTATGCATATCACAAATAAACTTTGCCGCATATGAACTGAACAATCATAGCTGAGATTTGTCTTCTTACAAATATGTAAGTAAATAGATACTCTACTAGTAAGTGCAAATTACATGGCACCAGAACCTTAAAATGTCACAAGTGGCGGCTTAAAACTATTCACCAGCCAACAAACACATTCATAGTTATATAGTATATCAAAATCAACACTTATGCTTCAAGGCGATCCCATGCACATAACCTCGAACAAAAGAACCCATCTGCGTCACGATTCTACGCAATCATAAGGACGCAACCAAACAACGGCCATTTATTTGGGTACATGTAAACGATAACCAGGGGCGGATCTTTATGGCGCACACAAGCATACGCAAAATTGGCGGAGGCTAGCGGGGTTTAATCTAACTAATCACCGGATACCGGAGAACCAACCATACCTCAAAGACCAACGGCGGAGTCACGGACGGAGAAGAGAGGGGGCAGGGTCGCGACTGCGCGGCGAGGTATCTCAGGAACGTCGACGGCAGGAGAGGCGATGGGCTCGTCCGGGGGGTGGGGAGGCGTCGGTGGCGAGGCCGCGGCAGCGCTAGGGCACGGTGATGGGCGGGAGGACGTCGAGGGCGCGTGCGGGCAGAGGGGGGACAGCGAGGGAGGCGGCGCTCGGCTCGGGGAGGGGGCGTTGGGGGCGGTGGTGGTCGGGTGCGGCGGGGGCAGCGACCACGGCCGGCGCAGTTGGTCGGGGCAGCGGCGGCGGCGATGCGGTGGAGAAGAGTATGCGAGGGGGATCGATCGAAGTGAATCTGGCGAGGGAGGGACGAAGGAGGACTAGCTATAGGGGGAAGAATACTAATGGAGCACCCCCTGGCGGTGCGCCATTAGAATGTTTTTTTATAGCAATGGCGCACCAGCGGGACGGTGCGCCATAAGTAATCTTTTTTTGAGATAGCAATGGCGCACCAGCCAGTGGTGCACCATAAGTAAAAAAAAAATTACTATGTACTGCAAGGCAACAACCTCACAGTTCTTTATTAAAACTTAAAACCCAAGCTGGGGGCAGATACAAAGTAAAGAAGTTTGTGAGAAACTATGTACAGGGAAAAGAAGGAAAAAACTTACAACAAAGCTACTGAAGGGAGGCTATCCAAGAGAGGAGGCTATCCCTATATTAACATTTGATCCTGTGGGCTAACAAAGAGATATCATACACAAAGTTTCTTTTCCAAGATCTGAAGCTGGGTTGCTCATTTCTGAAGATTTTTCCATTCCTTTGAGTTCATATATTCCAAGTAGCAGTAAAAACTACTTCAGAGAAGAAAGGTAAGCCAAACTCCTGTCTGGCTGCCAGGGCCATGGAGTATGTGGTTTGGTTACTGTTTGAGGTCCAAGAGATTCCAAGATAATTCCAAACTCTCTGGCTAAAGTTACAAACAAATAAAAGATGCACACGATCCTCATGACTAGGTAGATGACACAAGACACAGTTGGCATCTTGTACACGCCAGTGCCTTCGTTGCATCATATCCCTTGTATTTAGTCGATCCATCAAGAGTAGCCAGCCAAAAACATTAATCTTGAGAGTGCATGAGCATTTCCAAATCCACTTGAAGATAGGATCAACCACTAGATGAGAAAAAGTGAATTCATAGTAGAGTTTAGATTGGAAGGTGCCAGACTTGGAGGGCTACCTCCAGATATCTCTACTTGTTGGATCAATATGTATAGGAGCCAACAAAATCTGGAGTTTTTGAAGTTCATCAAAGGCTTGGACAGACAAAGGCAGGTGAAAGTTGTGAACTTCAGTTGGTGTGTCAAAAAAGTCCTTGACGGTGATCAGATCATTAATGGCAAAAGAATAAATGCGCGGGAACCTTGTCCTCAAAGAGACCACTCTGTTATCAATGTGCCAAAGGTCCCTCCAGAATATCACAGAATCACCTGCATGTACTTGTGGAATAGCCAGGGTACAAAATTTGTCATAAAGACTTAGAACATCGCGCCACCAAATAGAACCACAGCTATGAGTTGCTTGAGGGGGTGATGATCCATAATAAGAGTCCAAGATAAGATTTACCCAAGGTATATCCAACTTGTTGAAGAACTTGTATAAATGCTTCATGGGCAAGGCTTCATTCTGAGTACCTAGGTGTGTGACACCGAGCCCACCATACTTCTTGGGTTTACATATGAGGTCCCAAGCAGCCAGGGATTGGTGAGGGGTCTCAGAGTTGCCCCTCCAAAGGCATTGCCGCATGATCCACTCTAATTGCTTGAGAATGCTTTTTGGCAAAGATAAGGAACACAAAAAGTATATAGGCATGGATGCCAGTACCGATTGTAGCAATTGCAAGCGACTACCTTGGTTCAACAGACATGATGAAGCTGAGAGACGTCGCTCGAGACGATCCACAAGGGGCAACAGATCAGCAATGGATGGTCTAGAAGTACTCATAGGAAGACCCAGGTAGGTGAATGGCATAGAGCCCACCTCACAACCCAATAGTGCAGCTATTCGAGAACCCTCTTCCTCAGACAAGTTCAGTGGAACCATAGACGATTTACAGAAGTTTACTCTTAAACCAGTGGCCTGAGCAAACTCCTCAAGCATCTGTTTGAGAGCGAGGATCTGATTATCAGCAGCTGGAAGGATGATAAGCATGCCATCCGCATATTGTACTATCGGATAATCATTAGAGCTGGTCGGAATGGGCATTTTGAGAATGTTCCTAGCACACATTTCATTCACCACATATTGGAGGAGATCCACCGCAATAACAAACAAAAAAGGAGAGAGGGGGTCTCCTTGACGGACACCAGTGCGACACATAAAGTGCTGACCACGTACCCCATTTAACAGCACAGAAGAAGAGCCAGAGGATAACAGACCATCAACCCAACCATTCCAGCAATCATCGAAACCTTTGCACCGCAGCATCTGGAGGGAAGCCTCATGTTCGATGGTGTCAAACGCCTTGGTGAAGTCAAGCTTGAGGAGAACGATTGGTCATTTAGAGACTTTGCACTGATGGATATACTCAAAGCACCAAGCAAGGCAATCTTGTATTGAGCGGCAGCGAAGAAAACCATACTGGTTTCGATGAATACATTTAAGGATCACTTGTTGCAGTCTGTTAGCTAAGAGCTTTGTGAGAAACTTTAAACAAGTGTTGGTCAATGATATTGGCCGAAAATCACCAACCACTTCTAGGCTTAATTTCTTGGGAATGAGGTTGATTAATGAAGAATTCAGACATTCCAAGTCACATTTACCATCATAAAAAGCCCTCACAAGCATCATAAAGTCAGATTTTAGAATAGGCCAACACTTCTTCAGAAATAAACCTATCAAACCGTTTGGCCCAGCAGCACGATCAACTGGCATATGTTTGATAACATTCTCCACCTCTTCATCAGAGAAAGGCCGTGATAGATTTTCAAGCCCATCCACCTTCTGAATAAGGGAGTCTAGGTCGAAGCCCATTTGTATCCCCTTAGCACGGCCCATTCGCTGTTTGAAATCAGACCAGAACATTCCCGCCAATTGTTGATGGTCACAGATCACTTCTCCCGCAGCATTTCTGAGCGAGGAGATCGTGTTCTTGCGATATCTCTCTGTTGCCATTGCATGAAAAAATTTAGTATTCTCTTCACCAACTTTGATAGACCTGATAGTGCAGCGTTGCTTGCAATAAATGTATTGCATATGCAAAATTTCCTCCAGGTGAGCCTTGACAATACGCCGAAAATTTGTTTCGGGCCAACTTAAAGGCCGAAGCTCTTCTAGCTCATCGAAATATAAGATAACCTTATTACAATCAGTAATAAGCGCCTTGACTTTAGACACGTTCAAATGCCACTTTTTGAGAGCATAGCGCAGGGCTTTAAATTTGGCCGAGATCGTGGCCGCAATATTTGCCTTTCTGAATTCTTTGTTCCACACTGCAGAAACACAGTCAAAGAAACCAGGGAGATTGACCCAGTAATTTTCAAAGCGAAAAACTTTAGCCTTGGGTATGCACATAGCAATAGTGACAACGCATGGAACATGGTCAGAGGCAGTACGTGCCAGAGGAATTACCAAGGTATTAGGATGATCATAAGTCCAAGCAACCGAGGTAAAGAACCAATCTAGTTGCTCAACCAACGGATTCGTCTGCATATTAGACCAGGTAAAATGTCTACCCTTGATCGGCAATTCAATGAGGCCGAGGTGACCAACAATTTCATTAAACAAGAAGATATCATTAACATTACCACCCGGTAAGTTGCGATTCTCAAGCGATCTCATGAAATTAAAGTCACCAAGTAGAAGCCATTTTTCATCTGCATTGATATTTAGGTTATAGAGCCATTGAACGAAATCATATCGAGCAGGACCCTGACACGGCCCATAGACTGTCACTAACGTCCATAATTCCGACATGTGCTTGGAGCAGAACTCTAGAACAATGCGGAAAGGTTTTGCCACTATAAGATGACCATTAAAGAAAGATGAGTTCCAAATAACCACGATACCACGAGAAGCCCCATCAGAAGGAACATAGGAAAAATTGTCAAAGCGTCGAGGGCAAAATTTTCGAAGGAATCGATGATCAATGTGCATGCATTTCGTTTCCTGGAGGCATATAACGGAGCAGCCACTTTCATCAATCTTTTGTTTAATAGCAAGCTGACGCGCTTCAGAGTTAAGTCCCCGTACATTCCAAGAGAGGACTTTCCAATCTCTAAAGTTGTTCTGATTCATTACAACTTAAGAAAAGAGAGGAGCAAAAGGGATCATGCAATGACCCACACCTGATACGTCCAAAATGCATCACTATTTTGTATCATAATTTATCCCTATTCATTGATATATTTCACGTTATGATGATGTTCTTATGTTGTTTTGGTCTATTTTACACAGTTTGCAACTTTCCGATGCCAGAACAGCAGACGCAGGATTCAGCAGGAAAAAGTGGATGCTGAGTTGCTGAAGAAGAATACCTCCAAATTACCTGAAAATTGACGGGAGGTATTTTTCAGATGGATCACGAAGACACGCAAAAGGGGAGTCAGAGGGGGGCCACAGGGTGCCCAAGCGGCCTGGGGGCGCCCCCCCTGGCCGCGCCGGGGGGGCGCCTGGAGCCCCTGGCCCACCTCTGGTCGCCCCCTTTTGCATATATGTTCTCCGTTCTCCGAAAACCCTAGGCACGGGACTTTTTACGGAGTTCCGCCGCCGCTTCGAGGCGGAAACCTACAGAGAAGAAAAGGGCATCTCCGGCGGGCAGATTCCGCCGGGGAGATCACCTCTCGGAAGGGGAGATCGTCGACATCGTCATCACCATCGTCACGGGCATCATCGAGATCATCATCAACATCATCCCCAACACCAGCACCATCTCCATCTTCATCCAAATCTCATCTTACCATCACAACTCGTGTTGTAACTCGTACTACCTATCATCTCTACTCCATCGGTGTTGATTACTACTTTGTGGTGAATGTTGGGGAACGTAGTATTTTAAAATTTTCCTACGATCACGCAAGATCTATCTACCAGATGCATAGCAACGAGAGGGGAGAGTGTGTCTACGTACCCTCGTAGACCGGAAGCGGAAGCGTCAAGTGACGCGGTTGATGTTGTCGAACTTCTTCGTGATCCAACCGATCAAGCACCGAACGTACGGCACCTCCGCGTTCAGCACACGTTCAGCTTGATGACGTCCCACGAGCTCTTGATCCAGTTGAGCTTCACAGGAGAGTTTCGTCAGCACGACGGCGTGGTGACGGATATGATGTATTCACCGGCGCAGGGCTTCGCCTAAGCTCCGCGACAGTATGACCGAGGTGTGTTTCTGTGGAGGGGGGCACCGCACACGGCTGGAACAATTCAACTTGTGTGTCTTTGGGTGCCCCCTGCCCCCGTATATAAAGGAGCAAGGGGGGAGGCCGGCCGGCCCTTGTTTGGTGCGTCTAGGGTTGCAATCCTACTAGGAATAGGATTGCAATCCTATTCCTAGTAGGAATCACCAAAAGAAGGAAGAGAGGGAAAGGAAAAAGGAGAGGTGGCGCCCCCCCCCCCCCAATCCTAGTCCAACTAGGAACCCTAGGTGGGGCGCCGGCCAGCCCTATGGGCTGCCTCTCTCCTTCCCTTAAGGCCCACTATGGACCATCCCCCCTCGTAGGGGGTTCCGGTAACCCCCTCCGGCAATCCCGTTAAATCCGAAACTTTTCCGGAACACTTCCGGTGTCCGAATATAGTCGTCCAATATATCAATCTTTATGTCTCGGACATTCCGAGACTCCTCGTCATGTCCGTGATCTCATCCGGGACTCCGAACTACCTTCGGTACATCAAAACTCATAAACTCATAATACCGATCGTCATCAAACGTTAAGCGTGCGGACCCTACGGGTTCGAGAACTATGTAGACATGACCGAGACTCATCTCCGGTCAATAACCAATAGCGGAACCTGGATGTTCATATTGGCTCCTACATATTCTACGAAGATCTTTTATCGGTCAAAACCGCATAACAACATACATTGTTCCCTTTGTCATCGGTATGTTACATGCCCGAGATTCGATCGTCGGTATCTCAATACCTAGTTCAATCTCGTTACCAACAAGTCTCTTTACTCGTTCCGTAATACATCATCCCGCAACTAACTCATTAGCTGCAATGCTTGCAAGGCTTATAGTGATGTGCATTACCGAGTGGGCCCAGAGATACCTCTCCGACAATCGGAGTGACAAATCCTAATCTCGAAATACGCCAACCCAACAAGTACCTTCGGAGACACCTGTAGAGTACCTTTATAATCACCTAGTTACGTTGTGACGTTTGGTAGCACACAAAGTGTTCCTCCGGTATTCGGGAGTTGCATAATCTCATAGTCATAGGAACATGTATAAGTCATGAAGAAAGCAATAGCAGTAAAACTTAAACGATCATAGTGCTAAGCTAACGGATGGGTCTTGTCCATCAGATCATTCTCCTAATGATGTGATCCCGTTGATCAAATGACAACTCATGTCTATGGCTAGGAAACATAACAATCTTTGATCAATGAGCTAGTCTAGTAGAGGCATACTAGGGACACTCTGTTTTGTCTATGTATTCACACATGTATTAAGTTTCCGGTTAATACAATTCTAGCATGAATAATAAACATTTATCATGATATAAGGAAATAAATAATAACTTTATTATTGCCTCTAGGGCATATTTCCTTCAGTCTCCCACTTGCACTAGAGTCAATAATCTAGTTCACATCGCCATGTGATTTAACACCGATAGTTCACATCGTCATGTGATTAACACCCAAAGGGTTTACTAGAGTCAATAATCTAGTTCACATCGCTATGTGATTAACACCCAAAGAGTACTAAGGTGTGATCATGTTTTGCTTCGTGAGAGAAGTTTAGTCAACGGGTCTGTCACATTCAGATCCGTATGTATTTCGCAAATGTCTATGTGTCTACAATGCTCTGCATGGAGCTACTCTAGCTAATTGCTCCCACTTTCAATGCGCATCCAGATTGATACTTAGAGTCAGCTGGATTTAGTGTCAAAGTTTGCATCGGCGTAACCCTTTACGACGAACTCTTTATCACCTCCATAATCGAGAAACATTTCCTTAGTCATCCAGTTACTAAGGATAATTTTGACCGCTGTACAGTGATCTACTCCTGGATCACTATTGTACCCTCTTGACAAACTCATGGCAAGGTACACAACATGTTTGGTACACAGCATGGCATACTTTATAGAACCTATGGCTGAGGCATAGGGAATGACTTTCATTCTCTCTATATTTTTCTGCCGTGGTCTGGCTTTGAGTCTTACTAAACTTCACACCTTACAAGTCAGGTAAGAACTCCTTCTTTGACTGATCCATTTTGAACTACTTCAAAATCATATCAAGGTATGTACTCATCGAAAGTCTTATCAAGCGTCTTGATCTATCTCTATAGATCTTGATGCCCAATATGTAAGCAGCTTCACCAAGGTCTTTCTTTGAAAAACTCCTTTCAAACACTCCTTTATGCTTTCCAGAAAATTCTACATCATTTCCGATCGACAATATGTCATTCACATATACTAATCAGAAAGGTTGTAGTGCTCCCACTCACTTCTTGTAAATACAGGCTTCACCGCAAGTCTGTATAAATCTATATGCTTTGATCAACTTATCAAAGCGTATATTCCAACTCCGAGATGCTTGCACCAGTCCATAGATGGATCGCTGGAGCTTGCACATTTTGTTAGCACCTTTAGGATTGACAAAACCTTCTGGTTGCATCATATACAAGTCTTCTTTAATAAATCCATTAAAGAATGCAGTTTTGTTATCCATTTGCCAGATTTCATAAAATGCGGCAATTGCTAACATGATTCGGACAGACTTAAGCATCGCTACGGGTGAGAAAGTCTCATCGTAGTCAACTCCTTGAACTTGTTGAAAAACTTTCGCAACAAGTCGAGCTTTGTAAACAGTAACATTACTGTCAGCGTCAGTCTTCCTCTTGAAGATCCATTTATTTTTGATGGCTTGCCGACCATCGGGCAAGTCAACCAAAGTCCACACTTTGTTCTCATACATGGATCCCATCTCAGATTTCATGGTCTCAAGCCATTTTGCGGAATCTGGGCTCATCATCGCTTCCTCATAGTTCGTAGGTTCATCATGGTCCAGTAACATGACTTCCAGAACCGGGTTGCCGTACCACTCTGGTGCGGAACGTACTCTGGTTGATCTACGAAGTTCAGCAGTAACTTGATCCGAAGTTTCATGATCATCATCATTTGCTTCCTCACTAATTGGTGTAGGAATCACTGGAACCAGTTTCTGTGATGTACTACTATCCAATTCGGGAGAAGGTACAATTACCTCATCAAGTTCCACTTTCCTCCCACTCACTTCTTTCGAGAGAAACTCCTTCTCTAGAAAGGATCCACTCTTAGCAACAAAGACCTTGCCTTCGGATCTGTGATAGAAGGTGTACCCAACAGTTTCTTTTGGGTATCCTATGAAGATTTACTTCTCCGATTTGGGTTCGAGCTTATCATGTTGAAACTTTTTCACATAAGCATCGCAGTCCCAAACTTAAAGAAATGACAGCTTAGGTTTCTCGTCAAACCACAGTTCATACGGTGTCATCTCCACGGATTTAGATGGTGCCCTATTTAACGTGAATGTATCTGTCTCTAATGCATAACCCCAAAAGCGATAGTGGTAGATCGGTAAGAGACATCATCGATCGCACCATATCTAATAAAGTACAGTTATGACGTTCGGACACACCATTACACTATGGTGTTCCAGGTGGCGTGAGTAGTGAAACTATTTCACATTGTTTTTACTGAAGGCCAAACTCGCTAACTCAAATATTTTACCTCTACGATCATATCGTTGAAACTCTTATTTTCTTGTTACGATGATTCTCCACTTCACTCTGAAATTCTTTGAACTTTTCAAATGTTTTAGACTTGTGCTTCATTAAGTAGATATACCCATATTTGCTCAAATCATCAGTGAAGGTAAGAAAATAACGATACCCGCCGTGAGCTTCAACACTCATTGGTCCACATACATCTGTATGTATGATCTCCAACAAATCTGTTGCTCGCTCCATTGTTCCGGAGAACGGAGTTTTAGTCATCTTGCCCATGAGGCATGGTTCGCAAGCACCAAGTGATTCATAATCAAGTGATTCCAAAAGTCCATCACTATGGAGTTTCTTCATGCGCTTTACACCATTATGACCTAAACAGCAGTGCCACAAATAAGTTGCACTATCATTATTAACCTTGCATCTTTTGGCTTCAATATTATGAATATGTGTATCACCACGATCGAGATCCAACAAACTATTTTCATTGGGTGTATGACCATCGAAGGTTTTATTCATGTAAACAGAATAACAATTATTCTATGACTTTAAATGAATAACCGTATTGCAACAAATATGATCAAATCATATTCATGCTCAACGCAAATGCCAAATAACATTTATTTAGGTTTTACACTAATCCCGAAAGTATAGGGAGTGTGCGATGATGATCATATCAATCTTGGAACCACTTCCAACACACATCGTCACTTCACCTTTAACTAGTCTCTGTTCATTCTGCAATTCTCGTTTCGAGTTACTAATTTTAGCAACTGAACCGGTATCAAATACCCAGGGGTTGCTATGAACACTAGTAAAGTACACATCAATAATCTGTATATCAAAATATACCTTTGTTCACTTTGCCATCCTTCTTATCCGCCAAGTATCTAGGGCAGTTCCACTTCCAGTGACCATTTCATTTGGAGTAGAAGCACTTAGTTTCAGGCTTGAGTTTTAGCTTTGGGTTTCTTCACGGGAGTGACAACTTGCTTGTCATTCTTCTTGAAGTTCCCCTTCTATCCCTTTGCCCTTTACTTGAAACAAGTGGTCTTGTTAACCATCAACACTTGATGCTTTTTCATGATTTCTACCATCGCCGACTTCAGCATTGCGAAGAGCTCGGGAATTACCTTCGTCATCCCTTGCATATTATAGTTCATCATGAAGTTCTACTAACTTGGTGATAGTGACTAGAGAACTTTGTCAATTACTATCTTATCTGGAAGATTAACTCCCACTTGATTCAAGTAATTGTAGTACCCAGACAATCTGAGCACATGCTCACTGGTTGAGCTATTCTCCTCCATCTTGTAGGCAAAGTACTGTCAGAAGTCTTATACCTCTCAACACGGGCATGAGTATGAAATACTAATTTCAACTCTTGGAACATCTCATATGCTCCGTGGCGTTCAAAACGGTTTTTGAAGTCCCGGTTATAAGCCATAAAGCATGGTGCACTAAACTATCAAGTAGTCATCATACCGAGCTTTTGTCAAAACGTTCATAACGTCTACATCTGCTCCTGCAATAGGTCTGTCACCTAGCGGTGCATCAAGGACATATTTCTCTGTGCAGCAATGAGGATAATCCTCAGATCACGGAACAATTCCGCATCATTGCTACTAACATCTTTCAACTTAGTTTTCTCTAGGAACATATAAAAAATAAACGGGGAGCAACATTGTGAGCTATTGATCTACAACATAGATATGCTAATACTACGAGGACTAAGTTCATGATAAATTAAAGTTCAATTTAATCATATTAATTAAAGAACTCCCACTTAGATAGACATCCCTCCGGTCATCTAAATGATCACGTGATCCAAATCAACTAAACCATGTCCGATCATCACGTGAGATGGAGTAGTTTCAATGGTGAACATCTTATGTTGATCATATCTACTATATGATTCACGCTCGACCTTTCGGTCTCCAGTGTTCCGAGGCCATATCTGCATATGCTAGGCTCGTCAAGTTTAACCCGAGTATTCTGCGTGTGCAAAACTGGCTTACACCCGTTGTATTTGAACGTAGAGCTTATCACACCCGATCATCACGTGGTGTCTCGGCACGACGAACTTTCGCAACGGTGCATACTCAGGGAGAACACTTATACCTTGAAATTTAGTAAGGGATCATCTTATAATGCTACCGCCGTTCTAAGCAAAATAAGAAGCATAATAAGATAAACATCACATGCAATCAAAATATGTGACATGATATGGCCATCATCATCTTCTGCTTTTGATCTCCATCTCCAAAGCACCGTCATGATCACCTTCGTCACCGGCGCGACACCTTGATCTCCATCGTAGCATCTTTGTCGTCTCGCCAACTATTGCTTTTACGACTATCGCTACCGCTTAGTGATAAAGTAAAGCAATTACATGGCGATTGCATTTCATACAATAAAGCGACAACCATATGGCTCCTGCCAGCTGCCGATAACATTACAAAACATGATCATCTCATACAAAACCGTATAACTCATCATGTCTTGACCATATCACATCACAACATGCCCTGCAAAAACAAGTTAGACGTCCTCTACTTTGTTGTTGCAAGTTTTACGTGGCTGCTACGGGCTTAGCAAGAACCGTTCTTACCTACGCATACAAAACCACAACGATGTTTCATCAAGTATGTGATGTTTTAACCTTCACAAGGACCGGGCGTAGCCACACTTGATTCAGCTAAAGTAAGAGAGACAGACACCCGCCAGTCACCTTTAAGCAACGAGTGCTCATAACGGTGAAACCAGTCTCGCGTAAGTGTACGCGTAATGTCGGTCCGGGCCGCTTCATCTCACAATACCGCCGAAGCAAAGTATGACATGCTGGTAAGCAGTATGACTAGTATCGCCCACAACTCATTGTGTTCTACTCGTGCATATCATCTACGCATAGACCTGGCTCTTGATGCCACTGTTGGGGAACGTAGTATTTTAAAATTTTCCTACGATCACGCAAGATCTATCTACCAGATGCATAGCAATGAGAGGGGAGAGTGTGTCTACGTACCCTCGTAGACCGGAAGTGGAAGCGTCAAGTGACGCGGTTGATGTTGTCGAACTTCTTCGTGATCCAACCGATCAAGCACCGAACGTACGACACCTCCGCGTTCAGCACACGTTCAGCTTGATGACGTCCCACAAGCTCTTGATCCAGTTGAGCTTCACAGGAGAGTTTCGTCAGCACGACGGTGTGGTGACGGATATGATGTATTCACCGGCGCAGGGCTTCGCCTAAGCTCCGCGACAGTATGACCGAGGTGTGTTTCTGTGGAGGGGGGCACCGCACACGGCTGGAACAATTCAACTTGTGTGTCTTTGGGTGCCCCCTGCCCCCGTATATAAAGGAGCAAGGGGGAGGCCGGCCGGCCCTTGTTTGGTGCGGCTAGGGTTGCAATCCTACTAGGAATAGGATTGCAATCCTATTCCTAGTTGGAATCACCAAAAGAAGGAAGAGAGGGAAAGGAAAAAGGAGAGGTGGCGCCCCCCCCAATCCTAGTCCAACTAGGAACCCTAGGTGGGGCGCCGGCCAGCCCTATGGGCTGCCTCTCTCCTTCCCTTAAGGCCCACTATGGACCATCCCCCCTCGTAGGGGGTTCCGGTAACCCCCTCCGGCAATCCCGTTAAATCCGAAACTTTTCCGGAACACTTCCGGTGTCCGAATATAGTCGTCCAATATATCAATCTTTATGTCTCGGACATTCCGAGACTCCTCGTCATGTCCGTGATCTCATCCGGGACTCCGAACTACCTTCGGTACATCAAAACTCATAAACTCATAATACCGATCATCATCAAACGTTAAGCGTGCGGACCCTACGGGTTCGAGAACTATGTAGACATGACCGAGACTCATCTCCGGTCAATAACCAATAGCGGAACCTGGATGTTCATATTGGCTCCTACATATTCTACGAAGATCTTTTATCGGTCAAAACCGCATAACAACATACATTGTTCCCTTTGTCATCGGTATGTTACATGCCCGAGATTCGATCGTCGGTATCTCAATACCTAGTTCAATCTCATTACCAACAAGTCTCTTTACTCGTTCCGTAATACATCATCCCGCAACTAACTCATTAGCTGCAATGCTTGCAAGGCTTATAGTGATGTGCATTACCGAGTGGGCCCAGAGATACCTCTCCGACAATCGGAGTGACAAATCCTAATCTCGAAATACGCCAACCCAACAAGTACCTTCGGAGACACCTGTAGAGTACCTTTATAATCACCCAGTTACGTTGTGACATTTGGTAGCACACAAAGTGTTCCTCCGGTATTCGGGAGTTGCATAATCTCATAGTCATAGGAACATGTATAAGTCATGAAGAAAGCAATAGCAGTAAAACTTAAACGATCATAGTGCTAAGCTAACGGATGGGTCTTGTCCATCAGATCATTCTCCTAATGATGTGATCCCATTGATCAAATGACAACTCATGTCTATGGCTAGGAAACATAACCATCTTTGATCAATGAGCTAGTCTAGTAGAGGCATACTAGGGACACTCTGTTTTGTCTATGTATTCACACATGTATTAAGTTTCCGGTTAATACAATTCTAGCATGAATAATAAACATTTATCATGATATAAGGAAATAAATAATAACTTTATTATTGCCTCTAGGGCATATTTCCTTCAGTGAATGCTATTGAGTTTTGTTGGAGAAATATTATTATGTCTAGATTGTTTATCACATATTTATCCCCACTGATCATTATCTCTTTTATGTCTTGTGAGTAGTTACCTTAGTTCTTGAGGACATGGGGAAAGTCTTGTTGTTAGTAGTCATATGCTGTTGAAGTAATATGTGTTGTTTGATACTTAAGTTGCGTTGTCATTCTACTAGTGGTGTTGTGTGAGTCGAACACCCAACACTTCGCCTTATTAAGGACCTAGGAGAATACATTGTGTATAAAGAATGCTTATGGTGGGTTGCCGGAGTGACAGAAACCTGAACCCCAGTTCGCACGCTTTTGCATAAGGGAATAATGGATCCTCGATCGTATTGCTATGGTTAGGCTTTTGCCTTAAATTCTATCTTGTATTTGCGGATGCTTGCAAGGTGTTTAATCATAAGAGTGCATTCATCTTAGTCTAGAGAGTGCACTAGCATAGATCCACCCACCAACACTTATCAACACATAACATAGTATCGATACGGAATATGGCGAAAGCACATGACTACCTCTCCCGTGTGTCCTCAGGAACGCTTTAGTCTTTATAAGTTCAGTTGCTAGGCCACTCCTTTGCTAAGAAAGGATTGGGCCACTTGTTACTCTCAGTACCCTTTACATTACTTGCCTTTACATTCCTGTTGCTTATACCGAGAAAACCCCTAAAAGTTATCTTTCAGTGCTTGCAGTAATTTCTTGCTCAGAATCGCTTATCAATACCTTCTGCTCCTCGTTGGGTTCGACACTCTTACTTATCGAAAACGCTGCAATAGATCCCTTACGGTTGAGGGTCATCAAGTACCGTTTTCTGGCGCCGTTGCCGGGGAGCGTAGCGCTATTGGTAAAGTGAAACTGGTAAGAAAGTTTTTATAAATTCTGTTTTTATTTTTGCTATTGCTGCTCTTTATCCTTCTGGACAACCCTATTATTGGATCGTTGCTTGCGGGAAGATGCCCCACACCTGTGGTGGTTGATCCTCCCCCAACTAAAATTGTGCCTTATAAAATACCAGCTGGTATTATCAATTATGTTTTGGCTAATCGTTACGCAGGAGACAGACATCCCGGTGAACACTTGCAATATCTGTCACAACTATGTTCATTATTTAAGCTTGCAGGTGTATCGAGGGAGTTTGTCATGAGGAAATTGTTTGTCGTATCACTTATAGATAAAGCTTCAGATTGGTATGGGCTTCTCGATAACTCACACTTGCTGGACTGGCAGGAGCTTATGTCTCTCTTTTATACTAAGTTTTATCCTCTTCATGAAATTCATCGAGACAGGAATTATATCTATAACTTTAGGTCTCGTGACGGAGAAAGCATTGCTCAAGCTTGGGGGAGATTGAAGTCCCTATTGCTCAAATGCCCTATTCATAAGCTTCCCAAGGAAATTATACTTACAAATTTTTATGCCAGGCTTTCTCGTCAGGATAAGGAGATGCTGGATGCCTCCTCTAGTGGGGTATTTCAGAAGAAGAGTGTTGAAGAAAGGTGGGATCTCCTTGAAAGAATTCAGAGGAATACCGAAGATTGGGAAATTGATAAAGGTATTGAACCCACTATAAATTATGAATATGATTATATTGAGAACTATGTGGAAACTGATTACTTCAATACTTTTTGCTCTAAGATTGGTCTTGATTCCCATCTAGTGATTGATTTGTGTAAGAATTTTGCCTCTCACGTTGATTCTTTTAAAAAGAAGAGAGACCAGCACCATGAACCTTTTAAAGAACCACCTATTGATATTTGTGTTGCTGACCCTATTTTGCCTACAGTTATATATGAACAGCCTCCTTTTCCCACGAGGATAAAGGAGCACTCTCTTGTGACAGGCATAATAAATAAAAGTGAGAGAAGAGTTGATGAGCCTGAGGACCAGATCAGGGCCGATCCTCAAGTTGCATTGATTAAAGATCTTGCTACTGATGATGTTTTGGACTCCAATATAAATTTTTGTGCTGTTTCCACTAACCTTGTCACAGCCAAGAATAAAGGCCCAATTTCAGGTACTCCAGTGGTATCTGTTAAAATAGGAGATCACAATTATTATGGGTTATGCGATTTGGGATCGAGTGCAAGTGCTATCCCCTATTCACTTTATGAAGAAATCATCGGTGAGATTTTCCCTTGTGAACTTGAAGAAGTTGATGTTACTATTCATCTTGCAAATAGAACAACTATCTCTCCTATCGGGATTGTGAGGGACGTTGAAGTCCTATGTGGAAAGGTAAAGTACCCTACCGACTTTCTGGTACTTGGTTCAGCCAGGGACAATTTTTGTCCCATCATTTTTGGTAGACCTTTTCTTAGAACTTGTGGAGCTATAATAGATTGCAAAAAAGGTAAAGTTTCTGTTGAATTCGATGGTGAGCCATATGAATTTAATTTTTCTAAGTTTTCTAAACAACCTCGTGGTACTAATTTACCTAGTGATGATAAAATTATTGAAAGTACTGCCTCTATTGCTATTCCCCCTGATGATCCTTTGCAGCAATACATGGAGGACCACGAGAATGATTTGCATATGCAGGAAAGAAATGAACTAGATGAAATATTCTTGAGACAGCCTGCTATCCTGAAGCACAACCTTCCGGTTGAACCTTTGGGAATTTTATCAAAACCAAAAGAAGACCCGGTGTTCGATCTTAAACCTCTTCCCGATACGCTCAAGTATGCTTATTTAGATGAAAAGAAAGTATATCCTGTTATTATCAATTCTAACCTTTCAGGATATGAAGAGGAGCGATTATTGGAAGTACTTCGTAAACACCGAGGCGCAATTGGCTACACCCTTGATGACCTTAAGGGGATTAGTCCATCTATCTGTCAACATACTATCAACCTTGAGCCTGATGCTAAACCAGTTGTTGATCATCAACGACGGTTGAACCCGAAGATGATGGATGTCGTGAGAACTGAAATTCTCAAGCTTCTAGCCGCAGGTATTATCTATCCTATAGCCGATAGTAAATGGGTAAGTCCGGTACATTGTGTTCCTAAGAAAGGAGGTACAACTGTGGTTCCTAATGATAAAAATGAATTAATACCTCAGAGGATTATTATTGGATATAGAATGTGTATTGATTACAGGAAGTTGAACAAGGCAACCAGGAAGGATCACTACCCGTTGCCGTTCATCGACCAAATGCTTGAAAGGTTATCCAAAAACACCCACTTTTGTTATCTTGATGGTTATTCTGGCTTCTCTCAGATTCATGTTAACACTGTCGATCAAGAGAAGACCACTTTTACTTGTCCCTTTGGTACTTATGCTTACAGACGTATGCCTTTTGGTTTATGTAATGCCCCTGCTACTTTTCAAAGGTGTATGTCTGCTATTTTTCATGGTTTCTGCGGGGATATTATGGAAGTCTTCATGGACGATTTCTCCGTCTATGGAACTTCATTTCACCATTGGCTTCACAACCTTAATAAAGTTTTGCAGAGATGTGAGGAGACAAATTTGGTACTCAACTGGGAGAAGTGCCACTTTATGGTTAATGAAGGAATTGTTCTTGGTCACAAGATTTCCGAAAGGGGAATTGAAGTGGACAAGGCCAAGATCGAAGCTATTGAGAGGATGCCCTATCCAAGGGACATCAAAGGAATTCGCAGTTTTCTCGGTCATGCAGGTTTTTATAGAAGATTTATTAAAGACTTTTCTAAAACCTCAAGACCCCTCACTAATCTTCTCCAGAAGGACGTTCCTTTTGTATTTGATGAAAATTGTAAGGAAGCTTTTGAAGTCCTTAAGAAAGATTTAATAACTGCTCCTATAGTACAACCACCTGACTGGAATTTACCTTTTGAAATTATGTGTGATGCAAGTGATTTTGCTGTTGGAGCTGTTTTAGGACAAAGAGTTGATAAGAAATTGAATGTTATACATTATGCTAGTAAAACCCTTGATAGTGCTCAAAGAAATTATGCTACTACTGAGAAGGAATTCTTAGCTGTAGTTTTTGCTTGTGATAAGTTTAGGCAGTATATTGTTGATTCCAAAGTTATTATTCATACTGATCATGCTGCTATTAAGTATCTTATGACAAAGAAGGATGCCAAGCCAAGGCTTATCAGATGGGTACTCCTTCTTCAAGAATTTGATTTGCAGATTGTTGATAGGAAAGGGGAAGACAATCTGGTGGCGGACAATCTTTCAAGGATGGAAGATATACCGCACGACCACATCCCAGTTAACGATAGTTTTCCAGACGAGCAACTTGCCGTTGTGAAAGTACAATCTCTTTCCGATCCTTGGTATGCAGATTATGCTAATTTTATTGTTGCAAAGTATTTGCCTCCAGGTCAAACATTTCAGCAAAGGAAGAAGTTCTTTCATGATTTGAGGCACTACTTTTGGGATGACCCACATCTTTTCAAGGAAGGTCCCGACGGGATCGTGAGAAGATGCATTCCGGAACATGAGCAGAAGGACATTATCAGACGGTGTCATGATAGTCCCTATGGAGGACATCATGGCGGTGAGAGGACTGCACATAAGGTTCTTCAATCAGGTTTTTATTGGCCTACTCTCTTTAAAGATGCCAGAAATTATGTTTTAGCTTGTGATAAATGTCAGAGAGTTGGTAACATTAGTAGAAGGAATGAGATGCCTATGAATTACTCACTAGTAATTGAACCTTTCGATTGTTGGGGTTTTGATTTTATGGGTCCTTTTCCTTCTTCGCACAAATACACTCACATTTTAGTAGCTGTTGATTATGTGACCAAGTGGGTTGAAGCACTCCCCACTGAAAGTGCTGATCACAAAACATCTTTGAAAATGCTTAAAGACGTAATTTTTCCTAGGTTTGGTGTACCAAGGTATCTCATGACTGATGGGGGATCACACTTCACACACGGAGCTTTTAGAAAAGCTTTGGCTAAATACGATGTTAATCATAGAATTGCTTCACCTTATCATCCTCAAACTAGTGGGCAAGTTGAGCTCACTAATAGAGAGATTAAGTTGATCTTGCAGAAAACAGTAAACAGAAATAGAAAGGACTGGTCAAATAAGTTAGGAGATGCTTTGTGGGCATATAGAACCGCTTACAAATACCCCATGGGCATGTCCCCCTATAAGATGGTATATGGCAAGGCTTGCCATTTGCCATTAGAGTTAGAACACAAAGCTTTCTGGGCTGTTAGAGAGCTTAACGCTGACCCAAAACTAGCTGGTGAGAAGCATCTCATGAACTTGACCTCTCTAGATGAATGGAGGAGTGAAGCTTACGAGAGCGCTAAAATGTTCAAGGAAAAGGTAAAAAGATGGCATGATAGGAAGATTCTGAAACGTGAATTTAATGTTGGTGATAAAGTTTTGTTGTTTAGATCCCGTTTCAGGTTTTCTCCAGGTAAACTACTTTCCAGGTGGGAAGGACCATTTCATATTGAAGAAGTTTATCGGTCTGGTGCAATTAAGATTAATAATTTTGAAGGCACCAAACCTCAAGTTGTGAATGGGCAAAGACTTAAACATTACATAGCAGGAGACCCTGTCGATGTTGATGTGAATATAATATACACAACAACCCACGAAGAACATGTTGCAGCCCTGTTTCAGACACCAGCAGAAGCAGAATAAAAAAAAGGTATGTAGTACGGTAAGGAAACATCGCGAACCGCCATAAAAGTTCCGTATTACGAGTTTCTGAAAAATTAGTAAAATTCCGAACCGAAGTGGAGCCGGAGACGACCTCCAGGGAGTCCAGGCGCCCCCCTGGCGCCCCCCCCCCCCCCCGGGCCGCGCCGGCAGGCCGCCTGGACACCCGGGAGACCGTCTCCGACCCCGCTTTGGTCCGTTACCTTCCTTTCTGTGCATAAATTTTTCCTATATATTTGCCCGGATTGTTCCGGCAACGGATCTTGCGATTTCGCGTGTTTTCTCTTCGATCTGTTTCTACCAGGAAATCATTCAGCTAAATTTAGGTGCCATGGCTTCTCCAAGTTCCCCCAAGGACACGTTCGTCGTCAACGTCATCAACCCTTACCTCGCTGAGGTGAAGAAGCACCCTCAGGTTGTTCAGATGAAGGACGGCATCCTTCATCAAGAAGATCTGAAGGGACCTATCAAGGAGGGGAGCGCCCAGGCCAGGCTGGAAGAAGTGGAGCAAGAAGTCTTCGAGTACAAGAAGATGATCGAGCGTGGTGTTGAAGCTAACTTTGACATCACCAACGAGCTGAAGAACTACTTCCTGAAGGAGATGAAGGAGATGTGGGAAAGAATCACCGCGTCTGAAGAAAGAATTATAGAGCTTCAAGGGCAAATTAATGATCTACATAACCAGAACTGTGAGTATGAGCTAAGGTTTCTGCGCATGGGTTTGGGTGCTGAATGCAGGATCCAGGAGACGAGCTTCTCATATGAGACTGGAGAACCCCTTCCATGGAAGCGTTTCGCCAAGGACTACTTGATCAACGCCAACAAGGATGATGAGTGAAATCTCCTGGGGTAATGGCATTCCCTTGGCTTGTTCCAAGCTTGGGGGAGTGCCCGGTATCTTTATCTTTACTTTTTGTCTTTTAGAGTCAAGTAGAGTCGTATCATGTCTAGGGAGGTTGTTATATGAGATAGGTGTGTGCATTGAGGTCTATTGCTCCTTCGGTGAAGAACTGTATCCGTGAGTGTGGAGTCGTCTATAATGGAATATTAATGAGAAGTTTATCGGTTCTTTTTGCTGCACTCGGTATTCTCTTCACGCAATCGACCTTATATGATGATTCTTATGGGGAGTGTTAACCTTATGTCAGGTATGGTTGTAAAAACTTTATTTAATCTTGGCAAACATAGCTTTGGTCATAACAACAAGCATGATTTTCTTAAAGTATCAACATAGCCAAAACCTTTATGTTATTATGCTTGAAGTGTTATGTTGACAAGGAAGACAACTTGATGTGTTATGCTTATTTCAATGTTCATGCTTTATATTGCTTTGCATCTTAGTCATCATCAATTGTCTGCTCTCTCAAAACCTTTGCTAGCCTAACTCTGTACTAAGCGGTATTCTGCTTGTGCATCCATACCCTTAAAACCAATACCTTCCATATGAGTCCACCATACCTTCCTATTCGTGGTATTACACTACCACCTCCTAAAAGTATATAATTTATGTGTTATCCTTAAATGTTCAAAATCTTTTATTTTGTGCCTCTGTTCTAGCTCATGAGGAAGTAGTAGCTAATTCATGATTTTTTTTTAGTTGGACAAGCTTCACCCCGGGATTGCATGTATAATGTGTAAAACCATAATACGAGAAGGAACTGGCATTGAGTACGCCCGGCTTAAAAATAATATAACAAACAAACCCTCCTTCACGCTTTGTTCATGAGAAATCAGAAAACTTTGGCAGTGATAAACAAAGGAGAATAAGAGGATGTTATCGTCCTCGTGCGGGAGCCGTTTCTCGAAACTTGTCCAGCTCAAGAAGTAATTGGGTTACCTA
Source organism: Secale cereale (assembly GCA_902687465.1). Taxonomy (NCBI): domain Eukaryota; kingdom Viridiplantae; phylum Streptophyta; class Magnoliopsida; order Poales; family Poaceae; genus Secale; species Secale cereale. Next base: position 754,599,225 of record LR738713.1, on the reverse strand, counting down.
TTAGCATTCGTTGACAAATCGTGCACCTCTCAAAATTTGTTTTCATTCTGTTTGATTTAAGGATAGCACATGAGTTTTCCCTACTACCCTAGAGCAGGGCCTATCTTTTAATTTTAAGCTGAGTCAGTTACCCCTATTTCCTTCTATTTCTCAAAGAGAGCAGACGTTTGATGTTGATAAGGATTCATTCATATAAAGCTGCATTAAGATTTGTCATATCATATCCTTGTTGACATTATCATTCGATAAGTAAGTTGTTTGTCATGCCCGGCTAAGGCAAATATCTTCCTTTGTGTTAACACTTTCACTTCTTGCTTATTAACATGTAATTTTCAAAAAGCTTCAATTGATCTCATCAAAATATAAGAGCAAAAGTTAAAACTATTTGTTGTTCTTTGACCAAAGGACATGTTTGCCATGATATAATTAGTTTCCTTAGCCCTACTTTCGAATATAAGTGTTATCACTCTTTCATAAGGGCCTTATGAGTGAAGATTGCTGTTGAGGATATTTGAGTTGGTAAAGAAACTATGATGCTTCTTGTCCGTATTCTATTTATCGACACTTCACTCTCTAAACTTGTGGACAGGTTTACCGAGTTCATATTCGCTTGGGGACAAGCGAGGTCTAAGCTTGGGGGTGTTGATACGTCCAAAATGCATCACTATTTTGTATCATAATTTATCCCTATTCATTGATATATTTCACGTTATGATGATGTTCTTATGTTGTTTTGGTCTATTTTACACAGTTTGCAACTTTCCGATGCCAGAACAGCAGACGCAGGATTCAGCAGGAAAAAGTGGATGCTGAGTTGCTGAAGAAGAATACCTCCAAATTACCTGAAAATTGACGGGAGGTATTTTTTAGATGGATCACGAAGACACGCAAAAGGGGAGTCAGAGGGGGGCCACAGGGTGCCCAGGCGGCCTGGGGGCGCCCCCCCTGGCTGCGCCGGGGGGGCGCCTGGAGCCCCTGGCCCACCTCTGGTCGCCCCCTTTTGCATATATGTTCTCCGTTCTCCGAAAACCCTAGGCACGGGACTTTTTATGGAGTTCCGCCGCCGCTTCGAGGCGGAAACCTACAGAGAAGAAAAGGGCATCTCCGGCGGGCAGATTCCGCCGGGGAGATCACCTCTCGGAAGGGGAGATCGTCGCCATCGTCATCACCATCATCACGGGCATCATCGAGATCATCATCAACATCATCCCCAACACCAGCACCATCTCCATCTTCATCCAAATCTCATCTTACCATCGCAACTCGTGTTGTAACTCGTACTACCTATCCTCTCTACTCCATCGGTGTTGATTACTACTTTGTGGTGAATGCTATTGAGTTTTGTTGGAGAAATATTATTATGTCCAGATTGTTTATCACATATTTATCCCCACTGATCATGATCTCTTTTATGTCTTGTGAGTAGTTACCTTAGTTCTTGAGGACATGGGGAAAGTCTTGTTGTTAGTAGTCATATGCTGTTGAAGTAATATGTGTTGTTTGATACTTAAGTTGCGTTGTCATTCTACTAGTGGTGTTGTGTGAGTCGAACACCCAACACTTCGCCTTATTAAGGACCTAGGAGAATACATTGTGTATAAAGAATGCTTATGGTGGGTTGCCGGAGTGACAGAAACATGAACCCCAGTTCGCACGCTTTTGCATAAGGGAATAATGGATCCTCGATCGTATTGCTATGGTTAGGCTTTTGCCTTAAATTCTATCTTGTATTTGCGGATGCTTGCAAGGTGTTTAATCATAAGAGTGCATTCATCTTAGTCTAGAGAGTGCACTAGCATAGATCCACCCACCAACACTTATCAACACATAACATAGTATCGATACGGAATATGGCGAAAGCACATGACTACCTCTCCCGTGTGTCCTCAGGAACGCTTTAGTCTTTATAAGTTCAGTTGCTAGGCCTCTCCTTTGCTAAGAAAGGATTGGGCCACTTGTTACTCTCAGTACCCTTTACGTTACTTGCCTTTACATTCCTGTTGCTTATACCGAGAAAACCCCTAAAAGTTATCTTTCAGTGCTTGCAGTAATTTCTTGCTCAGAATCGCTTATCAATACCTTCTGCTCCTCGTTGGGTTCGACACTCTTACTTATCGAAAACGCTGCAATAGATCCCTTACGGTTGAGGGTCATCAACACCCAAACAACAAAATAAACCGCTCCATACAGTTCAGCAAAATAAGACATAAATAAAGATAAATGGCGATTTGAGAGGTACGCCATAGACCTACAAGCTGGGGATGACTACTGATCATCAGAACTCTTGCTGCTCCTAGCTTGAGAAGGATCAGCTACAAGCTTCTCCGTTGTGAGCTTCTCTGGAGCAATTTGCAGACGAGCTCCAATGCGCTGCAGGTCTTCAATCGCGCTGAGTGGTGGGAGCTCATGATCATTCGCAGAAGGAGCTTTGTTTCTATGTTTCTTAGGAGCAGGAGACTACAAACTCAGACCCTCCTTCTGAATCGGAGCTCGACGAAATCCATCCTTCAGAGCGCTAAGACGAGCGCTGCGACGAACTTCAGAAACCACCAAAGGCGTCGCTGCCTTGCATCCCCCCTTCCTAGGCATCTCCTTCCTGGCTGTGAACTGGAAAGACTCAGTGATGGGTTCTGATATGTCATCAAAACACAGTGCGCGAGCAACAGGTCTCTTTGATGGGCGAGCCACGCAAGGGGTGGGTGCTGTCTTCAGAGAAATCCAAAAATCAGATTCAGTATATGTAAGCTCCCAGGTGCTAAGATGAAGTATGATTGGCTCGAAGACAGGCCAAGAAACTGCCGTGGGTATCTCACAGACCCACATGAAAGGCATCATCCTTTCAAAACTGCGCTGCCATTGCATAACTGGGGGTAGCTCTGGCCCAAAGACTGTCAGAACCATTCCAATGTGCAGAGGGGGCTGCACCATAGGCGGTTGATACACCACAACATCAGCAACATGCTCTCCATTATTAACTGACACATCAGACATTTGTAGGATCATATACTCCTGAGACTGATTATCCTCAATTTGGTTCTCCTGAACCTTCTCCTGGTTGTGTCACATCCCTAGTTAGCACTTGCATTAGGACTAGCTAGAGTGTGCATCATGTCTACTTATCAAAGAAACTTGAAATGGGAATGATAGAAACCCCAGCACCCCTCTCCTAACAACTAGGGTTTGATAAAATCTTTTCCAATGTACCCAAAATGCCCTTCAAAAATGTTCATCATTTCTGCCTTGGTCTTAAACCTCTGCCAAAAATGGTGCACAATTTTCTAGGACCTCTAAGGTCTTTGGATTAAATCATATGGTATTTGTATTTGGGCATTTAAATGCTATAAAATATTTTAAATTCTCAAATAATCATAAACTATAATGTTCCATACTGTTCATATTATATACAGTGGGCATGATTAGTTTTATGAGTTATAAAAATGTTCTGGCATTTTTATTAATTAAACAAAGTTGCAAAACAAATGAAACAGAAAAGAAATAGGAAAAAAAGAAAGAGAGAGAAAGAACTTACCTGAGCCCAGCACTGTTGCAGGCCGGCCCAGCCCACCAGCCCCGCTTCTGTCGCCTTCCTCCTCGCGCCAGAAGGCAGCGCGCGTGGCCACCGCGCGCCAGCACGCACCCGGCCACCTCCACCCTACTTGCCTGCCTCCCCGACGACCTGGACGTCTCCTAGCGTCGCCACGCAGCTGCCCCGACCCCTCTCTCATTTCCCCTCGTCCTCATCGCCTTCCCCTGGCTCTCTTCCTCTCATCACCGAGCCGCCCGTCGCCGCCGCTCGCCGTTGCCGCACCTAGAGCCTCCCCCTCGTCCCGTGAGAGTGTCCATAAGGTTCGCCGCGACGCCCTCTTCCTCCTCGCTGAGCCACGGATCGCCGGGAGCCCTGCAACGCCTTCACGCCGTCGTCCCCAACCTCGGATCGCCGGAGCTCCTCGCCGTCGATTAAGAAGCTGCAGAGCGTCCCCGACCTCTCCGTCGAGCTCGCTAGCACCGCTGTGAGCCCCTACGCCAAATCCCTCCTTCCTCCGCTTCGTTTGCGCCGTGTAGCTGCTGCTCTGTTGATCACCGAAACCCGCCGCCGCCGTGCTTGCCGCCGGTGATGCTCCGGTGACCATTTGGTCATGGACACACGTCCATCTCGCTCGCCGCAGCACGTAGATGAGCTAGGTGCCACGCACGCATCGTCTAGGCCACCGTAGCCGCGTCTCCACACACGCCCGAACGCCGGCCGCCGCTATCGAGCTCGTTGCCGTCGCCTCCGGCCACCACAGGCCCGGCGACCACCACCATTCGACGCGCATCGGCGAGGGCTCTCCAACGCGCCCAACCGCGGCTCGAACCGTGCTCTGTGGGCGTTTTCCGAAGCACGCCACCGTGTTTGGCCTCGCCGGCGTCACTTCGCCGGCGAGTTTGACTCGTTTGACCGGGGGGTTGACCACCCCTGGGTCACTGACGTGTGGGCCACCCCTTCCCTAATTAGCTAGTTTAATTAAGTAATTGTTAATTAAATCAGTTAATTAGTTTAGTCACTGACCCGTGGGCCCAGGCCCCACTGACAGCTAATTAGTTCCTAGCTTAACACTAATTAACTTTGTTAATTAGCTGTGACACTGACATGCCGGGCCCACATGTCATGTTTGACTGGACCAGCGCCCTGTTGACTGGCTGACGTCAGCATGATGTCATGCTGACGCAGTAAAGGTTTTTCTGGGATTTTTAGATTTAAAAATAATTCAGAAAATTCCAGAAAATGCCTAAACTTCTAAAAATCATATAAAATCAACCGTAGCTCAGATGGAAATAATTTATATATGAAAAATGATCAGAAAAATCCAATCTTTCCAATGGCATTGGTTTCATGCATGTTTGAGCAAGTTAACCTTGCTGTATACATTAAAACATGATAATGCACTTATTTAAATAATAGCTAAAGTGCCAATTTGAATCTTTGATTCAAATAGGCTCAAACCCTTCTGGTTTTAGTTGCATTAGCCAAATCACATGCATCTTGCCATGTCATGAGCATGCATCATATTGTTGCATTTGTTTGTTTAATGATTGTATCGCCGGTATTCTCCGTGTTAGGTCCTGCTCCCGAGGATACTGCTGCGTATCCAGTTGAAGAGCAGTACCCGACAACCACTTTGTCAGGCAAGCAATCATTGATCATTCCGATACAAACCCATCTTCTCGCTCCTGCTCTCTTTTACTGCATTAAGGCAACAGCGTGTGAACTGCTACTTGCTGCGGTAGTTGAACCCTATTCCCTTGCATGACCTGTCATTGCCACAGTAAATAGTTGAAACCCACTAGCATGTGTAGGAGTTGATTGAGCCATCTGATGTGTGATCCACCATGCTATTTGTTTATGTTGCATGCTATGCTTAGAGTTGTGTCAGGTCTGGTTCATCTGGGTGATGGATCAGAGTGAAATGACCATACCGATAAAGAGAAGGAAGTGTGGAATACGCTTGGTAAAGGTATCGATGAAAGGCCATGTAGGAGTACATGGTGGGTTGTTTCATTGGAATCGTCCATAGGACCCGATATCTGTATATGTGGTTCAAGTTACAGCTACTACCACACATTGGGATCCTTAATTGACCCTCTCGGCTTATTAATTACCCTCGATCTCTGTCCAGGAGTTGCAACTAGTTTCTGGTGTTTATAGCTTACTGGAGGTCGTGCACAGCGCTGACCCTCGGGGTGGGTTGTGATGCGACAGGTTCGTGGCACGGTGTACCGGTTGCCCGTTTGGTGACTCGGGAACCCTGTACACATCGTTTGGGGCAGTGAGCGACACCCCGGCCGGATCTCCTCACGGATGGAACCCAAATAGGCGGTAACCTGGACGAGAGACTTGAGTAGTTAGTCAGGTCGTGGCCGACACCCACGCTGGGCTTCCGCTTGAAGGTTGCCGAGTACACGTCGAGTAAACGGCGATAAGTGGTGGGAGCGTCTGTGAAGAGGTACACCCCTGCAGGGTTATCAATCTATTCGAATAGCCGTTGTTCGCGGTACGAACTACTTGGTTACTCTTACAGTTCATAGACAAGTTGATGGATACTACTAAAAGCCTCAAGATAAGCGTGAGTGCCGTGGATGGCCCTTCCGTAGGATGACGGAAGAGGATCCTCGGTATTGTATTGATGTGGTGAGTAGAGGACTCGTGTTCGTAATAACATCTTGCAATCCGTTGAGAGTTGTAGTATAGGTTAGCCAAGAGTCAAAGATGGCTTTCTGCTATGAACTCCACTACCCCCCTTTGATAATGTTGCATGTATGATAGGTTCTGTGGTAAGACTTGCTGAGTACCATTGTACTCATGTTTGCTTAATAACTGTTGCAGAGGAGAACCCTGCCCCTGCTGATGGGTTCTACATAGACGTTGACGTCGACGAGTAGCTTGACACCCAGACGGAGATCTGGAGCTTGTGATGGGCCTTGTAGATAGTCAGGCTACACCAAGCCTGTTTTATTTTCTAAGTTGTCTGTACTCAGACATGTAGCTTCCGCTTGTGCTTGTATGACTGTATGACTTGAGTGTTGGGTCATGTGACCCCTACCTGTATGGATATGTTATGTATGGCTCTTGGAGCCTCTTAAATAAAGTACTTCGAGTCATAGAGTTCTCTTGTGATGCAATGTTGTATTTGCACATATTGAGCATATTGTGTGTATGATTGAAATGCTTGGTATGTGTGGGATCCGACACCTAGTTGTTTTCCTTTGGTAGCCTATCTTACAGGGAAATGCCTCCTAGTGATTCCAATGAGCCTTGGTAGCTTGCTACTGCTCGGAACACGTAGGCTGGCTGGCATGTGTCCTTCTTCGTTCCTGTGTCTGTCCCTTAGGGGAAATGTCACGCGTTGTTCCTTTAAGTCCATGTAGCTTGCTACGACTTGGGTTCACACGTTGATGACCGACACGTTCGTTGCTGGGTCATGGATGCCTGTCTCTGTAATTTAGTGCCACTTTTGGTTTATAACTAGCCATGTCGGCCCGGGTTCTCTGTCGTATGGATGCTAGCGACACTGTCATATACGTGTGCCAAAATGCGCAAACGGTCCCGGGCCAGGTAAGGTGGCACCCGTGGGGTTACCGTGCGTGAGGCCGCAAAGTGATATGACGTGTTACAGCTAGATCAGTGTGACTTAGGATCGGGGTCCTGACAGCGTTGGCATCAGAGCTGGACTGCCTGTAGGTTTAGCAAGCCAAACTGGTCGATGTTGAGTCTAGAAAAATTCTTAGTTATATGTAGGGGAATTGATTGTGGAAGGGAACGTAAGGCTCTTTTTACTCCTTTACCTTATGCCCTTCTGATCTCAGTCAGTCTATTCTTTCTACGGGGATTTAGGACTAGGCCTCTTATCATTACTAGGTTCACGTGTTACTAATCCGTAGACTCTTAGGATTGTTGGTTTCAAGCCTCAGTTCAGTTTCTATCCTTTTTAGTATGATGATTGTTGGACCCGGAACCTTGATATGGAATTGTTGAGTGGCTATGCTATCATTTGTATGATGTCTCAAATCTTTGTTTGAGCATTTACAATTGTTATGCTGCCCGATTTCTTCCAGAAACACTAATGCCTTTGCATTACTTCGTGTTTCAGATGTCTGGCCGCACCCCTCACCAAGTGGTTCGTTTGACTCGGTGCATTAATGTGCCCGGTCACACGGCCATGCTAGTCCGTGTGCTGACTGAGACCGGTTATCGCTGGTATCCAGAGTACACCGTGGAGGAACAGTACTGGGATTTCAATCAGAGTCAGTATTTCTGCACAGTCCGGATATACCCCTCATATCCCGGAGCTAACGACCCCATCCATTGGTCTTATGGACTCGGGGTTACCATCGAGATGGCAGTGCAGGATGCCGCCTATTCGATGATGACCATTCTCCGGGCTAGGCATGCCCTGTTGCTGAACACTGAGTTCTGTTACATGCCAGCCTCACTTCCCAGAGAAGAAGGCTATTACACTGGTCTGTATACTGATGCTGCTCATGAAGAGCCACTGCTTCATACTACTGTTCAGATGCTGGAGGATAGGGACCGTGAGGTCCGTGCCCTCCGAATGGAGCTGTATAACACTCGAGCTGCCCACTGGACTACTTTGACACGGCTTGCACCTGCTGTGCACGCCGGATATCTGGACATGCGGGATTTGTACCCTGTGCGGACTCGTCTGCCTGATCGCATGGATTGGCGTGACGTTGGGGGTATTACACCTCCACGTGGGCGTCGGTTACCACCAGCATTGGGACCGAGGCCACATCCATGTCCCTATGGTCCACAGCCTTCGAGTGCTCGCGAGTTTCAAGATCCGTCTGTTCCACTTCCAGGCTATGGTGGTAATCTTTACGAAGATTACTACGGGAATGTCTGAGCTAGACCGTGGCAGTAGTAGTATTGTAGTAAGTTGTATTTCCACAGTCCTGCGCACCTTGTGGAATATGACTTAGTGTGTACTGAGTTCCGGAGGTGTAGTTAAATAATGTATAGGAGCTTGGAATGCCTCTGATGGGATGTATCGTCTTTCACCGCAGTTGTACTTTAGCCTTGGCTTGTACTAAACTATGTATGGTGTGTATGACCACTGGTGTATATATAGCAGTTTCTATATTACCATGTCGTACGGATGAACATCTCTGCATTCCGTGTCATCCATTACATTCTGCACTTCTATGTCAAATTTTTGCCATCCTTGTCTAAACCGTTGTTTTGTTATCTTAGGATGGTCAACACTCGCAACACTCCTGCTGCTCAGGAGCAGGGTGAGGCTAGTGGGGCTAGAGATGGGAATCTGCCCCAGCCACCCTCCTTGGCGGAAGTTATGCTCGAGGCAGAACAGAACAAGAGAGAGACCAACCGTCAGCTGGAACGCATAGAGCAGAACACTGGGTTCCGTCAGAGGAATGACGTGGTGCCAATCAATGACTTTATCAAGATGTGTCCACCGAAGTTCCATCACTCCACTGAACCTCTGGATGCGGATGACTGGCTACGTAGTATCACCCACAAGCTACACTCTGCCCGTGTGGCCGAAGCTGACAAGGTTACCTACGCCGCCTACCATCTTGAGGGCCCTGCCAGTCTTTGGTGGGAAAACTTTGAAGCTATGCGTCCTGCTGGCCAAATCACTACTTGGGTTGAGTTCAGTGAGGCATTCCGTGAACATCACATCCCGGAAGGTCTCATGGATCGCAAGCGGGAGGAATTCTGCAATTTCACCCAGGGCCGGTTAACTGTGGATGGCTATAGTCGCGAGTTTGGCAACTTGGCACGCTATGCACGTGAGGAAGTATCCACCGATGCCAAGAAACAGGCGAGGTTCCGCAAGGGACTCAGCCCTGAACTCCGCCGAGATCTACGTCTGCACGAGTGCACTTCCTTCCAGAAGTTGGTAAACAAGGCTATCAGTGCTAAAACGGGCCAGACCGACTTCGAGGCCACACGCAAGCATCCTCGAGATTTTGGTTCCTCATCCGGCTCTGGCTCTCACAAGCGCCGTGTGTGGGTTCCTAACACTGCTCTGCCACCCAAGTACACACCGAGGCCATCCTATGAGGCACCTCGCCCAACTCAACAGTTTGCACCTGCTAAGACCTATGGAGGACCACCTTCCAACTTTGCTCCACGCACTAGCACTGTGACATGTTTCAAGTGTGGAGAACCAGGGCACTACATGCGTGAGTGTCCCCAGAACCAACCAGGAAAACCCGTTGGCCGTGGTAAGCCAACCGGCAAGGTGAATTATGTCAAGCCAATCCCCACTGCATGTGGTCATGTCAACTATGTCTCTGCTGAGGAAGCTTATGAGGATCCTAACGTCGTCCTTGGTACACTTCTCGTTAACTGCCATCTGGCATCTGTTCTTTTCGATACTGGAGCATCCCATTCGTTCATATCTGAGAGCTATGCTCGAATGCACAACATGACTTTTTTGTGACATGCCTACTTCCATGGTTATTCAAACTCCTGGTTCAAAGTGGCAAACCTCTAGGGTAAGCCATGGAAATGAAATCCTTGTCGATAGACTTGTTTTCCTAGCATCTCTAATCGCTCTCAAGTCCTCGGACATAAACATCATTTTGGGAATGGATTGGATGACAACTCATTACGCCAAGATTGATTGCTATACTAGGATCGTTCAACTTACACACCCATCCGGCAAGATAGTCAATGTCTTGACCCGAATGGCTGAGCGTCAGCTCTACTCTCTTAATGCCAGCCCTCTACCAGAACTCGAAGATATCCCGGTAGTCCGTGACTTTCCGGATGTTTTTCCAGAAGAACTGCCAGGAATTCCACCTGACAGAGATGTCGAGTTCGTGATAGATCTTATCCTTGGAACTGTCCCAATCTCTAGGAGACCTTATAAGATGGCACCACTAGAATTAGCTGAGCTAAAGAAACAACTCGATGAGTCCTTGCAAAAAGGTTTCATCCGTCCTAGTTCTTCCCCTTGGGCTTGCCCCGTCCTCTTCGTCAAGAAGAAGGATGGAACGGAGCGGATGGTTGTAGATTACCGACCTGTCAATCTGGTCACCATAAAGAACAAGTATCCGCTCCCCAGGATCAACGACCTGTATGATCAGCTCGCTGGATCCTCAGTCTTCTCTAAGATGGATTTGAGGTTGGGTTACCATCAAATCAAAATCAAGAATGGGGACATCCCTAAAACGGCTTTTGTTACTCGTTATGGCCAATATGAGTACACCGTCATGTCCTTCGGGTTAACCAATGCCCCAACTACCTTTTCCCGGCTAATGAATTCTATATTCATGGAGTACTTGGATAAATTCGTCGTGGTATACCTCGATGATATACTCATTTACTCCAAGAACAAGAAAGATCATGCCGAGCATTTAAGGCTGGTATTGACGAAACTTCGAGAGCACCGCCTTTATGCCAAATTCTCTAAATGTGAATTTTGGTTGCTGGAAGTAACCTATCTAGGTCATGTGATCTCTGGCAAGGGTATTGCTGTCAATCCCGAGCGAGTTCAAGCCATCCTTGATTGGACTCCCCCTGAATCGGTCAAGCAAGTTAGGAGTTTTCTTGGCTTAGCGAGCTATTGCCGACGCTTCGTCGAGAATTTCTCCAAGGTTGCTAAACCTCTAACTGAACTCCTCAAGAAAGATAAAAAGTTTGAGTGGACCCCACAATGCGAGTCCAGTTTTCAGGAACTGAAAAGGCGCCTGACATCTGCACCTGTACTGGTACCACCAGATTTTTCCAAGGATTTTATAATCTATTGCGACGCCTCGCGACAAGGACTAGGTTGCATACTCATGCAAGATCGTCAAGTGATTGCATACGCATCTCGACAGTTGCGTCCACATGAGGATAACTATCCTACTCATGATCTAGAGCTTGCAGCTGTAGTCCATGCACTCAAAACATGGCGACATTACCTCCTTGGTAATCGCTGTGAAATCTTCACTGATCATCAAAGTTTGAAGTATATCTTCACCCAACCGGATCTAAATCTCAGGCAAAGACGTTGGGTTGAGTTGCTCACAGACTACGACTTAGGAATCACTTATACCCCTGGAAAGGCCAATGTCATGGCTGATGCGCTAAGTCGTAAGTCTTATTGTAACAACTTGATGTTACAACAAGGGAAACCACTTCTCCACGAGGAATTTCGTAAGCTTAACCTTCACATTGTTCCTCGAGGATTCCTTTCCACCTTGGTGGCGAAACCTACCCTTATGGATCAAGTTATAGCTGCCCAGAAGCGTGATAAAGGTATATCCCGACTCCAAGAGAGCATTGCTAGCGGACTCGCTAAAAGTTTCTCTATGGATGATCGAGGTGTTGTTTTCTTTGAGAACGGTGTAGTGGTTCCCAAGAACCACCATCTACGGCAGTTAATCCTTAAGGAGGCTCATGAATCTCCTCTCACCATTCATCCCGGTAGTACCAAAATGTATCAGGACCTACGTCAGAGATTCTGGTGGACTAGGATGAAGAGAGAAATCGCTCAATTCATTGCTAACTGCGACGTTTGTCGTCGAGTTAAAGCATAGCATCAACGGCCTGCTGGCACCCTTCAACCTTTAGCTATTCCTGAATGGAAATGGGACAAAGTCGGTGTGGACTTCATTACCGGGTTTCCCAGGACCAGGAAAGGGAATAATGCTATCTTCGTCGTTATCGACCGCCTCTCTAAAGTAGCTCATTTCCTGCCTATTCGAGAGAGTATTACCACTAGCCAGCTAGCAGACTTGTATGTCTCTCGGATAGTATCACTTCATGGTGTGCCATTGGAGATTAACTCAGACCGTGGAAGTCTTTTCACTTCACGATTTTGGGAAAGTTTCCGGAATGCTATGGGAACTCATCTCTCTTTCAGTACTGCCTTCCATCCCCAGTCAAGTGGTCAAGTGGAACGAGTCAATCAAATTCTGGTAGACATGCTTCGAGCCTCTGTCATCTCTTTCGGTATGGATTGGGAGAAGTGTCTTCCATTTGCCGAATTCGCTTATAACAATAGCTATCAAGCCAGCCTGGGTAAAGCCCCCTTCGAAGTTCTATATGGACGAAGGTGTCGAACACCTCTTAACTGGTCAGAAACCGGGGAAAGACAATTCTTTGGCCCGGATATGATCCAGGAAGCAGAAGAGCAAGTTCGCTCGTTCGTGAGAGATTGAAAACAGCCCAGTCTCGCCAGAAGAGCCAATATGATAGTCATCATAAGGCTGTGACTTTTGAAGTCGGCAATAAGGCTTACCTTCGGGTTACTCCTCTTAAGGGAACCCATCGCTTCGGTATCAAAGGCAAATTGGCCCCTCGTTACATCGGTCCCTTTCGCATTCTTGCCAAACGAGGAGAAGTTGCCTACCAATTGGAACTACCTCCGCACCTATCCAGAGTTCATGACGTGTTCCACGTTTCTCAACTCAGGCGTTGCTTCTCGGATCCTATCCGCGTAGTGGACCACGAAACGCTTGATCTCCAGGATAATCTCACATATCGAGAATACCCCGTTCGTATTCTTGATCAAACCGAGCGCACCACTCGACGCCACAATATCAAGTTTCTCAAGGTTCAATGGTCACATCATTCCGATAGTGAAGCTACTTGGGAAAGGGAGGATCGTCTTCGACTTGAGTACCCCACCCTCGTTCCGGAGGAACCCGAATCTCAGGACACGATTCTTTTAAGTGGGGGTGAGTTGTCACATCCCTAGTTAGCGATTGCATTAGGACTAGCTAGAGTGTGCATCATGTCTACTTATCAAAGAAACTTGAAATGGGAATGACAGAAACCCCAGCACCCCTCTCCTAACAACTAGGGTTTGATAAAATCTTTTCCAATGTACCCAAAATGCCCTTCAAAAATGTTCATCATTTCTGCCGTGGTCTTAAACCTCTGCCAAAAATGGTGCACAATTTTCTAGGACCTCTAAGGTCTTTGGATTAAATCATATGGTATTTGTATTTGGGCATTTAAATGCTATAAAATATTTTAAATGCTCAAATAATCATAAACTATAATGTTCCATATTGTTCATATTATATACAGTGGGCATGATTAGTTTTATGAGTTATAAAAATGTTCTGGCATTTTTATTAATTAAACAAAGTTGCAAAACAAATGAAACAGAAAAGAAATAGGAAAAAAGGAAAGAGAGAGAAAGAACTTACCTGAGCCCTGCACTGTTGCAGGCCGGCCCAGCCCACCAGCCTCGCTTCTGTCGCCTTCCTCCTCGCGCCAGAAGGCAGCGCGCGTGGCCACCGCGCGCCGGCACGCGCCCGGCCACCTCCACCCTGCTTGCCTGTCTCCCCGACGGCCTGGACGTCTCCTGGCGTCGCCACGCAGCTACCCCGACCCCTCTCTCATTTCCCCTCGTCCTCATCGCCTTCCCCTGGCTCTCTCCCTCTCATCACCGAGCCGCCCGTCGCCGCCGCTCACCGTTGCCGCACCTAGAGCCTCAACCTCGTCCCGTGAGAGTGTCCAGAAGGTTCGCCGCGACGCCCTCTTCCTCCTCGCTGAGCCACAGATAGTCGGGAGCCCTGCAACGCCTTCACGCCGTCGTCCCCAACCTCGGATCGCCGGAGCTCCTCGCTGTCGATTAAGAAGCTGCAGAGCGTCCCCGACCTCTCCGTCGAGCTCGCTAGCACCGCTGTGAGCCCCTACGCCAAATCCCTCCTTCCTCTGCTTCGTTTGCGCCGTGTAGCTGCTGCTCCGTTGATCACCGAAACCCGTCGCCGCCGTGCTTGCCGCCGGTGATGCTCCGGTGACCATTTGGTCACGGACACACGTCCATCTCGCTCGCCGCAGCACGTAGATGAGCTAGGTGCCACGCACGCATCGTCTAGGCCACCGTAGCCGTGTCTCCACACACGCCCGAACGTCGGCCGCCGTTGTCGAGCTCGTTGCCGTCACCTCCGGCCACCACAGGCCCGGCGACCACCACCATTCGACGCGCATCGGCGAGGGCTCTCCAACGCGCCCAACCGCGGCTCGAACCGTGCTCTGTGGGCGTTTTCCGAAGCACGCCGCCGTGTTTGGCCTCGCCGGCGTCACTTCGCCGGCGAGTTTGACTCGTTTGACCGGGGGGTTGACCACCCCTGGGTCACTGACGTGTGGGCCACCCCTTCCCTAGTTAGCTAGTTTAATTAAGTAATTGTTAATTAAATCAGTTAATTAGTTTAGTCACTGACCCGTGGGCCCAGGCCCCACTGACAGCTAATTAGTTCCTAGCTTAACACTAATTAACTTTGTTAATTAGCTGTGACACTGACATGCCGGGCCCACATGTCATGTTTGACTGGACCAGCGCCCTGTTGACTGGCTGACGTCAGCATGATGTCATGCTGACGCAGTAAAGTTTTTTCTGGGATTTTTAGATTTAAAAATAATTCAGAAAATTCCAGAAAATGCCTAAACTTCTAAAAATCATATAAAATCAACCGTAGCTCAGATGGAAATAATTTATATATGAAAAATGATCAGAAAAATCCAATCTTTCCAATGGCATTGGTTTCATGCATGTTTGAGCAAGTTAACCTTGCTGTATACATTAAAACATGATAATGCACTTATTTAAATAATAGCTAAAGTGCCAATTTGAATCTTTGATTCAAATAGGCTCAAACCCTTCTGGTTTTAGTTGCATTAGCCAAATCACATGCATCTTGCCATGTCATGAGCATGCATCATATTGTTGCATTTGTTTGTTTAATGATTGTATCGCCGGTATTCTCCGTGTTAGGTCCTGCTCCCGAGGATACTGCTGCGTATCCAGTTGAAGAGCAGTACCCGACAACCACTTTGTCAGGCAAGCAATCATTGATCATTCCGATACAAACCCATCTTCTCGCACCTGCTCTCTTTTACTGCATTAAGGCAACAGCGTGTGAACTACTACTTGCTGCGGTAGTTGAACCCTATTCCCTTGCATGACCTGTCATTGCCACAGTAAATAGTTGAAACCCACTAGCATGTGTAGGAGTTGATTGAGCCATGTGATGTGTGATCAACCATGCTATTTGTTTATGTTGCATGCTATGCTTAGAGTTGTGTCAGGTCTGGTTCATCTGGGTGATGGATCAGAGTGAAATGACCATACCGATAAAGAGAAGGAAGTGTGGAATACGCTTGGTAAAGGTATCGATGAAAGGCCATGTAGGAGTACATGGTGGGTTGTTTCATCGGAATCGTCCATAGGACCCGAGATCTGTATGTGTGGTTCAAGTTACGGCTACTACCACACATTGGGATCCTTAATTGACCCTCTTGGCTTATTAATTACCCTCGATCTCTGTCCAGGAGTTGCAACTAGTTTCTGGTGTTTATAGCTTACTGGAGGTCGTGCACAGCGCTGACCCTCGGGGTGGGTTGTGATGCGACAGGTACGTGGCACGGTGTACCGGTTGCCCGTTTGGTGACTCGGGAACCCTGTACACATCGTTTGGGGCCGTGAGCGACACCCCGGCCGGATCTCCCCACGGATGGAACCCAAATAGGCGATAACCTGGACGAGAGACTTGAGTAGTTAGTCAGGTCGTGGCCGACACCCACGCTGGGCTTCCGCTTGAAGGTTGCCGAGTACACGTCGAGTAAACGGCGATAAGTGGTGGGAGCGTGTGTGAAGAGGTACACCCCTGTAGGGTTATCAATCTATTCGAATAGTCGTTGTTCGCGGTACGGACTACTTGGTTACTCTTACAGTTCATAGACAAGTTGATGGATACTACTAAAAGCCTCAAGATAAGCGTGAGTGCCGTGGATGGCCCTTCCGTAGGATGACGGAAGAGGATCCTCGGTATTGTATTGATGTGGTGAGTAGAGGACTCGTGTTCTTAATAACATCTTGCAATCCGTTGAGAGTTGTAGTATAGGTTAGCCAAGAGTCAAAGCTGGCTTTCTGCTATGAACTCCACTACCCCCCTTTGATAATGTTGCATGTATGATAGGTTTTGTGGTAACACTTGCTGAGTACCTTTGTACTCATGTTTGCTTAATAACTGTTGCAGAGGAGAACCCTGCCCCTGCTGATGGGTTCTACATAGACGTTGACGTCGACGAGTAGCTTGACACCGAGATGGAGATCTGGAGCTTGTGAAGGGCCTTGTAGATAGTCAGGCTACACCAAGCCTGTTTTATTTTCTAAGTTGTCTGTACTCAGACATGTAGCTTCCGCTTGTGCTTGTATGACTGTATGACTTGAGTGTTGGGTCATGTGACCCCTACCTGTATGGATATGTTATGTATGGCTCTTGGAGCCTCTTAAATAAAGTACTTTGTGTCATAGAGTTCTGTTGTGATGCAATGTTGTATTTGCACATATTGAGCATATTGTGTGTATGATTGAAATGCTTGGTATGTGTGGGATCCGACACCTAGTTGTTTTCCTTTGGTAGCCTATCTTACAGGGAAATGCCTCCTAGTGATTCCAATGAGCCTTGGTAGCTTGCTACTGCTCGGAACACGTAGGCTGGCTGGCATGTGTCCTTCTTCGTTCCTGTGTCTGTCCCTTAGGGGAAATGTCACGCGTTGTTCCTTTAAGTCCATGTAGCTTGCTACGACTTGGGTTCATACGTTGATGACCGACACGTTCGTTGCTGGGTCTTGGATGCCTGTCTCTGTAATTTAGTGCCACTTTTGGTTTATAACTAGCCATGTCGGCTTGGGTTCTCTGTCATATGGATGCTAGCGACACTGTCATATACGTGTGCCAAAATGCGCAAATGGTCCCGGGCCAGGTAAGGTGGCACCCGTGGGGTTACCGTGCGTGAGGCCGCAAAGTGATATGACGTGTTACAGCTAGATCGGTGTGACTTAGGATCGGGGTCCTGACTGGTTGTCTAAAGGTTGTTCATGAAAACCCTGTTGTTGAACATGTTCAGGTGGGGGAACATCATTCCAACCTAGTTCAGGAAACTCGGGCATGACCCAGTTGTGATTATCAAACATCAAGTGTCCAGGGAGGGGGTGAGGGTTGCCATTGAAGGGCATGGGATCCTCATCAGCAGGCAAGACATCAGCAAATTCCGCAGACAAACTATAAACTGGGGTTGTCCATGAAATTCTTGCACCTCCAAAATCCGAGTATTCACGATAAACCACATCACGCGGTACTAAAGAAGGCGCCGGGAAGGAAAGATATGCCAGAGTACGTACTAGCATAGGGTCATCTTTTTGCCAGTGATGAAAACGGCCAAAAGTGCGAATTGCATCAGCAATATATGATGTTCGTCTGTAGTCTAGAGGGATACCAACTAGCATAATCCAACCCCGACAAAACCCTTGGACAGCTCGGTAATTAATACCCTCATCATGGGGTACAAAGCGCACAAACCTATCGTTTCCAAGATTTAACGATGGATGATCCACCAGGGCTTGTCTAGCAACAGCACTATGAAAGCGAAAGATGCCAACCCACTGGATCCACGGTTGGGCATCTAGTACTGCGCGCCCGAGATTGTTGATGACAAAATCACTAACCAGGTTGCGGTAGATGAGGACTTCTTCTTGAAGAGGAGCCGGCTTGACAATGGCAATGGCGTAGGCCTCATTCTGCCGGTCAGGTGCCACTGCCGGAGAGCAGAAGGTGCGTGGTAGGCGCAAGGGGCCCCCGTCGATGATGTCGAAGCCCGGCGGGAGGAACTCCATAGGGTCGAGCTGGAAGTTGGCCATGGAAAGTGGCGGAGATGGCTGAGCGGTGGTGGTTGCTAGAGGAGGCGAGGTGGACGGTGGCGGCGAGGTAGGCTGTGGTGGAGTAAAGGGTGGTGGCTCGATAGGCAATGGCGGAGGCGACGGGGCGGCAGGCATGATGGGACTGGGCAAGGACCCAAGTAGGCTAGCTAGGAGGGAAATCGAGGCGGCGGGTGATAATATATCCTCTGACCGGACTTGGGACTCCGAACTGACCCGCGGGACCCACTTGTAAGTTGGTGAAGGTGCAGAGCCGGTGTAGCCTTTCGCCCTGTGTCCCAGACGAAAATAGTTGCGACAGCGAATTTGCTTTGTGCACGAGTTAGTTGTGTGCTTCATCGAAAGACAATTCCTGCATTTCCAGACTTGGAATACCATATCATCAATAAAATCATTAACCCTAACAGAATCTGTATCTAAAACCAGCAGATTATTGTCCAAAGAATCCTGGGGTGAATTTGCAAAAGGAGCAGGGGTAGCCAAATTTAACTGAGCCTCATCCGAAAAAACTTGGGCCGTAGGGATGCACCGATCCACTGCATCATGATGGGCCAACGAAACATGTTGAGCTGCGGCGGGCGGTGCAACCAAAGGAGAAGTTGCGACATCTTGGGGAGCAAGCAAATCCTTTTCCAATTCGGTATGATCCGATCCTGAAATGACGGCCCTGATTTTTGTGGGTACGTTGATGGTTCCAAACGAGATGGGTGGCGTCGCCACCGTCCATTGAAGATTGATCGCCGGCGGCGAGGAGATGATGACTCTTTCGTGTGGATTCACATCATAGCCTGCCTCAGCAACTGTGTCAACACACATTTGAGTAGCTGGGTAGCGATAGCCCCGACAAGCTGTGTGTTGCTAAAAAGTGGCAAAAGATAGTTTTTTCCCCGAAGAAGATCCCGAACGAAGAGAGGATTTAGTGGGAGGTTTATGCATAGCAAGGAGACCAAGAGTAGCACGCTTTTTAGAGGGACTAACAATAATCCACTCAGCATCACACTCTTTTTTCCAGATCGCAAATTCACGTTTCCAGTTAGGACCACCATGTCCCCAGAGATGAAAATAGCATTTGAATTGCATGCATGCAAAAGAACGCAGCTGAAGAATATAGAGGCCAACTTTCTTGCAGGAGACGCAGAAAGAAAATACCTTGTCCTTGATGTGAAGAACCATGAGATCAATTGCAGAACCTCCTAGGGCTGATTCCAAAGCAGCCACCATAGAATCTTCATCAAGATAGAATATATGCCTTCCGAAAGACACCACCATAGTGAAATGGCCCGTGTCATCCGTGGGATGGATAGTCTTCCCACAAGAGTTGAAAACCCTAGATGCAAAGGTGGAGCCTGGCAAGAAATCCAGACCCAAAGTTGATCCACCAGAAGAACCCATAGGAGATGGGTATAGACGTGTAGATCAGAGCACGCCGAAGCAGATGAGTGGAAGAGATCCAGGAATCACTGGCTAGAGATGATGATCGCCGGAGAACCTAGGTCACGGGTGGGAGGGGTGGGTGGGTGAGAGGACGCCATCTCACCGCTGGATGAGATGTAATTTTTTTTATTAATACTTTTTGTTGCATCTAATATTTTTTTAGAAAATGAATATGAATACGAAACGGTAATAAATTTTTATAAAAACAGTAATAATTTTTTTAAATATCATCAGATTTTTTATTTGAAAATATTTATGAATCTAAAAAAATATCATCAAATTTGTTATTTTAAAATATAATCAAAATTTTTTTTGAAAATATAATCAAATTTGTTTTTTTAGTTGCATTCATTTGTGACGGTGGAGCGGGGGTCGTCGGCGGTGGTGGAGCGGGGGAGGGTGCGGGGGGTGCTCGGCGGCGAGGGGGATCTGGCAAGGGGGATCTGGTGAGGGGGGATAGCGATCGAGATGGAGGGGGATCGAGATCGAGTGTCCTCATGAATATTCAATATTTTTTCATGAATTCAAAAAGTGCCCATGAAATTTAAAAATATTCATGATAGTTCAAAAAGTGCCCATGAAATACAATCGAGAAATGAAGACTACCATTTAAATACAATCGATCTTAGCTAGCTAGCTATCTGTTCACAATCTTCTTGCCCTTCTTTTTTGCAAATGGAGTTCTTCTGTGGAACGGACGTCCTTTAGGTAGGGTGGTCCTGCTTCTTCTTGTGGTGTATGCTGCTACTTCATCGTCGTCGTCATGTTCCATCTTCGGGTCGCCGTACTTGTCGAAGTCTTGCTCATTGGCGACTCCATCCATTCTGATGATCTTCCTTTTGCCTCTCCTCACGACAACACGACTGGGCTTTGACGGGTCGGTAATGAAGAAGCATTGGTCCACTTGGGAAGCCAGTACCCATGGCACATTTTTCGCGGTGACATTTGCGCCTGCGGTCTTGGATTTGGCTTCGGGTATAACCATGGTGGTGAAATACCGGTCCTCTTTTAGGACGCTCTTGGCCCATCTGACACGGAACATCGGGACCTTCTCTCCAGCGTAGCTCAGCTCCCAGATCTCCTCGACCCTTCCGTAGTATCTGTCCTTGTCGTTGCCGATGTAGGATTCCATTGTTACCCCGGAGTTCTGATAACCATCGCTCTTCATGTCCTTGTCCTTGGTGTAGAATGTGTAGCCATTGATATCGTACACCTCATAGGTCATCAGGTTGTGCTCGTCGCCCTGTTACAAGGCGAATATGAGTTGTTCTTCCGCGGAAGAATCATCATGTAAAGGGTACAACAGAAGCTTTTGCTTGAACCAACGCATGAAACATGAGTTGTGCTCTTTGATTATATCTCCGTCCGTCCTCTGTTGGCCTCGATCATTGTACGTCTTCTCAATAAAGGTTTTGTGCTCTACCACCCAAGGATCGACCATGTCTATGTGTTATAGCGCGACTAGGTTTGCTCTTTCAAAGTCGGCGAGTCGACCCTCGAAGTCGACATGCATTTCACGGCGACCCTCGCGGTGACCCCATCCAGCGAGCCAGCGAGACATGCAATCTTTCCAATTTGTCAACAGCTCGTCTATTTCCTCGCCGCTCCTCGTACACGGGCGTCTTCAGGGTTCGGTTTCACCATCGAACAGACCCTTGCGTTTCCTCCACGGGTCATGGTCACGAAGCCACCTTCGATGTCCCATGAACACGGTTTTCTAAGACCCGGGATCTCTATCTAGCTGGCGATACGTTGTGTAATCCATGCACCTGACGCATCTAGAAAATCCGTGGACCACCTGCCCCGCGAGATATCCGTAACCGAGATAGTCGTGCACCGTCGTGAGTAGGGCGACTCTCATAGGGAAATATTCCTTCTCTGCAGCGTCCCACGTATTGGCTGGCGTTTTCCACAGCGTGTCTAGCTCCTCTTTCAGCAGCCCTAGATACAGATTGATGTCATTCCCTGGTAATTTCGGCCCTTCAATTAGCATACTCATGTGAATGTACTTCCTCTTCATGCACAACCAGGGGGAAGGTTGTACATCCACACAAACACAGGTCAGGTGCTATGTGTGCTTCTCTGGCTGCCAAACGGATTGACTCCATCGGTGCTCATGCCCAGCACGATGTTCCTTGGATCGTTCCCAAATTCTAGGTCTTCGAAGTTCAATGCTTGCCACTGGCTCGCATCCTTAGGGTAACTCAGCATCTTGTCTTTTTTATTTATCTCCGGATCATTTCCGTCATCTTCTCGTTTCTTCTCCTCCCTATCCGCGTGCCAACGCAGGAGCTTTGCTACCTTAGGGTCCGCGAAATACCGCTGCAGACGAGGAGTGATCGGAAAGTATGACACCACTTTTTGAGGAGCTTTCTTCCGCTTCTTGTATCAAGTGATGCCGCACACCGGACATATGGTAGACTCTGCGTGCTCGTCCCAATAAATGATGCAATTGTTCATGCACACATGGTATTTCACGTGCGGTTAATCCAGAGGACACACGATTTTCTTCGCCTCCTCGAAACTGGTCAGGAACTTGTTCCCCTTGGGAAGACGTTCATGCCATAATGACATGTTCTCGTCGAAGCATGCGTCGGTCATTTTGTGTTTTACCTTCATCTCCAAAGCCATGAGCGTTACTTTCAGGCGGGTATCCTCGGGCCTGCATCCTTCATACAATGGAGTACCTGCGTCTATCTCAAGTTGATACAGCTTGGCTTTCTCTCGGGCGGCAGCTCTTGCGTTATCCATCTGCTTGAGAAGCAGCTCTTGAATATGAGGGTCCTGCACCCAGCCACCATCGTCGTCTACTCCGGCATCTTCATCTAGATCATGATCATGCCCTTCGTCTTGATCTTCCTCATATCATGTCTGGCATCTTCTACATGATGACTGTGTACAGCATCACCGTCGTGATCATGTCCTGGAGATTCTTCATCTTCTCGCCCGCCCTCGCCGCGGTGGTTGTCATGCTGCCCTTCCTCATTTCTTGCCCGGCCATGGACGACTTCATAGCCATCTTCATCACCTTGCCACCGATAGCCAACCATGAAACCACGCAAGAGCAGGTGGTCCCGCACCTCCCGGAATCCGGGTCCGCGATAAGGCTCTTCAGCATGCATCTTCGACACGGACATCTTATCTCCGTCTCGTTCTTTTGATGCATCTCGGCATTCGCGGAGCTCAAAAACCTATTCACGATGCCTTCGGTCATCGTGCGGACCATGGTCACCTGCGGGGTAGAGCAAAACGATATTTTAGAACCAAGAAAAAAATTGGCATGACTTTCCCTAAAAATAGGACCAAAAAGAATGCATAGTGCCCAAATTCTCGCCGAAACGGAAATGAATCAACATTTCGGCAAAATATTGGCAACTATCGCATTTCAAATACCGGTACGTGCAAACACAAACATATATGCAACACCACAAACATATGCAACACCACAAACATACATGGATCTAGCTAGGCCATAAAAAGTGCATGTGTAGGGTTGTTGGAGCTCGAGGGAGAAAAAATGTAGATCTACAACATAAAGATAGCTTTCCCCCCTTACTTACCTATCAAAAAGGTAATTTAACCACTTAATTTTGATGAATCCATGGTGCAAATGAGGTGAGGAGGAGGAGGCAGCCGACACAAGCTTGGAGGAGGAGGTGGCGAGAATGAAGTAGGGAAAGTGAGTGTGTAGGTGTGGCTGTCCAAAATATCTAGCTGGTCCCAGGTTACTAATGGTGCACCACTCACAAATGCGCCATTAGTAACCCTGGTTACTAATGGCGCACCAGCTTGAGGTGCGCCATTAGTAGTTTTGTAATATATATATATATATATATATATATATATATATATATATATATATATATATATATATATATATATATACACTATTCTGATCACAACATATACTTCCTGAGATACGCGCCTGAACTTCCCTCTGTACGAACCCGAACTTCAGGCTATCTTCGCAACCGTGGCTCTCCGCGCGAATTTTTCTACTTAGTCGCGTTCTATGTGATGTAAGTGTAATCTTCAAACGGTTTTTAGCAACTAAATATTCTTTTTAAATAGAAATCTCGCTCATGGGTGGATTTTGCTCTCGGGTCGTGATGAACTCGCGTTTTTTGCAATTTTACTGCTTGAGTTGCACGGCTGAACTACCCTCTGAACTAGGTTGAACTTCGGCCAACATCGCCCAAACGGGGCTCGTGATAAACCGTTGGAAAGCTATGGACACCAGTATCACGATCCAACTTAAATTTTTGACAAAATGTAAGCGGTTTAAGAGCAGTTTTGAAAACCGTTTTTCTTCACACACAAAACATGAATTGTATTTTCGATCTCATTTCTAAACCGTTTATCGGAATACGGCATATAATATGTCGTTGGAAAGCTGCTGCAAAACCGCTCCTTTCACAGGTTGAAAGTTTTCTCTAATTCCCTATGGTTAAAATGTTATTTGGGAAAACGTAAAATTTCACAAACCGAATAACCGAGTTCGTATTTTTGCGGTAATTTCTAAAGTACTAATCCAATTAGGGCATATTATATGGCATTGGAAAGCTTATGAAAATGCGCTACTTTTTCATGTTGAAAGTTTTTTCTAATTTTGAACGGTTTAAGTGTAATCTAGAAAACGGTACAAGTCCTACCGAGTTCGTTTTTTCGAGTTAATTTTTTAACCGCGCGTCCGAATGCAGCAAGTGATATGGCATTGGAAATCTTGAACAAATGCCAAACTTTTTTGTATGTATTGTTTCTCCTAATTCTCTACAGTTTTAAGTCAGTTTCGAAAATGCCAAAAACATATTTTCGCTGTATTTTCTACAAACTTTGTCGGAATGCGGCAAAAAATATTGCATTGAAAAGCTATGGAAAATGCGGAACTTTTTCATGTTGACGATTTTCTCTGATTCTCAGCCGTTTTCAAGTAATTGCGAAAATGGCGAGATCATTTTTCTGCCTTCATCGCGAGACAAATTCGTCGAAAATGCATCACGTGAAGTACTTGAACTTCTGCGGCTGTTCTACTTGAACTTCACTATGTTTTTTGACGTGATGTTTTTCTCCCGTAACTCCCAAACCACTTACCGGAATTGAGCAAATGATATACCGATGGAAAGCTGTTGAAAATACGCAACTTTTTCGTGTTGATCATTTTTCCATATTCGCAACGGTTCAAAATATTTTTTTGAATGCATAAAAATGTGCTTTAAACGTTATAGATAAAACTTTTAAACCATTGATCGGAATGTGGCATATAATATATCGTTGGAAAGCTTATGAATACGGGCAACTTTTTCATGTAGACATGTGTTACAAATTCATTGTTGTTTGAGAGCAGTTTTAAAAATGGCAAAAATGACTTTTTTTCCTGTTTTTTACATGTAATTGAAGGTCGGACGTCTCGCACTATAGATCTTGACCTTCAGCCGGAGGAGCACGTGAACTTCTTGCCGCAAACCTTGTAAGCTCTTTGTTTTCTATTCATATATTCTTACGTGAAACGCATTCCGTGTAGTAGTTGAACTTCTCGCTTTTTTCATCTTGAACTTCTGTCACGTATTTTTGTTCAACCTCTCTCACAAGAATTTTGAATTTTTCTCGGACCGAGTACTTGAACTTCTAGAAACAAAACTTTTACCATTTGCTTTTCCATTCTCTTTTTTTCACACAAATGTACATCGTGTAGTACGTGAACTTCTCTCGGTTACGCGAAAATATCTGAGTTTTTTATAGCTATTGAACGGCTCCACCTTTTTTATTTGAACTTCATTGTGTATTTTTACAAATGTCAAAATTGGAGGTTTTTAAAAACATCGAACTTCTTCGTTATATCCGCGGCAGAGAATATGAACTTTGCATCCATATTTTTTTGTCTTAAAGAAATGCTCACTTTTTTTTCTTCAAATTTTGAGCTTCTATGCTCTATTTTTTTGTTTTTTACATGTAATTGAAGGTCGGACATCTCACACTATAGATCTTGACCTTCAGCCGGAGGAGCACGTGAACTTCTTGCCGCAAACCTTGTAAGCTCTTTGTTTTCTATTCATATATTCTTACGTGAAACGATTCCGTGTAGTAGTTGAACTTCTCGTTGTTTTCATCTTGAACTTATGTCACGTATTTTTGCTCAACCTCTCTCACAAGAATTTGAATTTTCTCGGACCGAGTACTTGAACTTCTAGAAACAAAACTTTTACCCTTTGCTTTTTGATTCTCTTTTTTTCACACAAATGCACATCGTGTAGTACGTGAACTTCTCTCGGTTACGCGAAAATATCTGAGTTTTTTATAGCTATTGAACCGCTCCACCTTTTTTATTTGAACTTCATTGTGTATTTTTAGAAATGTGAAAATTGGAGGTTTTTAAAAACATCTACTTCTTCGTTATATCCGCGGCAGAGAATATGAACTTCGCATCCATATTTTTTTTGTCTTCAAGAAATGCTCACTTTTTTTCTTCAAATTTTGAGCTTCTATGCTCTATTTTTTTTATTTATTACATGTAATTGAAGGTCGGACGTCTCGCACTATAAATCTTGACCTTCAGCCGGAGGAGCACGTGAACTTCTTGCCGCAAACCTTGTAAGCTCTTTGTTTTCTATTCATATATTCTTACGTGAAACGCATTCCGTGTAGTAGTTGAACTTCTTGCTGTATTCATCTTGAACTTCTGTCACGTATTTTTGTTCAACCTCTCTCACAAGAATTTTGAATTTTTCTCGGACCGAGTACTTGAACTTCTAGAAACAAAACTTTTACCCTTTGCTTTTCCATTCTCTTTTTTCACACAAATGCACATCGTGTAGTACGTGAACTTCTCTCGGTTACGCGAAAATATCTGAGTTTTTTATAGCTATTGAACCGCTCCACCTTTTTTATTTGAACTTCATTGTGTATTTATAGAAATGTGAAAATTGGAGGTTTTTAAAAACATCGAACTTCTTCGTTATATCCCCGGCAGAGAATATGAACTTCGCATCCATATTTTTTTGTCTTCAAGAAATGCTCACTTTTTTCTTCAAATTTTGAGCTTCTATGCTCTATTTTTTTGTTTTTTACATGTAATTGAAGGTCGGACGTCTCGCACTAGGGATCTTGAACTTCACCGGGAGGAGCACGTGAATTTCTTCAAACAAACCTTTTAAGCTCTTTGTTTTCTATTCATATATTCTTACGTGAAACGCATTCCGTGTAGTAGTTGAACTTCTCGTTGTATTCATCTTGAACTTCTGTCACGTATTTTTGTTCAACCTCTCTCACAAGAATTTTGAATTTTTATTTTTATTTTTGAGCTTCTTTGTGTGTGTTTTAGAAATGAGAAAATTGGAGTTTCGTTAGAAACATTGAACTTCTTCGTTATTTTGAATAGAACATATTGGTATTATTCTTTTAGTACTAAAAAACTGAGTTTTCAAATAACTATCAAACTGCTCTCCTTTTTAAAATTGAACTTCTTGGTTTAATTCTTCAGTAATGAGAAAAAAGTAAGTTTTTAATATGCATTGAACTCCTCCATTTTTAAAAATTGAACTTCTTGTCTTTATTCTTTTGTATCGGAGAAAATCTAAGATTTTTATAAACATCAAACAACTTCTAAAGGACTTCTTGGTGTTATTCATTAGTAAAGGGAAAAGTGCTAGCTATGTAATAAACATCGACCCGCTCACTTATTTCAATTTGAACCTCTAGATCTTTAAAAAGAAACAAGGGAAGATCCATGTTACAAACTTTTTAAATTGCTCATTTTTATTTGAGCTTCTTGGTTTTGGAATAAACATTTTGAACTTCTATGTTATTTAAAATGTGCCAGTGAATGACAGATAACCCTCAACCGTAAGGGATCGAGATAGTCTTCGCGGGTAAGAATAACCCAATTTATAGATTCGACACACGGGGAGCCAAAGAGTATTTATAAGCTTTGACAGTTGAGTTTTCAATTCAACCGCACCTGAAATATACTTACTTGCAACAAAAGATAAGTGGTAACGGTGATATGATAGTGATAGTGGTGACAGCAAAAGTAAACAGAAAAAGTAACAACTAATAACCAGCAGGATTGAAACACTGTAGGCTAGGGAGATGGATGGTTGGGCGCTGCATGGATGAGATACATCATGAATCTAACTTGGGGCAAGGCACACAGAAAAGTAATGATCATATAGGCAAATATCAAACATTAGGCATGTATCCCACAGGTAGTTGTACGTGCTTGCAATAAGAACTTGCACAACATCTTTTGTCCTACCATCCCGCTACGAACGGGGCCAAAAGGAACTTATGGAGATTAAGGTACTCCTGTCAAAGAGCACCGGAACAAAGCAATAAACTCAATGGATACATGGAATCCTCAAATTATGGACCATCCCCTTTGGTGTCCCAAGCTGTCACCTTTGGGATCGCCGGTTCCGGACCATAATAGGTGCAAACAACTCATAGATAGGATCAAGAACACAAATATATTCATGCAAACACATAGGGTTCAGATCTGAAAACATGGCACTCGGGCCCTAAGTGACAAGCATTAAGAGCAACAAGTTGAAGCAAAGATGATAAACACCAAAGTAGATGATAGGCAACATGCCCCCAACAATCTGATAAACTATTACATGATCTAACTCATCCAATCCCTACCATCCCCTTTGCCTGCAGCAGGGAATTACTCACACATGGAAGGAGAAGTCATGGAGGGAGGATGGAGTGGTGATGATGATGACAATGGCGACGATCTCCCCTCTCCGGAGGCCAAATCAGCCTCCAGATTAGCCCTCCCGAAGAAGAACAGAGGGTGGCGGCGGCTCCGCGACGGAAACTGGAAAAACTACTTCTGTTCTGGGGTTTTCTCGCCACGGGGATAAATAGGAGCCAAGGTAGGGCATCAGAGGGGGGAGGACCCTCCCAGGCGGCCTCCCGGCGTGGCCAGGGGTGGGGCCGCGCCAGCAGGGCGCCTGGGGCCCCCCTGGTTGCCCTCTGGCCCCACTTCTGGCACAATGGCCCTTCGGGTGCGTGGATTTTCTGTGATTTTTCTTGGAATTTTCTGAGACACCTATAAATCCGTTTTCCTGCACACAATAAAACCATACAGGCAGCTCTGCTGAAAACAGCGTCAGTCCGGGTTAGTTTAGTTCAAATCATGCAAGAATGAGGGCAAAACAATAGCAAAAGTGTTTGGAAAAGTAGATACGTTTGAGACGTATCAACTCCCCCAAGCTTAGCATATTGCTTGTCCTCAAGCAATTCAGTTCAACGAACTAGACACGACAAAGAAAACTTTGACAAACTCTTTTGCTTCATTAGATGTATATAAGCATGTACTACGAAAAGAGTCTAGCAAGTATTGAAACAATGCTATGAAGACAATGCACGAAGCAATCCTTCTTTCAAGTGACCAATCACAAATAACTAAAAGTAAATAATATGCTACTGAAAATCAAGACAAGATTACATTGCACATAGCTTGAACATACTAGAGTGGTATCTCGCTAGCCTCCATGAGTGAAGCAAAACATAAATGCAGAAACTCCTCCAGAGTTTTAAAGGAGACTAGAGCTAAGAATTTCAGAATAAATAATACCACAAGCATGCAGAAGACAATGTAATACTTTGGGACAATGCACATTACACTCAGAATGACAATTATGCTCTCCTAGTTGCTGCTTTGAAGAAAGAAGGTGGAGACTCTCGAACCGTGGAATTTGATGGCGAGGTCGAAAACCCGTGGTTGGAAGCAAAGACTAAACATGTACCAGAGCTCTTGGTTTTGAAAACAGAGGTAAAAATGATTTTGGGAGGTGCATATTTCGTCAACGAATGCTAGTAGACAACCCAATCACTTCTTATGCTAGACATGTTTCAAGGAACGGCTCCCAAGATGGGGACGATCACATCCCCTTAATCTCCTTTGTTTATCACTACCAAAGTTTTCTGATTTCTCATAAACAAAGTGTGAAGGAGGGTTTGTTGGTTGTGATTATCTTTTGTGAGCTGGGCGCACTCATGCCAGTCCCTCCTCGTATAAGGGGTTTGCAGATTAGACATGCAACCCCGGGATAAAACATGTCCAACACAAGAAGATCATGAATTACCTACTACTTCCTCATGAGCTAAAACAGAGGCACAAAACAGGAGTAAATTTGAATAAATTCGAGATGGTACAAGAAAGTCTTCGTTAGGATGGCCGGTAAATACCACATAGGAAGGTATGTGTAGGATCGAAAGTATGTCTAGAGGGGGGGGTGATTAGACTACTTGTAAATATAAAAATTCTGCCTTTTGATCATGAACAGTTTTTGGCAGTTTCACAATTATGATCAAGACAAGTATCACCCTACACATGCAATTCTAGAGTATAAGCAGCGGAAAGTAAATTGCACATGTAGTAAAGAGAGGTGGAGAAGATCAAACGCAATTTGGAGACGCGGAGATTTTTCTCGTGGTTCCGATAGGTAGTGCTATCGTACATCCACGTTGATGGAGACTTCAACCCACGGAGGGTAACGGCTGCGCGAGTCCACGGAGGGCTCCACCCACGAAGGGTCCACGAAGAAGCAACCTTGTCTATTCCATCATGGCCTACGCCCACGGAGGACTAGCCTTACTCGGGGTAGATCTTCACGAAGTAGGCGATCTCCTTGCCCTTACAAACTTCTTGGTTCAACTCCACATCTCGATGACGGAGGCTCCCAAGCGACACCTAACCAATCTAGGAGGCACCACCCTCCAAAAGGTAATAGATGTTGTAGATGATGATGAACTCCTTGCTCTTGTGCTTCAAATGATAATCTCCCCAACACTCAACTCTCCTCACTGATATGGCTGTGGTGGAAGAAAGGATTGAGTGGAAAGCAACTTGGGAAGGTTAGAAATCAAGTTGCATATGGTAGGAATGGAGCAACTTGATCTCAACACAAGGGTAGGTAGTTCTCTTCTCAGAAAGTGTAAGGTAGGAGTGGTAGTTCTTTCTGATGGCTCTCTCCACGAATGAAGAGGGGGTGGAGGGGTATATATAGCCTCCACACAAAATCCAACCGTTACACACATAATTGAGCAATCTCGGTGAGACCAAAGTGGAAACTCGGTCAGACCGAAAGTTCAAATATAGTGAACGTTGGGGTTTTCGGTGGGACCAAAAATACCATCTCGGTTGGTCCGATTTGAGTCAAAGACAGGAACTTGCCAGTTTCGGTGGGACCGAAAATGCAATCTCGGTGAGACCGAATTGAGCCAAGACAGGTGCTTGCCAATTTCGGTGAGACCGAAAATGCAATCTCGGTTATTCCGATATGATGACAAACGGTTACAGAAGGTTGGCAGCCTGTATTTCGGTGAGACCGATCTCAAACTCGGATTGACCGATTTGTCTAGGGTTTGGCTTATGGCTGAGGTGGTTCATCTCGGTGGGACTGAGTTTGGAAAATCGGTTTGTCCGAGATTACTTATGAGTGTGTATAGTAGTGAAAGTTGCTGATAGTTGAAGGAGATATATCACTAAGCACTTGAGCAACCAGATCATCAACACAACCTCATCCCCTTTTAATAGTATTGGCTTTTCCTATGGACTCAATGTGATCTTGGATCACTAAACCAAAAATGGAGTCTTGAGCTTTTGCCAATGCTTGCCTTAGCATTTTGAGGGGTCCACTTCTTCAGTCATTGCCATACCCATATCACTGAACTTCTCTGAAATGATTCTCAAGTAACTATTAGTTCAATGATATATATGTTGTTATTAATTACCAAAACCACCCGGGGATTAGTTGCACTTTCAATCTCCCCCTTTTTGGTAATTGATGACAACATATAGATCAAAGCTTCGACAAAAGATATAATCAATGAAAAATATCGTCGCTTTGAGAAGTATGTGATAAACAAGAGCTCCCCCTAAATTTGTGCATTATTTAAAATTTGCGTTTGAATGCAAATGCACAATCGATTAGGATTATGGGTCACTCTTCCATGTCACATACATCTTGGTGGAGCGCACAAAATGATAAGAATGAATAACATGCACCCAATCACCAAGACAAGAGTAAATGATCATACAAGATAGGAAAAGCATATGATAAGCATTAAGCACACATTAAAGCATAGTATGACCAAGCACTCATTAAGGTAGCATCAAACGTAGTATCAAGCACACTGAAAGTTTCAAGAACCAAAAGAACCAAATGTATCTCAAAGAAACCGGCAAAAGAACGAAAGAGCACTCTCTCTCTCGAAGCCCTATGATCTATACAATTTCTCCCCCTTTGGCAACAAGTTACCAAAAAGTTTGAAAAAGCATAGAGCTAAGCGTCACTGTGGGCTCTGCTGGCGGCTCCCGTCTGGGTAGATGTCGGAGTAGATATGACGGCATCGGCGAAGACTTCAGCTGATGTCTGCGCTGGAGGAGTGGATACTGGAGCTGTGGCTGGAGTGACTGCTGGAGCTGTAGGAGGTGCTGAAGTGGTAGTCCTGGAGTTAGTCACTGGGATAGCAGCTGATCGGGATCCTCTGGGAACCGGAGCAGTCTGGCGATGAGAGTCCTGGACTAGGTCATCCTGCATGAGCTCTCCCTTGTCCTGCCTTGCTTCCTCCATGTCTGCCTCAAGCTTGTTGACGGTCACCTGAAGTTCAGTCGGCTTCACGTCCAGAGCGTGGACCTTCTCGTCAACAATCCTTTCCAAGCTTTCCTGAGATTGTTCAATGCTGGCCAGGCGTTGTTCAATCCTCTGGGTAGCTTCAAGAATCTGCTCTCCGAAGCTCTTTGGTTTAGCTGCTGCTGCTGCTGCCTCTTTATCAGCTTTGGCTTTCTTAGCAGCTTCAATCTTGGCTTGACCTTCAACCGAAGTTGGATCCTCCTCGTCCATCACAACAATGTTATCTTCATGCTCTGGCTGCAGTGGTAAGTGCTTCCTATCCAACAGGAATTTGCCCGTGCCAAAATTGGCATTGATAAGCATCTGAATCTGCGGGGCAAATCCACATGACCTCTTCTGGTCAGCTGCAGTCCTCTTAATGGTCTCTACCATTAAGTCCATCACCTTGAAAGGTGCCTTCTCATCAAGTATGTGCAGCATGTTGATAGAATAGCCTCGGATCATGCGATGGTCTCCAGACTTGGGCATCAAGGTATGCCTCAGAATAGTGTTAGTAGTAGGTAGACCTGCCTGGAGATAGTACACTGAGCCAAGCTTCCACCCTTCCAAATCTGCTGCGGGGATCTCCTTGTACATGTTCTTCATGGAATCATGGTTCTTCTTAGGAATCCCATAGACATCAATGTCGTCCTCTCTTTGCACTGGAGCATTCAGAAGTTCTGCCCATTCTTCAACA
Source organism: Secale cereale (assembly GCA_902687465.1). Taxonomy (NCBI): domain Eukaryota; kingdom Viridiplantae; phylum Streptophyta; class Magnoliopsida; order Poales; family Poaceae; genus Secale; species Secale cereale. Next base: position 754,566,287 of record LR738713.1, on the reverse strand, counting down.
GACGAAGAAAACCTTTGACCTTCAGTCATCCAGGTGATCTTCCCATCAGGATAGAAGTGGGCTGTGGCGTAGAACTGCATAATCATCTCATCGTTCCAATCTGTCAGTTTCTGACCCACAAACTCATCAACTCCACATGCAGTGAAGCTCTCATGCACATGGGGTCTCGGTGCTCTTCACTGTCAATGTACTTCCAGTCAACGTATCTGGTATCTGCAACAATAGGCTTCTTGTCCATCAACACAGTCTCATAGAAGTCCTGCTGCTCTCTGGTGTGGAATCTGGGGTCCACAGCAGTCCTTCTCCTCACGGCATATGGATCAGACTGTCTCCATAGCCTGAGACCTCTATCTTTCCTTGCTTTCATATCCTCGGCTTGAGGATGAGCATCGTTGTGGAGTGGCAGTTTTGGACGGAGCTTCAGCAACACATGTTCTTCTTCATCAGACTCAGACGGTGGCATATCACCTTTATTCTTCTCAGAGGCTGGAATGTTCCTGGTTGTCCTCTTGGGCTTGGCAGAAGGCTTTGCTGGAGCTGCCTTAGCTTGAGCAGGCTTCTTGGGCTTAGAAGTGGCTTGAGCCCTAATTGCATCACCCATGAGTTTCTGCTTCTGAGGAGCAGGCTGGGGTGCTTCTTCTTCTTCTTCTTCAACTGCTGCTTCTGTATGAGGTTCAGCATACACTACCCTCTTCCTCTTGGAAGTTTTCTTCACTTTACTTGGGGCTGGCTCTCCCAAGTTTAGCTTCTTGGCAACAGCTGATTGCTTGACCTTGCTGGTGCCTTTCTTTGACTGCTGCCCTTGTTGCTCTTTGGCAACAACCTTTCTCTTGGGCTTGGAGGTTACTTCCTCAGCAATGAAGTCAGAGTCCTCATCATCAGAATTTCTCTGCTTTTTGGTTCTGGTGGCTGCAGGAGGCAAGCCACTAGGTGTACTCCTCTCACCATCATCAATAGGGCTACTAGCCTCAGGACTAGTATCTGCCTCAGGAATCTCTGCAAAAGGTGATTCTGACCTGTTCTGGCTGTCACTGGCATCTGACATGGCTGACAACCTGTGAATAGATAAGGTATAGGCAGAGTAGAAGAGTTATCACAAACAGCAGAGGTTTTTGCAAAAAATGAGTTCAAATCTTAGTTTTAAGTTTTCACAGAATGCATTTCGGTCAAACCGATTTTCAGTTTCGGTGAATCCGAAGTGTATAACAGAAACTTACACACCACTTTCGGTTGGACCGAAATGGGTTTCGGTCCTGCCGATACTCTAGGGTTTCACTAAAACCATACTTCGGTCACACCGATTTGCACAACTCGGTTAGACCGAAAGTGCAGTGCAATGGCCAGAGGCCGAATCGGTCACACCGAAAATTTAAAATCGGTTTCACCGAGATGTGTTCCGTGGAAACCTAAACCTAAGAATTTTGCTCGAAACTAGAAACGATCTGATGTTAAGGAATTTTTCAAACGTGGCCAGATGCAGGGCAAACCAATCGTGCAATGAATCAGATGGGGAGCACGAGAGGGATCGAGACTCACCCTAACTTGGTGGAGTCCCTCTACGGCGGCAACGGCGCGGAGGAGAAAACCGTTGACGGCGGCGGAGACCTGCGGCGAGGGCGCACAGGCGACGACGGCGACGATCCGGATATCAGGGCGACGGCAGCAGGGGACTTGGGGGCGAAAACGTTTGAAGGAAAAATCGCGCGCTGCCCTCAGTATTTATATCCCCTTGCTGTCGGTGGGACCGAGTTGAAAAACTCGGTGACACCGAGATGGATAACTGCTATGCAGTTACGCATATCGGTCACGCCGAGATTTAGAACTCGGTTTCACCGAGATGAAACCTAGATCAGTCTAAGCGTTTCGGTTGGACTGAGTGGGAGAAGTTGGTCTGACCGAAATTGACTTAGAAGGTTTTGGAAGTCAGCCTTAGACGGATCGGTGGCTCCGAGTGCTCCTCACTCGGAGGGTCCGAAAATGACTTGTTCAAAGTTTGTGATATAAGCATGAATAGAATTTGAGACAAGAAAGCATAGATAGCTAGGGAAGGTGCTTAGGCATTCTTGTCCATCCATTTGGCCAGAAAATCAAAACAACCAAAACAACAAATGGATGTCCTTGAATGGATAAAATCATGCATTCAACATGCTCACACAATAAGATAGAAAATGAAATATGTGTCAAACATGCACAACCAAAACTCTAGCTACTAGCACACAATTTGTCGATGACTAGGTCATCTTTATATGAGTATTTTGACTTAGGAGCCAAATGAGAACATTTGATCATAGGTCATACTCATCGTTTAAGCACAAGTGGGGTTACCACTTTTACATAAAGCATTGATGTGATCACATCATTTGGAGATGCTTTAGCTCAATTTTTAGAGCAAAGCTCCCCCTAGATGTGAGAACCCCTTTTAAAGGGTCAAACTAACCTTGGGTTGTCGTAGAAGACTTCATGTAGATGTTGAAGATGTGGATGCTCAATGTTGATGTAGATCATCAAGAGTTGGGAGCTATCCTTTGGATTAGGGCACTTTCAATACCTACATGGGTTAGTCCCACAAGGAACAAACAAGGATATCCATAGACATAGATTGAAGTTCACAATAGATGATGTCCATGAAAGCAATGATTACCTTGTCCCTTGACTTACCAACAAGAGGGTTTGTGACTCCATGAACTAGTGCATGATGTGGAAGTTGATTGCACAAGTTGCCATAATGAATGTGAGTGAAGTATGTTGGCGGAGTCACCCTCAAGAACCTTCTAGTTCTTCTTCTTTGGGATCCACATCATCTTGATGGGAATCCTTGGGGTTGTAGTTGAGCTTGACGAAGTAGAACTTGATGTGTCCTTGGGAACCCACTTGACCATGGCTTGAGGTGCTTCAATGAATGCATCAATCTCCTCTTGAAGCTTGTCCTTGGCTTTTAGCTTGTGGTCTTGTGGTGGAAGGTCATCTTGAGCTTGTTCCACATTGGAAGAAGTAGGATCATACTTCTCCTTTTGAGAAACAAACTGTGGAGTAGGGTATTGACCTTCTTCCCACTCAACACCTTCGGCGTTGAACTTTCGCTCAAAACCAATCCCTTGATTCTTCCGGTGCCTTCCTTGTTTGCGAACAATTTCCTCAAAGTTCTTGCTTCTGGCAAGACTCTTGTAGACACCTTTCTCTATGATTTCCTTCAATAAGCTATTTTCTTGCTCAAGTGTAACTTGGCTTGAAACATTGTTAGTGGAATCAAGAGAACTACTAGAAGCAACAATATTAGATTTAACATGGTTATTGTTACTACTAGAGGAAGAATTTTTCTTATGCTTGTCATGCTTAGTCTTAATAGGTGGCAAGAAATTAGACAAGAGAAGTCGTTTGGCAAGATATGAAGAACTCTTCTTTCGAAGATCGTCATTGATCGCTTTTAGAAACTCATGTTCTTGCTCTAGAGTGAGCTTATCGAAGCGTAGCTTCTCATGAGATCTTAGGAGCTCTCTATGATCTTCTTGAGTTGTTTCATGAGCTAACTTAAGAGTGTTTAGTTCTTTAGTTAGACGCTCAATCTCCTTCATAGCATTGTCATTCGACTCTTCTCGACTATAAAGACTACTAGCATTTTCATCGTTACTAAGCTCACTAGATTTATCATGCAAGAGCTCATCTTCACCAAGCAAGTCATCCTCATCACTATTGAAGTCAATGAATTCAGGGTGTGTTACCTTGGGGCCTTTAGCCATGAAGCATCTTCCAATTCCCTCATTTGGTGAATCAAATAAGTCGTAGGAGTTGGAGTTGGAGGATACGAGAGCAAGTCCGGCAACACCTTCATCTTGACTGTAGTCGGAGTCGGAGTGATAGCTTCCATCGGATTGATTGTCGGAGTCGGAGCCGGAGACCCATTCACCTACATGAGCTTGATGTCTTCTTCTTGTATAGCTCCTTGATGACTTGTCTTTCCTCTCCGAATCCTTGCTTCTCCGAGAGGGTCTTCGTTCATAACGATCATCTCTACTCCTTCTCTCTTTCCGAGGTGACTCATCTCTTGATCTTCTTCTTGGAGATTCTTCTCTTCTCTTGTGGGGAGCCGTACACTCATTTGAGAAGTGTCCGGGTCTTCCACAATTGTAGCAGTTTCGATCACGACTAGAAGATCTCTTTTCATCATATGATCTAGACTTTGAGCTTCTTTCTTTGCCTCTATTCTTGTAGAATTTGTTGAAGTTCTTAACCATTAGGCTTATCTCTTCATTGGAAATTAACTTGTCACTTGAGGTTGTGGGAGCATCACTTGTAGCTTTGTAAGCACCACTTGACTTGTTGTGAAGCTCTTCCTTATCCTTAAGTGTCATCTCATGAGCAACAATTCTTCCAATGACTTCAGTTGGCTTGAGAGTCTTGTAGTTTGTGAAAGCACATTTGCTCTCCGGGTGGTTTTGGTAATTAATGACAACATACTCTGTGGTTGGACTAATGCTTTTATCAAGTATGTTTCAGGAAATCCAATCACATTGGTATGGCAAAATGACTGAAGAAGTGGACCCCTCAAAATGCTAAGGCAAGCATTGGCAAAAGCTCAAGACTCCATTTTTGATTTAGTGATCCAAGATCACATTGAGTCCATAGGAAAAGCCAATACTATTAAAAGGGGATGAGGCTGTGTTGATGATCTGGTTGCTCAAGTGCTTAGTGATATATCTCCTTCAACTATCAGCACCTTTCACTACTATACACACTCATAAGTAATCTCGGACAAACCGATTCTTCCAACTCAGTCCCACCGAGATGAACCACTTCAGCCATATTCCAAACCCTAGAAAAAATCGGTCATTCCGAGTTTGAGATCGGTCTCACCGAAATCTGGACTGCCAACCTTCTGTAACCATTTGACATCATATCGGAATAACCGAGTTTGCATTATCGGTCTCACCGAGATTGGCAAGCTTCTGTCTTGGCTCAAATCGGTCTTACCGATATTGCATTTTCGGTCCCACCGAAACTGGCATGTTCCTATCTTTTCTCAAATCGGTCTAACCAAGTTTTCTTTCTCGGTCCCACCGAAAATCCCAACGTTCATATCTTTGCACTTTCGGTCTCACCGAGATGGTATTTTCGGTCCCACCGAAAACCCCAACGTTCACTATATTTGAACTTTCGGTCTGACCGAGTTTTCACTTCGGTCTCACCGAGATTGCTCAATTATGTGTGTAACGGTTGGATTTTGTGTGGAGGCTATATATACCCCTCCACCTCCTCTTCATTCGTGGAGAGAGCCATCAGAAAGTCTATCACTCCTACCATACACTTTCTGAGAAGAGAACTACCTACCCTTGTGTTGAGATCAAGTCATTCCATTCCTACCATATGAAACTTGATTTCTAGCCTTCCCAAGTTGCTTTCCACTCAAACCTTTCTTCCACCACAGCCATATCAGTGAGGAGAGTTGAGTGTTGGGGAGATTATCATTTGAAGCACAAGAGCAAGGAGTTCATCATCATCAACCACATCTATTACCTTTTGGAGGGTGGTGCCTCCTAGATTGGTTAGGTGTCGCTTGGGAGCCTCCGTCTTCGAGATGTGGAGTTGAACCAAGAAGTTTGTAAGGGCAAGGAGATCGCCTACTTCGTGAAGATCTACCCCGAGTAAGGCTAGTCCTCCGTGGGCGTAGGCCATGATGGAATAGACAAGGTTGCTTCTTTGTGGACCCTTCGTGGGTGGAGCCCTCCGTGGACTCGCGCAGCCGTTACCCTCCGTGGGTTGAAGTCTCCATCAACGTGGATGTACGATAGCACCACCTATCGGAACCACGACAAAAATCTCCGTGTCTCCAAACTGCGTTTGATCTTCTCCACCTCTCTTTACTACATGTGCAATTTACTTTCCGCTGCTTATACTCTAGAATTGCATGTGTAGGGTGATACTTGAATTGATCATAATTGTGAAACTGCCAAAAACTGTTCATGATCTAAAGGCAGAATTTTTATATTGTCAAGTAGTCTAATCCCCCCCCCCCTCTAGACTTACTTTCGATCCTAGACACTCTCACCTTCTTCGATCCCTCAATTGGTATCAAAGCTTTGGTCTCCATTGCTTTGGTTTACACACCATTGGAGGAAGATGGACGTGTCTACGTTTGGGAGTGTTAGTCATAGAGTGCCTATTCTTAATGGAGAGTCATATAACTCATGGAGGTTTGAAATGCTTAGTATCTTTAAGAAGTACAATTTGTGCAAATATATTGAGAACCCCTATGTGCCTCCATTTGATCCCTTGCACCCTACCATGGATGAAGAGCTTGATTTGCTTCGTAACCTTAGAACTGTAAATCTTATCATTAGAGGGTTACCCGATGAATTGCTTAATCTTGTTACAAACTTTGAGTGTGCCTATGCTATGTGGAAATTCTTGGAAGAACTTTATCCGGACTACTCTTTGAGAAGTCTTGATGAAATTCTACACAAGACTATTGAATTTGATAAGTTGCACCCCAATGATCCCAACTTTGATAAATGCTTCTTTGAGCTTCGTGATCTTATTAAAAAGAAGGGTGATCCCGGTCTTATCAATGTTTTAATTAGAAATGCTCTTGCATTGCATTCCGAAGATTATTGTCACATTGACCAAACTAATGCAAGTACTTATCAAATTGACCTAGGTGTTGATGATGAACAATCTATGGGTCAATATGATGATGAGCATGAGCAAGACGATGATTACTCCGATTTGGACACCGAGCTAGACAAAGTCATGAAGAGTCTCAATCTTATGGCAAATCTGAGAGACTACATGTCCGGCGGAAAAGAGTGGATTCTTGATAGTGGATGCACCGATCACATGACCGGAGACAAAGACATGTTTCGAGAGCTTGCAAAGAACGATGGTCCACGCAAGTATGTGACTTTTGGAGACAACTCCAAGGGTAAGGTACTTGGCCTTGGTAAGGTGGCCATATCTCATGATAGCTCTATTCAAAATGTCATGCTTGTAGAATCTCTTGGATACAATTTACTTTCCGTGTCTAGATTAGCTGACTTTGGATTCAACGTGCTATTCACCAAAGTAGATTGCCAAGTCTTTCGTCGTGATAATCAAAACATGGCTTTTACCGGTATCCGTAGAGGTGATCTATATATTGTTGATTTCACTAAGAAAGCCCAACCTAGAGCTTGTTTCATTGCTAAATCCTCTAAAGGTTGGTTATGGCATAGAAGGCTAGGACATGTTGGTATGCGTAATCTAGACAAGCTGATCAAAGGTGATCATATTCTTGGTGTTAAAGATGTTCTCTTTGACAAAGATAGACTTTGTAGTGCTTGTCAAGCAGGAAAACAAGTTGGTGGAAGTCATCCCGTGAAAAACATCATGACCACAAGGAGACCGCTTGAGCTTCTTCATATGGATCTCTTCGGTCCCAATGCTTACAAAAGCCTTGGTGGTAACTCCTTTGGTCTAGTTATAGTTGATGATTATTCCAGATTTACGTGGGTATTTTTCCTTGATGATAAATCGCAGGTTCAGAGAATCTTCAAGACCTTTGCCAGAAAGGCCCAAAATCAATTTGAGGTGAAGATCAAGAAAGTTCGGAGTGACAATGGAACGGAGTTCAAGAATGCCAATGTAGACTCTTTTCTCGATGAGGAAGGAATTCTACATGAGTTCTCGGCTACGTACACTCCTCAACAAAATGGAGTTGTTGAGAGGAAGAACCGAACGCTCATAGAGATGGCGAGAACGATGCTTGATGAATACAAGACACCGAAGCATTTTTGGGGAGAAGCGGTCGAGACAGCTTGTCATGCTATCAACAGGCTTTATCTTCATAAGCTCCTCGGCAAGACATCATACGAGCTCCTCACCGGTAACAAACCCCAAGTGGGATACTTTTGTGTCTTTGGTTCAAAATGCTATATCCTTGATAAGCATCGTCGGTCTAAATTTGCTCCTAAATCTCATGAAGGCTTTCTTCTTGGTTATGGATCGAACTCCCACACCTACCGTGTCTACAATAATTTCACCCGAAAGGTTGAAGAGACGGTAGATGTGAAGTTTGATGAATCTAATGGCTCGCAAGTAGAGCAAATGCCTATTGATGTAGGAGACAAGGATCCATCGGAAGCTATCCAAGACTTATCTATTGGAAAGATCCGTCCCATGGAAGTGAAAGAGAGTACCTCATCTACATATGTGGAGCCACCTACCTCACGGCGAGATGAACCTCAAGGCAACATGGAGGCCTCCACAAGTGGAACTCACCAAGATGAGGAAGTGCAACAAGAAGATCCACCACAACCTCCTTCTCCACCGCCTCAAGACAACACCAACAACAATGAAGAAGAAGAAGAGGAAGATGAAGATGATGAGGAAGCTCAGCCACAACATCAACAAAAGCTATCCCGAGTCCGAGCAAGAGTCAAGAAGAATCATCCCGTGGAACAAATGATGAACGACATCAACTCCGGGAGAATTACTCGCTCTAAAACTCGCTTAGCTAACTTTTGTGAGCACTACTCATTTATCTCTAGTATTGAACCTATGAAGGTAGAAGAAGCACTTGAAGACCCAGATTGGGTGAACGCTATGCACGAAGAACTACACAACTTCGAGAGGAACAAGGTGTGGACTTTGGTAGAGAAGCCCAAGGATGATCAAAACATCATTGGAACCAAATGGGTGTTTCGGAACAAGCAAGATGAAGATGGACAAGTCATCCGCAACAAGGCTCGTCTCGTAGCTCAAGGTTACACACAAGTCGAAGGTATGGACTATGGTGAGACCTATGCCCCCGTTGCTAGACTTGAGTCCATTCGCATTCTTCTTGCTTATGCCAATCACCATGATATTACTCTCTATCAAATGGATATCAAAAGTGCTTTCCTAAATGGTGAAATTGAGGAGGAAGTATTTGTGAAACAACCTCCCGGTTTTGTGAATCCCAAAAAGCCTAATCATGTTTACAAGTTACACAAAGCTCTTTATGGTCTTAAACAAGCTCCTAGAGCTTGGTACAAATGCTTAACTAGCTTTCTTCTTGAAAAAGGCTTTGAAATTGGAAAGATAGACTCAACGCTGTTCACGAAAAGGGTTAATGGTGAACTATTTGTGTGCCAAATATATGTTGATGATATTATCTTTGGTTCAACTAACCCCCATTTTAGCAAGAAGTTTGGACAGCTCATGTCGGAGAAGTATGAGATGTCCATGATGTGTGAACTCAAATTCTTCCTTGGGTTGCAAATCAAGCAATCTAAGGAGGGTACCTTTGTCTCACAAACAAAGTACACCAAGGATCTCTTCAAGAAGTTCAACATGCAAGAAAGCAAAGGTATGAGTACCCCCATGCCTACAAGTGGACACAATGACTTGACAAAAGATGGAGAACCCATTGATCAAAGGGTTTACCATTCTATGATTGGTTCTCTACTATATCTTTGTGCTTCTCGTCCTGACATAATGTTGAGTGTATGCATGTGTGCACGATATCAAGCAGCCCCTAAAGAATGTCATCTTAAAGCTGTTAAAAGGATAGTGAGATATTTGATACACACACCAAACTTTGGCATTTGGTATCCTAAGAGAGCTTCTTTCGATCTTGTTGGCTATTCCGACTCGGACTATGCCGGTGACAAGGTTGATAGAAAGTCAACTTTGGGTACATGTCAATTCCTTGGTCGATCCCTTGTATCTTGGTCCTCCAAGAAACAAAATTCGGTATCTTTATCCACTGCTGAAGCGGAATATATTGCTGCTGGTTCGTGTTGTGTTCAATTGTTATGGATGACACAAACGCTTAAGGATTATGGGATACATGTGAGACGTGTTCCCTTGCTTTGTGACAATGAGAGTGCAATTAAAATTGGACACAATCCAGTGCAACACTCTCGAACAAAGCATATTGAAGTTCGTCACCATTTTATTCGTGATCATATTGCCAAGGGTGATATTAATCTTAAGCATGTTCGTACTGACAAACAACTTGCTGATATCTTTACAAAACCTCTTGATGAGAAGGTGTTTTGTCGCTTAAGGAGTGAGTTGAACATCATTGATGCTTCAAACTTGGAGTGATAACTCCATTGATGCATGCAAGGCATGAGCCCTCTTGACTAATCCTTGATATTTCTCTTATGATGATGATCATATGTCTTGGACACATTTGCCTCCTTGTATTGCATCTAACTCTTTGCAGGTACTTGGATGATCTACATTCCACAAGATTACCACACACTCAAATCATGAGTAATCTTGTCATTGACCAAGTATCTAGCCCTTTGGGATGTTGAGTTCAAGGAACAAAATTCCACATATCCTTTTTGACATCTTATACATCTAGTATTTCACTCTTGTCATCTTGGATATCCTTGAGTATTTCCTTGCTTGCCTAACCCATGTAGGAAGATGAACTACACAAGTAGAAATGGCGCTCCAACTTCACATTCAATGAGCACCTACATCGAGCTTACCTACATGAGCAAAGCAACAACAAACCCAAGGTATGTTCTTCACATCTTTAAGGAGCTTTACTCAAAGTCATGAGTACAAGCAGCTTCATAAGATGTGATCACATCAAATGCTTAATCGAAAAATGGCAACCCCATTTTGAGCTTAAATGATGAGTATGACCTATGATCAAATGTCCTCATTTGACTCCTAAGTCAATATACTCAAACATAGGTGACTTTGTCGCCGACCTTTATCTAGATGAAGTACATATGTTTTTGGAGTCTTTCTGTTTTCTCTTATGTTCTCTCATTGAGTTTTCTTAAAAAAAAAAAAACTTCATCTATGAATCTCTTTTTCATTTCTTTTTCTTATGTCTTTGTGAATATCCTTTTGGCTCTGATCAATTCCCTGAAAATCTTTTACAAATTCATTGCAAATCTTTCGAAACATTCCTCGCAGAGTGAGCTGAATTATTTCTATATTTCCTTGGAATTAAACTCGGCGTCACCGATTTATTTATTTCGGTCTAACCGAAAAAGGTCTACCCTAACTCAATTCGGTGTCACTGATTTATTTCCTGCAGGATATCATCTCCTGCAGCTCCACTCAATGTTTCTCTATGCATGTTCTTATTTGCCCTGTTGTGATTCTTAAGGATCCCACTTCTTTCCTTTCATCTTTCCTGTCCTTCCTAGTTTGCTGTCCTTTTCGGCACTTGATGTCAAAGGGGGAGAAGACTTAAGGGGAGTAGGGAGAGAAGAGAAGACTTAGGGGGAGAAGAAAAGCAATCTTATCTTAAGGGGGAGAGAATCACATCAAAGCTTTGTCATGTTTTACATTGGACATCATTCTCTTTTGGCATCATTCTTTTGATTTTGCTATTTCCATCAAAACCCTTGTTCTGAGAGAACTCAAAGGGAGAGGAATCTTCATAGTTGATATCTTATGGAAAGCAAAATCTCTCAGTGTTCATTGAAAATCTTTTAAGTTTCGGAGACATGTTTGCTGATTCAAGCTTGTGCTCAATATGAGACACTCTTTATACATGTCATCCCTGGCTTGGTACTCTTGATGTTCTTGCAGTTGGTTGAAGGAATACTCTTGTGTTATCTAACCTTGTTTTCCCAAGTTTATCCCTTCAGGTACAAATGCCAAGGAACCTCAAGGTAAGTATATGCATCTTGCAGAATGTGCATGATGGTGACTTGCTTGTAAATACTTGTTTGCAAGAAATCACCATGCACATATGCATTATCACTCACTTCTTTTTCTTCTGCTCTGATGCATATAGCCAAGCTGCATGTAGCACATCTTGCTTATCTCTCTTGTGTGCTTGAGGTAGTCCAAAACCAAAATTTATGAAAATCTTGCACACTTGTAGGGGGAGCCTGTGTACTACATGCTTGTCAAAGCTTTCATGATAATTCTGTCTTTCTTTCAATAAGCTTTGATGTCTTGTTTAGTGTGATTTTAGTGTGTTGCCATCAATTACCAAAAAGGGGGAGATTGAAAGCACATTTGCTCTCCGGGTGGTTTTGGTAATTAATGACAACATACTCTGTGGTTGGACTAATGCTTTTATCAAGTATGTTTCAGGAAATCCAGTCACATTGGTATGGCAAAATGACTGAAGAAGTGGACCCCTCAAAATGCTAAGGCAAGCATTGGCAAAAGCTCAAGACTCCATTTTTGATTTAGTGATCCAAGATCACATTGAGTCCATAGGAAAAGCCAATACTATTAAAAGGGGATGAGGCTGTGTTGATGATCTGGTTGCTCAAGTGCTTAGTGATATATCTCCTTCAACTATCAGCACCTTTCACTACTATACACACTCATAAGTAATCTCGGACAAACCGATTCTTCCAACTCAGTCCCACCGAGATGAACCACTTCAGCCATATTCCAAACCCTAGAAAAAATCGGTCATTCCGAGTTTGAGATCGGTCTCACCGAAATCTGGACTGCCAACCTTCTGTAACCATTTGACATCATATCGGAATAACCGAGTTTGCATTATCGGTCTCACCGAGATTGGCAAGCTTCTGTCTTGGCTCAAATCGGTCTTACCGATATTGCATTTTTGGTCCCACCGAAACTGGCATGTTCCTATCTTTTCTCAAATCGGTCTAACCAAGTTTTCTTTCTCGGTCCCACCGAAAATCCCAACGTTCATATCTTTGCACTTTCGGTCTCACCGAGATGGTATTTTCGGTCCCACCGAAAACCCCAACGTTCACTATATTTGAACTTTCGGTCTGACCGAGTTTTCACTTCGGTCTCACCGAGATTGCTCAATTATGTGTGTAACGGTTGGATTTTGTGTGGAGGCTATATATACCCCTCCACCTCCTCTTCATTCATGGAGAGAGCCATCAGAAAGTCTATCACTCCTACCATACACTTTCTGAGAAGAGAACTACCTACCCTTGTGTTGAGATCAAGTCATTCCATTCCTACCATATGAAACTTGATTTCTAGCCTTCCCAAGTTGCTTTCCACTCAAACCTTTCTTCCACCACAGCCATATCAGTGAGGAGAGTTGAGTGTTGGGGAGATTATCATTTGAAGCACAAGAGCAAGGAGTTCATCATCATCAACCACATCTATTACCTTTTGGAGGGTGGTGCCTCCTAGATTGGTTAGGTGTCGCTTGGGAGCCTCCGTCTTCGAGATGTGGAGTTGAACCAAGAAGTTTGTAAGGGCAAGGAGATCGCCTACTTCGTGAAGATCTACCCCGAGTAAGGCTAGCCCTCCGTGGGCATATGCCATGATGGAATAGACAAGGTTGCTTCTTCGTGGACCCTTCGTGGGTGGAGCCCTCCGTGGACTCGCGCAGCCGTTACCCTCCGTGGGTTGAAGTCTCCATCAACGTGGATGTACGATAGCACCACCTATCAGAACCACGACAAAAATCTCCGTGTCTCCAAACTGCGTTTGATCTTCTCCACCTCTCTTTACTACATGTGCAATTTACTTTCCGCTGCTTATACTCTAGAATTGCATGTGTAGGGTGATACTTGAATTGATCATAATTGTGAAACTGCCAAAAACTGTTCATGATCTAAAGGCAGAATTTTTATATTGTCAAGTAGTCTAATCCCCCCCCCCCTCTAGACTTACTTTCGATCCTAGACACTCTCACCTTCTTCGATCCCTCAGTTTGGCATCATTTGGATCAAAGTGCACACGGTGTCATATTTTCCATCCAAAGCTCTGAGAATCTTCTTAATGATGAATCGGTCGGTCATTTCTTCGCTTCCTAAGCCGGCAATCTCATTTGTGATGAGAGCAAGCCTAGAGTACATTTCAGCGACTCCTTCACCATCCTTCATCTTGAACTTGTCAAGTTGACCTTGAAGAATATCTAGCTTTGATTCCTTCACAGATTCAGTACCTTCGTGCATTTCAACCAAAGTATCCCAAATCTCTTTAGCATTCTCAAGACGGCTGATTTTGTTGAACTCCTCGGGACACAAAGCATTGAAGAGAATGTCACAAGCTTGAGCATTGTTTTGCAACATCCGCAACTCTTCCGGTGTAGCTTCGCGATCCGGAACTTTTCCTTCCTCGAAGAATTCACCTTGCATACCAACACAAATAATGCCCCATGCGGCTGGGTTATGACCAAGAATATGCATTTTCATTTTATGCTTCCAACTAGCAAAATTTGTACCATCAAAGTAAGGACCTCTACGATAATTACCCTCACTAGACGCCATACTCTCCTAGGTTGTGAAACCAAGCTTATGGAGTCCAATGCAATGGAAACCAAAACAATGGAGACCAATGCTCTGATACCACTTGTAGGATCGAAAGTATGTCTAGAGGGGGGGTGATTAGACTACTTGTAAATATAAAAATTCTGCCTTTTGATCATGAACAGTTTTTGGTAGTTTCACAATTATGATCAAGACAAGTATCACCCTACACATGCAATTCTAGAGTATAAGCAGCGGAAAGTAAATTGCACATGTAGTAAAGAGAGGTGGAGAAGATCAAACGCAATTTGGAGACGCGGAGATTTTTCTCGTGGTTCCGATAGGTAGTGCTATCGTACATCCACGTTGATGGAGACTTCAACCCACGGAGGGTAACGGCTGCGCGAGTCCACGGAGGGCTCCACCCACGAAGGGTCCACGAAGAAGCAACCTTGTCTATTCCATCATGGCCTACACCCACGGAGGACTAGCCTTACTCGGGGTAGATCTTCACGAAGTAGGCGATCTCCTTGCCCTTACAAACTTCTTGGTTCAACTCCACATCTCGATGACGGAGGCTCCCAAGCGACACCTAACCAATCTAGGAGGCACCACCCTCCAAAAGGTAATAGATGTTGTAGATGATGATGAACTCCTTGCTCTTGTGCTTCAAATGATAATCTCCCCAACACTCAACTCTCCTCACTGATATGGCTGTGGTGGAAGAAAGGATTGAGTGGAAAGCAACTTGGGAAGGCTAGAAATCAAGTTTCATATGGTAGGAATGGAGCAACTTGATCTCAACACAAGGGTAGGTGGTTCTCTTCTCAGAAAGTGTAAGGTAGGAGTGGTAGTACTTTCTGATGGCTCTCTTCACGAATGAAGAGGGGGTGGAGGGGTATATATAGCCTCCACACAAAATCCAACCGTTACACACATATTTGAGTAATCTCGGTGAGACCGAAGTGAAAACTCGGTCAGACCGAAAGTTCAAATATAGTGAACGTTGGGGTTTTCGGTGGGACCGAAAATACCATCTCGGTATGTCCGATATGAGTCAAAGATAGGAGCTTGCCATTTTCGGTGGGACCGAAATTAACAACTCGGATATTCCGATATGATGTCAAATGGTTACAGAAGGTTGGCAGTCCAGTTTCGGTGAGACCGAACTCAAAATCGGATTGACCGAAATTTCTAGGGTTTGGCTTATGGCTGAGGTGGTTCATCTCGGTGGGACTGAGTTGGAAGAATCGGTTTGTCCGAGATTACTTATGAGTGTGTATAGTAGTGAAAGTTGCTGATAGTTGAAGGAGCTAAATCACTAAGCACTTGAGCAACCAGATCATCAACACAACCTCATCCCCTTTTAATAGTATTGGCTTTTCCTATGGACTCAATGTGATCTTTGATCACTAAACCAAAAATAGAGTCTTGAGCTTTTGCCAATGCTTGCCTTAGCATTTGAGGGGTCCACTTCTTCAGTCATCTTGCCATACCAATGTGATTGGATTTCCTGAAACATACTTGATAAAAGCATTAGTCCAACCACAAAGTATGTTGTCATTAATTACCAAAACCACCCAGGGAGCAAATGTGCTTTCACTATCTTATCTGGAAGATTAACTCCCACTTGATTCAAGCAATTGCAGTACCCAGACAATCTGAGCACATGCTCACTGGTTGAGCTATTCTCCTCCATCTTGTAGGCAAAGTACTGTCAGAGGTCTCATACCTCTTGACACGGGCATGAGTATGAAATACTAATTTCAACTCTTGGAACATCTTATATGCTCCGTGGCGTTCAAAACGTTTTTGAAGTCCCGGTTCTAAGCCGTAAAGCATGGTGCACTTAAACTATCAAGTAGTCATCATATCGAGCTTTTGTCAAAACGTTCATAACGTCTACATCTGCTCCTGCAATAGGTCTGTCACCTAGCGGTGCATCAAGGACATAATTCTTCTGTGCAGCAATGAGGATAATCCTCAGATCACGGAACAATTCCGCATCATTGCTACTAACATCTTTCAACTTGGTTTTCTCTAGGAACATATGAAAAATAAACGGGGAGCAACATCGCGAGCTATTGATCTACAACATAGATATGCTAATACTACCAGGACTAAGTTCATGATAATTTAAAGTTCAATTTAATCATATTAATTTAAAGAACTCCCACTTAGATAGACATCCCTCTGGTCATCTAAATGATCACGTGATCCAAATCAACTAAACCATGTCCGATCATCACGTGAGATGGAGTAGTTTCAATGGTGAACATCTTATGTTGATCATATCTACTATATGATTCACGCTCGACCTTTCGGTCTCCAGTGTTCCGAGGCCATATCTGTATATGCTAGGCTCGTCAAGTTTAACCCGAGTATTCTGCGTGTGCAAAACTGGCTTACACCCGTTGTATTTGAACGTAGAGCTTATCACACCCGATCATCACGTGGTGTCTCGGCACGACGAACTTTCGCAACGGTGCATACTCAGGGAGAACACTTATACCTTGAAATTTAGTAAGGGATCATCTTATAATGCTACCGTCGTTCTAAGCAAAATAAGAAGCATAATAAGATAAACATCACATGCAATCAAAATATGTGACATGATATGGCCATCATCATCTTGTGCTTTTGATCTCCATCTTCAAAGCACCGCCATGATCACCTTCGTCACCGGCTTGACACCTTGATCTTTATCGTAGCATCATTGTCGTCTTGCCAACTATTGCTTCTACGACTATCGCTACCGCTTAGTGATAAAGTAAAGCAATTACATGGCGATTGCATTTCATACAATAAAGCGACAACCATATTGTAGGATTGAAAGTATGTCTAGAGGGGGAGTGATTAGACTACTTGACAATATAAAAAATCTGCCTTTTGATCATGCAATGTTTTTGGCAGTTTCACAATTAAGATCAATTCAAGTAACACCCTACACATGCAATTCTAGAGTATAAGCAGCGGAAAGTAAATTGCACATGTAGTAAAGAGAGGTGGAGAAGATCAAACGCAGTTTGGAGACACGAAGATTTTTGTCGTGGTTCCGATAGGTGGTGCTATCGTACATCCACGTTGATGGAGACTTCAACCCACGGAGGGTAACGGCTGCGCGAGTCCACGGAGGGCTCCACCCACGAAGGGTCCACGAAGAAGCAACCTTGTCTATTCCATCATGGCCTACGCCCACGGAGGACTAGCCTTACTCGGGGTAGATCTTCACGAAGTAGGCGATCTCCTTGCCCTTACAAACTTCTTGGTTCAACTCCACATCTCAATGACGGAGGCTCCCAAGCGACACCTAACCAATCTAGGAGGCACCACCCTCCAAAAGGTAATAGATGTTGTTGATGATGATGAACTCCTTGCTCTTGTGCTTCAAATGATAATCTCCCCAACACTCAACTCTCCTCACTGATATGGCTGTGGTGGAAGAAAGGATTGAGTGGAAAGCAACTTGGGAAGGTTAGAAATCAAGTTTCATATGGTAGGAATGGAGCAACTTGATCTCAACACAAGGGTAGGTAGTTCTCTTCTCAGAAAGTGTAAGGTAGGAGTGGTAGTTCTTTCTGATGGCTCTCTCCACGAATGAAGAGGGGGTGGAGGGGTATATATAGCCTCCACACAAAATCCAACCGTTACACACATAATTGAGCAATCTCGGTGAGACCGAAGTGGAAACTCGGTCAGACCGAAAGTTCAAATATAGTGAACGTTGGGGTTTTCGGTGGGACCGAAAATACCATCTCGGTTGGTCCGATTTGAGTCAAAGACAGGAACTTGCCAGTTTCGGTGGGACCGAAAATGCAATCTCGGTGAGACCGAATTGAGCCAAGACAGGTGCTTGCCAATTTCGGTGAGACCGAAAATGCAATCTCGGTTATTCCGATATGATGACAAACGGTTACAGAAGGTTGGCAGCCCGTATTTCGGTGAGACCGATCTCAAACTCGGATTGACCGATTTGTCTAGGGTTTGGCTTATGGCTGAGGTGGTTCATCTCGGTGGGACTGAGTTTGGAAAATCGGTTTGTCCGAGATTACTTATGAGTGTGTATAGTAGTGAAAGTTGCTGATAGTTGAAGGAGATATATCACTAAGCACTTGAGCAACCAGATCATCAACACAACCTCATCCCCTTTTAATAGTATTGGCTTTTCCTATGGACTCAATGTGATCTTGGATCACTAAACCAAAAATGGAGTCTTGAGCTTTTGCCAATGCTTGCCTTAGCATTTTGAGGGGTCCACTTCTTCAGTCATTGCCATACCCATATCACTGAACTTCTCTGAAATGATTCTCAAGTAACTATTAGTTCAATGATATATATGTTGTTATTAATTACCAAAACCACCCGGGGATTAGTTGCACTTTCAGTATGGTGGACTCATATGGAATAACTGGTTTGAAAGGATTTGGAAGCACACGCAGAATTCCGCTTAGTGCGAGCGAAGGCTAGCAAGAGACTGGGAAGCGACCAACTAGAGAGCAATAACGGTCATAATCATGCAGAGCGACAAAGCAACATTGAATTGGGCATGAAAGTGATATAACTATTCTGAAACTCAAAGATCATCAAGGCAAAGCAGACTTTTTAGTCTTAAACATGTGTAAACATGTGCCAAGTCAATCCAAGAATTCTCCAAAGGGAAATACCACCTTAGTATTCCAAACTATGAACAATGCAATGCATGTAAATCATTTCAATAACACATTATATACTCTAGCTATTTGAGATTAGCCACAAGGAAAGCATGAACCACTGGGAAAGCATTGTAAACATAGCACTATGTCGCTACAAGCTGGTCTCTAGATCATAAGTACAGGCATATGTACAAAAGTAGAAACAAGAAGAGTTCATACCGGTTTTCCTTGTTGCTTCCCTTCCGTCGATCTTCGTCATTACTGCCTTGTCACTTGCACGATCGAACGTAGGAAATATAATTAAATGCCATCACGGACTCGAGCTGAACTCTGAAAACAAAGCAAACTAAAGAGAGAAAGGAAATCTTTTTGGGTTTTTTTCAAAGGTTGAATGAAAGCAAAAGAAAGAGAAAATCTTTTTGTTGTTTTTGCAAAGAAAGAAACAACGAAGAACGGGCAAAAACTTCGAAAATATCAAAGCGAACAAAAATAAAACGGATAATACAATGGAGAAGTGAGAAGGGCACGTACTCCCCCAAGCTTAGGCTTTTGGCCTAAGTTGGTAGTAGCTACTGCCCCCAGGAGCCTCCTGCTCCGGGGTGGTACTGGTGAGTCCAAGGGTCGTATAAGGATTCCGGCGCGTACACCGAAGTCCTCGGATCCTCCCACGAAGAAGGGTCCGCACTCCAAGCAGAGGAAGACCCTTCACCAAACTGGGTGACGGTCTCCCCCTGAAAAGGTGGTAACTCATCGTGCTCCTCCTCGTCGGGCACAACCCCCTCCATGGGGTTATGAAACTGATGCTGGACCATGAACTCATCGAACTGGATAACATCAAAGGACCATTCGTTCCTGCGAGAAAAATCAAACAAAAGAGGTGCAGGTAGACGGATCTTGCGTTCCGCGGTAGTTCCGAAACGCAAGATATAAACAAGGTTACCAAACTCAGAAGTCATGGTAACAAACTTATGCCTTTTCATAGCAGCAAGATCAAAACTTAAATAAGTAAAAGGCTCATCATCAGGGTGTGGGGTGCCTTTAAGATACTCTAAGATAAGTGTGGCATAAACGCCACCAAATAAATCTCCCCTGTTACCGTTCATAGCAAGGCGTCGAGCAATTAAGGCACCCACATTATAATCAAACCTCCCTGAGAGGGCGGTTGCCAGGATAGCAATATTCGGCGCAGAAATGTTGCTCGTATTGTCACGAGCTAAGACCCCTCTAGCAACATAATACGCAAAATACCTGAGGTGAGGGAATAAGATACTGGAGATTTTTGACCGGTGAATATCCCTCGTATCCATGCTGCAGAGAGAGTTGAAGACGGTTTTCAGCTCGGAGGGCTGAGAGGTCATCTTCGCCGTCCGCCCAACGTTTGGCACACCTATTATTTCACAAAACTTTTCCAAGGGCATGGTCAAAAGATCATTGTAAATTTTAAACTCAATAGAACCAGTATCAAGGTTATATCTAAAACTGTTAATGAAACCAGAGGTGAGTTTTTGATACTGAGCAACACGGCAAGTGACGAGCCGTGTCAGACCTGCATTAGCACAAAGATTATAAAACTCATCCTTAATTCCTGCAGCTTCAAGGAATTCATCACATGGGAACATCATCGCACGTGCTGGATTTGTGTATTCCAACAACTCTAGGGGCACATGATCTTCATTGTAGCTCACCCTAGCAGTCGAGGGTGAAGCTGCGGCTCTAGTAACTCGATCGGAGCGCGCGGGCTTCTTCTTCTCAAGCCACCCCTTTGCCCTTCCTAACAAACTCATTTCTGAAATTTTTGGCAAATTACAAAAACAAGGATTTAAACAAAGTGGGTTAAGGCAAACTACTCAACTCACTTACCTAAGGCATAAACTTGCATCAAAACTTGGAAAATAAATTTCTACACATGCATGCAAGCTCATCTACACAGCACCAAGAACTACTAAATACTCACAAATGAAGCCACCAACCAAAAATCTAATTGGAGGGGTGGAGAAGTTACATACCAGGGAGTATTTGTTCAAAATCTCAGCTCGAATGATAGGCTGTAGAGAGAGATCGAAAATTGCCTCCAAGAACAGCAAGAACGCAAGAACAGGTGCAGAACTCGTGTTTTCGGAGAGAAAGAGAGAGAGAGGAAGAAGACTCACCTGGAGGCGGGACCTGTGGGCCCCAGGCACCCTATGGGCGCGGCCAGGGGGCAGGCCGCGCCAGCTGGCCGCCTGGGCCACTGGTGGCCCCCCTGGTCAGCCCCAGGTGCCTCTGGGTCACTCCCGGCATGGAAATTTTTATTTTTATTTTTCTGGAATTTTTCTGAAAACTTCACTGTTGAAAATTTTTCGAAGTTCAAAAAGCTGCAAAACTTTCTGAAAACTTAAAGCAGTGATTAGTATTGTGAAGCTTCATAAACACAAACACTTGGTACAGCAAGGAGAACAAAAGCTAAAACAAATGAAAACATAACAAGCTCAACTTTTTACCTATATAAAACATGCTCACTAGTAAGGTTGATCAAGTCTTACCAACAAACCGGCGATATATAGAGCAAAAAGTCCCACCTCTTACAAAGTGATCATTGCACCTTTACTTTAATGGACATTGTCCCCACCATAATAGTTTTGTATTTGTGGTGCACATGTAGTGGACAGTCCCATTCTCCAATCTTCACGGTCTCGATATTTTCTATAGAGTTGAGGCCATGCCTCTTGTCGGTCTTCTTTGGAAAATACACCGTGTGTTCTTTATCATTCACATTGAAGGTAACCTTTCCTTTATTGCAATCAATAATAGCACCTGCGGTGTTAAGAAAAGGTCTACCAAGAATAATGGACATGCTCCCATCCTCGGGCATGTCAAGCACGACAAAATCAGTAAGGATCAAACAATTAGCAACTTCTACGGGAACATCCTCACAAATACCTATCGGAACGGCTGTTGACTTGTCGGCCATCTGAAGAGAGATGTCTGTAGGAATTAGTTTCTCTAAACAAAGCCTCTTGTAAAGAGAGAAAGGCATAACACTCACTCCTGCTCCAAGATCACATAAAACAGTTTTGACATAATTATTCTTTATGGAGCAAGGAATGGTGGGTATACCTGGATCACCAAGCTTCTCAGGAATCTTGCCACTGAAAGAGTAGTTAGCAAGCATAGTAGATATTGCTTCATTAGGAACTTTTCTTTTATTAGTAACAATATCTTTCATATATTTTGAATAGGGAGGTAACTTAATAGCATCAGTCAAAGGGATTTGAAGAAAAAGAGGTTTCATCCACTCACAAAACTTATTGTAATGCTCTTCTTCTTTAGATTTGAGAGACTTACCTGGAAAGGGCATGGGTTTCTGTATCCATGGTTCTCTTTCCTTCCCATGTCTTCTTGCGACGAAGTCTTCTCTAGTGTACTTCTTGCATTTGTCAGGTGCTTCTTCTTCTCGAACTTCAGGCGGATCATTCTTCTCCTTATCCTTATCTTCAGGTTCGGCACCGTCTTCAGTCTCAGCATCGGAGATAGATATACTGTTGGGATCAACAGCTGGCTCTTCACTTGTAATAGGATCATTGGAATTGTCAGCCTCCTTGTGTTTCTTCTTCTTCTTCTTTGGAGAGCCAACAATTTCTTCTTCCTGCATTTGAGAATCTTGCTCGATTCTCCTCGGATGCCCCTCTGGATAGAGAGGATCTTGAGTGCTAGTTCCTCCTCGGGTCTTAATCCCGAAGGCCTGTAAATCATCTTGTTTGGTATTGTTAGCAAGCAAATCTTTTTGCACATTAGAAATTTGTTCAAGCTGAGTTTGAACCATATGAAAATGCTTCACAAGACATTTAACATCATTAATTGTTCTACCTAGAACATCAAGCAAACTTTTGATAGCAAGGGAATTATCATGCAATTGACTTTGTATCCTCTCATTAAAATGACTTTGCTTCATAATAAAATTATCAAGTTCATCTAAACATTGATCAGGAGGCTTACCATGAGGGATGTCACTTGCGTTGAAATCTAAAAGAGAGTGTACCTCTACCATCGGAGGGTGAGTGGTAGGCTCACACAACTTCTCAATAGGGGGTAGATTCTTCACGTCTTCAGTTTTAATACCCTTCTCTTTAATAGACTTCCTTGCTTCTTGCATATCTTCGGGGCTTAGAACAAGCATGCCCCTCTTCTTTGGTGGTGGAGGTGGTTCAGGGACGGACCAATCTTCATGGTTTTTGGCAATCCTGCCCATCAATTCTTCTGCATCGTCCGGTGTTCTTTTCCTGAAAACACAACCAGCACAACTATCCAAATAGGACCTGGATTCATCAGTTAGACCAGCATAAAATATATCGATTAATTCATTCTTAGGGACTCCATGTCCTGGTCTAGCCTGGATCAGACTACAGTACCTCCCCCAAGCTTTAGGGAGGTGCTCATCCTGCAACTGTTTAAAGTTATAAATTCTTTGTAAAGCAGCATGTTGCATATGAGCAGGAAAGTACTTATCAACAAAAGAGTGAGCTAAGTCTTGAGGACTCTTAATGGAACCACATGGTAGTGCATCATACCATGTTTTAGCACCTTCCTTCAAAGAGAAAGGAAGAAGCTTAGTCACATAAAAGTTTCGTATCTTTTCATTCGTGGTAAACAAGCCACCCAACTCAGTGAGTTTGGTCAGGTGTGCAATAGCATCATCATTTTCTCTGCCATAAAAGGGGTCAGATTCAACCATAGATATAAGTGAAAGATCAACAGAGAAATCATAATCAGGATCATTGATGCATATAGGAGATGTACCAAATTCAGGATCAGGAACAGTCTTGTTCTTCAAGGAGTGTTTTTCAAGCAGCTTCTTAATAGCTTCAGGGTCAGAGTCAGCAAACTCTGTCAGTTCCCTGCATAAATCATCATCAAGCATAATGTAATCATCATCAAGGAGTCTCTCCTTGAGTTTACTCAAATCAGGATAATCATAAGTTCCACCAATAGGGTAGCGAGTAACAGGAATTTCAATTCCAGATTTTTTTGCAGCAGCAACGATCTGTTTCTCAAGAGCATAACCAAGTGAACCAATATCATCAAGAGTAGTAGAAGCATCATCAGAAGTATCGGACATAGTAACAGATTCAGTAGAAGCATCATGTGGTGGTGGTGAGGCAAACTTACTCATAACAGAAGGTGAATCAAGTGTAGCACTAGTGTTCAGAACAGTACCTCTTCTTGTAGTGGATAGTAAGAACGGAACCTTGGGGTCTCCTTTCTTACCCATAGCGGATGAAGTGCAGCAGGTAGGGTACTTCAAGTAGACTTTTAAATATTGCTATGCTCCCCGGCAACGGCGCCAGAAAACGGTACTTGATAACCCTCAACCGTAAGGGATCGAGATAGTCTTCGCGGGTAAGAATAACCCAATTTATAGATTCGACACACGGGGAGCCAAAGAGTATTTATAAGCTTTGACAGTTGAGTTGTCAATTCAACCGCACCTGAAATATACTTACTTGCAACAAAAGATAAGTGGTAACGGTGATATGATAGTGATAGTGGTGACAGCAAAAGTAAACAGCAAAAGTAACAACTAATAACCAGCAGGATTGAAACACTGTAGGCTAGGGAGATGGATGGTTGGGCGCTGCATGGATGAGATACATCATGAATCTAACTTGGAGCAAGGCACACAGAAAAGTAATGATCATCTAGGCAAATATCAAACATTAGGCATGTATCCCACAGGTAGTTGTACGTGCTTGCAATAAGAACTTGCACAACATCTTTTGTCCTACCATCCCGCTACGAACGGGGCCAAAAGGAACTTATGGAGATTAAGGTACTCCTGTCAAAGAGCACCGGAACAAAGCAATAAACTCAATGGATACATGGAATCCTCAAATTATGGACCATCCCCTTTGGTGTCCCAAGTTGTCACCTTTGGGATCGCCGGTTCCGGACCATAATAGGTGCAAACAACTCATAGATAGGATCAAGAACACAAATATATTCATGCAAACACATAGGGTTCAGATCTGAAAACATGGCACTCGGGCCCTAAGTGACAAGCATTAAGAGCAACAAGTTGAAGCAAAGATGATAAACACCAAAGTAGATGATAGGCAACATGCCCCCAACAATCTGATAAACTATTACATGATCTAACTCATCCAATCCCTACCATCCCCTTTGCCTACAGCAGGTAATTACTCACACATGGAAGGAGAAGTCATGGAGGGAGGATGGAGTGGTGATGATGATGACGATGGCGACGATCTCCCCTCTCCGGAGGCCAAATCAGCCTCCAGATTAGTCCTCCCGAAGAAGAACATAGGGTGGCGGCGGCTCCGCGACGGAAACTGGAAAAACGACTTCTGTTCTGGGGTTTTCTCGCCACGGGGATAAATAGGAGCCAAGGTAGGGCACCAGAGGGGGGAGGACCCTCCCAGGCGGCCTCCCGGCGCGGCCAGGGGTGGGGCCGCGCCAGCAGGGCGCCTGGGGGCCCCCTGGCTGCCCTCTGGCCCCACTTCTGGCACAATGGCCCTTCGGGTGCGTGGATTTTCTGTGATTTTTCTTGGAATTTTCTGAGACACCTAAAAATCCGTTTTCCTGCACACAATAAAACCATACAAGCAGCTCTGCTGAAAACAGCGTCAGTCCGGGTTAGTTTAGTTCAAATCATGCAAGAATGAGGGCAAAACAATAGCAAAAGTGTTTGGAAAAGTAGATACGTTTGAGACGTATCAATGACAACACCGTATCTATTCTAACGTTTTAATGCCCAGTACACACAATACATATACAAATAATAAGCTTAAGGTCAAAAGACGCCACCAGTTCAACTCCTGCATGTCCACTAGTGTGGGTACAAAGTGGCATGCCGGTCCATTCAAGCAACGAAACAAGCTTGCAGTTAGTTACAGCTCTGGTGGATGGAATAAAAAGTTTTTGGATGAAACACCAGCAAGTGCCTTGTGTGGGGGCATATCAAAGGATCCTCGATGACGATCGAGTCTGCCAAGCTGTGAGCCTCCAAAAACTCGCATCAGATCAAAGCCTAGGGGTTTCCCTAACTCCTCGTGGTATTCTGGGTTCTTCTTCAGAATTACAAATCCCTCAAATGTCGACATCAGGGGGATGTACCTACGCGACACAAGGCAAAAGCGGTTAGCTTCCATGGAGAGAACATATTCAGACGATGAAGAACATGCACAGTCCTAGTCGAACTTACTTGTCAGTCGCCAATTCTGCTCGCTCCCCGGCTGCAAGCAAGACAGGAGTGGTATGCATCTGAAAGCCGGTGATCGTCTTGGGTCTTCCTTCCTGCCCAACCACATCAACTACTTGCCCAACCCGCACTGGAACAGGAAGAGGCTTCAGATCCTCATCCACCGTTAAGAGCATCCTTGGCTGTATTACGGAAAGAAGAGTTTAATCTTTAGCATCAAGTGGCTGTTTGGTCTGGTTACAAAAAATGGCAGATGAGTTATATGCATACCTGCAGGGAGGAGGCGGCAACACAGATCCACCGAAGATGTAGGCGTAGTACTGCGCCATGGGCACGGCGAAGGCGATGACGAGCAGGCCGCCGCTGACGAGTATGAACTGCCTGCGCTTCTCCTGCGTCTCCTCCTTGTTCTTGAAGTTGGACTTCCGTCAATTGCACCAAGGCCAGGCCACCGGTGATGTCCCACTCCTTCTGGCTGGTGACGAGCACCACAATCCGCTTGTTGTTGCTCTCCTCCACCAATGGGTACCATTGCTCCAACACTTCGTCTGCATACTCGTACGCTTCAGCTTGGCTCCGAATACACACAGACACATATACCTAATGTGACAGCATGAGTGAGGTAGCCCGTCGCCGGCAATGAGCTGCTTACTGACCAAGATCGAATCCTCGCGGTTGGGTACGGGAGACGGGGCAGTCGATGGAGGTAGGTGACGGGGTTCGCTGGCGATGCCAGGGATGCGCCAGGTGGCGGGATCTGGTGTGCGGGCGCAAGAAGCTTCGATGGTGGCGGCGTGTGGCGGCACTAGGCGGCGGCGTGTGGTGGCACTAGGCGGCGGCGGGAATAGTCTAGCGAGCGGATCCGGGAGGAGGAGGCATCATGGAGGCTGGATCCGGGGGAAGAAGGTAGCGTGGCGGTCAGATCCTAGGCTGGGGTGGCCGATGGAGGCAGGCGCATCGGGCTCAGGATGGCCGGTGGTGGGAGGCGCATCGGGGTCGGGGGACGGCGACGGGGCCAGGGTGGCCGGCTGTGGGAGGCGTGCCGGCACCGGCAGCAGGAGGCATGCCGGAGCCAGGGGCTAGCGGCGGGAGGTGGCGGTTGTGGCTGCGAGAGGTTGGGGATCGGGGAGGAGATCATGGACTAATGGGCGTGGGCATTGCCTTTTTCTTTTTCTTTTTTTCTCCGTGGGTTCAGGAGTTCAGGAAACACCGCGCGCTCCATATAGGGCCCGACGTGATCCAAATAACTATTCTGATCCCAGAATCAAAATAGTGTTACTATCAATGTTCAAGAAATCGTTAATTGGTAGCTGCTCGGTCGGTTTAGGAGTAGCGATTAATCGGTGAACCGGCCTATTAACTAGATTAATCGGTCGATCATTAATCGGTAGATTGAATAGGAACTTGCCAACATATATCTTGATTTTTTGATGTATTATACCATACTCTTATGCTTCCAGCTATGTAGTATACCAAAACATGTTGTCGTACACATATGAAAAGCATAGAGTGGAGATAAAATTATTAATCCTAGCTATTAAGGAGTGGCATGGGGCTGGAAGGGGTTATGGGCCAAAAATTTGGGCTTTGTTTGCCCACCCGTTAATGGGCCAGCAGGGATTAATGGGCATGACAACTGATTAATCAGTCTAACTGGCCAATTAATCGGCCTGACAAGTTAACGCGACGAATAGGTGTTATTCGATTCGGCCATGCTATGAGTAGCGATTAATTGGCCCGTTAACTGATTAATCGGGTGAATTCTTAAACAATGGTTACTAAATATAGTACTGGCGCACTGAGTTGGAGGTGCGCCATTACTAGTTAAACTAGTAATGGCGCACTGTGCCACGGTGCGCCATTAGTATTTCTGGAAAAAAACATTTGTTACTAATGGCGCACCGAGGGTCTAGTGCGCCATTAGTGTCTACCACTCTAATGGCGCACCAACACATGGTGCGTCATTACTATATAGTACTGGCGCACCATGTGTCTGGTGCACCATTAGAGGCCATATCATCTATAGCCCTTTTCCCAGTAGTGCTTCCTGGATGTATCGAGAGGATTGAGTCATGTTCTTTGTTCATTATGAGCTTTCTGAGATCACCTTTGGGAACCACAATTCTGTCCTCAAAGAACAAAGTGTCTCTGTCATCAATGCGATAGCACTTGTACTTGGGAGTACCCTTTGCAATACCATGTTTCACCTTCTGCACCATAGCATCACTGAGTTGGGCCTCACGTATTTGATCTTCCAAGGTAGGAGCAACTTGAAAGTTGGCAAGAAATCCTTGCAGAACAATTTGGAGGTTGAGCTTCCTGAATGATTCACAAAGTTCAGGTTGGAACGGCTTGAGGAGGAGACTGTTGCAGTAAGCCTTTCTGCTCAAGGCATCAGCAATGACATTGGCTTTGACAGGAGTATACGCAATGCTTGGATCATACTCTTGAATCATTTCAACCCAACGAGTCTGGCGGAGGTTAAGGTTTGGCTGGGTGAAGATGTACTTCAGGCTCTTGTGATCGGTGAAGATGTCCACTTTTTTGCCCAAGAGAAGGTGTCTCCACGTGATCAAGGCATGAACAACTGCTGCTAGCTCAAGATCATGTGTGGGGTAATCTTCTCATTTGGTTTAAGCTGACGCAAAGTGTATGCAACGATCTTCTTGTCTTGCATGAGAACACCGCCGAGACCTTGCAATGAAGCATCACAGAACACTTCATAAGGCTTGGACTCATCCGGAGGAGTAAGTACCGGAGTAGAAATGAGCTTCTCTTTGAGTGTATTGAATGCCACATCACAATCAGGAGTCCACGAGTACTTGACATTCTTCTGCAACAGGTTGGAAAGAGGCTTGGCAATCTTGGAGAATTTCTCAATGAACCTTCTGCAATAGCTTGCGAGACCGAGGAAACTTCGGAGTTGTTTGACATTCTGAGGAGGTTCCCAGTTGACAATAGCTTCAACCTTCTCAGGGTTAACAGAAATGCCCTCGGCGAAGATAATATGGCCAAGATAGAGGACTTTATCAAGCCAGAATTCACATTTGGAGAACTTCGCATAGAAACGGTGCTCGCGGAGCCTGTCAATGACCAAATGGAGGTGCTTGGCATGGTCTTCTTTATTCTTGGAGAATACCAAGATATCATCAAGGTAGACGAGAACGAATTCATTGGTGTAGGGGTTGAATATGAAGTGCATCATCCGAGAGAAGGTGGGTGGAGCATTTGCAAGCCCGAAAGACATGACCGTATACTCATAGGAGCCATAACTCATTCTGAATGCGGTCTTGGGAATATCCTCTTCATGGATACGAATCTGATGGTAACCCATCCGGAGATCATGTTTCAAGAAAACCTTGGCTCCTTTGAGCTGCTTGAACAATTCATTGATATTGGGGAGCAGGTACTTATTCTTTATAGTCTTCTTATTCAATGGTCGGTAATCAACGCAAAGGCGTTCCGTGCCATCCTTCTTCTTGACAAAAAGAACACCACAGCCCCAAGGAGAAGTACTTGGTCCGATTAGACCCATTCGTTCTTGCTCATCGAGTTGTTTCTTCAGCTCCTTCAACTCTTTAGGAGAAAGCTTGTACGGAGGCCGACAGGGTAGCTCGGTACCAGGTTCAAGTTCAATGACGAATTCAACTAGACGGTTGGGAGGCATGCCTGGAAGCTCTTCAGGGAATACATCCTCATATTCACAAACCACCGGAATATGAGAAATGGCATTAATCTCGCCCTTGTCATTGAGAGAGAATAGCCTGATTGTGTTATCTCAAGCTGTGAAGATAATCACATCTTCGGAAGGATGAGTTAGATTGACCTCCTTGTTTGCACAATTAATAAGAGCATCATGCTTCGAGAGCCAATCCATCCCAAGAATAAGATCAATGTCCGAGTTACCGAGAATAACCGAGGAAACCAGAAAACTATAATCACCCATATGAATAGATAAATCCAGAGCCATCAAATTAGAAGACATGTGTTTGCCCGGAGAAATAATTGATAACTTCTGTGGTAAGGCCATTGTGCACATGTTGTGCTTAGATGCAAATGGACATGACATGAAGGAAAGTGATGCACCAGAATCAAACAAGACTTTTGCAGGAATTGAGTTAACCCGAAGATTACCAATTATCACATCAGAAGAATCCTCTGCTTGAGCTGCATTTATTAGGTTCACTCTTGGAAGCTTGGGATTGTGCTTGACAATAGCATTGCTGACAGGTGGAGGAGGCGGAAGGCGCCTTTGGTTGGGACACTTGTTAGCATAGTGACCTTTCTGAGTAACTTGTTGCATGTGACCTTTGAGAGTGGTCGATGATAAGGACCGCTTGGTCTTGGAGCTTGGAACTCAGACTTGGACTGGTTGCTTGGGTTGGGTGGGTGGGAGAATCCACGACCACCTGAGTGCTTGTTGTTTCTTGGAGGACGGAGCACTGGAGGAGGCGGTAGCCAGAACTTTTGCTGCTTGGTGACCACTTGAGAGGAAGAGGAGGAGTGAACAGCATCTCTTATCCTCTTCTTGGAAGCTTCACACTTGAGCTGAGCTGCCTCTTGCTTGAGAGCCATGTTGTAGAATTGATCAAATTTATCTGGCTCGAACAAAGTGAGTGCAAGTTGGAGTTCATCTTTCAGACCACCTCGGAACTTGTAGTTTTTGCTCTTGGCATCGGGGGATGTCTTGCTTCGCATAAGGGGCAAGATTCTGGAACTTGACATTG
The DNA here is from genome assembly GCA_902687465.1 of Secale cereale. NCBI lineage: Eukaryota > Viridiplantae > Streptophyta > Magnoliopsida > Poales > Poaceae > Secale > Secale cereale. Next base: position 754,535,575 of record LR738713.1, on the reverse strand, counting down.
TATTGATAGAAAGACATGGTGCCTTGCTTCAGATTGCAGAATTGCTCGTGCATGCCTTCAGTGACACTTGTAGGGATATGATGAGAACGGAAATCGCGGCAAAAGTCAGTCCACGAGATCTCACGACCCGCTCTGGAGTCTTTGTACTGTTGCCACCAATCTGCAGCTTGATCTTTGAGTTGGAAGGCGGCAAACTTGACATAATCCTCAGTTCTGATGTTACTGCACTCGAAGTGTTTCTTGATGTTTGTGATCCAATGTTCAGCATCTAGCGAGTCCACACAGTAACTGAAAGACTTGGGCTAATTTGCCAGGAATTGGTTCAGAGTCGCAAAGTGAGGTTGATTGAACACATTTCCTTGGCCTTGGTTCCCTTTATTGCTTTGATTTGCTTGATTGGCTTGGAAACTCTGCATCATTTGCATGAGCATCTGAGTGTTCTGATTGGTTGCCTGCATAATCACTCTCCATGCCTAAGACGGAGGAGGAGGGGAAGGAGGACGCTCTTTTTCACCCTCTGGGTTCTAGTTGGGAACTTTCTTAGGTGCCATCCTGAAGATTATGACAACCGTTAGCCATTGAAGCACATAATAGATAAGCTAAATCAACAGCTAGATATTTGCAACATATAGTCTTCACAATGAACATCCGAACAAAATGAACGAATGAATTCCATAGCTTAATGGTACAACAACTTGTCGAGAAGTCACTTGGGAGAACAAAATGATAGAATAAAACAACAAGGTACAGATGGAACAAATACAGAATAGAGGTTTCGTCAGAGCGCTAAGCGTCGATGTGGTGGCTAGCTTACGTATCATCAGAGCGAGAAGAGAAGTGAAAGTCATCGGTCGTGAACTAGTCCATGATCACTAGATGATCCTGTCTAACTACGAGTTATCCATAACCCAGCCATGTTCCCTTCCCGAACTCCCTCGAAAAGAGACAATCACGACTACTCACACGGTAGTGTATTATGTTTGGGTTGTTATGTCAAGTTATCTACAACCGGATATTAACAAATTAAAATCTGCCACGTAATCGTGGGCACGGCTTTCGAAAGATCATAACCCGGCAGGGGTGTCCCAACTTAGCCCATCACAAGCTCACGATCAGCGGAGTAACAACTCCATGTTGGGAAGGCCCGAGTATTCTTGGAATCCCGTGCACAAGATATTTCGACAATAGCAAAACTAATCCAGCAAAGCCTCCCAACGAGCTGACACCTTGATAGGAGCCGCGCGTATCTCGTCTCAGGCCATGATCGGATAAGCTACGCGTACATGTGCCAAACAACCAAGTTGCCAAGGGGTGGCCCCGCACAGTGCTCTAGTTTGGACCAACACTCAAAACGAGCACTAGCCCGGGGGGTTGATTAAAATAATCCTCGGGTTTGCAACTCCCTCGGTAAGTTTTTTAGTTATTAGGCAAATGATAGAACCAAGGTTGGGCCTTGTTGGAAAAGCTTTACACAAAGCGAATTATCGAGGGGGCCCATAAACCCCAACCGTGTTAGGAACGCAAAATCAAGGAACATAACACCGGTTTATTGGTTCCTAAGGTGGCATGAGCGGAACAAAACACCGAGCAAAAGGCCAAGCCTTTCGCCCATTGCCAAGTATATAAGGTGCATTATTTGAATAAAGATATTGTGTTATTCCCAAAATATCAAACCCTCATGGAGCAAACTTCAACTTCACCTACAACTAACAACGCTATGAGAGGGGCTTGAGCAAAAGCGTAACTTAGCCAAACAACGGTTTGCTAGGAGGGTAGTTAGAGGTTTCATGGCAAGGTAGGGGTTGACATGCAAAAGGATAGGTATCACGACAAGTGATAGAGCAAGGCAACTAGCATAGCAACAATAGAGGTGATATCAAGGAATGGTCATCTTGCATGTTTTCTCCTCGGTAGGATCGTAAACTTGTTCTTCGTAATCGCACTCAACCTGTGTCTCGACCTCGGACTCGAACTCGTCTCCCGGGGCTACCCAAAGTAAACAAGCATCCATATAAACACACATTACAAGAAAAGTAACACATGCTACATGCATGATGCATATGAATGCAAGAACGAAGCTACGATGCTATCGGTACAGAAGGATATGGTGTCGGGAAGGCATAGTGTGTGAAAGATGGATGTGGGCAAGCTCTTGGCAAACCAAGTATGCCACTGGATAGATTGGACGATTATGGTTGAAAACGATATAAAGATCACCGGAAACGGATGCACGGTTTGCAAATGACACCCACAACAAGATGCAATGCAAAACTGGTAAAAACAGCAACATGGCAACTTTGGAGCAAAGTTTAAATATGCTACAGCACTTTAACATAAGAACTAAAAGCATGGCAATGAAATAGACATGTTTGTCTACAAATATGAACAACTAGAACCATCTAACACTTACTAGGCTTGTTTAAAACAGCAGGTCGAGAATGCAAAAGATAACAGTTTTCTGACTTAGTGAAATTTATAGGGCATGGCGGAAAACAGAATTATGAAGCAAGTTTATAGCCCTCAAACCAAAAGCTACAACAACCTATCATGGCATGGAAAGGCATGGCATCACAGAGCAATATGCATACAACAATAATCCCCCACTTAGAATGAGTAGATGTTCATGGATCCAATGCTTGCATCAACACAACATGGAATCAAGATTAAAACTGTCCCAGACTTAGTGAAAATTTACATGGCAGAAATCTAACATCATGAAGGCATGTTTACAAGCTTTTTTCACTCTACTCAAACTATTCATGGCATGTGGAGTATATTGGCAGAAAGGAGACATGATGTAGAGCATGTTCATGTGCAAAACCACCCCAAAGCATAAATGGATTAAATTGCACAAAAATAACAAAATGCCATATGTAGCAAAAATGACATGTTTTCAAACTTTCTCCGATGCAAAAACTAATGCCACCACTGGATTCCTTGGATTTTCTAGCCCAAAAACATATATAATATGTATATGATATGTATGGAAAATGCACACAAATGCAATAAGTTAAATACTGCCTAAAGAGGAATATGACAGAAATGGCATTTTTCCTTAAGAGGTAAAGTCCAGAATTGGACCTGCCCAAAATGGAAAGATTCCAGGGCCTGCATGGAATATTCGCTGGGAATAAAAATAAATAATAAAAAGGCAGGTTGACAGGTGGGGTCTGGAGTCAGTGAGCATGATATGTGGGGCGTGGCTGTCAGTGGGTCAGCCAAAAAAATGGGCATTTATCCACTGGCCCGAGGGGGATTCGAACCCAGGTCGTTGGGTTAACAGAGCAAGGCGTCGACTAGCTGGGCTGGGCGTGCATGTCTGATAGAGTAGACACTCTGCAGCTGAAGACTAAATATCGAAGAACAGAGCCCATGCATACCGGCGACAGAGACGGCGGGGTGACGAGCTGGGGCTGCTCCGACGACCAAACTGGACGGCGGAGGTGTGCGACGGATCCGCAAGGGCATCCCGCGCCCCTGGGTACACCTAGGCGCACCGGGCGACGACGGAGCCATCGCCGGCGACCAACAAAAGCAACTACACGGCGGAGAAGGGCGCGGCGAGGCGTGGGGCTAAACTACCCACTTAGTGCCTGGAGACGAACAAGTGAAACACGGCGAACCCATCAGACAGCTCTACGAAGAGAGAGGTGGTCGGAACACTCGCCGGAGACGAGGTCCGACGGCGGCGGATTCGGTCGAACAGCGCGGACGCGGCTACAACATGCAATCGAGGGAGGAAAAGGCATGGGGAGAAGCAGACGCTCACCACGAACACGTGGTTGTGCTCGGTTTGACGAGAGGTGGTCGGAGTCGAGCAGGGCGGCGGTCGAATAGCTGCGGCGGTCGGAGATGAAGACAAGGATGTAGAGGAAGCAGACGGGGCCCTTGGCTCCGTGTAGTCGACGTAGGGGACGTAGTCCACGTCGAGGAAGACGACCGACATGGTTGGCGAGGCGGAGGACGAGAGAGTACACGCCGGTGATGAGCTCGCGCTCTCTGATGCGTTCGGGTATCGGTGCAGGTGAAAGATTTTGGTGGCCGGAGTGCACCTGGCAGCGGGGAGGAGGAAGAGGGAACCCTAGGCGAGGCGGAGGACACGAGGAGGGGCTTTAAAGGGCTCCAGGGCGACGGAGACGCGCGACGGCGTGCTCATCCGCCGTCCCATGGCGACGGCGAGAGGAGGACGAAAAGGTGGGTGCATCTACAGGGCGGTCGCTGACGTGCGGGCCCAACCTGTCCATGTGGACCCGAGGCAGAGGGGGGCGAGCGGGTGGGTCGGTGAGAATGGGAGAGAGGGACGCGCGTCGGGCTGGTCTTGGGCTGCGGGTGCGGGGTCTGCTGGGCTGCGCCTTGGGTTGAGGCCCGGTTAGAGCTGTTGTTGCTGCCTCTTCCTTTCTTTTTCTTTTTCTGAGATAGAAAAATAAAGAAAGAAAATGCTGGAAAAGAAGGAGAGGTTTATGAGAGATATAAAAATATCCTCATGATCCAGGAATTTTGCACCATTTGATAATATTGGTTTGGCCATTTTTAGAGGCAGAAAAATAAATCAAGTTTAAATTTGATTCAAACTTGATGCCTTTTTTAGCCTAACCAAAACAAGTCCAAATGGCATGAAACTTGGCAGGGGGGTTTAGAACAATATACAAGATTTATGAGGCAAAGATGGACATTACTTGAAGCTAGCAAGATGACTTGTCACAAGAACTAGGAAAGGGATAGTTTGAAGGAAAAGAAAAGGGGTAGGGTGCATGGCTCCCAAATGATACATGAAACAAGACAGCATGCATGCTACCTTACTCTAAGCATATGAACATCATGATATGAACACCACACAATGCCTCATGATATGGACATGATATGAACATGATAGGATGCAAAGATGCAATAGGCACCAAAGCAACATGATATGACAAAGTAATAATGATTCAAGCAAAACAAAAGAAGCAAAAAGGAAGGACCCACAAGGAATTGGATGAGGACAAGTTGAATATATTGCCAAAATGGGAAAGTGTTACATCTGGGGTATTATAGCTAGTTCTCACCATATAATAACAGTTTATACCATCCGAAGGTAAATCGGTCTGACTAACGAAGTTGAGTTTAGATACGCTAGTCTCTCTTTACGGTGGATGTCTTGGTATCAAAGTGAAATTTTATGATAACTAGATTCCAATGTTTAAACCAATGCAAAAAACATTCATTTGAGAAATGGGTAAGCATGAAAACAAACCAAGTGAATCTAGATAATCATGTTAGATAATCAAATCATACACAAAAGTACAATCAATAACACTTTTAGTTCTTTGATGACTCTATTACTAAACCCAACTTGCAAATCACATTTGATATGTGCTAGAAGTTTCTACGAAGATAGTGCCTAATACATACTAGAAACCATTATTGAAATATTTATCAGTGTGCATATGATTCAGAAATCTCTGCCATGCCGTTCAATAATATTAAATAATATATGGAAACACACGCATAGATATGCAAATAAATGTATATACACTATAAAATTATGCAATATTAAAAAATAAATGTGAATTCCTTTTTAAGCAAGAAATAGATTTTTTGGTACATCACACTCCCTTCGTAAACTAATATAAGAGCGTTTAGATCAGTAAAGTACTGATCTAAACACTCTTATATTAGTTTACAGAGGGAGTACAATTTATATTTTGCACAATATAAATTTGCATGGTTATACATTACAACTATATAACAATGAATAATATAACTATTATTCGAGAACATTGTTATGTGGCAAAGCAATAGAAAATTATATTAATTAATATGTTAATATGGTTCATTTATTTCAAACTAAGTATAAAAGTTCGGTATGAAAAAATTGGTTTGCATCACCCCGGACCCAAAAATATTTTGGACCGGCTCCTACTAGACCGGAATTCGGAGAATGTCGGCGCCTGTTACGCTGTCGACGTCCTGTTTGAATCCGGGTCAATTTGATTGCGGGCTCTACGAACACTTGTGTTAGGTTTAGCAGTCCCATCTGAATCTGCGCCATCCGACCGTGAATGTATGAATTAGAGTAGACAATGCAAAGAAAAACCGCCAGGACAAACAATGGCAGACTCTGGATTACTAAATTTCTTGAACTGGAATTTCGTCCCGTGTTATATATGTAAAATAAAGCCCACGACCAAAAAAATAAAAACTGACAAATAAATCTCATGCAAGTGGATCGAAAAAAAAACAGCATGATAAAATAAGTTCACACCACAAACAAACACCATGTGTATAAGGGCAATTCCTAAACTGCCCTGGCACCCGTTACAAGCCTAATGGTACAAGGCACACACCCTCCGGTACACTAGGTCTAGTAACGGGCAGGCCCATTGTCATTTCTGTTAACTTTTCTCTAAATTCCACTTTTTGATAATTGATAAAACTTTTGTGAATTTTTTTCAAATTCGATGAACTCCCCCCCCCCCCAATTTGTGAACTTTTTTTAAGTTTGTGAACTTCTTTTGAAAATCCATGAACATTTTGGAAGTCACAAACTTATTCTTTTTGCGATTTTTTTGTTTTTAAAGTCAAAGGTTGACTGGTTAACTCCGATCGAGCGATGGGGAGGAAACTAGCCACACGATCGAGCGTTGACCTTCCAATGGGTCTATGGGAGCCCCCGGGCCTGGGCCACACACGGTGCCGAGCGCTGTTGGGCCAGGCCAAAAACAGTGCACGGGCACGCGCGGCCCACGGCACGCCGAATCCCCTTCCGCATCCGCCGCGCCCCTCCCTAACGGCACGCGTCGATTGCGGCGTCGTGGGAGAGATCGTGGCCTCGTTCTTTAATGGGAAATGCGGAACGTCCCCCACTCCCCCCTTAAAAGCAGAGGAAGCAGGGGCAGTTTCCCTCCTTCGTCTTCATTGCGTCTTCAACCTCCAAAAAACCTCCGCGCTCTCTGCTTCCACCCCTCCTCCGCCGCTTTCCGCATCCGCGGCGCCGTCGAGCTCCTCGCCTCTCCCCTCGCCACCTCCGCCATGGCTCCGAAGAGTGAGAAGGCAAAAGCGGAGAAGACCAAGAAGGAGAAGTCCGAGCAGGCGGCGAAGCTTGTCGCCCTGCGGAAGAGGAACGTGGTCTTCGAGCCGAGGCTCAGCGCGCGGGAACTGTGGAACAAGTACTACCTCTTCTGGTCCGGGGAGACCAAAGCTCATCCCCGCACCAGAGTCTTCCCCGCCGTCGCCAGAGATCTGTATCCCGGCGGGTATTTCTTCTTCGCTGCCTTCTTTCACTTCGGGTTGTGCCCTCCGTTTTCGGAGTTTTTCTGTGATATTATGAACACGTACAACCTCCACCTCCTAGACTTCACCCCCAATGCCATCCTTACGATGGCCGTTTTCGCACATCTGTGCGAAAACTACAAAGGGATCCATCCAAACGTAGCACTCTTTCGCCATTTCTTCATGCCTAGAGTAGAGGCTGGCGCTCCCCTCTCCGGCGGGATCTCCTGGATCTTCCGGTTGAACAAAAAGGACTCATACCTGAAGGGAGAACTCCGCGGCAAGTGGGAAGAATGGCGTGCAGACTGGTGTTGGGTGGTGGAGGACAAGCCGGAGCCCTTCACTGCGCCGCGCACAACTGCCATAGTGCGCGGGAGAGACTGGAGTGAACTGGCCCCGGAAGACAACAGACTCAGTATTGCCCTTGTTAGGATTATCCGTCTCTGGGCCGCCAATCTGACCATCGGAGAGGTTGGCGCAGATTTCCTCCGCCGCCGCATTGCCCCTTTACAAGAGAGGAAAAGGCCCGCCTGGGAATTCGGCAACGCGGCGGATATCATGAGATTGCGCTGCGGATTGAACTTCAATTTCACCGCTTTGGAGCTGAAAGGAATGTTGCGAGAGCTCTTCAAGCATGACCCGGCGCACCCAGAGTGGTTCAGACCCGCCAAGGGAGTAGTGCCGCTGTGCAACAGCACTGCCTGTGACTCCCTGCGCGCAGTGATGCCGGAGTGCGACTCCCACGGCATCGTCCCCACCTGGATCCAGCCTCCGGGAGATACAGTGCTGAGCTTCTTCGACAACTTGGTCGAGGTGCCGAAGAACACCGAGGAGATCAAGGGTCTCACCCGGGCCACCACGGAGCGAGATATAGCCTACATTGCTTCCCGGATGGAAGAGGCCGCCGCAGCCGCAGCGGCAGGAGACTTCGGATTCACCGTCGACGAGGCGCAGGCTGCGGACGAGGTGCGCCAAGCAGAAGAGGCAGAGATCCGCAGGCTGCTCAAGCTTCCGCCCGACAAGCTTGCCGGGGTTCCTTCCCTGAGGCATGCCGGGATCCCCGGGGTTGTGAGCGAGGCCGCCGCAGGAGGCGAGGTTGCCGGAGGGAACAGAGGTGCCGGAGGGAGCGGAGCCACCGGAGGGAGCGGGGCCGCAGGAGGGAGCGGGGCCGCAGGACATGACGCTGGATCCAGCGGGCCTGCCGGGGAGGAGGAGGAGGGCGTCGAGGCCGATGAGGACACCGGCGGATCTCTGGGGCTTGACGACGACGCCTCCTCGTCCTCGGAGAACTCCCCGCCTCGGGCGAGTCCCAAGCGAACACCGTTGAAGCGCATCCGCAAGGCGGCTACAGCGACAAGGACGCAGGCGCCCCGACAGCAGCCTACTCGCCGGGTGACGCGCGCCACTAGGACGAGTCAAACCGCGCCGGAGGCGCCCCGTGCACCAGCGCCAAGCGGAGGGGGATCCTCCCGGAGCGAAGCGGCCGCTCCGCCTGCTCCTCGGGCCTCGGTGCCAACGGAGGCTGGGTCTTCGCAGCCCCCAGCCCCGGAGACCGCCAAGCCACCGAGGGAGCCTTCTCCTCCTGCTCCTCGCGCGGGAGCAACTCAGGTGGAGTTCGACTTCTCCGCCCTCAGCTCCGACGACGACGAGGAAGAGGAGTAAGTACTTGCTGCTTGTAACTTCTTCGATTTTGCCTTGATTCTTTCTTGATGATTCTGATCTTGTTTCTTGCTCTGCTTGCAGGACCCTGACCCAGCGGATGGCGAAGAAAGCCAAGATCCCCGTGGTCGAGGTCGAATACGACTCGCCCGTCGCGGCGACAGGGGACGCGCCGGCGACGAACTTGCCGGATCAACCCGCTGCTCCGAGGAGCAGCCCCCAGCGCAGCCCCCAGCGTAAGTCTGGTCTTGAGCTTTCCGTTTGTCGGGCGCGCTTGAGGTTTTTGCTTGTACTAACATCTTGTTTCCTTGTTTGTCTTGTTTGTCTTGTGCAGAAGTGGAGCCGCAGCCGCAGGAGCAACCGGTGGTCACCCTCGAGGAGCTGCAGGTTCCACCCTCCCCGCCAAGGGCGAGCTCCCCGGCGAGGGAGAGCGCTCCGCCAAGGACGGGTACTCCGCCAAGGGCGAGTACCCCGCCAAGGGCGAGCAGCCCGACGAGGGTGGCCACCCCGCCAAGGGAGGGCGCGGGCGGCCCTCCGCCAGCAGGAGCCACCGCTCCACCGCCAAGGGAGGACTCCCCGGCGAAGGAGCCCGTCGTCGAGGAAGTCCGCGAAGGTGAGTCTTGTAGCTTTATCTTCTTGGACTTGTCTTTTTGGATATTTGCTTGAACTTTTCTTTTCTTTTTCTTCTGCTAGATCCTCCTGCGCCGGAGCGGATGGAGACAGAGACCGCCGGCGAGGAGGGCGCGCAAGGCGACGGCGGCAACGCCACTGCCACTGAGGGCATGGCTGGAGCCGACGAGCCTGCCGCTGAGGAGACCGCGCCGACCGCAGACGCCGCGGGCGAGGAAGGGACCGGCGACCGCACTGCTGACCCGGAGGCAGCAGGAGCGTCAAGCGCTGCGCCGGCCGTCGACCCCTCCGCGCCCACGGAGCGGTCGGGCGTCTATCTTGAAGCGCCCAACGGAATCTTCATACAAGTTCCATGGGCATCTTCGTCGCGAGCCCCCGTGGAGGGAGAGACCTTTGATGGAGAGGTCCTCGCCTCCGCGGGGTTGAAGATTGTAGAAGCGCCTGGCGGGAGCGACGAGCCCGAAGAAGAGAAGCTACTTCACCGGCTCCTGGCCCTTTACCGGGCCAGGCAGGCGAAGCTGGACTCCCGGGAAGCTCTCACCGCCAAGGCTGGAGCGGATTTGGAGAAGCGCGCCGCGGAGCTCCGCGCCGCCAACCAGGCGGCCCTCCGCGACTTGGCGGAGGAGCGTGAAAGGCTTGCCGGAGAGCAGCAAGAGTTCCTCCTGGAGAAGGCTGAGGCCGAGGAGCAGCAGCGACTGGTCGGTGAAGAGCTGTCCCGGCGAGAAGGAGCGCTCAACCAGCGGAAGGTCGACCTCGACGCCTACGAGGACGACCTCACCGCCCGGGAGCAGGCCCTTGGCGGGGCCCTGAAGGAGGCGAAAGCTGCCGCCGCCACCGCGGAAACTGTCAAGAAGGATCTTGAGGCCAAGGTGGCGCAGCTGGAGCAGTACCTGAAGGCGAGCACGGACAGAATCACCGCACTCAATGTGGAGTGGGAAAAGGACGCCCATACCAACTCTGACCTTCAGGTACGCCTCTCCAAGCAGGGCGACGAGCTCAAAGCCGCCAAGGATTCAATTGCTGACTTGGAGTTGAAGGTCTCCACTTTGACTGGCTCGCTTGACGCCGCCCGGGATCGCGAGACGAAGCTGAAGGCCGAGCTCCGCAAGGAACGAGGCCTGGTGGAGAGCGCTGCCACCTCAGCGAACAACTTTACTCGGGCGGTGGAGCAATGGACGGATGATCTGGTCGCTTCTGCCGCCAACATCGACAAGGAGCTGATGGCGCTGAGGGTGGAGCACCTCGTGTACTCTCCGGACCAGAATCTCCCCCACAGCGCCAAGCTAAGTCTTTTCTTCAGGGGAATCGCGCCGGCGCTTGCACGGCTGCAGGAGAAGCTCCCCGCGCAGCTGGCCGAGGAGTCGCGTCAGCTCTGCGCGGGTACCTTGGAGCGCGTCTTGACGAAGATAGTCTACCGCAACCCTGGCATTAATCTCGTCAACGTCCTCCGCAGCTTGCCGGCCGATGCAGATCTGGAGGCGCTGAAGGCGCAGGTCGCCCACATCATCGCCAAGGTGAACAAGATCTCCAGGCGTGAAGGCGACCGCGTAGACTAGGCCTCTTTCTTTTTATTTCCTTTGCTGCTGCAAAGTGCGCCATGAACATGAATCTATCAGTCATTGCGACAAGTTATCTCTGTAATATATTATCTTATTTCTGAGCAATTGACGCATTGTTATCTCCCTTGCTTTTGGCCCTTTACTTTGTATGCTTTTTACCCTACGCTTTTAGGGAACTTGCCGGCAAGGGACCCTTGCCGCGAGCGCCGAGTGCTGGACTCTGAGCAGCCTGCTGGCAAAGGCCTTACCGGCAAGCAACCTTGCCGCAGCTAGTCGCAACGCACTTAGCTTGCTGAGCGAACTCGAAAACGAAGTAAGGGCGCGACACTTGTCGCAGCTCACTTAAGCCGTTGAGCGTACTCGAAAACAAGGTAAGGGTGCGGCCAGCCACGGGTAGGTTCCTCCGCGCACAGGTTTTCCATACAAAGTGTGGTTGTTCAAGGAAGATAACTAAAATTTAAAAAATTTGAACTGCTCAAATTCTGGTAACTTAGCTTTCATAATCTGTTCGTTCTCCGGCAAGCTTCTCTTTCTTGAACAGCACTTGGTTCGTCCTCCACCTCCTTCCCCCCCCCGGCAAACTTGTGCGCGAGGAAAGTTCCTTCTGCTTAAGATGGAAAGAAGAAGAGAAGGGAAAACAAGTATAGGGCCTCTCGGCGCGTTGATGCTTACCGGGTATGTGTGTTGCACAAAATGCCAAACAATGCATGCAAATAACAAAGAAAAGCATGGAAAATGGCAAATAGTGCGAAACACAAAAGCTTTACTGATGCATGGGATCTGCGCCCGGCTTTGTACAAAGGTTTACATGCTACAGCGGCAAAACTCGTACAAAAGGTGGTTGCCGGAGCGGATCACGGCAACCGCGCCTTATGGGTGAAACTTGCGAAGATGCTCTATGTTCCAGGAATTGCTCACCGGTAAGCCTTCTTCGGTCTCAAGGCGGACAGCGCCGGGCCTTGTGACTTGTCTCACCCGATAAGGGCCTTCCCACTTCGGCGTCAACTTGTTGGAATTCTTGGCGGACTGAACACGCCGAAGAACAAGGTCGCCTTCCTCGAGACTCCTGGCCTTAACCTTGCGGCTATGATAGCGGCGCAAGGCTTGCTGGTATCGAGCAGCTCGTACAGCAGCCTGGAGACGTTCCTCCTCGAGGAGCAATGCATCATCTTGTCGCAGTTGCTCTTGCTCGAGCTCATCATAAGCGAGCACTCGAGGAGATCCGTATACGAGTTCCGTGGGGAGAACTGCCTCTGCCCCATAGACAAGGGCAAAGGGTGTCTGCCCGGTGGCTCGACTTGGTGTCGTTCTGATTGACCAAAGAGCCGCCGGCAACTCCTCTATCCAGTTTCTTCCGCACTTGCGCAGCCTGTCGAAGGTTCTTGTCTTGAGCCCGCGCAGCACTTCAGCATTAGCCCTCTCCGCTTGACCATTGCTCCTCGGGTGAGCAACAGAAGCGAAGCAGACCTTGGCGCCAAGGTCTTGGACGTACTGCATGAAGGTGCGACTAGTGAACTGTGTGCCGTTGTCGGTGATGATCCTGTTAGGGATTCCGAAATGGCAAACAATCGCTCTGAAGAACCTGACTGCTGACTGTGCTGTCACCTTTCTCACCGGTTCCACTTCTGGCCACTTTGTGAACTTGTCGATTGCTACGTACAAGTACTGAAAGCCCCCGATAGCACGGGGGAAGGGGCCGAGGATATCGAGCCCCCAGACCGAGAAGGGCCAGGACAAAGGGATCGTCTGGAGAGCTTGAGCTGGCTGGTGAATTTCTTTGGCGTGGAACTGGCACGCTTCACACTTGGTTACTTGTGCAGTTGCATCTTGGAGGGCTTCTTGCCAAAAGAACCCTTGCCGGAACGCCTTCCCGGCAAGTGCCCTTGCGCCAATGTGATGGCCACATATGCCTCCATGTATTTCTGCCAACAGCTTCTGTCCATCTTCTCTGGAAATGCACTTCAACCTGACACCATTGAGTCTTCTTCTGTACAGTTCATTGTCCACGAACTGGTACATACTTGACTGCCTGGTTATTTTCTCTATCTCTGCTGGGTCGTCGGGAAGTTCTCCAGTTTGTAGAAAACGGACGATCTGCTGTGCCCATGCCGGAGCCCGAGGCTCAACGGCAAGGACTAAAGGCATGAGGGCCGCTGCAAGAACCTCAGCTTCTACGGCAAGAACCTCTGGTTCTGCCGGAGCTGATGGTCCCCCGGCAAGCCTGCCGGGGCAAGGCTTGTCGGGAACGCTTGCTTCAACTGTACAGATCCTTGGATCTGCAGGAGCGAACTGTCCCTCAGCGTTCTGGTTGTTGATCTTGGGGACCTTGGCGGCGGCTTCGGGGAGATCCGCCGGCAAGTAGTCGCCGGAGACCAACTTTTTCTTCTTGTGCTGTCCAATTGATGGTGTAACGGATGGCTGAGTCAGCTTGAGCAGGAAGGTCCCTGGTTCCACAGGTAACTTCATTGCAGCACACTTTGAGAGGCCATCTGCAATATCATTCTGAGCTCTCGGGACGTGCTCCATTTGCAGACCTTCAAAGTGCTCTTCAAGCTTCCTTACTTCATCTACATAAGCTTCCATCAAAGGGCTCTGATAACTTTTGTTCACTTGTCGGACCACCAACTGAGAATCTCCCCGCACAATCAACTTCTTGATCCCAAGTTCAGCTGCAATCCTGAGGCCGGCAAGCAGACCTTCATATTCAGCAGTATTGTTTGTCGCTTGTTCCTTGGGAAAGTGCATCTGGATAACATACTTGAGGTGCTCTCCGGTGGGCGCTATGAGTACCACGCCGGCACCGGCGCCTTGCAGCGAGAAAGCACCATCAAAGTACATCACCCATTCGCTTGTCGCTTCTTGTACGGGGACGCTTGTCTCTGGAACTTCTTCATCCGGCGTTGGGGTCCATTCCGCTATGAATTCTGCCAAAGCTCTGCTCTGTATGGTTGAAGTACTTTCAAAATTGAGACCAAAGCTCGATAGTTCCAGTGCCCACTCGACGATCCTGCCTGTTGCTTCTGGATTTTGCAGTATCCTCTTTAATGGAAAGCGAGTGACCACTGTTATCTCGTGTGCTTGGAAGTAATGGCGCAGCTTTCTCGAGGCCATGAGGAGGCCGAAAAGCAACTTCTGCACCCCAGAGTATCTCGATCTAGCCCCCTGCAAGAGGGAACTTACGAAATACACCGGGCACTGCACCATCTTCCTTCGCACTTCTCCTTGCTCTTGCGCAGACTTGTCCTTGTCGGGGCCAGAGCTTGTCGGTGGAGCCCCCTGCTTGTCGCTGGATTCGCTCGCCGGAGGTGTGGGCTCTTCCTCTGCCTCCCTTTCCGCTACCAATGCAACACTAACCACTTGATTGGTTGCCGCTAAGTACAGCAGCAACTTCTCTTGTGGCTTAGGTGCGACAAGTATTGGAGTGGAGGACAGGTATCCTTTCAAATCCTGCAGCGCTGCCTCCGCTTCCGGAGTCCATTTCATCGGACCTGCCTTTTTCAAGATTTTGAAGAAAGGCAGGGCGCGTTCTGTAGATTTTGAAATGAACCTGCTGAGGGCAGCCACACAACCAGCAAGTCTCCTTACATCCTTGACGCGCTTCGGGGCTTCGATCTGCTCGATGGCTTTTATCTTGTCGGGATTGGCTTCAATCCCCCTCTGGGACACGAAGAACCCGAGAAGCTTGCCGGAGGGGACTCCGAAGACGCACTTCTCGGGGTTCAACTTGAGCTGGATCTTGCGCAGATTTGCAAAAGTTTCTTCCAAGTCTTGGATGAGAGTATCTTTGCTCTTGCTCTTGACCACTATGTCATCCATGTAAGCTTCTACATTTCTGTGGATCTGTGGCTCAAAAGCTGTGTGCACCACCCTTGCAAATGTTGAGCCTGCATTCTTCAATCCAAAGGGCATGCGAATGAAGCAATATGTGCCACATGGAGTAATGAATGCAGTCTTCTCTTCATCTTCTTTGGCCATAAAGATCTGGTGGTAGCCTGAGTATGCATCAAGAAAGGAGAGCAGCTCGCATCCAGCAGTGGAGTCAACAATCTGGTCAATGCGCGGCAAGGGAAATGGATCCTTGGGACATGCTTTATTCACATCAGTGAAGTCTATACACAGTCTCCACTTCCCGTTGGCCTTACGCACGACAACTGGATTTGCCAACCACGTCGGATGGATCACGCCTCTAACCAGGCCCGCTGCTTCTAGCTTCTTGATCTCTTCGGCAATGAATTCTTGGCGCTCCACGGCTTGCTTCCTGACCTTCTGCTTGACGGGCCGCGCATGAGGACAAACAGCAAGCTTGTGCTCAATTACCTTCCTGGGAACACCGGGGATGTCAGATGGTTGCCACGCAAACACATCGACATTCGCCCGCAGGAAGGCAACGAGCGCGCTTTCCTATTTGCTATCAAGTGTAGCACTGATGGTGAAGGTACCACCAGTGCCGTCCTCCCTGGCGGACACCTTCTTGGTTGCCGGTGGAGCGGCCATCCCTTTCTTGCACTTGCCGGTGGAGCTCGATGGAACGTCCTCGATGGCAGCGCAGCACTCCGAAGAGGTGCGTTTGCCGGAGTGGGCCCCAGAGCACTTGCCGGACTTGGTCTTGGTCTTCTTCCCCCCGGGAGCTTCAGCGGCAAGTGTGTTGCTCTCTGTCGCGGCTGCTGCGTCCCGGTATATCTTGTCGGCATAGATAAGCGCGTCCTTCTTGTCGCCAGGGACAGAGATGACGCTTATCGGCCCCGGCATCTTGAGTACATTATAGGCGTAGTGGGAAGCTGCCATGAACTTGGCGAGGGCAGGACGTCCAAGTATCCCATTGTATGGCAATGGGATATCGGCAACATCGAAGGTTATCCTCTCCGTCCTGAAGTTGAGCTCCCCGCCAAAGGTCACTGGCAGAGTAACCTTGCCCTTCGGCTTGCTCCTCCCCGGGTTTATTCCTTGGAACGAACCGGTTTCTTCGAGCTCGCCGTCTGGGATCTGGAGTTTCTTGATCACAGCCGAGGAGATCAAGTTCAGGCCGGCCCCGCCGTCAACCAACATTTTGGTGACCTTGAGGTTGCGGATGGTGGGTGAGACCAACATCGGCAAGCACCCGACCGCAGTTGTGCGGTCAGGGTGATCCTCAAGATCAAAAATGATGGGCGAGCTGGACCACTTCAGCAGCCTGCGTGACTCAACGGGCGACTCTGCTGCGTTTACTTCCCGCACCCACTGCTTGAGTTGGCGGTGGGAAGTGTGCAGAGAGGCGCCTCCGTCGACACACAGCACTTCTGTGGCCTTCTGGAACTCCTGCTCGCTGTTATCGCCTTCCTCCATGTCGTCGTCGTCGTCTTCTTCCTCGTCCTTGTCACGGCCCCAGGGAGGTCGATCACCTTGCCGCTGCTTGGCCTTGCCGCGGCGTCCTCCCCGGCCATTGAATGGCCGCTTCTTGCTTGGCTCTCCTCCGCCACCTTGAGCCTTCTCCTTGTCGCGACGCTCGTATTCAGCTTTCTGCTGCTCTACGAGGTACTCGACTCGCTTGCAGTTCGAAAGGTCGTGGCCCTTGATGCGGTGGATCTTGCAATATTGCTTGTCGGAGCCGTCCTGCTTGTCGGCTGCCGCTACAGGGGCAGGTTCCTTGCCGGAACCGCCAGCCTGTGTTGTCTTGGCGGGAGCCTCCTTGCCGGACTTCTCGACGACCAGCACCTCCTTGCTCTTCTTCTTTCTGTTGTTCCGCCGCCGGCTCTTCTTTGCCGGGGCGGCATCCTCGCTGTCACTTCCCCCTGCGCCAGCATCCTCCCCGGGGAGTCTCCTCCCCTCGTCGGCGCGCGCGCACTTGTCAGCCAGAGCGTAGAGCTCGCTGACATCCCGTATCTTGGTCATGGCCATCTCTTCCCGCATGCGGCGGTTACGCACGTTCTGGTGGAACGCGCTGATAACCGCGGCGGGGTGGACGTCAGGGATATTGTGCTGCACGCGGCTGAATCGTTGAATGTATTTGCGCAGGGTTTCTCCTTCCTTCTGGGCCAAGATGTGGAGATCACTCTCCTGGCCGTGGGGTTTGTGGCCGCCCGTGAAGGCGCCAACAAACTGGTGGCACAAATCCGCCCACGAAGAAATGGAGCCTTCCGGCAAGTGCATAAGCCAAGAACGGACGTTCGGCTTAAGCACCAGCGGGAAGTAGTTGGCCAATATCTTCTCGTCGCGTCCCCCGGCAGCCTGCACCGTGATGGTGTAGATGCTGAGGAACTCCGAGGGGTGCGTCTTGCCGTCGTACTTCTCGGGTACGTCGGGCTTGAAGTTTTTCATGCTGGGCCACTGGACGCGCCGCAGCTCACGGGTAAACGTAGGGCAGCCTGCCGCGTACGGCAAGTCGCCTAGTTCACCGGGCGCGTGCGTGTCGACAGCGGTCCCAGCACGCTGATCCGATTGTCGTCGGGCTTCTCGTCGGCGCTCGATCGTTGTCCGAGCATCTTCTTGCCGCCGATCGTCGAGGACTTGGCGCTGGTCCCGACGAGCCCGCGGATCCGACGACGTCGTGGAATCGTCGTCGACGTTAATCCGGCGGGGTGGCGTCTTCTGCTTCCGCGGCGGGGAGTGCACGGTGGTTGCACCCCCGGCGGTCCTGTCGCCATCGGCCTTCGCCTGGTCGACTTGCCGTGGCCGCGATGTCGCCGGCTGCTGCGGCGTGTCGTTGTTGGCGAAGGCGATGAGGCTTTGGATTGTCGCCCTCCAGTCTTCGGCCTTGTCTGCCGCTGGAGGGAAATCGAGGAGCAGTTGCGCTCTTGCGAGAGCTTCTGCTGGAGAGGAGGGGAGCGGCGGCGAGCGGTGCGAGGAGCGAGATATGCTCGGACTTCTAACAGGGTTAGAAGGAGCAGTCTCTCGCCCCGGCGACCGCGCCTTGCTCGTGCCAGGACGATGGCCTTGAGCGTCCCGCGAACCTCCGGTTTGTCCTTGGCCCAGCAAGCGAATGGTGGCTCCTGTACCACGGCGCTGCTGGCCTGTCGTCTGCTGAGAAGGACGGGGTGCGTCTACGGAGACCGAGGCTTTGGAATTTTCCCAGTCGTCCGTCCTGTCTTTAGATTTGGCGGTGCCGTGAGTTTCCTCGCCGGCGACCATCGTTGGTTCTGGTGGCGGTGGAATCGACGCAGACGGGCCTCCGACCTCCGAAGCCTTCTTCTTCGGGGCCATGTTGCTGTTGCTGATGAAGTTGATGAAGCTGGAGAGGTTGATGAAGAATGCGCCCGCGTGAGCACCGGATCAGGTTCGCACAACCTCGACGCCCCCTACCTGGCGCGCCAAAGATGTCGGGGGAAACTGTCCACCACGAACACCTATGGGACCGGAGCCCCTTGTACGTTGCGATAAGGGAGCGGAGGGAGCACAAAGAGCGGATCGAAGAGCACACGCGGGCAGTTTACCCAGGTTCGGGCCGCGCGGACGCGTAAAACCCTACTCCTGCTTGGTTTGTATTGAGTTTTTGAGCTCGGGAGCTTGAAGAGCTAGCTACACCGAGCAAGAGAGCTATCTAGGTTCCGAACCCTTTCTACGTTGTGCATGGGCCTCCTTTTATAGCTCAAAGGGGTCACCGACAGGTGTCAACGTAGAGGAGGGCAAAAATGTAACTTTGGTGGTAGTTGTAACAGTGCGGGAACAGTGCATGAACAGTGGATGAACAGTGGTCTTCACCTAACCTTGACAGTGGGGGACAAGGGCATTAAATGCCCGTCACCGTCGACCCCAAAAGCACCCGTCCATGCGTCTCCTCTCGCCACGGCGGTAGCCTCGTCACCGTGGCATGCCACCGTGTCCCCCAGGCTGCACAGCCATCCGCCACGCGTCCCTGGAAGGGCCCCAGGGCGACGCATGGGCCGATGAGCTGGAGCGCGGGCACACAGCGCAGGCTTCCCCCCGGCAAGCACCTTGTCGGGGTCTTGATCTTGCCGGGCCCGGAAGCTTGTCGCTCCCCGGGCCCTGCCGGGGCGCAGGGTGCGCCGAGGCATGTCTCCTGAAATGCAGTCTTCTGGTCTTCCTGGCAAGCTCCTCTTGCCAGGGTCTTGTGTTAATATGATGATCTTGAGCTTGGTGTAGCCTTCCCGGCAAGCTCCACTTGCCGGGGCCTTGATCTTCTAACTTGTATACTTTGTTTTTGAATGGCTTTATAAGGACCAGAAAGGTTTCCGGCGAGCACGTGGTAAACCCTGCCGCGGGAAGCTGCTACTGCCCGTGCACAAGCTGGGGTACTAAGGTACCCCTATCTTAGTACACCGACAGTCTACCCATGAGCAGGGGCGCGTTAGCGCCTGCTCTTCCAAGTGGCGCATGGCGCCACTTAGGAGCTCCCAAGTAGAAGCACATGAGAGGTCAGACCACTCACAGACACATGAAAAGCCAACGGCGAGTCGGCGACCCATGAACCTGCACTACCTGGTTGTCACCACTGAAATTCGCTGCAACAACTCCACCATGATGTCACATGAGAGCACCCTTTGTCCTCTCGCTCTGGACTGAGGAGCGCCGACCCCGTTGATGATGTTATGGACCTAGGGTAGGGTCACGGGCCTGACCCAGGTACCCCACCCAAGGTCACTACCCCAGAATCTCAAAAGACAACTCAAGAGACAACTCGAGAACAGCGGGAAAGGTCGACCGTTACAGCCCAAGAGGGCATTTCACTCGATCGTATACCCTTTCTCAGACGAGTCAACTCCACTCGGAAAGACGAGGACACTCGACTGTGCAAGGGCACTCGACCCTCGAAAGTCAAAGGTCCCTCGGGATAGCAAACGGTCATGCATTCATTCTACGACAATGAATGCCTTTATTACTCTTTATAGCAGGCGTTATCAGTAACGCCCTACCTTTATGTACATTGAACCCTTTGTAATGTGGGGATGGTTGGGGTCCTGGCGCACTCTATATAAGCCACCCCCCTCCTCCAGTACAAGGGTTCACACCCCCTGTAACTCAAACAAACATATACATCCCAGTCGACCGCCTCTGGGCACCGAGACGTAGGGCTTTTACTTCCTCTGAGAAGGGCCTGAACTCGTAAAACACCTCGTGTACAACCTCACTGTAGCTAGGACCTTGCCTCCTCCTACATACCCCCTACTCGTATTGTCAGACTTAGAACCACGACAGTTGCCGCCCACCGGGGGGCAGGTGTCTTAGCGACTTCCGGTGAGGTTGCAAGCTTTTTTCGCCGACCTTCGTCATCATGGTTTCCGGCGGTGGTTTGGCGCTGGGCCGCGAGATCTGACTCGGCGCGCTCGTCTTCGTCGCCGACGACTCCGCTTGGCTCCAGGAGCCCCCCCTCGATGTCGAGGCATTGCCCGTCCGCGGGGCTGCGCACTTCCGTGCCAGCGCCTGCGGCGTCCTTCTCCGGCAGCCGTCGACTCAGTATCGAACGGCTCCTTCACCGTCTGTTGTCCCCGCTGGACGCCGCCGCAAGGGATCCGGTCGGTTGCGGCTCCAGCGTTGGGTTAAACACGCGGTGGCTCGCCAGACGGCCACCCCTCAAGTTGCGGCCATCGAGCCCGATGAATACCACTATGGGCCGGTCGATCCATCAACTGAGTCCGCAGACACGCTTTCCGAGTGTGGAAGCAGCGACCCCGCGGCCGAAGTTCTCATGGTCGACTCACGTCGCAGTCCGCCGGGGTACCCTCGCGGCGGAGACGGCGATAGCGGCAATGGTCAGTCATATGACCACGACGGGTATATTCCCCAACCCCTAACTGCCGAGCACAGGGACGAGCTCTGCCACCGCAATGAATATGCACTTTACACCCCTATCGTGGGGGGTTCTTCGGAGACTCGGGCCCTGGAAGCCACGCGCCTAGCCACTGTGGCTGAGCGCGCACGACTGGAAAATATCCAGTGTTCGCTCGATGAAAGAGCCCGTCGACTGATTCCCGAATCCAGTCGACGGGCGCTGCAATCGTTCCTGCGTGAACTCAGGTGTTCCGAAAGCCTATCCAGAACCTTGAAGCTGCGGCCTGCATTGCAGATTCTATCCACCAGTCTCAGTCGGAGGCTGGGAAAGGCTTGCAGCAGATCCGAGCACTGCTCCGGACAGCAGGAGAGCAGAATGTGACTGTCTCTCAGTCGTGTAACAGGATTCATAGCAGATCATTGGCGGCAGACACTGTCTAGCCGGCTCACAGCCCAAGATCGCCCCCGAGGCGTGAAGACCGTGGACCCCGTCAAGACTGGCATCTAGGTCGGAATGATGAATAGTATGATCGTCGACCCGGTCACAATGACCGCCGTCCAGTGCCTACGCCTCCTCCGGGAAGCGGATCGTACTCGCCTAGGCGACACGAAGGCAGGCGCTTGCGGGACGACGAGCGGAGGATTCCCCCAGATCCCAGAAGGCCCGGCTTTGATGCAAGATCTATTCTTGTGCAGGGCCTGGTCGACAGGAACAGAGCGTACAGATAAGAGCAAGGCACAGATCGTCCGAGTGGAAGCCGAACGTCTGTCTTGTTGGGGAACATAGTATTTTAAAATTTTCCTACGATCACGCAAGATCTATCTACCAGATGCATAGCAACGAGAGGGAAGAGTGTGTCTACGTACCCTCGTAGACCGGAAGCGGAAGCGTCAAGTGACGCGGTTGATGTAGTCGAACTTCTTCGCGATTCAACCGATCAAGCACCGAACGTACGGCACCTCCGCGTTCAGCACACGTTCAGCTTGATGACGTCCCACGAGCTCTTGATCCAGTTGAGCTTCACGGGAGAGTTTCGTCAGCACGACGGCGTGGTGACGGATATGATGTATTCACCGGCGCAGGGCTTCGCCTAAGCACCGCGACGGTATGACCGAGGTGTGTTTCTGTGGAGGGGGGCACCGCACACGGCTGGAACAATTCAACTTGTGTGTCTTTGGGTGCCCCCCTGCCCCCGTATATAAAGGAGCAAGGGGGGAGGCCGGCCGGCCCTTGTTTGGTGCGGCTAGGGTGCAATCCTACTAGGAATAGGATTGCAATCCTATTCCTAGTAGGAACCACCAAAGAAGGAAGAGAGGGAATAGGAAAAGAAGAGGAGGTGGCGCCCCCCAACTCCTAGTCCAACTAGGAACCCTAGGTGGGGCGCCGGCCAGCCCTATGGGCTGCCTCTCTCTTTTCCATAAGGCCCACTATGGACCATCCCCCTTCGTAGGGGGTTCCGGTAACCCCCTCCGGCAATCCCGTTAAATCCGAAACTTTTCCGGTATACTTCCGGTGTCCGAATATAGTCGTCCAATATATCAATCTTTATGTCTCGGACATTCCGAGACTCCTCGTCATGTCCGTGATCTCATCCGGGACTCCGAACTACCTTCGGTACATCAATACTCATAAACTCATAATACCGATCGTCATCAAACGTTAAGCGTGCGGACCCTACGGGTTCGAGAACTATGTAGACATGACCGAGACTCATCTCCGGTCAATAACCAATAGCAGAACCTGGATGTTCATATTGGCTCCTACATATTCTACGAAGATCTTTTATCGGTCAGAACCGCATAACAACATACGTTGTTCCTTTTGTCAACGGTATGTTACTTGCCCGAGATTCGATCGTCGGTATCTCTATACCTAGTTCAATCTCATTACCGGCAAGTCTCTTTACTCGTTCTGTAACACATCATCTCGTGACTAACTCATTAGTCTTTTGCTTGCAAGGCTTATTGTGATGTGTGTTACCGAGAGGGCCCAGAGATACCTCTCCGACACTAGGAGTGACAAATCCTAATCTTGATCTATGCCAACACCACGAATACTTTCGGAGACACCTGTAGAGCATCTTTATGATCACCCAGTTAAGTTGTGACGTTTGATAGCACACAAGGTGTTCCTACGGTATTCGGGAGTTGCATAATCTCATAGTCATAGGAACATGTATAAGTCATGAAGAAAGCAATAGCAGTAAAACTAAACGATCATAGTGCTATGTTAACGGATGGGTCTTGTCCATCACATCATTCTCCTAATGATGTGATCCCATTGATCAAATGACAACTCATGTCTATGGCTAGGAAACATAACCATCTTTGATCAATGAGCTAGTCTAGTAGAGGCATACTAGGGACATACTATTTTGTCTATGTATTCACACATGTATCAAGTTTCCGGTTAATACAATTCTAGCATGAATAAAAGACATTTATCATGATATAAGGAAATACAAATAACAACTTTATTATTGCCTCTAGGGCATATTTCCTTCAGTCTCACACTTGCACTAGAGTCAATAATCTAGCTCACATCGCCATGTGATTTAATACCGATATTTCACATCGTTATGTGAATAACACCCATAGTTCACATCGCCATGTGACCAACACCCAAAGGGTTTACTAGAGCCATTAATCTAGTTCACATCGCTATGTGATTAATACCCAAGAGTAATAAGGTGTGATCATGTTTTGCTTGTGAGAGAAGTTTAGTCAACGGGTCTGTCACATTCAGATCCGTATGTATTTTGCAAATTTCTATATCTACAATGCTCTGCTACTCTAGCTAATTGCTCCCACTTTCAATACGCATCCAGATTGATACTTAGAGTCATCTGGATTTAGTGTCAAAGCTTGCATCGGCGTAACCCTTTACGACGAACTCTTTATCACCTCCATAATCGAGAAATATTTCCTTAGTCATCCCGTTACTAAGGATAATTTTGACCGCTGTCCAGTGATCTACTCCTAGATCACTATTGTACCTCCTTGCCAAACTCATGGCAAGGTACACAACGTGTTTGGTACACAGCATGGCATACTTTATAGAACCTATGGCTGAGGCATAGGGAATGACTTTCATTCTCTCTATATTTTTCTGCCGTGGTCTGGCTTTGAGTCTTACTCAACTTCACACCTTACAAGTCAGGCAAGAACTCCTTCTTTGACTGATCCATTTTGAACTACTTCAAAATCTTATCAAGGTATTTACTCATCGAAAGTCTTATCAAGCGTCTTGATCTATCTCTATAGAACTTGATGCCCAATATGTAAGCAGCTTCACCAAGGTCTTTCTTTGAAAAACTCCTTTCAAACACTCCTTTATGCTTTCCAGAAAATTCTACATCATTTCCGATCGACAATATGTCATTCACATATACTTATCAGAAAGGTTGTAGTGCTCCCACTCACTTCTTGCAAATACAGGCTTCACCGCAAGTCTGTATAAATCTATATGCTTTGATCAACTTATCAAAGCGTATATTCCAACTCCGATATGCTTGCACCAGTCCATAGATGGATCGCTGGAGCTTGCATACTTTGTTAGCACCTTTTGGATCGACAAAACCTTCTGGTTGCATCATATACAACTCTTCTTTGAGATATCCATTCAGGAATGCAGTTTTGACATCCATTTGCCAGATTTCATAATCATAAAATGCGGCAATTGCTAACATGATTCGGACAGACTTAAGCATCGCTACCGGTGAGAAAGTCTCATCGTAGTCAACTCCTTGAACTTGTCGAAACCCTTTCGCAACAAGTCGAGCTTTGTAAACAGTAACATTACCGTCTGCGTCGGTCTTCCTCTTGAAGATCCATTTATTTTCGATGGCCTGCTGATCATCGGGCAAGTCAACCAAAGTCCATACTTTGTTCTCATACATGGATCCTATCTCAGATTTCATGGCCTCAAGCCATTTTGCGGAATCTAGGCTCATCATCGCTTCCTCATAGTTCGTAGGTTCATCATGGTCTAGTAACATGATTTCCAGAACTGGGTTGCCGTACCACTCTGGTGCGGAACGTACTCTGGTTGATCTACGACGTTCAGCAGAAACTTGATCCGAAGTTTCATGATCGTCATCATTAACTTCCTCACTGATTGGTGTAGGAATCACTGGAACAATTTTCTTTGATGTACTACTTTCCAATCCGGGAGAAGGTACAATTACCTCATCAAGTTCTATTTTCCTCCCACTCACTTCTTTCGAAAGAAACTCCTTCTCTAGAAAAGATCCATTCTTAGCAACGAATATCTTGCCTTCGGATCTGTGATAGAAGGTGTACCCAACAGTCTCTTTTGGGTATCCTATGAAGACACATTTCTCCGACTTGGGTTCGAGCTTATCAGGTTGAAGCTTTTTCACATAAGCATCGCAGCCCCAAACTTTAAGAAACGACAACTTTGGTTTCTTGCCAAACCATAGTTCATAAGGTGTCGTATCAACGGATTTAGATGGTGCCCTATTTAACGTGAATGCAGCTGTCTCTAATGCATAACCCCAAAAGCAATAGTGGTAGATCGGTAAGAGACATCATCGATCGCACCATATCTAATAAAGTACGGTTATGACGTTCAGACACACCATTACACTGTGGTGTTCCAGGTGGCGTGAGTAGTGAAACTATTTCACATTGTTTTTATTGAAGGCCAAACTCGCTAACTCAAATATTTTACCTCTACGATCATATCGTAGAAACTCTTATTTTCTTGTTACGATGATTCTCCACTTCACTCTGAAATTCTTTGAACTTTTCAAATGTTTCAGACTTGTGCTTCATTAAGTAGATATACCCATATCTGCTCAAATCATCAGTGAAGGTCAGAAAATAACGATACCTGCCGCGAGCTTCAACACTCATTGGTCCGCATACATCAGTATGTATGATTTCCAATAACTCTGTTACTCGCTCCACGGTTCCGGAGAACGGAGTTTCAGTCATCTTGCCCATGAGGCATGGTTCGCAAGCACCAAGTGATTCATAATCAAGTGATTCCAAAAAGTCCATCACTATGGAGTTTCTTCATGCGCTTTACACCAATATGACCTAAACGGCAGTGCCACAAATAAGTTGCACTATCATTATTAACCTTGCATCTTTTGGCTTCAATATTATGAATATGTGTATCACACGATCGAGATCCAATAAACTATTTTCATTGGGTGTATGACCATAGAAGGTTTTATTCATGTAAACAGAACAACAATTATTCTCTAACTTACATGAATAACCGTATTGCAATAAACATGATCAAATCATATTCATGCTCAACACAAACACCAAATAACACTTATTTAGGTTCAACACTAATCCCGAAAGTATAGGGAGTGTGCGATGATGATCATATCAATCTTGGAACTGGTTCCAATACACATCGTCACTTCATCCTTTAACTAGTTTATGTTCATTATGCAACTCCCATTTCGAGTTACTACTCTTTAGCAACTGAACCAGTATCAAATACCGAGGGGTTGCTATGAACTCTAGTAAAATACACATCAATAATCTGTATATCAAATATACCTTTGTTCACTTTGCCATCCTTCTTATCCGCCAAGTATCTAGGGCAGTTCCACTTCCGGTGACCATTTCCTTTGCAGTAGAAGCACTTAGTTTCAGGCTTGAGTTTAGCTTTGGGTTTCTTCACGGGAGTGACAACTTGCTTGTCATTCTTCTTGAAGTTCCCCTTCTATCCATTTGCCCTTTACTTGAAACAAGTGGTCTGGTTAACCATCAACACTTGATGTTCTTTCTTGATTTCTACCTTCACCGATTTCAGCATCGTGAAGAGCTCGGGAATTACTTTCGTCATCCCTTGCATATTATAGTTCATCACGAAGTTCTACTAACTTGGTGATAGTGTCTAGAGAACTTTGTCAATTACTATATTATCTGGAAGATTAACTCCCACTTGATTCAAGCAATTGTACTACCCAGACAATCTGAGCACATGCTCACTGGTTGAGCTATTCTCCTCCATCTTGTAGGCAAAGTACTGCCAGAGGTCTTATACCTCTCGACACGGGCATGAGTATGAAATACTAATTTCAACTCTTGGAACATCTCATATGCTCCGTAGCGTTTCAAAACGTTTTTGAAGTCCCGGTTATAAGCCGTAAAGCATGGTGCACTAAACTATCAAGTAGTCATCATATCGAGCTTTTGTCAAAACGTTCATAACGTCTACATCTGCTCCTGCAATAGGTCTGTCACCTAGCGGTGCATCAAGGACATAATTCTTCTGTGCAGCAATGAGGATAATCCTCAGATCACGGAACAATTCCGCATTATTGCTACTAACATCTTTCAACTTGGTTTTTTCTAGGAAAAAATAAACGTGGAGCAACATCGCGAGCTATTGATCTACAACATAGATATGCTAATACTACCAGGACTAAGTTCATGATAAATTAAAGTTCAATTAATCATATTACTTAAGAACTCCCACTTAGATAGACATCCCTCCGGTCATCTAAATGATCACGTGATCCAAATCAACTAAACCATGTCCGATCATCACGTGAGATGGAGTAGTTTCAATGGTGAACATCTTATGTTGATCATATCTACTATATGATTCACGCTCGACCTTTCGGTCTCCAGTGTTTCGAGGCCATATCTGCATATGCTAGGCTTGTCAAGTTTAACCCAAGTATTCTGCGTGTGCAAAACTGGCTTACACCCGTTGTATTTGAACGTAGAGCTTATCACACCCGATCATCACGTGGTGTCTCGGCACGACGAACTTTCGCAATGGTGCATACTCAGGGAGAACACTTATACCTTGAAATTTAGTAAGGGATCATCTTATAATGCTACCGTCGTTCTAAGCAAAATAAGAAGCATAATAAGATAAACATCACATGCAATCAAAATATGTGACATGATATGGCCATCATCATCTTGTGCTTTTGATCTCCATCTCCAAAACACCGTCATTATCACCTTCGTCACCGGTGCGACACCTTGATCTCCATCGTAGCATCATTGTCGTCTCGCCAACTATTGCTTCTACGACTATCGCTACCGCTTAGTGATAAAGTAAAGCAATTACATGGCGATTGCATTTCATACAATAAAGCGACAACCATATGGCTCCTGCCAGTTGCCGATAACATTACAAAACATGATCATCTCATACAAAACCGTATAACTCATCATGTCTTGACCATATCACATCACAACATGCCCTGCAAAAACAAGTTAGACGTCCTCTACTTTGTTGTTGCAAGTTTTACGTGGCTGCTACGGGCTTAGCAAGAACCGTTCTTACCTACGCATACAAAACCACAATGATGTTTCGTCAAGTATGTGCTATTTTAACCTTCACAAGGACCGGGCGTAGCCACACTTGATTCAGCTAAAGTGAGAGAGACAGACACCCGCCAGTCACCTTTAAGCAACGAGTGCTCGTAACGGTGAAACCAGTCTCGCGTAAGCGTACGCGTAAT
Organism: Secale cereale; assembly: GCA_902687465.1. Lineage (NCBI taxonomy): Eukaryota > Viridiplantae > Streptophyta > Magnoliopsida > Poales > Poaceae > Secale > Secale cereale. The sequence goes on along the minus strand of LR738713.1, from coordinate 754,507,305 downwards.
GTCGGTCCGGGCCGCTTCATCTCACAATACCGCCGAAGCAAAGTATGACATGCTGGTAAGCAGTATGACTAGTATCGCCCATAACTCATTGTGTTCTACTCGTGCATATCATCTACGCATAGACCTGGCTCTGATGCCACTGTTGGGGAACGTAGTATTTTAAAATTTTCCTACGATCACGCAAGATCTATCTACCAGATGCATAGCAACGAGAGGGGAGAGTGAGTCTACGTACCCTCGTAGACCGAAAGCGGAAGCGTTAGAACAACGCGGTTGATGTAGTCGAACTTCTTCGCGATTCAACCGATCAAGCACCGAACGTACGGCACCTCCGCGTTCAGCACACGTTCAGCTTGATGACGTCCCACGAGCTCTTGATCCAGTTGAGCTTCACGGGAGAGTTTCGTCAGCACGACGGCGTGGTGACGGATATGATGTATTCACCGGCGCAGGGCTTCGCCTAAGCACCGCGACGGTATGACCGAGGTGTGTTTCTGTGGAGGGGGGCACCGCACATGGCTGGAACAATTCAACTTGTGTGTCTTTGGGTGTCCCCCTGCCCCTGTATATAAAGGAGCAAGGGGGGAGGCCGGCCGGCCCTTGTTTGGTGCGGCTAGGGTGCAATCCTACTAGGAATAGGATTGCAATCCTATTCCTAGTAGGAACCACCAAAGAAGGAAGAGAGGGAATAGGAAAAGAAGAGGAGGTGGCGCCCCCCAACTCCTAGTCCAACTAGGAACCCTAGGTGGGGCGCCGGCCAGCCCTATGGGCTGCCTCTCTCTTTTCCATAAGGCCCACTATGGACCATCCCCCTTCGTAGGGGGTTCCGGTAACCCCCTCCGGCAATCCCGTTAAATCCGAAACTTTTTCGGTATACTTCCGGTGTCCGAATATAGTCGTCCAATATATCAATCTTTATGTCTCGGACATTCCGAGACTCCTCGTCATGTCCGTGATCTCATCCGGGACTCCGAACTACCTTCGGTACATCAATACTCATAAACTCATAATACCGATCGTCATCAAACGTTAAGCGTGCGGACCCTACGGGTTCGAGAACTATGTAGACATGACCGAGACTCATCTCCGGTCAATAACCAATAGCGGAACCTGGATGTTCATATTGGCTCCTACATATTCTACGAAGATCTTTTATCGGTCAGAACCGCATAACAACATACGTTGTTCCTTTTGTCAACGGTATGTTACTTGCCCGAGATTCGATCGTCGGTATCTCTATACCTAGTTCAATCTCGTTACCGGCAAGTCTCTTTACTCGTTCCGTAACACATCATCTCGTGACTAACTCATTAGTCTTTTGCTTGCAAGGCTTATTGTAATGTGTGTTACCGAGAGGGCCCAGAGATACCTCTCCGACACTAGGAGTGACAAATCCTAATCTTGATCTATGCCAACACCACGAATACTTTCGGAGACACCTGTAGAGCATCTTTATCACCCAGTTACGTTGTGACGTTTGATAGCACACAAGGTGTTCCTACGGTATTCGGGAGTTGCATAATCTCATAGTCATAGGAACATGTATAAGTCATGAAGAAAGCAATAGCAGTAAAACTAAACGATCATAGTGCTATGCTAACGGATGGGTCTTGTCCATCACATCATTCTCCTAATGATGTGATCCCGTTGATCAAATGAAAACTCATGTCTATGGCTAGGAAACATAACCATCTTTGATCAATGAGCTAGTCTAGTAGAGGCATACTAGGGACATACTATTTTGTCTATGTATTCACACATGTATCAAGTTTCCGGTTAATACAATTCTAGCATGAATAAAAGACATTTATGATGATATAAGGAAATACAAATAACAACTTTATTATTGCCTCTAGGGCATATTTCCTTCATGTCTCTGGGCCCGAATGCTTTTGCAGTGCCATCAGGGCTGCTGAGATCCCCCCAACTTCAGATTGGCGGCGGGAGTGAGTAAGTTCACCGGCGAGTCGAAGCCGGACACCTGGCTCAAAGATTACCGAGTGGCCGTGCAGATCGGTGGCGGCAATGATGACGTGGCCATGAAGCACCTCCCCCTGATGTTGGGTGGCTCGGCCGGGCGTGGCTAAATCAGTTGGCCCCTGGGAGCATTTACAGTTGGGAAGAGCTGGCCTGAGTGTTTATCAGGACCTTCAAAGGCACCTGTAGACGGCCCACAGGGCTTGCGGAGTTGCAACATTGCGTGCAGAAGCCGAACGAAAGCGTGAGAGATTACATCCAAAGGTGGACCACCTTGCATCACACGGTGGAAAACGTGTCCGAACACCAAGCAGTCTGCGCCTTCAAGGAGGGCGTACGGTACAGAGAGCTAAACCTAAAGTTCGGTCGAACGGGAGATATGTCCCTGTCCCTGATGATGCTAACAGAGAAGAAGCCGATCGACTCTGTAGCGGCAAGAAACCAGTCGGTCATGATGACCAGAATTCCAATCGAAAGCCTAAGCGCAAGGCTGAGCCGGCAGTTCAAGGCGAAGCTGCGGTCGTTAACCAAGGGAAGGGCAAAGGAAAGCCTAAGGGACCTTGGGTCCCCAAGAAAGTGAAAGATCAAGCAGGAAATGACGTGCTCGACCTGCCATGTCCTATTCACACGAAGAAAGATGAAGAGGGGAACTTGGTTTATCCCAAGCACACCACTCGACAGTGTCAGCTCCTGATTCAGAACTTCTAGAAAGATCAGCCGGCTAAGAAAGAGAAGGAATCAGAAGAGACCGAAGACAAAGAAGGGGATGGAGGTTACCCCCAGATCAACTCCACCCTGATGATTTTTGCTGACGTTGAAAGCAAAAGTCAACTGAAAGTTATCAACAGAGAAGTCAACATGGTTGCTCCAGCAACGACGACGTACCTGAAATGGTCCAAGACTCCCATCACATTCGACCAGTCCGACCACCCCGCGCATATTGCAACCCCTGGGCGGCAAGCGTTGGTGGTCGACCCAGTTGTCGGGGGCACTCGTTTGACCAAAGTTCTGATGGATGGTGGCAGTGGCCTGAACATTCTGTATGCTGAAAACCTTTGTGGGATGGGCATTCCGATGTCCAAGCTGAGTGAGAGTAACATGAGATTCCACGGGGTAATCCCCGGAAAGAAAGCCGACTCACTTGGTCAAATCACACTCGACGTGGTTTTCGGCGATTCGAAGAATTTCCGCAAAGAAAAGCTAACGTTTGAGGTGGTGGACTTCCACAGCGCCTACCATGCCATTCTGGGTAGGCCCGCCTACGCCAGGTTCATGGCTCGACTGTGTTATGTGTACCTCAAACTGAAGATGCCGGGGCCCAATGGCGTTATAACCGTCACAGGGAATCGGCAGAAGGCAGAAGAGTGCTTCCAGAAAGGCTCGAAGATTGCTGACGAGTAGATGGCAGCAGCGGAGATGGAGGGGTACCAAAAGAATGTGGATCCGAGTGACTTCTTGTGGGCTAAGATGCCAGCTTTTGAGTCAGCCTTCCAGTCGGTAGGGGAGAAGAAGCATGTGCACATTCACCCCACCGACCCCAATGCAGCTCCAACCCACATTTCAACAACACTCGATAGCAAATAGGAAGAAGCGCTCATCCAGTTCCTCCATGAGAACTGGGACATCTTCGCATGGAAACCATCCGACATGCCAGGTGTACCCACGGGACTGGCTGAGCACCGTTTGCGAGTCGACCCAAAGATGAAACCCGTAAAGGAACATCTCCGTCGGTCCGCCGCGGAGAAGAGAAAATCAATTGGCGAAGAGATGGCTCGGCTTCTGGCAGGTGAGTTCATCCGTGAGATCTACCACTCCGAGTGGCTCGCCAATGTGGTCATGGTCCCCAAGAAGGACAAATCCCTCCGCATGTGCATCGATTTCAAGCATATCAATCGGGCCTGCGCAAAAGATCATCTTCATCTCCCCCGCATCGATCAAATAGTCGACTCGACTGCGGGATGCGAGTGTTTGTCTTTTCTGGACGCATATTCCGGGTACCATCAGATCCGACTGTTTGGACCCGATGAAATCAAGACATCCTTCATCACCCCATTCGAGTGTTTTTGTTATGTCACCATGCCTTTCGGTCTCAAGAATGTCGGCGCTACCTTCATGCGCATGATTCAAAAGTGTCTGCTGAAGCAAATCAGTCGGAACGTGGAAGCATACATGGATGACATCGTGGTCAAGTCACGCAAAGGTTCCGACCTGCTGACCGACTTCGCTGAGACATTCGCAAATTTGAGAAGCTATGATATCAAGCTTAATCCGTCGAAGTGTACATTCGGAGTTCCCAACGGTAAGTTGCTCGGTTTTCTTGTTTCAGAACGGGGAATCGATGCCAACCCAGAGAAAGTCAGTGCCATCCTCCGAATGAAGCGTCCCGTGTGTATACACGACGTCCAGAAGCTAATTGGTTGCTTGGCCGCATTGAGTCGATTCATTTCCCGTCTCGGTGAGAAGGCGCTACCTCTCTACCAACTGATGAAGAAATCTGAAAAGTTCGAGTGGAATCCTGAAGCTGAAGCAGCATTTGAAGAGCTCAAAGCCCTGCTTTCCACCCAGCCGGTGCTTGCTGCCCCAGTCAGCAAGGAGCCTCTTTTACTATACATCACAGCCACCGAACAAGTTGTCAGCATTATACTCACGGTTGTGCGGGAAGAAGAAGGCAAAGCGTACAAAGTCCAACGCCCAATCTACTACATTTCCGAAGTATTGACTCCCTCCAAGCAAAGATACCCGCATTACCAAAAGCTTGTGTATGGGATTTACTTGACCGCAAAGAAAGTTGCTCATTACTTATCGGATCATTCGATCTCAGTCGTCAGTGATGCCCCACTGTCAGAAATCTTGAACAACCGAGATGCAACTGGTCGAGTGGCGAAATGGGCGATTGAACTCCTTCGGCTAGATATCAAGTTTGAAGCGAAGAAAGCTATCAAGTCTCAGGCAATAGCAGATTTTGTGGCCGAATGGATCGAACAGGAGCAGCCGACTCAAATCCAGTCGGACCACTGGACCATGTTCTTCGATGGATCCAAGATGTTGAACGGATCTGGTGCAGGTGTGGTTTTGGTGTCCCCCAAGGGCGACAAGCTTAGTTATGTCCTTCATATCCACTTCGACTCTTCAAACAATGAAGCTAAATACGAGGCGCTTTTGTATGGGTTGCGTATGGCCATCTCACTCGGCGTCCGTCGCCTGATGGTTTACGGCGACTCAGACTTAGTGGTCAATCAGGTGATGAAGGAGTGGGACATCAGAAGCCCAGCAATGACCAGTTATTGCAGTGCAGTGCGGAAGCTGGAAAAGAAGTTTGAAGGTTTACAGCTCCACCACGTGCCCAGAATCAAGAACCAGCTTGCTGACGATCTCGCGAAGATAGGGTCCACTCCGAAGCCTATACTCAAGAATGTGTTTTAGAGCACCTGCACACCCCCTCAGTCAAAGAAGACCGCTTCACGGAGGAACCCCCGCAGCCAATCAGCACATCTGATCTGACTGAAGTTGAAGTTCCTGCAGTGGTCGACCTAATGATGGAGATTTTGGTGATCACGCCCTACTGGACTGTGCCATACATAGCATACTTGCTCAGGCAAGAACTCCCAGAGGATGAAGAGGAGGCGTGCCAGATCGTCCGTCGATCCAAAGCCTTCACTGTCATTCAGGGTCAGCTCTACAGGGAGAGTGTAACAGGTGTCGCTCAACACTGCATCACTCCGGAAGAAGGTTGACTGATTCTGAACGAGATTCACTCGGGAACGTGTGGCCACCACGCTTCCTCTCGGACTATAGTGGCCAAGGCATACCAAGCTGGATTTTACTGGCCCCGAGCGAACGAGATGGCAAAAGATATCGTAGACAAGTGCGAAGGCTGCTAGTTCTACTCCAACATGTCTCATAAGCCGGCGTCTGCCTTGAAGACCATTCCATTGGTTTGGCCATTTGCCGTTTGGGGGTTGGACATGGTTGCTCCCTTCAAAACCGGAAGGAGCGGGTTCACCCACTTGCTCGTAGTAGTCGACAAGTTTACCAAATGGATCGAAGCCAAGCCCATCAAGAACCTCGACTCGAGCACCGCCATCAGCTTCATCAGAGAATTGATAATCAGATACGGAGTCCCCCACAACATTATCATGGATAACGGCTCCAACTTTAACTCGGACGAATTCAGAGCTTTCTATTCTTCTCAAGGTACGCGGGTCGACTACGCGTCCGTAGCGCATACGCAGTCGAATGGACAAGCAGGAAGAGCAAATGGCTTAATCCTCCAGGGCCTGAAACCGCGGCTTATGCGCGACCTCAAACACGCTGCTGGAGCTTGGGTGACTGAACTACCATCTGTCTTGTGGGGGTTGAGGATAACTCCGAACCGGTCGACTGACCGTACCCCTTTCTTCATGGTCTATGGAGCTGAGGCTCTGCTACCGAGTGATTTGTTGCACAACGCTCCTCGGGTGGAACTCTTCTCCGAGGCAGAAGCAGAACAAGCCCGTCAAGATGCACTTGACCTCCCGGAGGAAGAACACGAGATGGCCTTGATTCGCTCGACCATTTACCAGCAGGACTTGCGTCGATTCCACGCTCGCAATTTCCGGAGCCGAGCATTCCAGGAAGGAGACCTGGTTCTCCGAGTACGCCAGAAGCGACCGCACAAACTCGCCCCGGCTTGGGAAGGCCCCTTCATCGTCACCAAGGTACTACACAACAGGGCTTACCACATCTTCAACATGGCCAAGAAGAAGGACGAACCCACTGCGTGGAACGCGGATCTGCTCCGCCGCTTCTATACTTGAAGCACTCGATCAGTCGAGTTGTAATAAGAATCTTCCAGTTTGTTTTCAAAGACAAGTTTGCAGCAATTCCTTAATGATTGTTGGTTACAAAGATTCACGTACTCAAATCCCCCAGTGGGTGCTTAGCCGCGAATCCGATTCGCCTAAGTTACAAAAACCACTCCGAGTGAAGAGCAACCCTCTCACTCGGGGGCTTAGTTGCGACCCCGTGATCGCCTAAGTTACAAAAATCACTCTGAGTGAAGAGCAACCCTCTCACTCGGGGGATTAGCTCCGGTCCTCCGAGCTACGCCATAAGTACAACGTGGCCCTGTCCTCCGAGCTCCACCACAAGTACAACGTAGCTCGTAATCGCCTAAGTTACAAAAAACCACTCCGAGTGA
>LR738713.1:754475699-754499746 GCA_902687465.1 Secale cereale | reverse complement strand
ACCCTCTCACTCGGGGGCTTAGCTGCGACCACGTAATCGCCTAAGCTACAAAAATCACTCCGAGTGAAGAGCAACCCTTTCATTCGGGGGCTTAGCTGCGGTCCTCCGAGCTACGCCATAAGTACAACATGGCTCTGTCCTCCGAGCTCCGCCACAAGTACAACGTAGCTCGTAATCGCCTAAGTTACGAAAATCACTCCGAGCGAAGAGCAACCCTCTCGCTCGGGGGCTTAGCTGCGGTCCTCCGAGCTATGCCATAAGTACAACGTGGCTCTGTCCTCCGAGCTCCGCCACAAGTACAACATAGCTCGTAATCGCCTAAGTTACAAAAATCAGTCCGAGTGAAGAGCAACCCTCTCACTCGGGGGCTTAGTTGCGGTCCTCCAAGCTACGCCATAAGTACAACGTGGCTCTGTCCTCCTAGTTGCGCCACAAGTACGACGTGGCTATCAAGTGGCTCGACCCTCAGAGCTGTCTCACAAACTCGACATCGACTCGAAATCCAAAAGATCAAAGAGAGTCGGAAGCAAAGCAAACAAGAGAACACAAAAGGAATCAAGTGCAGATAAAGCCCCGCAAGATTCGGTCACAAGTACTCGGGCGTCAAGCCCGCGAGAGTTTAACGATTAGAAAATCACTCGGCATACTGAGGCAAATTGAATCAGAGTATCAAAGTTTGTTCACTCCTAAGGAGGGGGAGAGCTTGCAGGTGCAACGAACTCGTCCAAGTTAATCCCGTAGGCAATGTGGGTAGCGGCCTCCAGGAAAGTCTCCATGAACGGCTGGAACTGCAGTTTCTTCGTGTTGGCAACCTTGAGCGTGGCCAACATCTCCTCCTTCACCTCCTTGCAATGCACCCGAACCAAAGACAGCGCAACGTCAGCTCCACAGCGGGCAGATGATTTCTTTCACTCTTGCACTCGACTGGGGATCTCGTTGAGTCGAGTCATCAGAGACTCGAGGTCATTCTCTTGCACCGTCCCCCTCCAAAGTGCAGCGTCGATCCGAGACATCACTGCCTTCAGTCAACCGAGGTAGCCTGTGGCGCTGCTGAGGCGAGACTCCAGTCTCAAGATGTTCATAGCCGCTTCATCCTTGACAAGAGAGTTGGCGGGGTCCAGACCAGGCTCGACCCTCCCGGTCTCCTCCTCGAAGTTGCGATAGAATTCTGCATAGGTGAGAGCACGATGAATTAGCGAGCAAGTTATGGATCGACCGCCTTGATTCAGTCGGACAAATGGAGCATACCTTCAAGCACAAGGTACCACTTCTTGGTGAGCTCGCTCAAATAAGCTTCCAACTCATTCTTCTTCTGGAAAAGGCCCCCATACTTCTCTTCCAGAGCGGTGTTGGCCCTCTTCAGTCGAGTCACCTCCTTGTTGGTCGCGCCAAGTGAATCCTTCAGCCTGGCGATCTCTTCCTCAAGCGCGCCGACCGAAGCCAGCTTCTGTTCTGCCAGTTCGGTTTTCTCCTGCGCCCTCTGTTGCGCCGCAGCTAGATCAAGGTCCTTTTGCTCCAGAGCTTCCTTCATTTGATCTACAAGGGACATTACTAGACAGATGAACATAAGGATACACATGACACGGTCGTTGAAAATCAGTCGACAAGCTATACGCTTTAATTACCAGATGCTTCATCCTGGGATTTCTTCGAATGTTCCCTGGCCAGCTGCAAGTCAAGATTGAGTTGGATCTGCTTCTTCTCAAGATCCGCGAATTTGGCTCCAAACTCACAACATTTCTACACCAACAAAACAAGACTGAATTCTAAGACTACAGCCGAGCCAAATACTCAATAGTACTCTCGGGGACTACACCCAGTGGGTGCACTGAGCGTGCCCCCACTGGTACTCACTCGGCCGGATCAGTCCTGCCCGAGCTCAAAAAAGAGAGAGAGAGAGAGAGAGAGATGCATTCCGTTCTCAGACCATGACTGACTACCAGCAGTCGACCACGGTCTCGGGGACTACACCCAGTGGGTGCACTGAGCGTGCCCCCATCGGTCCTCACTCGGCCGGATCAGTCCTGCGCGAGTGAGAAGAGTAAGCAAGACAATTTCTAAGACCACAGTTGACCAACTTCAATTGACCGTGGCCTCGGGGACTACACCCAGTGGGTGCACTGAGCGTGCCCCCACTGGTCCAATCGGCACAGGACTGATTGGAGTGCAAGAGCTCAAGCTACAAGAAAATAAAGAACACCCAGTGGGTGTAACATCATCTTACGAACAAAGCGGCAATTTTCAGAACGAAGATTCCAACAACACATCAAGCCAGTAGGAAAAGACAAACCTGGACATTGGTTCGAAGAGCCGAGCTGGCATTATAGGCAGCCATGCTAGCCTCATACACCGCCTTCGTCTGCTCCATCATCAATCCCGCTTGACGAACGGCCTCCTTGGCCGCACTCACGGGGTCCTCCAGGACATGATGAGTGGTGAAAAGAACGGACAGTGGAGCAGTCGGAGCAGTCGCAGGGCCAGCAGCTGGATCAGTCGACGAAGAGGGGCGGACAGTCGACACGGGAACGGCAAAGGAGACCGTGGTCCGAGCCACGTCCCCCTGTTGCTGGGCCTCAGAGCCAGAGGGTGTCTTATGACCCCTCCTTCATGTGCCTCGTCGAGTCACCTCTGCACGATCCTCCTTGTCATCATCGTCATCAGGGATCTCAATGACATTGTGTGGTTCTTCAGAAGACAATCAAGAGATTCAGTCGACTGACAATCCAAAATGGTAAAAGACAAAGCATGGTCAAGAATCCGCACCTGGGCAGGACGTGGCGGCGTCAGCGGTCTCCTCGTCGTCACGACTATTGTCAACGTCCATCGAAGTCGCAGAAGTAGCAGCACTGAAGATTTCACAGAAAGTGAGTCGACAAAGGCAAACCCGGTCTCCAAAATGGAAGAGGAATGAAGCAGAATAATACTTACGTGGAGGCGATCGGGATGTCCACTTTGATCTTTGGCAAGGCCTTCCGGGGTTTGGAAGCGGCGACCTTGGGCTGCTTTGGTGCTTTCTCAGTCGGATCTGGAGTGGACGTGCGAGTTCGCTTCTGCACCTGAGAGCTGGAAGGGCCCACCCTGGTACGCGTGGCTTCTGGATCATGCTTCTCCTTGGAGCACTTCTCGACGCGGGGAGGTGACTCGACCTCCTCGCCGCTGCTGGAGTCCTCGCTCTCCTCCTCCGTCTCCTCGCCAGACTTCCAGTCGGAAGCTTCTCCTACGCCTTCTTCCCCCTCCTGGACCTGCTCGCCATTGGGCACCGAGTACAGTTCGGTGTAGATCTGCAGAAGAGAAGAATAATCACGCGCCAGTCAGATGCATCCAACGTCTGCAAGCAAGAAATAAAAAATCCACTCGAGGACTGAAGCCGAACCTTGTCCGGTTGGTGGTCTGCGTCGAACGGGCGAACCCTTCCAATCCCCCGAGGATTGTCCTTGTTCCCCGTCATGCACTTCAGGCACTGCTCCACCATCTTCGCGACAGCTTCCTCTGGGTGGACCCGAGATGTGTCGTCGGCGCCCGAGTACATCCACATCGGTTGGTCCCGAGCTTGGAGAGGCTGGATCCTCCTCTTAAGGAACACCTCAAGCAGATCCATCCCGGTGACCCCATCACGGACCAGCTGAACCACCCACCCCACCAGCATATCTACCTCTACCCTCTCAGCCCGACTCACAAGCAACATCAGTGGCTGGTTGACTCGACCCAAAGAAAATGGAGGAAGCCCAGTCGACTGACCGGACGTCGGGACATCCCTACAATAGAACCAAGTCGACTGCCATCCCCGGACCAACTCACGAAGGATCATGGCAGGGAAAGTGCTCCTACCCCTAATCTGGATACCCAATCCACCGCACATCTGGATGACATGCGTCTTCTCGTCACTCGGGTTCGCTTTCTTGACAGTTTGGGAACGACAAGTGAAGATATGCTTAAATAAACCCTAGTGCGGTCAGCACCCGAGGATGTTTTCTCACATCGAAACAAACGCAACCAGGTACGTGATGGTGTTGGGAGTGAAGTGGTGCAGCTGGGCGCCGTAGAAAGCCAGAAAACCACGGAAGAAAGGGTGTGGGGCAAAGAGAAACCTCGGTCAACGTGGGTCGCAAGGAGAACACACTCGCCCTCCTGCGGCTGGGGCTTGAGCTTGTCCTCCGGCAGCCGCCAGGAGTCGCGGACGATTAGGCCCTCCTCCGCCAGCTCCTCCATGTCCTCCGGCGTCATCGTGGACCTGATCCAGTCCCCCTGGATCCAGCCAGGCGGGAGCCCGGACCTCGACAACGACCCTCCTCGGTTGGATCACCCCTTCCCCATTGTCGCCGCTTTCTTCGAGCGCTCCAGAGCCGCCGTCCTGTCCTTGCCCATGGAAGGCAAGCTGGTGCAGACTGAGCGGCAGAAAGTGGAGAGCAGAGGCGCGGGGGAAGAGCGGAGGAAGAAGAGGCAAAGATTGGGCGCACAGTGCCTCCGCCTCGGCTGCGGTGCTTACTTATAGCGCAGTGGTCGAGTGACTGACTGGTGGCCCCAAGCTATCCTGTCAAATCCCGCAACAGGCGCGCACCCGATACGTGGCGAAAAAGGCGACGCAGAGATCGAGGCGCCCCGAGCGTATCCTGTCCGATTATCGCGGCACGACCCGTCCCGTGCGCTTCCCCAAATTTCAAATCCCGCGAAATCCGGAGACTAGAGAAGGACCAATCGTGTCGAAAGTTGCGCGCCCCGCCGACGCTCAGAGCCGCACACAAAGTACACTCGACGGTCAACACAAACAAGTTCACTCGGTAGTTCTTGAATCGATTAAGGCGATCAAGTCAAGGTTGAAGAGCCGGCCTGGTTCGCAAACTCAAAGAAGATCCCCCAGGGGTATCAAGCCCGAGCCAAGGCCAACTTCAACACTCTCTTCCGCTCAAACCTCAATCCATTCGGGGGCTACTGATGATGTTATGGACCTAGGGTAGGGTCATGGGCCTGACCCAGGTACCCCACCCAAGGTCACTACCCCAAAATCTCAAAAGACAACTCAAGAGACAACTCAAGGACAGCGGGAACGGTCGACCGTTATAGCCCAAGAGGGCATTTCACTCGACCGTATACCCTTTCTAAGATGAGTCAACTCCACTCGAAAAGACGAGGACACTCGACTGTGGAAGGGCACTCGACCCTCGAAGGTAAAAGGTCCCTCAGGACAGCAAACGGTCCTGCATTCATTCTACGACAATGAATGCCATTATTACTCTTTATAGCAGGCGTTATCAGTAACGCCCTACCTTTGTGTACATTAAACCCTTTGTAACGTGGGGATGGCTGGGGTCATGGCGCACTCTATATAAGCCACCCCCTCCTCCAGTACTAGGGTTCGCACCCCCTGTAACTCAGACACACATATACATCCCAGCCGATCGCCTCCGGGCACCGAGACGTAGGGCTTTTACTTCCTCCGAGAAGGGCATGAACTCGTAAAACACCTCGTATACAACCTCGCCGTAGCTAGGACCTTGCCTCCTCCTACGTACCCCCTACTCGTACTGTCAGACTTAGAACCACGACACCCATTTCTTTCTCTTTCTCCAACTTTATAATGATGTGCTTATAATTTTGTATCCATCCTAATATTGCCAATGCTCCAACACCACCATCGGCCATCACTCCTCTTATAGGAAACAATGGCCCTTTTGCTATGATGACGACCACACCACCCATAAATCTTCACCCCAAGATTTTCACCCATAATCTCAATGACTCCAGCCAGATCTCCTCATATATACCCATTTGTCAGCATTGTGTATAGACATGGACAAGTTTGTGTTAGCTTCTACTATGCCATTACACAATAGCACGGCCATGATGGCTCGACCTCTTTTCCCATCATTATGTCCACCGAGTGTAAGATTGTACATAAATTATGAAGACACCACAACAATCGTCACATCAGAAATAGCAACAAGTGAATAACAAAAATACATATACATTTTCTGTTATTGGATTTGTTATTTGCAGTCAAGGTTGAATTTTGAGAGAACCAAACAAGATAAGTGGTTTACTAACATAAGTTTTACTTTAGATAAAAGATGTTCGCCAGTTACCATCAATGGAAACCTGAATTTGCTACAGGTCACAACAGAACAACACTCATGGTTTCAACCATACACCAAACAGACGATGGAAGTGCGACTTAAAATATAACAACGATGATTGAATAATCACTACCAAGAACACCATCACCTCCATTGTTGTTCAAGGAAATTACATGATCATTCTTCGGATCCACGACACCCACCTCCCCCCAGTTTTGAAGATGCCAATTGTGATGTGTTCAATTAGCTTTGCGAATAGCTAAGCTGATCCACTGGATCCTCCTTCACTGCAGAGAGATCCACCAATCAATCCAAAAGAAAATATCGAATAAAAAATTAATTCATGGGCTTGATTAGACATTTTTTGGATTACATGTAATATGCTTAGCCTTCCGAGTAATCGAAAACATAATTGGTATTCCAACCATTAGCATCTCCGTTAATGCATTCATCATTCGGTGCAAACCTCTGCTGATGATATCCCAAATATATATGTCTGGTAGTTAGGAACGTAATATGTGGTTTATTGGTTTACTGCTCCAACATATATGTCATATTATCTAAGATTTACTACCATCCTGTAAAAAACATCTCTAGTCAATATGATCTTTTAAGCATCAGCCATGGGGAAGTTTTATACAGAGATGATTTTTTACTCTCCACAAAAAGTTGTAAGGCATCACCCACCACACTAGAAATATATCACACTAAAGTTTCTTGAACCTGACAACACCTAAGAGCATCCAAACTAATATTCCAGACTCTTCATCTAGAGAAACATCTCCCTACACAGTCATTAAGCATAACCATTGTTCTCTTTTAATACCAACTAGCACACTCTGAAATCTAAAGAAGTTAAAACCATATATTTTTTCTTCAATAATGATATGAAGCCAAGGTAGATTATATGTAGTCTAGGAAATATAGTGGAAAAACTATGACTAAAGAACCATTAACTATTGATCTTCCCAGAATCTAGTCTTGCCACACTCCCAACTTTGACCCTTCAACAACACTAATCCAGGTTTAACCTCCATACACATGTGCCAAAAGTGTGGATTTTCCACTTTGACTTTCACTTGTCCCAGGGTATGATGTGTGAGGTATTTCTTAGTAAGGAACTGTTGGCACATGCCATCTAAATTAGAAAGTTTCTACAACTACTTAGAAAGTAAAGGAATGTCCAGTTGAAAATGCCCAGCCCTCCTTGGACCTCGGGCACACAAAACATAGGCTAATTAACCAAGTCATGTTTAATTTTTCAACTTGTCACGATTCCATGGAAATCTAGCCTTGTATATACCAGTCTTTCATATTGAGACCATTAGATATCTTGTAAACAGATATCACATTCAAAGTGGCATTAGGAAGGGAGGAATTAATTGAAGTTTTTGTACCACTAATGGGTTTTGTCTTTCCTTGCCAAGAACCTAATATACTTACCACATTTTCCTCACATCTCTCCAATAGTTAAGTATAACCATTTTTGCATAGGAAGTTTGCCCATTCTGAATATTCTCAAATTCAATAAATCTAAAGTTGGTCAGATCACACAGTAAATTCCCCTTAATGGACATTCTGTTCAATGTTGAGATTGTTAAGATAGGCATAATAGGAAGCTGAGATTTTTGTCTTGCCTAATATCACGTCAATGGTAGAATTAGCCTAGCTAGCAATCCTTGCCTAGGTGCTCTTCCAATCGACATTCAAAGAGCAGCTAATGATATACATGTGTGTGTTGTGTATGGGTGGGGGAGGAAAATGGTAGGTGGTTATTGGTTCATTACAAGATAAATTACCTCTCAGATTTACCACCTCCTATAACAAAACACTAAATTTTCCCAAACTTAGCAATCAGACTAATCTGTGTAGATGCCAATTTAGAGAAGCACTTTTTTACACACGGTCCATAAGTATAACCATTATTATTTTTTAACTTCTACTACTGCTCTCCAAAAATCATGAGATTTAAATCACATGTAGTAACTTTTAAAACATTAATAGAATGGAAGCTAGTGTAAAACTTATCCTTAGAGATCCATTGATCTTCCTAGAGTCAAGTTTGCCAGTATTCCAAACTCTGACCCCAACTCCATAGCCCCTGACAAAATTGTGTGTTTCCCACTCCCATTTTCACCTATCCTAGAGCCTAATGTGTGAGGTATTTTGTAGTAAGGAATTGTTGTCACATACCACCTATGCTGAACAATTTCTAGAGCTACTTAGAAAGTAAATACATGTTCGTTATGTCTAAATCTAAAATGCCAACCCTCCTTAGTCCTTGGGCAGATAGACCATGGGCTGATTTGATATTTTATTTCCCACATGTCAGCTCTCCACATAAATATATCCTTGTACGTAATGATTTTGTACTAGCACCTAGAGGTATATATCTTGTAAAAAGGTAGCATCTTCAAAGGGACATTATAAAGGGAGTGATTAATTCAATTGTTCCGCCACCAATGGATAGTGTTTTCCCTTTCCTAACACCTAATACTTTTTGCATGGGGCGCTAATACCTAATCTACTTTCCACCTTTTCCTTGCAGCCCACAATTACTTACGTATAATAACTTTCTCATCTTAAGGTATACATAAGTATTTTGTACGAAATATGTGACTTTTGAATCCTCAAATTCAACAAATTTGTAGTTAAGTTGCTCACACAACAAATTCCACTTTATCAAAATTAAATTTCAATGTTGACATTCTCTAAAATAGGGATAATAGGAACCTAATCTTTGCTTTTGCACAATAGCACCTCAATAAGTTGAGAAGTTATCCAAGTTAAAATCCTTGCCTCAGTGCTCTTCCAACCAAGATTGAAATATCGACTAACGTTATTGGTTCATTACTCCCATAGAAGAGATATGCTCTCTCAGATTTAGCCGCTTTGTGCAACAAAACACAAAAGCACGAATCTGACAATAGCCAAACTAATTGTGGGGCTTTATATTTAGAGACATTTTTCCATGGTCCTTAAACCAAACAATTGCTCTCTTTTAAAACTTACTTCCACCCTCTAAAACCTAAGAGGTCAAAAATCACATGCCAAAACTTTTTGTAATAGTGATATAGCAATCTAAGAAGATTGTGTATAGTATGGAAAGATAGTGTAAAAATGGTTATCAAAGAACCATTGATCTCCCAAAATTTAGCTTGCCACTATTCACAACTTTGACTGTACAAGCAAAACCAAATTAAGGCTTTAACCTACATCAACCTTTATAAAAAGTGTGGGTTGCCCACTCCAGCTTTCAACTATTCTAGAGTATGATGTGTTGGCTTATCATCTAAGGAATGTTGCCACATACCATCTACATGGAACAATTTATACCAACACTTTGAAAGTAAAATAGTTTTCATGATGTCTAGATATCTAATGCCCAACCCTCCTAGGTTGTTGGGCACACACACCATGGATTGATTAACCAAGTGATAATCTATATTCAACTTGTCACAACCCATCAAAAATTGAGTCATGTACGTATGAATCTATTTGGAGAAAGAACATACCAATTTTTTTTCTCACACCCTAAGGTATAACGAAAATAATGTTCAAAGAGGACATGGAAAAGGGAGCAATTACTTAAAATTGTTCTGTCACCTACGTAATGGCTTCTCTTGCAAAAGATTCTAATATATTGTCCACCCTTTCCTATGCAACTCTCAAAAAATATGTCTAAGCCATTTTCTATAGGAAGTTTGCGCCCACTTTACTTGTGAAATAGAAAGTAAACTCCACTTTTCTAAAAAAAAAATTAAGTAGGACTGACAAAAAATAAACTAATTCTCAATCTATTTACAAATTTGTTCATACACATAAACAAATATTCACCGTGTTATTAAAAAAATGTTCATCTAGTCTCCACTTCTATTAAACAAGCGAGTTGTGGTAGAAACATTGAATATCAGCCCTTCGGTATCGTAGATCTAATGGTCTACATTGCTCCAATGATGTTGTACCAATGAAAACATCATAATTAGCAATCAAATGACCATATTTAACATTCCATAACAGAAACATCACATCAATCAATCAAATCATCTCATTAAGCATTCCAAAAATAAACATTGTATCAATCAATCAAAAGGAGGCTCTCTTTGCTTCTCCCATTCTTCCACGGCTCTCGCACCCGCCCGCCTGCCACACCAGCTAGCCGCGCCGCCACGCCCACCCACCGCACCACCAATCCCTCGCTCGCCAGAGTTCCCGAACATGCCTCCTCGTCAGCGTGGATCTGCGCGGCAAACATCTCGTCGGGGGCCTGCGCGCCGATTGGATCCGGGCTTCCCCCTCCCTTTCGTGTACGATGCGTTATTGGAGGTGTTGTGCCAGATCCAATTGACTCCGGAGGCGGAGCTAAGAGCGACAAGGTAGAGGAGATGGATGGAGCGAACACAGAGGATAAGCGGTGATTCTTTCTCCTGGGGGCAGTGTGAGAAGGAGTGGAGGGAGGCAATGGAAGCAGTGCATATGGAATCGGATCTAGAGGTCAAACTCAGGAAGGAGAGGTATGTCCACACCTGTCGAATCCAAGCAGATCGGGAGATGATGAACTTAGCTCGATGGATTTACTTTGAGGGCTCACTAGAGGAGCGAGTGCGGATGCCGCCGTTCCCGAGATCACCGCCGGTGGCCTTCATACACTAGGCGAGAGGGGAATGGCGATCGACCGATCAGAAGAGAAAAGCGAGGTGGATTTCCATTGTGGGACTGATCTCAGAGTGCCCACTGGAGCCGGAGATTATCGATCTGATGCCGTTTCTGTCGCCGGAGCTCTGATGAGACTGGGGAAAATTACGGAGGATGTTGTAGAACATGGAGCTGGTTTGGGGGAAACGGGAGTCTCATTTGATCCTGGTGGTGCCCGGACGGATTGTGTAGCTGATTTTGGAGAAGATTGTGTCACAACAAGGCCTGGGGGGAGATTTTGGATACTAGAGCAGACAGAGGATGAGGAAGATGACACTTCAGCAGAAGATTCGGAACAATGTAGTCCTTATCTTGCCACTTTTGCTGATGCTTTCGCGTGTGCCAAAAAAGTGGATAGGATTGGTAAGAAAAAGGAGAAGAAATTACGGAACAGAGGTTAGAATTCAAAGATCAACAACAGCAATGTCAGGATGGTTAAGGACTCGACATCTAATCTAGTAAGTGCTTCTTCATATAGTAGGGGAGATAGAAGGATGTCTGCTAGATGTGGACTGATTCTGAAAGATATATGGTATCAAGTGATTAGAAGGAAAGTAGTGGAACTAGATGCTGCCGCAAAACCTGATCGGATGCAAATGGGGCGTGTTGGGGATAGGGGTGGTTCATCAGCACACACACACACACACTAATTGATGCCCCTATCTCCATACGGTCGCCAGCACGTCGAGAAGGGGAAATAGGGGATGGTTTTGAATTCAGAGAGGAAAGTTTTATTTCCATGAGAACTCTGAAATGGACTGGGCTGGGAAAAAAGGAAACGGGCCAAGAAAGTGGAAAAACTGGGCTAAAAGGGGGGAAAGCAACACAAAAAAGTGAAGGGAACTTTAGGCCCATAGAAAAGGGGAGTTATATACGCCCAAGTCTGGTCATGGGGGTTGAGACGAACCAATTTCTACAATCTAGGGTTTCCCACTTGTGGAGTTCGTCCCCCTCTGCCACCGCAAAAACTTGCAATCGTCAACTCTTGGTGATGGTTGATCGCTTCGATCCAGGAAGAGGCGGGGGAGGAAGAGGTATGGAGAGAGGTGGCAATTGGAGGCTGATGATGGGTTTTGTTAGAGAGATGCAATTTGACAGACAGGATCAGGGATATAAAGCTCGTCCTCGACCCCCCGTCAGAGACTTCTGAGGTAATCAGTTCCAGAATCACTATGGTAGAGAAAGTTTTGGGAATTGGAATCGTGACAGCATAGGTCGTGATGCACGTCAGTTCCAATTTAGACCACCAACTCAGATCGCTATGCCCCCTACTTCTAGCAATTTCCAACAAAAAACCAGCACAACGATGAAAAGCGAGGGAGGAAGCGATAGTGGAATTCAGGCGTCAAAAGCTATTTCTACTGGGCAGCTATAACAAGTAATCAAGGGTCTGCTGGCTGGGGTCCAGAAGGCAAGCAGGTGGTGACTGACAAAATTATTGTCACAAATGTGGAGAGAAAGGACATAATTCCAAGGGATGTGAAGCAAAAGTCAAATGCTCTATCTGCCCCAAAGACACCCATGTTGCTGAGTTTTGTGCTTGGTTACATCAGAAGAAACCAGTTGCTTTGTTGGTAGGGTTTGGAGGGGAAGGACTTGGTTTGTTTGTGGCAGAGCATGCAAAAGAGTTAGCTGGGAATAACAAGAATGGTGTTGCAGCGTCGGTCAGGCTCAGAGATGGATGTGACATGGAAATTGACTCAGAGGGACTTATTAAGAACCTGGCAAAAACCTATCCTTGGAGGTGGTTGGAAAGCAAAAAAGGTGTCTGATGGAGATTTTCTGGTGAATTTCCCTTCTGTTGCAAAGATCAATGAGGCTGCAATTTATGATTGGGTTCCTTTGAAGGGTGGGAGCATAATGATCAAGGTCAAAATCTGGAATGATGATGCTATGGCTGTAGGTAAACTAACAATGGTCTGGGTCAGAGCTAAAGGGGTTCCCAAAACAATGAAAAATTATCATGGGTTGTGTGAGATTGGGTCAATGATTGGATACATACAATCTGTTGACATGGATCTGCTTAATAAGAATGGTCTAGTCAGGCTGAAGGTTGCAGTGGTTGATCACAAAATGATCCCCAGATGGACTAAGCTGACAACTCCAAACCTTATGGTGTACAAAATTTTCTTTGAATTAGAAGAAGTGGTTGAAGAAGGATGGGCAAAACTTGAAGATGGTTGGATTTCCAACATGAGGAGGAAGAAGGCAGAGATCCAAAGAAAGCAAAAACTAGAAAGGATGAGACTGTCTGTGCTAGCACCAGAACTAAAATGGCTTTGGAAGAAAGAGATGCTACTATTAAGGAACAAGAAGCTGCTGATAAGTTGATGTACAACAAGAATGTGGACACTGATAAGATGGAGAAAATTGATGAGGAAACAGGATCTACATCAGCCAATGGAGATGGGGGGAAAAGAGGATGATGATATGCAAAACAATAATTCTGAAGGTAAATCTGAGGAGGCAGAACCATCTCAATCAATCAGTTTAGGGACAAGACTGGGGATTAATGTTGCAGAGGAGGAAAATACTGAAGGTGGAAAAGATGCTAAACATAGTCAAGATCTTCCAAGATATAGTGGGAGGATAGCATCAAAAAACAGAGATGACATTCCCATTTTGGACAGAGCTATGACTTTGGCCAGAGCCAAGAATCTAGCTCTATCTGAAGGTATGTCTGATAGTACAAATGTTTCCTATCTTGAGAATGTTGAGTTAATTGATGTTGCTAATTTGATAGGGATTGATTTGGGGGTTACTATAGATATGGTAGAGCATAACTTGAATTTGATACATAGCCTAGAACATTCTAGAAGAGAGAGTTTTGTTGCAAATTCCAGGGAAATTAGGAATGCCCAGGAAGAAGATCAAACGTTGGAACCTGAAGATGTTAATAGCATACTTAGTAAAAATGATGATGATGAGCAAGTAGATATACAGATGGAAATGTGTTGGGAGAAGTTAGAGAGGGTCTGAAAGCAAATAGTACTTCGTTTAAAGCTGTTGCAGTTAAGACCCCTGTTAAAATTATGTTAAGGAGGAAGAAAAAAAGGAAAAATTAAACAATAATTTCCTTTATTATTCTCCTTACACTTATTACATTTATCTTCTGGGATCTTTTTAGACATTCAGACGAGAGGTTTTGTGTGGAATTGTAGAGGTATTGGAGATAAGAATAAGAAAGATTTTATTAAGGATCAAATTGTCAAACACAACCTAGATTTTGTGGGTATCCAGGAAACAATGAAAGGTGAATTCACCACACTGGAATTGTCAGCTCTAAGTACCCAGTAAGTCTTTGATTGGGAAATTTTACCTTCTAGAGGGGGATCTGGTGGAATTTTAGTTGGTATTAATAAGAATACTCTAGTTAAGAAAGAAGTTGAATTTGGTGAATATTTTATTAGAGTTAATGTTCATAATGTGAGTGATGCCTTTACCTGGGACTTGGTTGTAGTTTACGGGGATGCTCAACCTTTGGGAAAACCTAAATTCTTGGTGAAATTGGTTCATATCTTTAAGAAATCTAAAAATCCCCTGCTGGTTGCAGAAGATTTTAACTTGACTAGGAAGAGCAGTGATAAAAATAAACCCGGAGGTTATAACAAATGGAGTTTGTTATTCAATTCCATCATTACTTTTGGGGAGATGATGAAGTTACCTCTAGTGGGCAGAAAATACACTTGGTCTAACAATCATGAGGATCCCACTTATGCATTGTTAGACAGGGTCCTGATTTCACCCACCTGGGAGAAAAAATTCCCTTTAGTTCATATTGAAGCTTTAGACAGAGGACCGTCTGATCATACACCATTGATAATTAAAACTAGTGAATTGAAACCCAAACCTTACATTTCCAAATTTGAAAATTGCTGGTTCCAGAGATCAGAACTTGATGGAATAGTTGAGGAATTTTGGAAAAGTGATCACCCTGGTATCTCTGCCCTTGATAAATTTCACAATAAGTTGAAGGAATTGAGGAAGACTTTGAAGGGTTGGAATTTTAATTTTTAAGCAAAGACGAGGAGGCAAAAAAAGAGTTTGATTGAGGAAATTGATAGATTAGAAAAAAAAGAGGAAGAACAGATATTGAGCAATGTAGATAGGGATTACAAGACAGTATGTCAAGATGAGTTGAAAAAAATCTTGAAAGAGGAAGAGATTAAATGGTTACAAAGATCCCATGATACTGAACTGCTTGAAGGAGATTCTAATACTAAATTCTACCACACTAAAGCTAACAGCAGATTAAGAAAAATAGGATCGTTAAGTTACAACAAGATGAGGGCTTGATTGAAGGGCAAGAGAACATACAGCACTATGTTACTAATTTTTATAAGAAACTTTTCTATGAACCAGGAAATTATGCTCTTAAGCTAAACTCTATTGGGATGGAAACACTCACTAAGGAAGAGCGAAATTTCCTCACAGGAAAATTCACAATGGAGGAACTGAAAAAAGCAATATTTGATATGAAGAAAAACACAGCTGCTGGACCAGATGGCTTTAACATTGAATTCTATCAACATTACTGGGACTTAGTAAAAAATGATTTATACACATTACTTGAGGAATTTTACTCTCATAATTTAGATCTGGACAGATTGAATTATGGAGTTATCTCCCTTGTCCCAAAAGGAAGTGATGCTGATAGGATCCAGAAATATAGACCTATTTGTTTACTAAATGTGATTTTTAAAGTTTTCACAAAAATTCTGGTTAACAGAATTTCATTAGTTATTACTGGAGTGATTAGGGCATCTCAAACTGCTTTTATCCAAGGTAGATATATATTAGAAAGTGTACTTGTTTTGCATGAAACTTTGAATTCTTTACATAAGAGGAAACGATCAGGTGTTCTCTTTAAAATTGATTTTGAAAAAGCTTTTGACAAAGTAAAGTGGCCTTTTCTTCTTCATGTCCTTGAGATGAAAAAATTTCCTGACAAAATGATCAATTGGGTGATGAAGACAGTTACTGGTGGGAAGGTGGCGGTCAAGGTGAACGAAGAAAAGGGCCCTTCTTTAAAACTCATCAGGGTTTAAGGCAAGGGGATTATATATCTCCTTTACTGTTTGACTTAGCTGTAGATATATTAGCAATCCTGTTTGATAGAGCGGTAGAGAAGGATTTGGTCAAGGGTCTTGCTAAAAATCACAAGGAGAATTATGTGTCTATCTTGCAATATGCGGATTACACTATCATTCTTTTCCAGGGTGACTTAATGCAAGCAAAAAATGTGAAAAGGATTTTGACCCTTTTTGGAGATTATGTCAGGAATGAAAATCAACTTTCATAAGAGTGAGGTGATTTGTGTGGGGATGGAAGATGATAGAGTTAAACTCTTTGAAGAAATCTTAACTTGCAAAAAAGGGGAACTTCCCTTTAAATATTTGGGTATTCCTTTAGATGAGAAGCGATTGAAGGGATCTGATTGGAACCCTTATGTTTCCAAAATGGAAAAAAGAATGGAGAGCTAGCTGGGGAGATTACTAAATATTGCTGGTAGAACCACTTTAATAAATTCTTCTCTAACCAGCTTAATCCTTTTCATGCTCTCCTTCTATGAGATGCCGAAAGGAGTTAAGAAGAGAATGGATAGACCTAGAGCTAGTTTCTTGTGGAGTGGGGAAGAACATAAACAAAAATACCATCTAGTTGCCTGGGAGAAGGTCTGTAGACCTAAAACTTTGGGTGGCTTAGGGATTTTGAACTTGGAAACTATGAACATTGCCTTATTGTCTAAATGGCTTTGGAAACTTTTCAATGAAAGTGGGTTGTGGCAGAGAATTATTTGGGATAAATATATAGAGGGGAGCACCTTTGGGCAAGTCCAAAAAAAGTGGGAGACTCTCATTTCTGGCAAGGAGTGATGAAATGTAAGAACCTGTTTCTGGCTTGCTGCAAATTTATAGTAGGGAATGGAGAGAAAACTAGATTCTGGGAAGATACCTGGATTGGGACTAAAAACTTATCAACCACCTTCCCAGAACTCTATAATGTTTCTCTAGATCAACATATCACTCTTGCTGAAGCTATATCCTCCCATCCTACCTTATTGAAATTCAGAAGGAACTTGGTGGGGGATAGGGCAACTCAGTGGCAGGAATTGTTAAAATTGTGTGACAAAGTGGTTTTAAATAAAGAGGAAGACAAACTCTCCTGGATCCCAGAAGGATCGGGAGTGTATAGTGTCAGGTCTTTTTATTCTGTGTTGCAAGTAGGGGAAAAGTGTCCAAATAGGTTTTTATGGAAAGTTAAAATACCTCCTAGAGTTAAGACTTTATTTGGTTAGTTAGCAAAAAAAATATTTTAACTAGAGATGTTTTACTTCTCAGAGGTGGAAAATGTGAGAAACGATGTCTTTTCTGTGGTAAAAATGAGTCAAATAATCATCTCTTTTTTCAATGCCCCCTGGCCAGGTATATGTGGAGTGTGGTACATCATATCAGAGGGATTAGCTGTGATTTCTGTGACATGGAAACATGCTTAAAATTTTGGTTGGCCCACTTTAAAGGGAAGAAAAAGAAAATAATTTTTGTAGGGGTGGCTGCTTTGATTTGGAGCATCTGGAAAACTAGAAATCTAGCCTGTTTTCAACATATTTGGCCTGCTGATCCTAGTGTGGTTATGTTCAAGATGATATATTGGATTAATGATTTGAGTATTTTGCAGGGGAAGGAGGACGCAAGGGTGGAGCTGCAACAGGGCACAAAGCTGCTAGAGCGAGTTGTCAGTGATATTTTTCAAGCATGGAGGAGCTGGGCATCTTGGATACCGAGGATTGAAGATTGAAAACTAGGAATAGGGGCTATTTTTTGTGTGTCGCTGGACTTTACTTGTATCCGTTGTTATGCGGATGAAGGAGAATGGCTAGGCTCTAGTTAAGTTTTGCGGGGGTGGTTTTTGTTGATCACATAGACTTTGTGCCTTCAGCATCCCGATAGCCTTGCTTCAGGGTGGAAGAAGGTTGTGGTGGGGTTTCAAAATAACAGGTCTGTGTGGTAGATCTTGCTGGGGTTTTGGTCTGCATTTTGGCTGTAATAACAGAATGCATGGTTTCGTTAATGAAATCGAGGGGGCACCCTTTCTTTCAAAAAAATCAATCAAAACACCATAATTAGCAACCCAAAAAACAAACATTGTAATTTGGAATGTCTCCAAACTAGTAGTCTGATCCCCAGACCACGACCCAGTAATCCGCGAACCCTACCACTGTCAGCATCTCGCAGTCACCGATGGAGATATTGATGTCCACCGCTTGCAAGACAGCTTAAGTAAATCCGAAACATAGATTAATAAATAACATTTTTTTTAATTTTGGATTATGTGTTGCATGTACATAACTACTAGTGGGAAAAAAGTTGCGCTTGTTTTCAAAGCTTAGAAAAAAACTTACATGGATCTCAACATCAAACCAAGGGTACTCGGTTGCAGCTAGATTTAACTAATTCTCAGTCAGGTGGGATGTAATTAATTCTCAATCATTGAGAAATAGTAAACCCGTTTTAAATTTTCACAATTCCTAAAATAAGAACAATATATAGGAATTTAAGCTTCCTCACTTGTATTATAGCAGGAGTTAGCATCTCCAAAAGATCCCTAATCATGTCCCCTTTCTCGGTATTAGGAGAGCTGAGTCAAACAGATCAGCTCTAACAGATCCCTAATCACATACACTCTTATTGGTGATCACTAATAAATCACCCCGGCTTGGAGGGGGAGTTGCATTTACCCTTAGTGGCGAGACATGCCTAGGCTAGCTAGGGATATAGCCCTAGTGAAAACTTCTCTTACAATTCTTGATGTAACCTTATCCTAGCTCCGCCCATGTCTCCCCTAATCCCTCCCCCAATCCCGTGGGGCCCACACACACCGCCCTCCCACCTGACGCTGCCCGTGCCATTGTCAACCACCGCAGCAGTCGCCAACCGTTGTTGACCATAGTGCCACCCCCAATAACCTATTTGGGGAGCCCCAATAACCAGGGGAAGATTTTTGGGATCCGAGCATCTACACGCGGACGCGTCAAACCATCCCTCATACGCCCGCGAACGCGCCCGATCAGTGACCGGACAGGAGAGAGAAGGAAAAAAGTGACCCAACCGGACCCTCATATCTTCCCTATACGTCTGGGCTGTTCGTGGACCCTCGTATCCATATCAAGTATGGGGAGGATATGAGGGCTCGCGAACACGTCAGGCAGCCGCCAGATACGACGCGGTCCCATTCGGGACCGTCTTTTCTCTTTCTTTATTCATTATTTTATCTCTCTCTCTCTCTCTCTTCATCTCCATCGATCACGTGCAAGTGACCGGACATATGAGGAGTGTCGCTGCACGGACGGATAAATCAGGGCTCAAAACAGACACACCCGGTCACTGACCGGGCGCGTTCACGGGCGTTTAAGGGGTCATATATTTGCTATGTCCGGGTGTAGATGATCTTAGCCGAGTCAGTCATCCTTGGTCTATAATTGCCCTAAATCAAAAGGAAGCGGGAGGACAATCTCGAGCAAACACACAAGCCACGCGATCTTCACGGAGAATGGGGTTGAGAGCTAACCCGTGTGATTTTAACACTTCGAGAGCCATCTGTCGATAGATCGTCATCGTCTCCCTAACCTCCCTTTCCACGGGCGCCGCTCCCCATCTGTCAACATACTGGACCGCAAACTCGCCGGCAGCCCCGGGAACCCCGAGCCGGCGGATCTCAGCGATGCAACTCTCCACGAGCTCGATCACGTCGCTGGACGACATGGTGTCGCGGTAGCCCCGGCGCAGCACCGCCCTGCAGGCCTCCGCTCCCTGGCCCGCGGCCCCGAACAGGAACTGGCCGCGCGGGGCCGCCGGGCCGAGCCAGCTCACCGCCGCGTGGGGCTGGGCCTGGTTGTAGCCCACGACCAGGGCCTCGACGGAGTGGCCGCGGTCGAGCAGCTCGCGCGCGAGGTCGGCGACCGTGGCGGTGTCGGGGTACGGCACCCCGGTCAGCCCCTTCCATCTGCGGAGCATCGTCCTCGCGAACCTGGCGCTGCCATAGCAAAACACGGGCGGGAAGCTGAGATCGGAAGCTGGAGGGGGAGGAGATGGATCGAGCGAGGCGGGTGGAGGTAGATCGGATCTAGCTCGGTGGTTACCGGTTCGCGTGGTTGCCGGAGATGGCGAGAAGCCTGTGGGCGTCGAGGTGCACGATGGGGGTCGCCGACGCCACCACCGCGAATTCTCCCCTCCCTGCGACGCCGATCACGCAGCCGAAGTCGTCGTCCATCGCCGCCGCTCCCGACCGATCGATCCGCGCGCTTGCTTGCTGTCTGTGTGCTGCTCTGGTGGTCACTCCCCGTGCTTCGCTCGACCTACTAGTAACTGTCCTGACTCCGGCTGGAAAGTGGCTGGCGAGAGGAGCGTGTCTCGGGTCGATCGGTTGGCCCGTGCTCCGGTTCTCCGTTCCGGTACGTGACAAGTCTTGTTTTTGTCACTTACTCGATCGGTATATGTGACACGTCACTGTGCGAGTAAAAGTGCAATTTTCACCGACGTGTTCCAACGAGCCGACGGGCAACGTCACGTCTTTTATTACCGGAGAACTCACGTAATATACATACATAGAAAACTCACGTGCATGCGTGCATGCAGAACCGCGCACGAACACAAGCATGCACATCCGTACATAGAGCACCGTCTCTCTCTCTCTCCACTCCTCTGCTACACGCACGTACTGTGGTAGGCAGTACCGTGCCAGCTATTTATTCCCGTCACATGTACACTCACTCATGCATGCAGCTCCACGAACTGCACGCGCACAGTCGAGGTCGTCGCTCACATGTCGGCGACGCGGCGCTGCTGCTGCGGGCCGGGGACGAACACGGACTCCGGCTGCGCGCGGATGACCCTGTCCGCCAGCTCCCTCGCCTGCTGGGGGAACACCAGCGCCTTGGCCGCCTCGTCCAGCTGCTTCAGCACGCCGTTCCCGCCGGTCACGAACACCTCCTCGTCGTTGTTGGCGCCCACGCCGAAGGACAGCAGGGCGAGGTTCCCCTCGTTCCCGGCCACGAACGTCGCCGGGTGGCCCGCCGGGACCACGATCACCGAGCCCACCTTGATCTCGGCCCTCACCTGCCTGTAGCCCCTCGACTTCTCCTGCTCCCGGCCGTGGCCCTGCTCCTCCCCCTGTCGTCCGTGCTCCTGCTCGCGCTCCTCGCTCCTCCTGCCGTGCCCGCGCTCGCGCTCGCGCTCTTGCTCGTGCTCCCGGCGTCCAGAACGGCCGGAGCTCCGGAGCTGGAGACGTGCGGGCACGCCATCTCGAAGTAGCCGCCGCGCCCCTCCACGACGATGTGGATCTCGGTCGACCGGGTGGTGTACCGCAGCGCCGTCATCGAGCCCTGCATGCATGCACGCACGCACGACGAAAAACACACACATTAGCTTAGGCGCACCAATAAGTTGCATGATGCTACAAAACTATCTGTATGCGCGGCGCCGATGCTTTACCCGGGTGATGTTGACGAGGGCGACATCCAGGTCGAGGTTGCGGAGGTGGTGGCACTGGTCACCGGTGATCTGGTGGACCCTGCCGTGCTTGTTCGAGTAGCGCGGCTTCTCGCCGGTGAGGCTGCGCGGCTTGATGTCCTCCTTCTCGGAACCCGACCCGCCGCCGCCGCCGCGTCCTCCCCTGGAGCACGACCTGCTCAGCTCCCGTATCTGCTCCTCTGACGCCTCAGATATCTCACCCTCACCCTTGCTCTGGCTCTCGAACACTCTGTCCACATCCTCCCGGCGGGTCTATTACAAAAACATGCAGAATCCCACAAACATTAGATCGAGCTGAATCAAGTGACGATCAAACAAAAAAATCAGTGCCGATGGTCAGCGCGTACGTACGTTCAATGCCGCCTGGATAACCTCGTCGCTGAAGACGCTCAAGAAGGACTGCGGGCGCTCGCCTCCAGATCCAATAAGGAAGAACTCCTACCAACACATCAAGAACACCAAAACGTTAGGAGGTTGCAATTGCATGCAACGCAGATGGCAGAGAGGTTTGCAAGCCGCGGCCATGCATGGCTCACGCTCACCTGGAAGCGGCCCGGCGTGGCGACGGGGTTGATGAGCATGACGAAGCGGAGCCACTTGGAGCGGTGCGTGTTGGCGGAGTAAGCGATGGATCCGGCCGGGATCAGGATGACGTCGCCCTCCCTGATGCAGAACGACTCCCGCTTCCCGTTCCTCAGCAGCACGAGCACGCCCTCGCCTTCCCTGACGAAGGCGATCTCGTCGGCGTCGTGGTGGCTGGGCTGCAGGAACGCGCGCGGCGCCGCGTCCAGGTACGCCACACGGTAGTCGCCGACGGAGCCCCGAAGCAGCTCGTGGTCGAACCGCTCCAGCACCTTGAAGTGGCCGTGCCGCGACTGGGCCCACTCCCGGTAGCTCTCCTCGCCGAAGTGGTACGGCCGTCCACTTTCGCCGGACCGCCCTTCGTCGTCGCCCCCTTCCTGCCACCTCCTACCACCCCTGCCTACGTCCTCGGCATCCCACGACGCGAACGAGAGGGAGAGGCACAGGGAGAGGACGATGGCTACCACTAGCCATGGCGATCTTACCGAGTGCTTCATGGTGATCGATGTTGGGTGACGAGTTAACTGATCAGATGAGTTGGTGATCATTGCTCTGGGAGAGTGATGGTATAAATAGGGGGTGGCGATGCGGCGAGGAGGCCATGCGCGCGGCCAGGTGTTGGTCGGGGTGCGTACGTGGTGAAGAAGCGCCGCATGCACGGTGCCATGGTGGCATGCGCCATGCATGCGATGCGAGATAGCTGGCCTCCATCTGCAGAGAACGGACAACGCTGATTGAGATAGGAACAAGCCGAGCAGGGATGGGATAGCTCGGCGACGATCTTTCGCATCGGCGGAATGAATTTTTCTTTTGCTGGGAGCTATGCTCCAAGGTGAAGCTACTACACGCCTGCAAGAGTCTTATCCATCTGATGCATTTATCTGCTAAAAAGTCTCGATCGATAACATATTCCTTTGATTTTGCATATAGATTCATGTAAAGTTTGATTTTCGTTTTTTTTTATACTATGTCACTCGACAGAGATTTCGTGAAGTCTTAGACCCTGTTTGGTTCATAAGTCCTAGGACTTATTTTAGTCCCAACTTATAAGTCATAAGTCCCTAAAAAGTCCCTATCTGTTTGGTTCCTGAGATTTAACATGTACTAGTAGACCATATTAGAACTATGAGTCCCTATAAGTCCCTCCTTAAGAGTCTTATTTGATAAGTCCCAAATGCCCACTTTAAGTCCCTATAAGTCCCTCCTGTTTGATTTAGAAGGGACTTATAGGAACTTATTTAAGTCCCTAGACCAATAAATCCCTGAAAACAAACACCCTCTTAGTCGACCGAGACCTAACCACACCCTTTATCTATCTTGTCACTACATGCATGCATATGCTTTGCTTGAGGTTTAATCCACGATCAACTGGCTTGCATGTAACCATGCATGCTTGGGTTTAATCCACGATCAGCCCGCATGCATGATTTTACTTGTGTAACTAGTTTTATTTAACGCCCAGCCTTTCCTTGGCGTCCCCCACTATACCTTTCACACCGCCCCACTTCCTTGTCGCCACTAGAGGAACGGCCGATGAAGCTACGCCGGGTCTCAGGATGGTGGCGGCAGGCCGGCTCATATGGCCCATCTCCAAGCCGTCGCCCTCACTTCTCTGCTGTCGGATCCCGTCGCGCCCTGACGTCGGCTGCTCCTCCCTGGCCCTCGCCCACCACCCTTCCTCCGGGTTACGGCTGCCCCGTCCCTTCGTCGGCGTGTCCTCACCCCCTTCCACCTTACTCCCGTGTTAGACATGTGCGGCTGCCATCACCTTTGTTGTTGCCAACACCAGATTCCAAGAGGATGGTGCCGGGGTTCTTGGTCGGGCCGGTCTGCTCTTGGGGCGCCGCGAAGGTGTGCCCCCCCCCTTCCCCCGGTTGTGGCCATGGCTTTGGGATGGCTCCTCCTCGGTGGCTTTTCGGTGGTTGCCCGGCAACATCTGCCCTTGCAGTGCACTGGCTGGGATCTTGGGAGCCTAGCGTTCCTTTGCCCTCTCCCCTGCAGGTCCGGCTCCGGCACCGACGGCTATGGACCTGAGTCCATGGATGTTTGGAGCAGCTCCAGATACGGTGTTCCTCGTGTTGGAATTGCTTCTTCTATTGGCACCTTTGGCTTGTCGATACCTCGTCGGCTCCGCACCCACCCCCTGTAGGTGTCCTTTGGTTGGGTGGCT
>LR738713.1:754434062-754474391 GCA_902687465.1 Secale cereale | reverse complement strand
AGAGGGATACCGGAGCGGTGGCCAGCAACGACGGTGGTGGAGGTTGAGGGGAGGGCGGGGTGGCGACGAGTTTTTTAGCAATTTTGGCTAGTTTGATCACCTTAAGAGGATTTCCTATCATGTACTCCCTCCATCCGGAATGACTTGTCGCATAAATGGGTAAAAATGGATGCATCTATAATTAAAATACATCTAGATACATCAATTTTTCGACAAGTGTTTCCAAATGGAGGGAATATTGTTTGGTCATGTGGCATTATTAATATAAAACGAGACGAAAGTTTGTTTCATGGTTTATCTAATGATATGTGTTTGGTGTTCTTATGACGCAACCATATGGGATGTGTTTGGTTGCCCGCATATGGCCCAGCCTGGCCCGCGCGAGAAGAACTTGGCCCGTTTGGTTGCCTGCGTTTACTGTGTGGCCCGCATCGCATGAAACTTAAAGCATGTCTAGGCCAGGCCCAGGGGAAACGCCCGAATCGATAGTAGCTTGCAAACCTAGCTCGGGCGAGGTAGGGGAGGGAGACGCGCTTCTCTCCTTGTCCGACCAGGGAGATGGCGCGAGCTCACCCGCGTCGCCGAAAAATCGGCGGGAGGATTACGGCTCACCTCCCGCCGAGTCCACCCCTATTTATCCCCCTCCCTAACCGCCCCAACTCCCACCACCATTCTCCCTCCGTTCGAGGTTTCCTGCCGACGCGCATCGGCACCGACGAGCAGGTAAGCGACGCATCTTCATCGGCCGGCGGTCCACGACGTCGACACTCCTTCACCGACCGGTGTTGATCTTCCACGACTTTCCTCCCATCGTCCTCGAGGTGCAGTCATGGCCTCTGTGAGTTCAATCCCCCTTTCTCTCTCTTCCTTGTGGCTAGATCTGAGCTGTAGCTAGGGTTTGATCTAAATGCATGGTTGATTAGTGGTCTGGTCTGTGAGCTGATATGGTTGATTGCTATGATGTGGTTGCAATTTGTGGTAGGGCTAGATGTTCAAGCATGTGGTAGGCTAGATTAGTAGTAGAGTTTGAAGTTGAACTTTGTGCTTGTGTTGATCCGTGCTTAGATCTGTGATTTGTAGCTATTGATGGTCCATTTGTAGCATGTTGTTTGTTGTAGATGTATGTTCGTGCTCTTAGATTGTTCGATGTGCTTAGTATGATAGTGATGAACCATGTACATGTATGCTCCTGCTTTCATGGATTGTCCGGTATGTTGTGTGCTATGCTTATTGTCAATGCGTGCTTACACTAAGACATGACCATGCAGACGCAAGGTCTTAGTCAGGCACTTCTCCTGTCCGACAGCCAGTTTGCTTCATCGTTTATCGAGGACTCGCAGCCTATGTCCGAGATGGCACCTGATTCAGAGTTGTTCACATCTGATTCCCTTTATGTGCCAGTAGTGCTCGTTGAGCCAACTCCTGGTGCTGCAGCTGCACTCAAGGTAGCAGCAGCAAAGGCAAAGAAGGATGGTAGGTCGAATAATATGAATTGGCAGACGTTCATGTCCACGTTCGTGATGAACAAGATGTGTGAGCTCATCTCTAGTGGATTTAGGATTGACAAGGGCTTCAAGGAGGTGCACTTGAACACAGTTGCGAAGCAGGTGTTCGAGTTATGTGGGCAGGAGGTGTCTGCCACCCAGGTGTACAACCACCTGAGGAAGTGGAGAAGTCGATGGATCCAAGTGTCCAAGCTGAGAGAACTTAGCGGTGCCTCATGGGATGAGAACACTTGCTCCATAGTTCTGGAGGCAGAGCACTACGCCGGCCATGTCGCTGTTAGCTCACAACCCTCTTTCTTTTTATACTGTCCACCATTGCCTACTCCTAATCACAACTAACAACACTTGTGTTTCATTCTTAGGACCACCCAAGAGACGCTGATTTCCTTAACATACCCATACAGAACTACAGCCAGATGCAGGTTCTCCCACGCCAGACTTCCCTGGGACCCCGGACATTGAGGTCCTTGATGGCCCTGAGAAGCCCTTCGTGAATCCCTTCAACAAGCCATTTGACCCCGTCCATGATAGGAAGAGGAAGAGAGGAGGCATGATAGAGAAGAAGATCGATGTCTTTTGCAGCATGACTGAGGCGGTGAAGGAGGTGGCAACAGCCATCAGGGAGTGCAAGCCCCTCGACGTCCACCCTGACATGTATGGCGCAGTCATGACCCACGGTAGCTTCAGCGAAGAGGCTCTCATGACAGCTCTCAGCCACCTGCTTGACAACAAGGCCCATGGTGTTTGGTTTGTTGCCATGGCAGCGCTCATAGGATGCTATGTCTCAGGACCTGGCTGGGCAAGCACTACTACTAGAGTAGTGCTGCCTGTGAGCGTGCATGATCCCCGGCGGCGATGGCGAGCACGACGACGATGACGATGACGACGTACATTTTGTGTAGCTAGGGATGGAAAACTATTTGATGATCTGTATATTTTAGTGAGGTGGTATATACTAACCCCTCACGATGATGGTGAACTTGCGGTGGTAGGACGCACCCTCTTTTGGATGTGATGATAGGATAACACGATGGTAGTGCTAGGTAGAACTTGCTATGCCGTATGATCATGCATGCTTTACTTCTTCTCTTGTGCTACATTGTTGTTTGTGTGCTACTTTGCTTGCTACTTGTGTGCTCCATTGATTTGTTGCTTCAACTCTTGCTATTGTGCATTGCTAGGGCAAGTGGTATGCCGTGTTCATCGGTAAGGCTCCAGGGGTTTTCAGTTCATGGAAAGAAGCCAGTGCACAAGTGGCATCGTATAGCAATAGCAGCCACATAGAGGGTTCAAGACTAGACAGGCAGCAGAACAAGCTTACTCCGACTGGGTGCGAAAGCACGGAGGCAGCAGTGTTGACAGTGGCAAGGTTGGAGGTGTCAAGGCAGATCGTCAGTTTGGGTTGAAGCTGGAGAACTTCATCATCTTCGCCCAGTTCATCGCCATTGTTGTGTTGTGGCGTTGGTGTGCTAGGTATGATCATTGTGGGTAAACTCACCAACTAGGGTATAAGGTAAGCCCAACATGTACGCCGGTATGCAACCAAACGCCGTGTCCATGCGTCGCTTGGGCCAATGCAGGCAACCAAACAAAGTGCACTCGCGTATTACCTAATGCAGGGAGACTAGATGCAAGCAACCAAACAATTAGCAGATGGCGTATTAGGGTCTGTTTTTGTTTAATCAGACTGGGTTAAGAAGTGTATGCGATGCAGGAGTAGTTCACAACGACAACCAAACACGCGCATGGTTGATCCTCAACCCACGTTCCCATAGACCCAAGCCACCTAATCGGATAACCCAGCATATGCTCACCATCACTAATCATCTACCTGCCGCTCTCCCTGTCCTATCCCGACTACTCATCGCCACATTTTTGTATCAATGATCGAGGATTGTGTTGATCACTTGTGCGAGTGAGACACTTACGTATGCGTACTGAGTTTTTTATTAAATAGTCTTGAGTGTCGCGGTTGCCACTTATAAATTATTGTTTGTGGTGTTTTTGTTGCTCCATGGATATCCACATGGATAGCTGGTTATCCAACGCGTGTGGGCATCAGCAAAATTTGTGACACATGCATGCCTTCGCAGGTGGACCACGTATGTGTATTTCTTGCGCGTGAATTTATTGGTAACTTCATGTGTGTGGTGTTATTAATTGAACTATGAAAATTCTTCCGGACTCATAAGAGAGGCCTCGAACCGGCAGATATGCTATCAAGAACAACATATTAGATCCCCGCAAAAAAAAAAGAACAACATATAGAGAATAATTAAGGCTGGACAGGTATGGGGCGTGGTCTTTTCATTCTTTACCATGTTGATGACATGATGCTCATTTTAGAATAACGATCTCCAGTGTTTCAAAATTTTAAATTTCATTGTCTATAAAATCAGGTGTTTCGACGAGGCTAAAGAATTGGAGAAAGACCATGTTTAGTTGTTTAGATGTTTGCACATTTATTTCACTTGCTTTGGACTTTGAATATATTATTATCAAAAGTCGTGTGGTAGTGATTGGAAAAAGTATGGAAGAGAAATAGAAAGAGGAAGACTAATAGGCCGTTTACATTTGTACCCCTAATCCAAACCTACTACTCATATTTACCTCTAATTTCGAAGCATACTCAAATTTGCCGCTCTGCCGCTAAGTGACCTTATAGAAATACCCTTTCATGTCATTTTCATCCGATCAAAGGTGTTTGACCATCTACGAGGTGTTTATTGGACATTTTGCCCCTATCTCCATGTGTCACCTACATGCGGGACCTATTCGAAGAAAATAAAATGAAAAAACTCGTTCTCACACCCTTCTCTCTCACACACACTTACAGGTGGACCGGACCAAAAAAGAAAAAAAATGGTCTATTCTTTCTTCCATCCCTGTCTCTCTCTCACATCTGGCGTGTTGGAACTGGCGGCGCCCGCGACGGTTGCCCGAAGCAGGATCGCCGGTGTGGATGCGCTGAGCTCACCATTGTTTCATTGCATGTCGATTGCTGCCAGTTAGGCACGCAGGAGGGCCCCGACGTTTGGGTCCTGAGGCTTAACAAAAATGTTTTTCTTACTTTTAATTTTGGTCGAGGTCCACGTGTAAGTGTGTGTGAGTTTTCCCTTATATTTTTTATTAGTGTACTTTTTTTCTTTTTTTAGGGATGATGGGGCCCGCGTGTAAGTGTGACATGCAGAGAGGGGTAACACCGTCCAAAAAATGTCCCGCAGACGGTCAAAGACCTTTGACTGAACGGCATTGAAAGGACAGTGGCACTTACGACCCATAAAAGAGAAAGCGGCTCGGGAATCCTATATAGCCAATAGGGCGCCCCCTAGCACTGTAGCAAGCACCCAACCATGCGCGCTGGCTATCGTATGGGCCGGCCCATTTTTGCTATTTTTTCCTTTCCTTTTTCCTTCATTTTCTTATTTAGTTTTTTCTCTTTCTTTTTATTTTTTTCATTTTATTTTTCCTTTTTTCCTGTTTTCCTTTTTTTTTTCTCCTTCTTCAATTTTTACAAAAAAAAATCATTTTTTTCTTTAACTTGTAAACTTTTTTTTGTTCATTAAATTCAAAACATATTCGTCAACATAAAAAATCGTTCATCAATTCCAAACATGTTTATCGAATTAAATTTTTTGTTTGTCGGGATTTACAAAATGTTCATCAAATTCAAAATTTGTTCATCGAATGAAAAAATGTTGTTCAAATTGGAAAAAAATTCAGAATTATCAAAAATGTTCATCAAGTTCTTTTTCCCTTTCCGGAAGCCGTTTCCAAGAGGCATGACTTTCGTCTGGTTTTTTTTGTGAAAATAAAAAGTTCGCTAAAACCTACCAATATATGATCTAATTTTAAAGAACTCGACGCGCGGTTTAAGAGATAAACCATTTTGAATAAACAGATATATATATAAAAAGGTAAAACTCCCGTCTAGCGACAAGTGACGCGCATGCTGCACGCCACTTGTGAGTTATGACAACCTAAGGAGTTGAAAGTGATATTTGAAAGAAATAGTCCTCAATTAGTGATTTTGGGTGCCTCGTGCGCTATATATAAGGTCCGGGAGCGGCTATATGTGGTAACAGTGAGGATGCTCATGTGCCAGCAGGTGCGTCCCCCTTTTCTTTGTCCCCTTATTGTACTTTACATGGAACTTTTACTGTCCTCTATCAATTCGAACAATTCTTCCGCATTTCAAAAAACAGTTACAATTATATTTGAGTTCCTAAAAATGTCCGTGAATATAAAAAAGTTCACAAATTTAATACAAACGTTTAAAAGCTTAGAATTTATTTTTACTTCAATTCTTGAATTTATAACAAATCATCTATTTCAAAATGTGCTAAATTTTAGAATGATCATAAAAAATAAAAAAATATACCCGGTATAAAATTAAAGCTGTAAATATAAAATTTCAATAATTTGAAAAATGGTCCCGGATTTCCAAAAGTACTCCGAAATTCATAAATATTGCAAATTCTACAAAATATTCACACCTTTGAGGAATGTTCCCTGATTTCAAGAAAATGAATTATGTCCTCCTAAATATATTTTTATGAATTTTAAGATTATCTTCATATTTAAAATTGATAAAACTGTAAAATGTAGAAAAAAACGAAAAACCAAAACGTGACTCGTGGGATATACTCCCTCCGTCCCAAAATAAGTGACGCAAAAGTGACTCAATTTTATACTAACTTTAGTACAAAGTTGAGTCACTTTTGCGTCACTTATTTTGGGACGGAGGAAGTAGTAGATAATAGATTGACCCATATACGCAGTGCTGACCTCAAGGAAGACATAAGTGTGCCGGCCCAGTCTGGCATGCTCACTTGAACTAGTTTTTTTTAATTCCTTCGGTTTTCCATTTATTTTTATTAAAATTATTTGGGGAGCTATAATTAATATATATGTATATAGAC
Organism: Secale cereale; assembly: GCA_902687465.1. Classification (NCBI taxonomy): domain Eukaryota; kingdom Viridiplantae; phylum Streptophyta; class Magnoliopsida; order Poales; family Poaceae; genus Secale; species Secale cereale. The sequence goes on along the minus strand of LR738713.1, from coordinate 754,467,964 downwards.
ACACACACACACACACACACACACACACACATATGTGTGTGTGTGTGTGACAAAATAAATATGTTTACAATAAAATGCACTGTGTGTTTAGAAAAATCTTTGTAAATTAAAAAACATACTAACCTTATATAAATTATTTCCCCTTCTATTAAAAAAGTTTCCCATACATCAAATGATTCGCTTAAAAACTGACTTTTTACTTAGAAAAATGTTGACCAAATATTTAAATAATATTCAGTGTGTATTCGTAAATTGTTCACCATGTTTTTTTAAACCATGGTATGAAAACTATATAAAAAAGAAGAAAACACCCCATAGGAAAATGTAATAAGAAACCTGGTAGAAAATCAAAACAACAGATAGATAATAAAAATAGTAAAACAGGAGGAGTAGCCAATGAATTAGCACAGCGCATAAACTTCCCCCACTGGGCCGGCCCAGAACGGCTCAAATGCTAGCATCTCGCCTCGCCTAATTGTCACCTGATTCTAGAAAAAAAAAGCCTAATTATCACCTACGGGCGTCAACAAGATTTCGGGAGATACTCCCTCCGTACAAAAATATTTGTCATCAAAATGGATAAAAAGGGATGTATCCATTTTGATGACAAATATTTTCGGACGGAGGGAGTACTAATTTGGGGTTACCCTTGGACGGCTATCGTATAGGTCACTTTCTAGCTTGGGAGCGTGCCAAGTGGTGCACCCAGGAGTCGCCATGTGTCGCACGCTCGTGCACCTCTCATGATTTCCTTTTTTGCACGTGTTTTCTTATTATATTTAGGCTTTTTGTGTTTTTCAACTTTTGGTGGTTTTCGGCTTTTTTTTTCCTTATTTTTCCTCGGTTTTGACAGAAAATTTTGCTTTTGTAAGCAGTGCTTTTCCGTGGAAGCACAATATGTGCTTCTATGAGAAACATAGTTACACTTTGCTAAAAAAAAGGGGAGAAGCATGACATGTACTTTTCATAATGAAAAGGCACAGTTGTGCTTCTAAAGAAAGTGAAAGGACACAACTGTGTTTTCGACTTTGGGTATTTTATTTGGTGTTTTCGGTTTCCGTTTATTATTTTCTATCTTATGGAAAAAAATTGTTCAAAACTTATAATCACGGGATTGGTTTCGAAGATCTCAACATGAGAAATCCAATGATGAAAATAGTTCATGATTTAAAAGATATTTTTTTTGAAAAAAAAAGTATAAAAAAGGAAGGAAAAACTCGTAAGTTACAACAAGTGACACATATACAATGTGTCACTTGTTTGCACCAGAGATGTGGGTTATCCTTTGATAAATGATTTTGATATATTTCACCACGTGAGGACTAAGATTCACGGGAAATCCTATCAGAAGTGGCTTGCCTTAAGCTGCCGGTGCTTCGCACATGCGGGAAACCAAGCGACACGATGGACCGACCCATTTGAGCGATATTTTCTTTTCTTTTTCCCTTTTCTTCGTTATTTTTCCTTTTCCCTTTTCAAATTTATTTCACTTATTTTTTTTTAAGTTCATGTTGGCAACAAAAATCCAATTTCAAATAAAATTCGTTCCTACAAAAAAAGTTCAACATTTCATAATTTTATTAGTTTTGAAAAATCATAATTATCATTTTTTCTGTTTTCAAAAAAGGCTCGTGTTTTTCAAAAATTGTTAGGAAGGGTTTTATTCAAAAATTCCATAACTTTTCAAAAAATAGGAATGTTAAAAAGTGTCATGTTTTTCATTTTTGAAGTATCAAAGCTGGTTTCTGTTTCCAAAATTATTTCCAATTTCAAAAAATGTTCATATTTCAAATTTTGTTTGGGAGTTCCAAAATGTTTGTGTTTCCAAATTTTGTTTTGCAATTCAAAAAATGTTTCATTATTTTTTATCTGATCACAAATTTGAAAAGTGTTTGCGATTCACAAAAAAATCAGTTTTCTTTTTTAATAAATCCCTTCAAAATTTCAAAAATATTCGGATCTGCGTTGGGGTTGATTCTTAACGTTTTGCACTGCTATAGGGTCAGGAAAGCTTGTGAGCTCAATGTTTAGTAGTGTGTTGCCTTTAGCACGATATCCCGGTTTCAATCCCCCCGTGCGGGCGACACTCTGCCGTAGATGAAAGAACATGCGGTGCCCCCATGTTTGGTTTTGGTAATTGATGACAATATCTATGGACTAATGGTTGTCTTGAGTTATATTTGAAGGATTTGTCCATATGCTTTTCTTGGAGTCCATGTGTTGGTTTCAAGGAGAGTTTGTGATGACCAAGGTGCTATTACGGAATTATCCAAAGATTGGTCTTGTGAGTGTTGAGCTTATTGCAAGCATGTCTTGAAAAAGAAGAGTGTGTTATCGTTCATGTTTACCTTCAAGACATCATCCAAATGAAGAGAGTTAGAAAGATTCAAGGTTGATCAAGACTAAGTCAAAGAATGAATCAAGTTGATCAACACACAAAGTGTAGAAGATGTACCGAGAGGGATCAAGCAATCCCATGGTATGGTAAGCATTGTCAATCACGCTTTGTGTACTAACCCATGGTCTTTGTGAGAGTTCTTTGTGGGGTTAGGTTGCGGCGTGCAAGTTCAAGTGATGCACCACGAGGAGATCAAGTGCTTGAAGCTTGCCGTCCATTGTGGTGACAATGGACTTGTGAAGATATGCCGAAGAGTGGCTCACCCATAGTGGAGTATGGGGGAGCAATCTACTACTCTTCACTGAGCCAACGCAATCAAGAAAGGTGGTCCAACTTGAGGAAGTCAAGATCGTCTACATCTAGCTCAAGTGGACTTTGTGCAAGGCAAAGGTTTGCCCTTGATAGGTTCTCTATTTTACCGATCTCATGGTGGTAGTTTGGAGACCGGGTTATAGGATCGACTGTCGTACTATCAAGGGGGGCTCTCAATGAGTAGCTTGATCGTATCGTTCGTAGAGAGCTCAAACCATTGCATGTTTGCATCATCCTTCTTGGTTCTTGTTTGGTTCTTCTCCTGGTGAGATTTGGAGCTTATGGTCATTTTCATGACAAGCTCGGGTTCATCGAAAACAGAGTTCACATACATCTACTATGATGTTTTCGATGTTGGGGTTTTTGCCGATTCTCTTTGTGAGTCTTAGAGCTTATGGTCATCTTGATGACAAGCTCGAGTTCATCGAAAACGGATTTCACATGCATCTTCTATGATGTTTTCGATGTTGGAGGTTTTGCCGGTTCATCTCTGATGGAGGATTCATTCCTCCATATCTTAGGCATACCTCCCTGCCTCTGCTTACTATAAACAGTCGCTGTTTTGATGCTTCACGTCTTCCCCTATCCAACAAGCTTGAGTTTGCTCAATTCGGAGCTCATTTGCAGAAGTTATGGCAGTTTTGGTTTTATTGCATCCTTTTGTGTTTTTAGCTGCGATATGAAGGCGTCCAAATGCTAAAGCCTCAGCGGTGTGCGTTAGTGCCGCTCAAGGGAAGTGAAGTTCTCCACGGTGATACGTGGAAGTGAAGTTTGAGAAGCTTATTACTCTTGGGTGTTTGGGCACCCTAGAGCTTGTTCCTCTTGGGTGCCTTGGCGCCCTAGACGGTTGATGTTGTTCGGAGCTCAATCATTCTGGTGTAAAGCTTTGGGCAAGCGTCGGGGTCTCCAATTAGGTTGTGGAGATTGCCCCGAGCAATTTGACGGGTACCGGTGACCGCCCCCAAAGGTTGCCAAAGTGTACGGGTTCGGTGACCGCCCCCAAGGGTTGCCATTTGTACGGAATCTGTGACCGCCCTCAAGGGTCCCTTAGTGGAATCACGAAATCTTGCATTGTGCGAGGGCGTGAGGAGATTACGGTGGCCTTAGTGGCTTCTTGGGGAGCATTGTGCCTCCACACCGCTCCAAACGGAGATTAGCATCCGCAAGGGTGTGAACTACGGGATACATCGTCGTCTCCGCGTGCCTCGGTTATCTCTTACCCAAGCCCTTTACTTATGCAATATACTTTGTGATAGCCATATTGTTTCTTGTCATATATCTTGCTATCACCTACTTCTTTATCTTGCTTAGCATAAGTTGTTGGTGCACATAGGTGAGCCTAGTTGTTGTCGGTTTTGTGCTTGACAAATTAACCGCTATGTTTATTCCGCATTTGTTCAAGCCTAAACCGTAATTATTTAAAAGCGCCTATTCACCCCCTCTAGGCGACATCCACGATCTTTCAATTGGTATCAGAGCCTCGTCTCTCTTAATAGGGCTTAACCGCCTAGAGAGTAAGGATGTCGACTAGGGGTTTAGGATTCTCTGACACTCTTAGTTTTGATGGCACAAATTTTGATGGTTGAGTAATTCGCATGCTTAATCTCTTTAGGGTCATGGATCCAAATTTAGAGAGAATTGTAGATATGGGTTTTTCTCCTCCAAAGGATCCCCAAAGATTATCTTTAGAGGATGAGAAAAACTCTTATCTCAATGCTCAAGCTTCTAATGTGCTTTTCGATGCTTTGAGCAATGTAGTTATATTTCAACTCATGTCGTTTCGGGATGCTCATGAGTTGTGGACAAAGCTTCAATATAAATATGGTGTGTCCAAGAATTGTGGGAATGATTGTTCTCCCTCCACCTTTGGCCGTGTTGTCTTCTCAACTTCTTCTACTTCACCTACATGTGGTTTGCCACAAGGTAATGGTATGGTGAGTAGTGTTGGTCATTGCAATGATGATAGTATGCTTATTGTGGATGATCCTTCATCACTATCTTATTGCAATGCATCTTCTTTGGACTTTAACACTCCGAGCACCCTACATGTTTCACATGCTTGTGTTGATAGTCCTTGCATATCATGTAGAAATTGTTTGACTAAAATTCATGATGATATGCTTGCTATATCTTGTTGCCATGATAAAAATGCATCTATTTCCTCGAATTGTTGTGCTAACAATGTAGAGGAAACCCAAAACCCCATGGAACAAGATGTAGTCTTGAATGGTGCTTCAAGGGATCCTACATCATCATCTATTGCGTTTTGCCTTATGGCTAAGGCTTCAAAGGTATCTCCCACTTTGAATCCCAATATATCTTGTGATGATAGTGATGATGACAATGATGATGATGTTGATAATGATGAAGAGAATGATAATGTTGCCTCCTTAAAAATTAAGGGGGAAATGATTTTTAAAGCTCTTCATAAGAATAAAATGGCTCGTTCCAACTTCATGGAAATCATGTCTATTGCCATTGAGGGCAAGGAATATATAGAGGAGTTGGAATCTCATCTAGAGGAGCATGAGGTCACCATTGAGAAAATGGAAGGTCATGAGCATGATTACGCTAATGAGATTGTCGACCTCTCGCAAGCTCTTGAACTTGAACAAACCACCAAGGAATCTCTTGAGGAGACTTTTGCTCTAGAACTATCTAGAATAAAGGAATCCCGTGATAGAGCTCTCGAGGTGGTTAATGATTTTGAAACTAAAAATGAGAAGCTTGAAGTTGCACATGCTAAACTCCTTGAGGATTTTGAGCACCTCGAAAATGGCTCAAGGGTCATTAAGGGTGAGCTCATAAAACTCACCGAGTCTCATGCTCAACTTAAAGCTTCATATTCTAAGGAGCTTGCCAAGTTGCCTTCTCCTCTTGCTATTATTGATGATGCTTGTGCTACTAACTCTATTTCTAGTGAAGCATCTATTTTGAAGGAGAATGTTGAGCTAAGGGCTCAACTTGAGTTGCTATCTAGCAATTATGGGAAATTGGAAGAAAGTCATGTAAAGCTCACAAGCTCTCATGATGATCTTCTAGTATCCCATAATGTGCTAAAGATAGCTCATGAGGATATGAGTATCAAGGTAACATCTAGTGAGCCTCATGTGGATACTAGCACTATTTCAAGTCAAAATGCTATCTTGCCATGTGCTAGTCCTCGTAATTCATCTACTCACAATGTTAGTACATCTTGTGATGAATTGTTCTCCTTGCCTTGTTGCTCTAACAATGAAGCTTATACTTCCTCTAGTACTTTTGTTGATACTAACCATGTAGAGGAAATCAAAGAGCTCAAGGCTCAAGTCACTTCTTTGAAGAAAGACTTGGAAAAGTGTCATGAAGGGAAGTCCACACTCAACAATATCTTGAGTGTGCAAAAATCCCCCAATGACAAAGGTGGACTTGGATTCAACTCCAACAAGAAGAAAAGGTCCAAGATCATTAACAGGAATAAGGGCCAATAACAACTCAAGAATTCGGCCAAGATTATTTGCTTCAAGTGCAAAATTGAAGGGCATCATGTTATATCTTGCCCATTGAAGAAGAAGGCCATTAGTGACAAGCAACAAGGGAAGAGTCCACAAGTTCAATCTCGTGCTCAACCGCAAGTTGGAGAAAGGCCGCTTCCCAAGAAGACTCATGGTAATGCTTCTCATTTTGAGGAATCAAATGAGAAGAAAGTGAAGAGTAGATGTTGCTACTTATGCCGTGAGAAGGGTCACCTTGCTTCTTCATGCACTAGTGGTAACTTATCCAACCCAATTATTATTGATGATGTCTATTCTCTTGGGAAGGATAAGGTTGGCAATGTGTTTGCCAAGTTTCTTGGGACTCAAAGTGGTGCCAAGAAAAGAACCATTTGGGTAGCCAAGCCTATTGTGACTAACCTCTTAGGACCAAACTTGGTTGGGGACTAACTAGCTCAAACTTGATCAATAGGTGTTTTGGAGGGCATTGGAGACTTGGCTACATTATGAAGAATTAAGGGGTCTTCATCATTCATATTGTCTCAAGCCAAGTCATTCGGATTATCAAGTTTCTATCTTATATCCAATGTTCCTCCTTGCGGTAACTCGTGCTTAAATTGTTTACATTGAAAGTTACTTGCCCCTTTGCATGTTTTGGTTTTGTTCCTTGCATGTGTTTGTATATGATGTGCGTCCAATTTGTGCATCTTGAGAAATCAAGTATGTGTATATTGGTTTACACATCATGTATGTGTGTGTCGTGCGTTGAGCCTTTGTGCTTCTTGCTTTTATCTTAGTTGGCTCTTGTGAGAGATTAATGGAACATCCCATTTTGGGGGAGTGATGTGCTTTGTGCACCTCACAGTCCTATAAATGTGTGTACATGAGGAATGCCATCTAGTATTGATATTACAAGATTATCTAGTCTCTATGTGGTATGTCTTCTCATGAGAAAGTCAAATTCTAAATGTTCCATTAATTATCTCTTCTTGGTTCTCTTTTGCATCTTGGTAAGTTTTTCATTGGTATCACATTATGGGGGAGTAATATTCTATGTGCATATTACAAGCCTAGAAAATGTGTAAATTTGAGATATTGTCACCTAGAGTTGATAGTATAAATTATGTTGTTCCTAGGTGGCATGTTAGCTCTACAAGTTGCATTTTGCTTGTGTTTGGTGTGAAGATGATGTTGGATATCATTGCTATCTATCACCGGGAATTATTTCCAAATACCTCTTGTCTTTGACAATTGGTAATCATTTATGTGGTGGAAATTATTGATCATCTTTACATTGTCTTTTGGTTTTATTTGTCTTATCTCTTGCCAAGTTTGTGTCAACTCCCATTTCCTTCCATGCCACTTGTGGATCTCGTGTTTTATTGTTTTTGTCGAGTGTTTTCTAGATATAGTGAAAGTGGTGATCCCACATTGTGCATTTTGTACTCGAATGCAAATTCTCTTTAAATGCACAATTCGTGGGGGAGCTATCCTATTTTCGATAGAACACTCTTCTTGTGATCCATATCAAGTGTGTGTTGATGGAAGGCAAGCCGTTTCTTTTTAGTACTTGTGCCATCATGAAACTTTGTAGATGGGTTGGTTTGTTTGGAACCATCCTCTCTTTTGGGAGTCCGATATCTTTCCTTTTGTGTGTATCAATGGATATATCATTCCTTGATGTATCTTCTAATAGATATCTTCTGAGTGATGATTTCTCCATTTGGTATCCTATTTTCACTTGGTATTTCTTTTTCATTTTGTTTCGTTTCTTGAAAGTCTTGAGCATGCATATTTACTTCATGTATTTTCTTTGGCATGCTTTCTTTCTTTAACCCAATATATAAGGGAAACTCCACCTAGTCTCAATTTGGATGAGATGTGCATGAAATTCATTTTCATATATAAATGCACATATGTTTGTGGAGTTTTTCCTATGTATTGGTGTTTCTAACTCCTTGGTCCCAATGAGTTTGGGTACCATTTTGTTTGTGTTGGTCTTCTAGGAACAATTGGAGATGCATTGGATGTTCGGCTCATTCAAAAGGAAGGTGGTGTCACCATGTGCTTATTGGAGTCAAGCTAGGATGATCAATGAGCTACTATCGACCTTCAATTGGTATCTACTACATCCTTCCAATGGTATCTCGGTAACAAGTATCACCATCTACTTCATGCACACATTTCTTGCACCAACCTTGTGTAGGTTGCATCATGGCATGTTAGTCATTCCTTCTTATGATACTTGTTTCCTTTCTCAAAGCATCCCAACAATGATCTCCTGTTGCTAGTTGTGATGTCTTTGATGCTCGTGTCGTTGGAACTCATTTATATACAATAAGAACATATCTAGCCATGTGCTATGCCTTGAAGCAAATATCTAGTTGGTATATTTATGACTTCCTTGGGGATATCTTATTCATTCCTTTTTGCAAAAATTTCGTGTGTACATCCTTCTTTGTGGATTGATATCATCATGATATTCATCTACCTAGAATCTTATACACTTGAGAGAAGTTGCATATCTATTTGATATCCCCTTCTTTCACGTCCACCTTTTCGTTCATGTTTTATTTCTTTGGTGGCTCCGTGAAGGTGTGTGTCTCGAGTGCGGATCTTATATCGTTGCATCTTGATGCACTCTTTTGTGGTGAAGATCATTTTTTTCTCTTGCTTGTCTTGACGAGGCTTTTGCCATTTCTATTGGTATCCCTCCTCATGACAAAGCTATCCTTTTTATATCTTCACCACAGGTTGTCACAAGCATAGGTTATTTATATGATTAGTAGTGAGCTTGTGAACCCATTTGCTGTTGTGTGTGTGAATGATAGGCCTTGCACTCTGTATCTCATTCATTCAAGAGTATATTGATGCTTAATGTTCATCCATACATTAATCTTCTCAAGTGCTTTGCCATGACTCACACACATCATTTTGGTTGAGCCTACTCTTAAGTTGACTCTTTTATATATTGCTCAACTAGTTGTTTTGTTGCAAGTGCTAAGCTTTGTTTCCTTCATGCTCACTTGCACTTGGTGTGAGGGTCTATTGATCTTGGGGGAGTGATGATCTGATACGTCCAAAACTTATCTATAATTTCTGCTTGCTCCATGCCTCTTTTGGGTGATATTGCTATGATATTTATACACTTCCATACACTTTTGATCATATTTGGACTAACCTATTAACTCAGTGCACCCCCAGTGCCAGTTTCTGTTTTCGGCTGTTTTTGTATTTCAGGTTTTCCCATTACGAGAACTGCCAGAAAAATCCCGGAAAAATTATATAAAAAATCAGCGTTCCAGAAGCTACCAGGCACCCGAAGCACAGCCGGAGGGGGGCCACCAGGGCCCCAGGCGCGCCCCCCTGGGCCGCGCAGGGGGGCCGTCTGGTCCCCCCGAGCCTCGTCTGATACCCCCTTTGGCATATATTTAGACCTTTTCCCAAAACCCTCGAGACGGGAACTCTTTTTCGCGATCTCATCTCTGTTCCGCTGCCGCCGCCGCTTCCAAGATCGGGAGCACCATGAGAACTCTTCCCGGCACCCTGCCGGAGGGGAGGATCACCACCGGGAGCTTCTCCACCACCATGGACGCCTCCCGGATGAGTTATGAGTAGTCTCCCTTGGACCATGGGTCCATGACCAGTAGCTATGTGATGTTCTCCTCTCGTTCTTGTGCTTCACTAATTAGTCCTCGTGAGCTGCCCTACATGATCGAGGCACATATGTAATCCTTATGTTGTTGCTATGATGAGTTTGCTGGGATCCGATGGATTATGAGATTATGTTCAGATTGTGTTTGAGTAATATATTTGATTCACCTCTTTTATATTTATGTTCGTAAGTAATTCTTGCATGTTCTCCGTTGTTATTTATTGCTTTGGCCAAGTAGTAGGTAGTGACTCCAAGAGGGAACGTTATGCTTGATTGTGGGTTCATGCCCCTCGATGACTTGTTTGAGTGACAGAAACATGAGTCTAGGGGATGTGCTGTTGCCACAAGGGGGAAAACAACGGTGCTTGTGCCCGCGGGTACAAGGATTGTTTACTTTACGCAAAGTTCTTTTAATGCAGTTGTATGTTGCTTTGAGTTTACACTATGGGTGGGACTCGCAACTTAATACCAGCGAGATGTTCTGGATAGATATCTCAAGGTGGATGATTAGTAGTAGATGCAGATGGATTTCGGTCTACTTACCTCGGCGTACCGCCCATGCTTTGAACCTCTACCTTTCTTGCAACTTAGTCAGCATTGGTTTGCGCACATGGTCATGTCAATTGCCCAGCTGTAATTCGTTTACCTCACATAGCTGTTTTAACGTCTTTTGGGAGAGAGACATCACTAGTGAACATCATGAGACTCCGGTCCATATTACCATCATTGATCACATCCGCTATTTACTTTCCGCTTTTACTTACCATTGCAGCAATATCTATCACTATTATCACTTGCGTTTAATCCTTTGTAAACTACAAGGCCGGAGGGATTGACAACCTCTCTGTACTCGTTGGGAGCAAAGTTATTTGTATCTGTGTGCAGGTCCACGTTGATTGCTAAATATCTGGCGCCGTTAGCAGTTGACACCTTCTTGTTGAAACTGGGAGTCTCAGGGAAATCGATCCTTGGTATTGCCAAGGGAAAACTTCCGCTACACTACATCTCAAACCTTCCACTTGGGGTAACCAACGAGGGGCGAGAAGCCATCAAGCAAAGTTTTCTGGCGTTGTTGCCGGGGACTCCACTCTTCAAGATAGGGGAGTTGCACGCTATCTTTTACCTTTGCTTTTTAGTCTTGTTAGTTTACCTTTTAGTTTTTGTTTTTGTGTCCTTTATCAAAAATTACAAAAAAAAATTTATTTGCTTTTCTGTTAGTAGTCCTTTCTGTTTAGCCAAACATGTTAGGATTTGGTGCTTTGAGGGAATCAGAAGTTCTAGATTTCCATCAAAGGGATGGAGAAAATATGAAGAAGGCATGGGACAGAATTTCTGATGCACATAGGAGAATTATGCCTTGGATACCTATAAAAATTGTGCTTAGAAATTTTTACCATGGTCTTTTTAAATGGTGTAAACACTCTCTTGATATTATAGCCGAGGGACATTTCCTAGAGTGTGATGAAGCTAGAGCTCTTGAAATTATACATGGTCTATCTAGTTACTTTGTTTATGATCATAACTTTGATACTGTCATAGATAGACTTGCTACTATTGAGAAGAGAATGGATGCTCTAGACTTGATGAAGGTAGAGAAACCCAAACCCAATAAGAAAGACATTTTGGAAATAGACAATGATTGGGAGCCTTTTGTTAGGATTAGCATCTCTAATCAAGACTTCCTTGCTTATTGTGATATTGGATCTATGGTTTCTACTATGCCAAAAATTGGTCATGATTCTTTAAATTTTAGCATGGATAGATTACCATCTTATCATGAACACACTAATGGAGATATTTCTGAAATCCAGGGAAGAATAAAAGACGTGCCAGTTAAATTCCTTAAAGGGATTGCAATGATTGATTTCTTCATCATGGAGCCAAACCAAGGAAATATAGTGCTTGGAAGGGACTTCCTCCGAGCAGTAAAAGACTTCATTGATATAGGTAAGGGACAAATCCGCTTGCGCGGAAAGGCAAAAGGTGTGTACCCCTTTCCTAGAAGGAACAAGAGTGAACTTGTTGAGGAACCATTTGAAGCAATCTATAGCTCCGATTATTATGATGGTTATTGATTCCTCTATGCATTATGCCTAGCTTAAAGGCATAAAAGAAAGCGCTTTTCGGAGGCAGCCCAATGAATAAATTTTTTTTTGTTTTTTTTTGTGTCTTGATGTTGTTACTACAGTAGCATCATCATTGTATCTTTGCTTTTCAATTTTGTGCCAAGTGTAGCCTCTGATTGCAAGAAAGTTCAAAAGTTGTGACGTGCTGTCCAGGAAACAGATTCTGTCCTTGGATAGAAAAATTCGTATAAAATCACCATATCATCTTTTTGGTCTGAATTTTTTCGACAGCGTGCTCTATATAATTGTCTTTCGTGCGTCTGTTTTGAGTTTTTTTATTAGAGTTGCAGAAGTACCCCGAAAAAATCATTTACTATCTGCTGTTCTGTTTTTCACAGATTCTGTCCTGTTTTGCCTTTCCTTTATTTTGCAAACCTAGAGCTTGCTTTTTCTTTGCAAAAACCTTTTGGCAATCTTGAGAAACAGTAGAACTTCAAGAATATCTTTATTTCCAGCAAGGAACAATTATTTTATTATGGGTACTAACCTCGCTAATCAGATTATGATGAGTTATGTATGAAGGGAGTTTTCAAGTGTGCGAGGGAAGATGATAAAAAGATTCAGGAGTGTCAAACGCTCAAGCTTGGGGATGCCCCCGTGCACTCCCAAGAAATATTCAAGGAGACTCAAGCGTCTAAGCTTGGGGATGCCCCCGTGCATCCCCTTCTCCATCAACATTATCAGTTCGTCTTTCGTTCCACTATATTTTAATCACTTCATGTGTTATGTGCTATGCTTGGAGCGTCTTGCTTTTAGTTTTCCTTTTTAGTTTTCTTTAGCTTTTCATAACGAGTCGGAACTCAGCTTTCTTTATGTGGGAGAGAAACACGCTCCACTTCTACCTAGAACATAACATAGAATTTTCATGTCTATCTTTGCTGTGTGTGTTCTTTGTCTTTTAACAGCTACTATCATGCTTAGCTCTTAACTTTCATGCTTATCTTTCTAAAGAGCTTTTGTTTAGTTGGTTGCTTGAACTCTCTTTAGTTATCATGTTTATCTTATTAAGAGAGTTTGCTTCCGTTGCATTGGTTGATATGTCTATGATAAAGATGCTACGTGCATAATGGCACTTAGTAGTTCATGTTTTCTTATGGTTAGTCTCAAATAGCTGGGGGGTTCCCAATGTGTTATTGGAGTACCAACATGATTAGTTTGCCTATGATGTGGTATGGTTTAGTAATATCTTCCTTCAAAGAATTTATTTTGATTGACTTGGCGTATGCTCACGCATATTTAAGACTGTAAAGAAAGTCTGTCAAGTCTTGATGATCTTTTGTTTCTGAGTAGCGATATAAACTTCCATGCCTGATTCAATGTTGCTTTGTCGCTCTGCATGATTATGACCGTCATTGCTCTCTTAGTTGGTCGCTCCCAGTCTTTTGCTAACCTCCACCTGTACTAAGCGGACTGACTGCTTGTGCATCCACATTCCTTTATACCAGTTATGCCATATGAGTCCACCATACCTTCCTACATGGTATTTACCTGCCATTCCTAACGGAGACTTGCATGTACCATCTCGAAATTATTCAAAGAAAAAAGCATTCCTATTTTGTGCCTCTGTTGTAAGTCCATGAGGAAGTAGTAGTTAATTCATAATCTTTTTAAGTTGGACAAGCTTCACCCCAGGATTGCATGTATAATGTGCGAACCCATAATACGAGAAGGAACTGGCATTGAGTGCGCCCGGCTCAAAAATAATATAACAAACAAACCCTCCTTCACGCTTTGTTCATGAGAAATCAGAAAACTTTGGCAGTGATAAACAAAGGAGATTAAGAGGATGTGATCGTCCTCATTCGGGAGCCGTTCCTCGAAACTTGTCCATCTCAAGAAGTGATTGAGTTGTCTGCTAGCATTCGTTAACGAAACATGCATGATCTAAAAAAATATTATTACCTCTGTTTTTAAAACCAAGAGCTCTGGTACATGTTTTGTCTTTGTTTCCGACTACGGGTTTTCAACCTTGCCAACAAAAGCCATGGTTCGAGAGTCTCCACCTTCTTTTAAAAGCACCAACTACTGAGAGCATGATTGTCATTCTGAGTGTAATGTGCATTGTCCCAAAGTAGCATTGTCTTTTGCATGATTGTGATATCGTTTATTCTGAAATCATTGTATCTAGTCATCACTTAAACCTTGGAGGTGCCCCTACATTTATGTTTTGCTTCACTAAAGGGGGCAAGCGAGATATCACTTTATCATATTTGCACACCATGTTCATTACAAATCTATTTGATGTTTCAGTATCATGTTGTAAAACTTCCAGTTCTTTGTGATTTTCTCATGAGGCAACTTAATTACTATAGATTCATTGTCTCAGTAAGCTTTTGTCATGTGACTATGAAAAAGTCCTATATGGTTAATAGCATGTCACCACAGAAATTATTCTTGTTATCATTTACCTACTCGAGGACGAGCAGGAATTAAGCTTGGGGATGTTGATACGTCCAAAACGTATCTATAATTTATGCTTGCTCCATGCCTCTTTTGGGTGATATTGCTATGATATTTATACACTTCCATACACTTTTGATCATATTTGGACTAACCTATTAACTCAGTGCACCCCAGTGCCAGTTTCTGTTTTCGGCTGTTTTTGTATTTCAGGTTTTCCCGTTACGAGAACTGCCAGAAAAATCCCGGAAAAATTATATAAAAAATCAGCGTTCCAGAAGCTACCAGGCACCCGAAGCACAGCCGGAGGGGGGCCACCAGGGCCCCAGGCGCCCTGGTGGCGCCCCCCCCCCCTGGGCCGCGCCGGGGGGCGCCTGGGCCCCCCGAGCCTCGTCTGATGCCCCCCTTTGGCATATATTTAGACCATCTCCCAAAACCCTCGAGACGGGAACTCTTTTTCGCGATCTCATCTCTGTTCCGCCGCCGCCGCCGCTTCCAAGATCGGGAGCACCAGGAGAACTCTTCCCGGCACCCTGCCGGAGGGGAGGATCACCACCGGGAGCTTCTCCACCACCATGGACGCCTCCCGGATGAGTTGTGAGTAGTCTCCCTTGGACCATGGGTCCATGACCAGTAGCTATGTGATGTTCTCCTCCCGTTCTTGTGCTTCACTAATTAGTCCTCGTGAGCTGCCCTACATGATCGAGGCACATATGTAATCCTTATGCTGTTGCTATGATGAGTTTGCTGGGATCTGATGGATTATGAGATTATGTTCAGATTGTGTTTGAGTAATATATTTGATTCACCTCTTTTATATTTATGTTCGTAAGTAATTCTTGCATGTTCTCCGTTGTTATTTATTGCTTTGGCCAAGTAGTAGGTAGTGACTCCAAGAGGGAACGTTATGCTTGATTGTGGGTTCATGCCCCTCGATAACTAGTTTGAGTGACAGAAACATGAGTCTAGGGGATGTGCGGTTGCCACAAGGGGGAAAACAACGGTGCTTGTGCCCGCGGGTGCAAGGATTGTTTACTTTACGCAAAGTTCTTTTAATGCAGTTGTCTGTTGCTTTGAGTTTACACTATGGGTGGGACTCGCAACTTAATACCAGCGAGATGTTCTGGATAGATATCTCAAGGTGGATGATTAGTAGTAGATGCAGATGGATTTTGGTCTACTTACCTCGGCGTACCGCCCATGCTTTGAACCTCTACCTTTCTTGCAACTTAGTCAGCATTGGTTTGCGCACATGGTCCTGTCAATTGCCCAGCTGTAATTCGTTTACCTCAGATAGCTGTTTTATCGTCTTTTGGGAGAGAGACATCACTAGTGAACATCATGAGACTCCGGTCCATATTACCATCATTGATCACATCCGCTTTTACTTACTATTGCAGCAATATCTATCACTATTATCACTTGCGTTTAATCCTTTGTAAACTACAAGGCCGGAGGGATTGACAACCTCTCTGTACTCGTTGGGAGCAAAGTTATTTGTATCTGTGTGCAGGTCCACGTTGATTGCTAAATATCTGGCGCCGTTAGCAGTTGACACCTTCTTGTTGAAACTGGGAGTCTCAGGGAAATCGATCCTTGGTATTGCCAAGGGAAAACTTCCGCTACACTGCATCTCAAACCTTCCACTTGGGGTCACCAACGAGGGGCGAGAAGCCATCATGATCCTATTTTGTGCACTTGGTATCCTAATGAAAATATTCTAAGGAGTGCATAAATTATAAGGAGCTTCACTAGTGTCTTTAGAACACTCTGTTGCTATGTCGTGAGGTTCTATTGATCTTGGGGGAGCGACGATCATATTTTGTGCTCGTTGTATCCAAATACAAAACTAAATTGTGCACAAATCATGGGGAGCTTCTCTAGTTTCTCTAGAACACTCCTTTGCTCTTATCATAATATCTTTTATTCATTTGGCATGTAGGATCATTGGTCTAGTTGGGTCAATTGGTATCTTTTGATAGCTTGATTCAATTGGTATCCTTTGATTGCCTGATTGTGTGTTTTTCTTTCTTTGTTATGCCTTTGTGGCATATCATTCTTTTGTAATCTTTGGGCCTCAATATAGTTTGTCTTCCTCCAAGTATTTATAGTTGGATATATGTATTGCATTCCACTCTCTATTTTGAGGAATACACAATTTATGGAGGAACACAATTTATATTGGCCTTCTAAGCTAATCGATGCCAATGGGGGAGAAGTTTCAGAGAGTTTAGTTTTGTGAGGAAGTTTAGAGAGTTGTCTCTTCTCTCTTCTTGCTTTGGTTTTGTTCCTAAGCTTTTGCATCTCATGCGCATACATTATTGTTGCATGGTATGGTGATGCATAATTTCTTATATAAACTCTCTTGAAAGTGATTGTCATCAATTACCAAAATGGGGGAGATTGAAAGAACATGCGGTGCCCCCATGTTTGGTTTTGGTAATTGATGACAATATCTATGGACTAATGGTTGTCTTGAGTTATATTTGAAGGATTTGTCCATAGGCTTTTCTTGGAGTCCATGTGTTGGTTTCAAGGAGAGTTTGTGATGACCAAGGTGTTATTAAGGAATTATCCAAAGATTGGTCTTGTGAGTGTTGAGCTTATTGCAAGCATGTCTTGAAGAAGAAGAGTGTGTTATCATTCATGTTTACCTTCAAGACATCATCCAAATGAAGAGAGTTAGAAAGATTCAAGGTTGATCAAGACTAAGTCAAAGAATTAATCAAGTTGATCAACACACAAAGTGTAGAAGATGTACCGAGAGGGATCAAGCAGTCCCATGGTATGGTAAGCATTGTCAATCACGCTTTTGTGTACTAACACATGGTCTTTGTGAGAGTTCTTTGTGGGGTTAGGTTGCGGTGTGCAAGTTCAAGTGATGCATCACGAGGAGATCAAGTGCTTGAAGCTTTTTGTCCATTGTGGTGACAATGGACTTGTGAAGATATGCCGAAGAGTGGCTCACCCATAGTGGAGTATGGGGGAGCAATCTACTACTCTTCACCGAGCCAACGCAATCAAGAAAGGTGGTCCAACTTGAGGAAGTCAAGATCGTCTACATCTAGCTCAAGTGGACTTTGTGCAAGGCAAAGGTTTGCCCTTGATAGGTTCTCTATTTTACCGGTCTCATGGTGGTAGTTTGGAGACCGGGTTATAGGATCGATCGCCGTACTATCAAGGGGGCCTCTCAATGAGTAGATTGATCGTATTGTTTGTAGAGAGCTCAAACCATTGCATGCTTGATCATCCTTCTTGGTTCTTGTTTGGTTCTTCTCCTGGTGAGATTTGGAGCTTATGGTCATTTTCATGACAAGCTCGGGTTCATCGAAAATAGAGTTCACATACATCTACTATGATGTTTTCGATGTTGGGGTTTTTGCCGATTCTCTTTGTGAGTCTTAGAGCTTATGGTCATCTTGATGACAAGCTCGAGTTCATCGAAAACGGATTTCACATGCATCTTCTATGATGTTTTCGATGTTGGAGGTTTTGCCGGTTCATCTCTGATGGAGGATTCATTCCTCCATATCTTAGGCATACCTCCTTGCATCTGCTTACTATAACCAGTCGCTGTTTTGATGCTTCACCTCTTCCCCTATCCAACAAGCTTGAGTTTGCTCAATTCGGAGCTCATTTGCAGAAGTTATGGTAGTTTTGGTTTTATTGCATCCTTCTGTGTCTTTAGCTGCGATATGAAGGCGTCCAAATGCTAAAGCCTCAGTGGTGTGCGGTAGTACCGCTCAAGGGAGCGGTAGTACCGCAGGAGCTAAGCGGTAGTACCGCTCCTAGTGAGCGATAGTACCGCTGCCCCCAGCCCTGACGCAAACGCATGCGGTTGTAGGCGCGGATGTAATTTTTTACATCTGCCCTCATGCGGTAGTACCGCGACCCCTGACTGGTACTACCGTGCCGGACTTTCGTCAGCTCCAATCTCAGCGGAAGTAGGCGCGGATGTAATTTATTACTTATGCGCATTTCCAGTACTAGTTGATGCATGCCTTACGGTAGTACCGTAAGGGAGCGCGGTAGTACCGCTCCGGCGGTTCTACCGTTCGTTGCCCTATGCAACAGGCCCTCATCTGGTCACTGTCGCGCGAGCGGTAGTACCGCATGGCCTTGCGGTAGTACCGCAAGTTCGGTGTGGTAGTACCGCGCCGCGCGGGCTGTGAGAGGGGATAACGGTTGGATTCTTTCCCCTCCTATAAAAGGGGGTCTTCTTCCCCAATGGATCTTATCCTTTGAGCTCGTGTTCTCCCCCCATTGTTGACCTTCTTCGAGCTTGCTATCTCTCAATCCCTCCATGGATTCTTGCTAGTTTTTGGGGCGAAAGAGAGAGGAGATCTAGATCCACACTTCCACCAATCACTTTCTCCTCTTTGTGAGGGGAACCCTTTGGATCTAGTTCTTGGAGTTCTTGGTATTATCCTTCTTGTTCTTCCTTTCGTTTCCCTCCCCAGCATTAGTTGCTTTGGTGGGATTTGAGAGAGAAGGACTTGGGCACTCCATGTGCCCTTGCCATTGCATTTGGTGCATCGGTTTGAGTTCTCCACGGTGATACGTGGAAGTGAAGTTTGAGAAGCTTATTACTCTTGGGTGTTTGGGCACCCTAGAGCTTGTTCCTCTTGGGTGCCTTGGCTCCCTAGACGGTTGATGTTGTTCGGACCTCAATCATTGTGGTGTAAAGCTCCGGACAAGCGTCGGGGTCTCCAATTAGGTTGTGGAGATTGCCCCAAGCAATTTGACGGGTACCGGTGACCGCCCCTAAAGGTTTCCAAAGTGTACGGGTTCGGTGACCGTCCCCAAGGGTTGCCATTTGTACGGGTTCCGTGACCGCCCTCAAGAGTCCCTTAGTGGAATCACGGCATCTTGCATTGTGCGAGGGCGTGAGGAGATTACGGTGGCGCTAGTGGCTTCTTGGGGAGCATTGTTGTAATGCCCCGGATGTAATACTTTCCCTTTTGGGCTTATAATATATCTCCGGCTTCATCTATTTCCATTTCGGGTTCTTTGTCTTTCGGGCTTTCGTCGTTTTGTTGTGTGAGTGTGTGGCATTCATTCATATCATGTAGACATGTGCATTGCATTTTGTTTGTGTTGTGGGTTGCATCCGGTTCGTGGCGTTTCTTTCCGTTGTCCGTTTCGTGTTCCGGAGCTCCCGCACGTGTTCGTGACGTCCCGTAGGCCTTCTTTGTTGTTCGGGCGTTTTTCGTTACCGGTGTGCCGCGAGGTTGTGTTGTGTGTTGTTGTTTTGTTGTGTGCAACCTGCCTCTCAAATCTCGTCTCGTTTGGACTCCGTTGACTTTTCCCTCCGTTGTCCGTGTGGGTCCGAAGTGTCCTTACTTCGTGTCCCGGAAATACCCCTGTGGTATTCTTTTACCTCCGTCTGGCCCTTTTAAAATCATCCCCGCGATCGGATCCGTTGGATCCAGATCGGAGGGCTCCTAAACAACCCCTATCTCCAAACCCTAGTCTAAAAACTGCTATATATAGACCCTAGGTCTATTTGGGGCATCTCCTTCTTCTTCCCTTCTCCACTTTCCTTTTTTTTCTTTTATCAGATCCAGTTCCCCCTTTTTTCCCCAGATCCCGAAGGAACCTGGGAACCAGCCGCTGTTCGCCAGATCGGCTTCGAAGTCAACGCCGCGGTCGAGCGGTCGAGCGACCGCACCGCTCGCTCTCCAGGCGCCAGTGGACCCGCGTCGCTGTCCGCTTCCGTACGCCGGGCCCCGTCGATCCCATCGCCGCAAGCCACCTGGGCCGGCCCGTACGCCGCCGAGGCTTCTCCAGTTCCGCGCCAAGTCTCCGCCCGCCGCTCGCCTCTCCGCGCGCAGGCCAGCGCGCCTCGTCGCGGCCCGGCCCGACGAGCGGGACCACATCGCCGTGGCCGCCTCGCGCCTCAGACCGCGGGCCTCCCGCCTCTTCCCAGGCCACGCGCGGGCCAGCCGCTGCTCCGCCTCGCCTCCGCGCGCGAGCGGGCCGCCGACCGGGCCTCGTCAGCGCCTCGCCCGCCGTTCCCCGCCCCAGGCCGTGGGCCGCCGGATCGGCCCGCCTCCCGCTCCGCCAGCCGGCCGCGCCGCCCGGCTGGGCCGCGTCGCGCCCCGCTCGTGGGCCGCCTCTCCGCCGCCGCGCACTGTTCATCTGGGCTCCGCAGCTACTGTTCATCCGGGCCCGTTCCTCAGATCCAGATCTGAGAGGTCCAAATTCAAACCCTAATCCCCTGTTTTTCCTGTTCTGATATGCAATCTTTGACCTGCCATAACTTTTACTGTGGTGCTCCGTTTTGTGCGTGTAATATGTCCAGATGTTCGTGGAGATGCCCTCTACGTTTTACCTGTTGTTGTCATGCATGTTAGAGATCATCTAGGGCCTTGTTTTGCTGTTGCAAGAGTGTATGATGATATAAACTGCTGTTGTGTGATATTTTTGTGCCACCTTTGACATGTGATATCTTCTAGCTCGTTTGTCCAAACGAGGCAAATGACATGTCCACGTGTTCGTCTCGTCACGAACTACGTGTTGAGTGTGATAGGTTGCATGGTAGATGTATTGTTTCCTTGTTATCATCGTTGCAAGATGCCATGTTCAAATGTTGTGTTTTTACTTGTTATGATATGCCATGTTGTTGAGCTCGTTGTAATCGGTGTGTTCACCACATTGATGCATGCTTGTGTGTTTCGGGATCACCGTCATATGTATTTTGATGAGGTGCTTACCCTTTGCCATGTTTAGTTCCGAGGTGTCTTAAACATGCTCTTTTTGTTGCTATGATGATGTTGCTGTTTTAGGACTTAGTGAAATTTCACTAAGTCTGAAATCTGTAACGTTCCGATGCCATGTTCGTGTGATGTTGTAGGACAAAGCATGATAGTTTTGGGGTGGATTTTGATTGTTCCATGAAGTATATATTGTTGTCTTTCCATCCATGTCCTCACATGTCCATTTGAGGTGCTGTAGCATGCTTATCTTTTGCTCCGAACTTTCAATAAAATTCTGCTGCCAGAATTTTATTTCAAAGTTCAATATGTCCAAGATCATTGCTGTTGATCCGTGACTCCGTTGGGGGTGCACTTTGGACCTAGTTGCTGTACATTATATCTAGTTTATGTTCAAGTCCTTTGCCATGCCATTTGGGTGCTGTAGATTATTTATTTTGAGCTCCCAAGATGCTATGTTGCTGTAATTTGCAGTTTTCGCTCAAATCTTGTTTCGGGCATAACTTTTAGCCCGTAACTCCGATTTCAGCGATCTTTATATCAAACTTGGGTGTTTTTCTGTGTAGATTAATAATATCAGGTTCTTATCTTGTTTTGAGGTGTTTTGCTTGAATGATGTTTTCCGTGCTCCATGTGCATCTCTAGTGCATCCATCATGCATATATGTTTTCGAGTGCGCATTGCATTGTGTTGATTGGTGCTTGTCGTGTTTGTCTTGTTTAGACCCGGAAGTTGAGCACGAGTTTTCCAACGAGGTTGATCACGAGGTTTCCAACGAGTTTGAGCAAGAGGACCCTTCTTTTGATCCGAACTTCTTCTCTTCAGGCAAGATGACCGAACCCCGATAACATTACTATCTTTGTCTATTGCTAGTAGTCTCGATCTTTAGTTTTGCCTCGATGCCCATGTTCTTCTTGTCAGCCTCCTACTTGTAACCAATTGCCATGTTTAACCACCCTACCTATGCAAACCGTTGCTTGGCTAAGTACGCTTCGCTCAGCCCTTCTTATAGCGTTGCTAGTTGCAGGTGAAGTGAAGATGCTTGCTCCTTGTTGAAGTTTGGTTGGGTTATATCACACTAAATAATGCTTTAACTGAAATCACATATATATTGGCAAGGGTGGAAGGCTAAGCCTTTTGCTTGGTGTTTTGTTCCACTCATGCCGTTAGGATCTGTATAAGCCGGTTTTATGTTCCTTGATTATGCGTTCCTAACACGGTTGGGGTGTATGGGACCCCCTTGATAAACCGCTAAGTGCTAAGTCTTTTCCAGCAAGTCCCAACCTTGGTACTATTTGCATAAACAACTAAAACCTTTCCGAGGGAGTAATTAACCCGAGGCTTAACTAATTCAACCCCCTGGGCCAGTGCTCGACTTGAGTGTTGGTCCAACCTAGAGCCACTTGCGGATACCACCCGGTTCGCTGGGGTCTTTGGTATCTGTACGTACTGCTCATCCGGACGTGTCCTGAGACCTAGATACGCGCGGCTACTATCAGGGTGTCGACACGCCGGGAGGATTTGCTGGATTAGCCTTACCTTAGTTCGGTTTAACTTGAGCACGGGATTCCGAGGATACTCGGGTCTTCCCACTTTGGAGTTGCGACTCCGCGGATCGTGGGCTTGTAATGGGTCAAGTTGGAACACCCCTGCAGGGTTTGAACTTTCGAAAGCCGTGCCCGCGGTTATGTGGCAGATGGGAGCTTGTTAATTCCGGTTGTAGAAAACTTGACACAATGATACTAATACACTACCAGCGTGAGTTCCGTGACTGTCAATTTCCGAATAGGGATTCGGGAGTTGAACACGGAGGGGTTATGTTTGTGAACTTGTAGCTAGGATCACTTAGTGATCACCTCTCGCCTTGCCTTCTCTTCTCGCTCTCTCTTGCGTAAGCTAGATGCTAGTTGCTGCTGCAGACTCTTTGTTGTTCCTTCACCTCATTTCTTTCTTCAGCCTTTTCCCTCACCTAAAGGCTTTGATAGTTCTGTTACCCGGGAACGGGATTGCTGAGTCCTCTGTGGCTCACAGTTACTTCACACACCAGATGCAGGTCCAGCCGTGAGCTATCCAGGAGATGGCACCGAGCTGGATTGGGAGTACGACGAGGAGCGTAGTCGTTACTACGTTCGCTACCCGGACGATCAGTAGTGGAGACTCTTACTAGGTTTCGATCCGCCTGTGGTTGTTTTATTTATCTGAGTTTGGTACTTTGACATTTGGATTTTGCCCTTAGAGGGTTGTAGTGATCTTATTGTATGATGTTTGAGACTTGTATTGTTATTCTGTGACGTGGCGATTGTAAGCCAACTATTTTAAGTTTACCATCCCTCTTTTACATGAGTTGTGCAAAGATTACCAAACTTGAGATCATTCTAGGATGGACTTATGCCTTTAAGTCGGGCCTCGACCCGTAGGAGGTATAACTCCATCCTGGGCATTACAAGTTGGTATCAGAGCCTTCTCCGACCTAGGAGCCCCCACTGTTTGATCGAACCGTTGACGGTTGAGTCTAGGCACACACTGAAAACTTTTTGAGTCCTATATTATATCGGAGAGTAGGATTCTTTGCTTCTCATCCCCTTTCTCTCTGGTGAGGACTCCTGACGTCTACTCTTGTCTCTCCTATCTTCAAAATTTGCACAAAATTTTTTTTAGGAATCTCGCGAGTATTCTGGGATTGTTTCGATGTTCTTGTGACAAGGATATTGTTCCCGATGCCTCCTGTTACCGAGGAGTTGAGCTTCGGGGTATCACTGTAACAAGCATATCGCGACAGTACTAAATACTTAAGACGGCCGACATCGAAAATCTCCCCTATACGGCCAGTGGCACGATAACCCCGACATCACCCAGTACTGGGGAGGTAGTTCGGGAGTATTGCCATAGCTTGTTATAGTGGATGCTTTTCGAAGGTCCGAGGTACACAGTTTCCGAGAAAGACTGGTTATGTGTTGAAGGATGGATACACCTGGATGTAGGTTAGAGTTGATTGCGCGGTGCTTCCCGTGTATCCCCAACACCTGATTGCATAACTGGAATCTTTCGGAAAGCTATAGGTGGGTTTTATCAAGTAGATCGTAGGCATTCTTCCAACGAATGCAGGTTAGTGAGTTCGGGGTTCGACATTGAGTGAAGGAGTTATATGACCGAGGTTACTATCAGGAGTTGCATCTTAAAGGGTCCTTGGCTATGCTGATCCGGGGATTGCAAAACCTTTTCGTAACGCGTTCATATGCTTTCAGCACAAAGATGTTAGAACGAAACTCCTCTCTTGTGTTTGTTCCTTTCCGTACCTTGTTGTTTTATTATTTTATCCTTTTGATCTCTATGTGGCTTCTCGTGAAGATGATGTTATCAATTAACTAAGAAATTCATTCGTTCCTCTTGTTCGGATGATTTCATTCGTTCTTATTGTTCGAATGATTATTGTGAAGACTTGTTGCAATTCATTCCATTGATTCAGCTTATTCCTTTTGTCAATCAATTGCTGATTCGTGGTCATCTCTTACAGGATGGCTCCGAAAAGGGTTCCGAATGCCAACCCAGAGGGTGAAGAGGTTCCAGAACGTCCTCCTTCACCTCCTCCTCCGCCTGAGGCTTGGAGAGCAATTATGCAGACTACTGCTCAGAACACTCAGTTGATGATGCAGATGATGCAGCAAATGCAAGCTATGCAAGCTAATCAAGCTAATCAGGGCATTCCAATGAACCAAGGCAACTTCTTCCAGCAGCACCATGCTACCCTCAACCAGTTCTTGGCCAACAATCCCAAAGCTTTCAGTTACTGTGTCGACCCTCTTGATGCTGAGGATTGGCTGACCGATATCAAGAAACATTTTGAGTGCAGTAACGTGAAAGAAGATGACTACGTGAAGTTTGCAGCCTTCCAACTGAAAGATCAAGCAGCTGACTGGTGGCAGCAGTATAAAGACTCAAGGCCGGGTCAAGTGATCTCGTGGGAGAACTTCTGCAGGGATTTCCGCTCGCATCACATTCCTACAAGTGTTATTGAGGGTATGCGTGAGCAATTCCGCAACCTCAAGCAGGGCTCCATGACAGTCTATCAGTATAATGTCAAGTTCCAAAACCTCGCTCGCTATGCAAAGCAAGACATACCTGATGCAAAGAGCAAAATCTATCAGTTCCGTGGAGGTCTCAAAGATGAACTTCAGCTTGCTCTCACTCTGTTCGAGCCAGACGAATTCGATAAGTTCTATAATATGGCTTTGAAACAAGAAGCAGCTCAGCTTAAGATGGAGGCTTCTAAGAAGAGAATTCGAGATGCTGTTCACTCTACCTCATCGTCTCAGTTGGCTGCGAAACAACAGAAATTCTGGCTTCCTCCTCCTCCAATGATTCGAGCTCCATACAACAACTCCAGCAACTTCAACAACTCCAACAACAAGAACTCTAGTGGCCGTGGTTTCTCCCACCCACCCAACCCAAGCAACCAGTCGAAGAAGCAGTTTCAGTCTCAAGGCTCTAAGTCCAGTGGCTCTCAGTTCCGTCCTCTCTCTGAAGTGGTGTGCAACAAGTGTGGCCAGAAGGGTCATTATGCAAACAGATGTCCGAATCCGAAGCGTCTTCCACCTCCTCCTCCTATGAGTTCAGCTATTGTCAAGCATGATCCAAAGTCTGCAAGGGTCAATCTGATGAATGCAGCACAAGCAGAGGCTTCTTCTGATGTCATTCTGGGTAATCTCTCAGTGAACTCTTTTCCAGCTAAAGTATTGTTTGATTCGGGTGCATCTTTGTCCTTCATTTCAAGACCTTTTGTTGCTAAGCATGAATTTGTCACTCAAGTGATGCCGAAGCCGTTGAGCATTATTTCTCCTGGTTTGCAAATGACCTCTCGGGTGCATGTTCCGGATATTTCTATTCGCATGGGTGATTATCGATTTTTGGCTTCTCCGGTGGTTCTTGGTCATTCTGATATCGACCTCATTCTTGGAATGGATTGGCTTTCTCAGCACGATGCTCACATTGATTGCGCTCAAAAGGAAGTCAAGTTGACTCATTCTGATGAAGATGTGATTATCTTCGCCTCCAGGGATAATACTATTCGGCTTTTCTCTCTTAATGATAAGGGTGAAATTAATGCCATAGAGCAAATTCCAGTGGTGAATGAATATCAAGACGTCTTTCCAGAAGAACTTCCAGGAATGCCTCCACACCGTCAGGTGGAGTTTGTCATTGAACTCGAGCCGGGCACCGAACCTGTTTGTCGGCGTCCATACAAGCTCTCTTCAGATGAATTGAAGGAATTGAAGAAACAGTTGGATGAACAGGAGCGTATGGGTCTCATCAGACCGAGTACATCTCCGTGGGGCTGTGGTGTCTTATTTGTCAAGAAGAAAGATGGCACGGAGCGTCTCTGTGTTGACTACCGGCCACTGAACAAGAAGACGATTAAGAACAAGTATCCGCTTCCCAACATCAATGAACTCTTTGAGCAGCTCAAAGGAGCTAAAGTATTCTCTAAGCTTGACCTCCGAATGGGCTACCATCAAATTCGCATTCGCGAGGAAGACATTCCCAAGACGGCTTTCAGAACGAGCTACGGTTCATATGAGTATACCGTCATGTCCTTCGGCCTCGCCAATGCTCCTCCTACCTTCTCAAGGATGATGCATTACATCTTCAACCCCTATACAGGCGAGTTTGTGCTTGTGTATCTGGATGATATTTTGGTGTTTTCCAAGAATGAAGAAGATCACGAAAAGCACTTGCGTCTGGTTCTTGATCGACTCAGAGAGCACAAATTCTATGCCAAGTTCTCAAAGTGCGAGTTTTGGCTCGATAAGGTTCTCTACCTGGGCCACATTATCTCAGCTGACGGTATTGCGGTTAATCCCGAGAAAGTTGAAGCAATTGTCAACTGGGAAGCTCCTCAGAACGTCAAGCAGCTCCGCAGTTTTCTGGGTCTTGCCAGCTATTGCAGAAGGTTTGTGGAGAACTTCTCCAAGATTGCCAAGCCTCTTTCCAACCTCCTCCAGAAGAATGTCAAATACTTTTGGTCTCCCGAGTGTGAAGTGGCTTTCAAAACACTCAAAGAGAAGCTTGTCTCAGCTCCAGTTCTGATTCCTCCAGATGAATCCAAGCCCTATGAAGTGTTCTGTGACGCTTCTCTTCAAGGCCTTGGTGGTGTGCTTATGCAAGAGAAGAGAATTGTGGAATACACTTCACGTCAGCTCAAGCCAGCTGAGAAGAACTATCCCACACATGATCTCGAACTAGCAGCTGTGGTACATGCTCTGATTACGTGGAGACATCTGTTGTTGGGCAGAAAGGTCGACATCTTCACTGATCACAAAAGTTTGAAGTACATCTTCACACAGCCGCATCTGAACCTCCGCCAGACTCGTTGGGTCGAGATGATCCAAGAGTACAACCCCAGCATTGAGTACACTCCAGGCAAGGCGAATGTGATTGCAGATGCTTTGAGCAGAAAGGCATATTGCAACAGCCTTCTTATCAAGCCACACCAGCCTGAGCTTTGTGAAGCTTTCAGGAAGCTCAACCTTCAGGTTGTTCCGCAGGGTTTTCTTGCAAATCTCCAAATTGCTCCTACCTTGGAAGATCAAGTCCGTGAGGCTCAGCTCAGTGATACCATGGTGAAGAAGGTGAAACATGGGATTGCAAAGGGCACTCCAAAATATAAGTGCTTCCGTGTTGATGAGAGAGATACCTTGTTCTTCGAGGACAGACTCGTTGTTCCCAAAGGTGATCTCAGGAAGCTCATAATGGAAGAAGCTCATGATTCTCTCCTTTCCATTCATCCTGGCAGTTCCAAGATGTATCAAGACCTCAAGCAATCTTACTGGTGGACACGCATGAAAAGGGAAATTGCCCAATTCATGAATGAATGTGATGTATGCAGAAGAGTGAAAGCAGAACATCAACGTCCAGCCGGTCTTCTCCAACCTCTTCCTATCCCTGAGTGGAAGTTCGACCACATTGAAATGGACTTCGTCACTGGTTTTCCTAAATCCAAGCGAGGCAATGATGCTATCTTTGTGGTGATTGACAAGCTTACCAAAGTCGCTCACTTTCTTCCAGTCAAAGAATCAATCAATGCAGCTCAACTTGCAGAGCTGTACACTTCCAGAATTGTGTCGCTACATGGCATTCCTCAAGTGATATCCTCAGACCGTGGCAGCTTGTTCACATCAAGGTTCTGGGACTCCTTTCAGTCCGCCATGGGCACGAAGATCAGGTTCAGCACTGCCTTTCACCCTCAGACTAGTGGTCAAGTCGAGCGTGTGAATCAGATCCTAGAAGATATGCTCAGAGCCTGTGTCATCTCCTTCGGTATGAAATGGGAGGACTGCCTTCCATTTGCCGAGTTCTCTTACAACAACAGCTTTCAAGCAAGTGCAGGCAAAGCACCGTTTGAAATTCTCTATGGCAGAAAGTGCCGTACCCCTCTCAACTAGTCTGAAACAGGCGAACGCCAACTCCTTGGCAATGACTTGATCTCTGAAGCCGAAGAAATGTGCAAAGTCATACGTGAGAATCTCAAGGCCGCTCAGTCGCGTCAGAAGAGCTACTATGACGGAAAGCATCGTGATTTGGCTTTCGACATCGGTGATCATGTCTATCTCCGAGTTTCTTCGATGAAAGGAACCCAAAGATTCGGTATCAAAGGAAAACTTGCTCCTAGATACGTCGGGCCTTTCAAGATTCTTGGCAAAAGAGGCGATCTAGCCTATCAGCTCGAGCTCCCTTCCAACTTTGCAAATGTTCATGATGTCTTCCATGTGTCTCAGCTTCGCAAATGTTTCAAGGCACCTGAGCGCATGATTCCGTTTGAGGAGATTGATCTTCAACAAGACCTTTCCTACCGAGAGCATCCAGTTGCAATTCTCGAAGAAACTGAACGCAAGACTCGCAACAAGTCCATCAAGTTTCTGAAAGTCAAGTGGTCACATCACACAGACCGAGAAGCTACCTGGGAACGAGAAGATCATCTTCGTTCCGAGTACCCTTCCTTTTTCCAGTCCTAGATCTCGGGACGAGATCTTTTTGTAGTAGAGGAGAGTTTGTAATGCCCCGGATGTAATACTTTCCCTTTTGGGCTTATAATAAATCTCCGGCTTCATCTATTTCCATTTCGGGTTCTTTGTCTTTCGGGCGTTCGTCGTTTTGTTGTGTGAGTGTGTGGCATTCATTCATATCATGTAGACATGTGCATTGCATTTTGTTTGCGTTGTGGGTTGTTTCCGGTTCGTGGCGTTTCTTCCCGTTGTCCGTTTCGTGTTCCGGAGCTCCCTCACGTGTCCGTGACGTCCCGTAGGCCTTCTTTGTTGTTCGGGCGTTTTTCGTTACCGGTGTGCCGCGAGGTTGTGTTGTGTGTTGTTGTTTTGTTGTGTGCAACCCGCCTCTCAAATCTCGTCTCGTTTGGACTCCGTTGACTTTTCCCTCCGTTGTCCGTGTGGGTCCGAAGTGCCCTTACTTCGTGTCCCGGAAATACCCCTGTGGTATTCTTTTATCTCCGTCTGGTCCTTTTAAAATCGTCCCCGCGATCGGATCCGTTGGATCCAGATCGGAGGGCTCCTAAACATCCCTAGTCTTCCAAACCCTAGTCTAAATTGCTATATATAGACCCCCTAGGTCTATTTTGGCCTTCCCCTTCTTCTTCCCCTTCTCCACTTCTTTTTTTCCTTTTTATCTCAGATCCAATCCTCCTTTTTTTTTCTCCAGTTTCCGAGGGAACCAGCCATTCCGGCCAGATCCATCGGATCCGCCAGCGCCGCCCGACCGTTTCCTCTGCGGGTCAACGCGCGCCGCCGCGCCAGTCGACCGGGCGTCTCCACCGCGTCGGCCGGTTCGATCGCAGCCAGGCCGGTCCAGCGGGGGACCGCTTCGCCTGTTTTCCTTCGCGCCGCGCGCCTGCCTCGCACTCGGGCCGGGCCCGTACGCCGTTTTCCTCCTCGTCGCCAGTCCCAGCGTGCGGGACCACTTCACCGCGGGGGCACCGCGCCAGGCCGACCGGCCCACCTCCCCGAGGCCGCGCCGTCCGCCTCCGTTCCCGCTTCGCCCCGCGGGCTCCTCCGCACCGCCGATTCGGGCCTGCCCCGGCCCAGCATCGCGTCCGCCAGGCACCGCCCCTCCAGCCGCGGCAGGCCGCGCGCGAGCCGCCGGCCCATCCCGAGCAGCCGCCGCCGCCGGGCCCCTTCGCCTCCCCGAGGCCCGTTCGAGCCGCCAGCCTCTCCGCGGCTGGGCCAGGTCGCCTCCCCGAAGCCCAGATCCCGCCGCCACTGTAGCTTCCCGAAGCCCGTTACTGTTCACCGCACTGTTTCAGATCTGGATCGAGGTCTAATTTCAAACCCCTAGCCTCTGTTTTCCTTATCTGTGATGACTACTTTGACCTTGCATAACTTTTTACCTGTTGCTCCGTTTTGAGCGTGTGATATGTCCAGATGTTCGTGGAGATTCCCTCTACGTTTTACCTTTTGTAGTCATGCATGTTAGAAGTCATCTAGGGCCTTGTTTTGCTGTTGCAAGAGTGTATGATGATATAAACTGCTGCTATGTGTTATTTTTGTGCCACCTTTGACATGTGATATCTTTTAGCTCGTTTGTCCAAACGAAGCAAATGACATGTCCACGTGTTCGTCTCGTCACGAACTACGTGTTGCTTGTGATAGGTTGCATGGTAGATGTATTGTTTCCTTGTTATCTTCGTTGCAAGATGCCATGTTCAAATGTTGTGTTTTTACTTGTTATGAAATGCCATGTTGTTGAGCTTGTTGCAATCGGTGTGTTCACCACATTGATGCATGCTTGTGTGTTTCGGGATCACCGTCATATGTATTTTGATGAGGTGCTTACCCTTTGCCATGTTTAGTTCCGAGGTGTCTTAAACATGCTCTTTTTGTTGCTATGATGATGTTGCTGTTTTAGGACTTAGTGAAATTTCACTAAGTCTGAAATCTGTAACGTTCCGATGCCATGTTCGTGTGATGTTGTAGGACAAAGCATGATAGTTTTGGGGTGGATTTTGATTGTTCCATGAAGTATATATTGTTGTCTTTCCATCCATGTCCTCACATGTCCATTTGAGGTGCTGTAGCATGCTTATCTTTTGCTCCGAACTTTCAATAAAATTCTGCTGCCAGAATTTTATTTCAAAGTTCAATATGTCCAAGATCATTGCTGTTGATCCGTGACTCCGTTGGGGGTGCACTTTGGACCTAGTTGCTGTACATTATATCTAGTTTATGTTCAAGTCCTTTGCCATGCCATTTGGGTGCTGTAGATTATTTATTTTGAGCTCCCAAGATGCTATGTTGCTGTAATTTGCAGTTTTCGCTCAAATCTTGTTTCGGGCATAACTTTTAGCCCGTAACTCCGATTTCAGCGATCTTTATATCAAACTTGGGTGTTTTTCTGTGTAGATTAATAATATCAGGTTCTTATCTTGTTTTGAGGTGTTTTGCTTGAATGATGTTTTCCGTGCTCCATGTGCATCTCTAGTGCATCCATCATGCATATATGTTTTCGAGTGCGCATTGCATTGTGTTGATTGGTGCTTGTCGTGTTTGTCTTGTTTAGACCCGGAAGTTGAGCACGAGTTTTCCAACGAGGTTGATCACGAGGTTTCCAACGAGTTTGAGCAAGAGGACCCTTCTTTTGATCCGAACTTCTTCTCTTCAGGCAAGATGACCGAACCCCGATAACATTACTATCTTTGTCTATTGCTAGTAGTCTCGATCTTTAGTTTTGCCTCGATGCCCATGTTCTTCTTGTCAGCCTCCTACTTGTAACCAATTGCCATGTTTAACCACCCTACCTATGCAAACCGTTGCTTGGCTAAGTACGCTTCGCTCAGCCCTTCTTATAGCGTTGCTAGTTGCAGGTGAAGTGAAGATGCTTGCTCCTTGTTGAAGTTTGGTTGGGTTATATCACACTAAATAATGCTTTAACTGAAATCACATATATATTGGCAAGGGTGGAAGGCTAAGCCTTTTGCTTGGTGTTTTGTTCCACTCATGCCGTTAGGATCTGTATAAGCCGGTTTTATGTTCCTTGATTATGCGTTCCTAACACGGTTGGGGTGTATGGGACCCCCTTGATAAACCGCTAAGTGCTAAGTCTTTTCCAGCAAGTCCCAACCTTGGTACTATTTGCATAAACAACTAAAACCTTTCCGAGGGAGTAATTAACCCGAGGCTTAACTAATTCAACCCCCTGGGCCAGTGCTCGACTTGAGTGTTGGTCCAACCTAGAGCCACTTGCGGATACCACCCGGTTCGCTGGGGTCTTTGGTATCTGTACGTACTGCTCATCCGGACGTGTCCTGAGACCTAGATACGCGCGGCTACTATCAGGGTGTCGACACGCCGGGAGGATTTGCTGGATTAGCCTTACCTTAGTTCGGTTTAACTTGAGCACGGGATTCCGAGGATACTCGGGTCTTCCCACTTTGGAGTTGCGACTCCGCGGATCGTGGGCTTGTAATGGGTCAAGTTGGAACACCCCTGCAGGGTTTGAACTTTCGAAAGCCGTGCCCGCGGTTATGTGGCAGATGGGAGCTTGTTAATTCCGGTTGTAGAAAACTTGACACAATGATACTAATACACTACCAGCGTGAGTTCCGTGACTGTCAATTTCCGAATAGGGATTCGGGAGTTGAACACGGAGGGGTTATGTTTGTGAACTTGTAGCTAGGATCACTTAGTGATCACCTCTCGCCTTGCCTTCTCTTCTCGCTCTCTCTTGCGTAAGCTAGATGCTAGTTGCTGCTGCAGACTCTTTGTTGTTCCTTCACCTCATTTCTTTCTTCAGCCTTTTCCCTCACCTAAAGGCTTTGATAGTTCTGTTACCCGGGAACGGGATTGCTGAGTCCTCTGTGGCTCACAGTTACTTCACACACCAGATGCAGGTCCAGCCGTGAGCTATCCAGGAGATGGCACCGAGCTGGATTGGGAGTACGACGAGGAGCGTAGTCGTTACTACGTTCGCTACCCGGACGATCAGTAGTGGAGACTCTTACTAGGTTTCGATCCGCCTGTGGTTGTTTTATTTATCTGAGTTTGGTACTTTGACATTTGGATTTTGCCCTTAGAGGGTTGTAGTGATCTTATTGTATGATGTTTGAGACTTGTATTGTTATTCTGTGACGTGGCGATTGTAAGCCAACTATTTTAAGTTTACCATCCCTCTTTTACATGAGTTGTGCAAAGATTACCAAACTTGAGATCATTCTAGGATGGACTTATGCCTTTAAGTCGGGCCTCGACCCGTAGGAGGTATAACTCCATCCTGGGCATTACAATTGTGCCTCCACACCGCTCCAAATGGAGATTAGCATCCGCAAGGATGTGAACTTCGGGATACATCGTCGTCTCCGCGTGCCTCGGTTATCACTTACCCGAGCCTTTTACTTATGCACTATACTTTTGTTGGGGAACGTAGTATTTTAAAATTTTCCTACGATCACGCAAGATCTATCTACCAGATTCATAGCAACGAGAGGGAAGAGTGTGTCTACGTACCCTCGTAGACCGGAAGCGGAAGCGTCAAGTGACGCGGTTGATGTAGTCGAACTTCTTCGCGATCCAACCGATCAAGCACCGAACGTACGGCACCTCCGCGTTCAGCACACGTTCAGCTTGATGACGTCCCACGAGCTCTTGATCCAGCTGAGCTTCACGGGAGAGTTTCGTCAGCACGACGGCGTGGTGACGGATATGATGTATCTACCGGCGCAGGGCTTCGCCTAAGCATTGCAATCCTATTCCTAGTAGGAACTACCAAAGAAGGAAGAAGGGGGAAGGAAAGAGAGGGAGAGGGAGAGGGAAAGAGGGGCCGCCC
>LR738713.1:754400706-754433786 GCA_902687465.1 Secale cereale | reverse complement strand
CCCCCCCCCCCCCCCGGCACTCCGGTAAATTCCGAAACTTTCCAGAACACTTCCGATGTCCGAATATATTCGTCCAATATATCAATCTTTATGTCTCGGACATTCCGAGACTCCTCGTCATGTCCGTGATCTCATCCGGGACTCCGAACTACCTTTGGTACATCAAAACTCATAAACTTATAATACCGATCGTCATCAAACGTTAAGCGTGCGGACCCTACGGGTTCGAGAACTATGTAGACATGACCGAGACTCATCTCCGGTCAATAACCAATAGCGGAACCTGGATGCTCATATTGGCTCCTACATATTCTACGAAGATCTTTATCGGTCAAACCGCATAACAACATACGTTGTTCCTTTTGTCATCGGTATGTTACTTGTCCGAGATTCGATCGTCGGTATCTCTATACCTAGTTCAATCTCGTTACCGGCAAGTCTCTTTACTCGTTCCGTAACACATCATCTCGTGACTAACTCATTAGTCTTTTGCTTGCAAGGCTTATTATGATGTGTGTTACCGAGAGGGCCCAGAGATACCTCCTCCGACACTCGGAGTGACAAATCCTAATCTTGATCTATGCCAACACCACGAATACTTTCGGAGACACCTGTAGAGCATCTTTATGATCACCCAGTTACGTTGTGACGTTTGATAGCACACAAGGTGTTCCTACGGTATTCGGGAGTTGCATAATCTCATAGTCATAGGAACATGTATAAGTCATGAAGAAAGCAATAGCAGTAAAACTAAACGATCATAGTGCTAAGCTAACGGATGGGTCTAGTCCATCACATCATTCTCCTAATGATGTGATCCCGTTGATCAAATGACAACTCATGTCTATGGCTAGGAAACATAACCATCTTTGATCAATGAGCTAGTCTAGTAGAGGCATACTAGGGACATACTATTTTGTCTATGTATCCACACATGTACTAAGTTTCCGGTTAATACAATTCTAGCATGAATAAAAGACATTTATCATGATATAAGGAAATACAAGTAACATCTTTATTATTGCCTCTAGGGCGTATTTCCTTCAGTCTCCCACTTGCACTAGAGTCAATAATCTAGCTCACATCGCCATGTGATTTAATACCGATAGTTCACATCGTTATGTGAATAACACCCATAGTTCACATCGCCATGTGACCAACACCCAAAGGGTTTACTAGATTCAATAATCTAGTTCACATCGCTATGTGATTAATACACAAGAGTAATAAGGTGTGATCATGTTTTTCTTGTGAGAGAAGTTTAGTCAACGGGTTTGTCACATTCAGATCCGTATGTATTTCGCAAATTTCTATGTCTACAATGCTCTGCATGGAGCTACTCTAGCTAATTTCTCCCACTTTCAATACGCATCCAGATTGATACTTAGAGTCATCTGGATTTAGTGTCAAAGCTTGCATCGGCGTAACCCTTTACGACGAACTCTTTATCACCTCCATAATCGAGAAACATTTCCTTAGTCATCCAGTTACTAAGGATAATTTTGACTGCTGTACAGTGATCTACTCCTGGATCACTATTGTACCCCCTTGACAAACTCATGGCAAGGTACACAACATGTTTGGTACACAGCATGGCATACTTTATAGAACCTATGGCTGAGGCATAGGGAATGACTTTCATTCTCTCTATATTTTTCTGCCGTGGTCTGGCTTTGAGTCTTACTCAACTTCACACCTTACAAGTCAGGCAAGAACTCCTTCTTTGACTGATCTATTTTGAACTACTTCAAAATCTTATCAAGGTATGTACTCATCAAAAGTCTTATCAAGTGTCTTGATCTATCTCTATAGATCTTGATGCCCAATATGTAAGCAGCTTTACCAAGGTCTTTCTTTGAAAAAACTCCTTTCAAACACTCCTTTATGCTTTCCAGAAAATTCTACATCATTTCCGATCGACAATATGTCATTCACATATACTTATCAGAAAGGTTGTAGTGCTCCCACTCACTTCTTGTAAATACAGGCTTCACCGCAAGTCTGTATAAATCTATATGCTTTGCTCAACTTATCAAAGCGTATATTCCAACTTCGAGATGCTTGCACCAGTCCATGGATGGATCGCTGGAGCTTGCACATTTTGTTAGCACCTTTAGGATTGACAAAACCTTCTGGTTGCATCATATACAAGTCTTCTTTAATAAATCCATTAAAGAATGCAGTTTTGTTATCCATTTTCCAGATTTCATAAAATGCGGCAATTGCTAACCTGATTCGGACAGACTTAAGCATCGCTACGGGTGAGAAAGTCTCATCGTAGTCAACTCCTTGAACTTGTTGAAAAACTTTCGCAACAAGTCGAGCTTTGTAAACAGTAACATTACCGTCAGCGTCAGTCTTCCTCTTGAAGATCCATTTATTTTCGATGGCTTGCCGATCATCGGGCAAGTCAACCAAAGTCCACACTTTGTTCTCATACATGGATCCCATCTCAGATTTCATGGCCTCAAGCCATTTTGCGGAATCTGGGCTCATCATCGCTTCCTCATAGTTTGTAGGTTCATCATGGTCCAGTAACATGACTTCCAGAACCGGGTTGCCGTACCACTCTGATGCGGAACGAACTCTGGTTGATCTACGAAGTTCAGCAGAAACTTGATCTGAAGTTTCATGATCATCATCATTAGCTTCCTCACTAATTGGTGTAGGAATCACTGGAACTAGTTTCTGTGATGTTCCACTTTCTAATTCGGGAGAAGGTACAATTACCTCATCAAGTTCTACTTTCCTCCCACTCACTTCTTTCGAGAGAAACTCCTTCTCTAGAAAGGATCCACTCTTAGAAACAAAGACCTTGCCTTTGGATCTGTGATAGAAGGTGTACCCAATAGTTTCTTTTGGGTATCCTATGAAGATTTACTTCTCCGATCTGGGTTCGAGCTTATCATGTTGAAACTTTTTCACATAAGCATCGCAGTCCCAAACTTAAAGAAATGACAGCTTAGGTTTCTTGTTAAACCACAGTTCATACGGTGTCATCTCCACGGATTTAGATGGTGCCCTATTTAACGTGAATGTAGCTGTCTCTAATGCATAACCCCAAAAGCGATAGTGGTAGATCGGTAAGAGACATCATCGATCACACCATATCAATAAAGTACAGTTCTGACGTTCGGACACACCATTACACTGTGGTGTTCCAGGTGGCGTGAGTAGTGAAACTATTTCACATTGCTTTTACTGAAGGCCAAACTCGCTAACTCAAATATTTTACCTCTACAATCATATCGTAGAAAATCTTATTTTCTTGTTACGATGATTCTCCACTTCACTCTAAAATTCTTTGAACTTTTCAAATGTTTCAGACTTGTGCTTCATTAAGTAGATATACCCATATCTGCTCAAATCATCAGTGAAGGTCAGAAAATAACGATACCAGCCGCGAGTTTCAACACTCATTGGTCCGCATACATCAGTATGTATGATTTCCAACAAATCTGTTGCTCGCTCCATTGTTCCGGAGAACGGAGTTTTAGTCATCTTGCCCATGAGGCATGGTTCGCAAGCACCAAGTGATTCATAATCAACTGATTCCAAAAGTCCATCACTATGGAGTTTCTTCATGCGCTTTACACCATTATGACCTAAACGGCAGTGCCACAAATAAGTTGCACTATCATTATTAACCTTGCATCTTTTGGCTTCAATATTATGAATATGTGTATCACCACGATCGA
The DNA here is from genome assembly GCA_902687465.1 of Secale cereale. Lineage (NCBI taxonomy): Eukaryota > Viridiplantae > Streptophyta > Magnoliopsida > Poales > Poaceae > Secale > Secale cereale. The sequence continues at coordinate 754,430,088 of LR738713.1, read as the reverse complement.
GATCCAACAAACTATTTTCATTGGGTGTATGACCGTTGAAGGTTTTATTCATGTAAACAGAATAACAATTATTCTATGACTTTAAATGAATAACCGTATTGCAACAAATATGATCAAATCATATTTATGCTCAACGCAAATGCCAAATAACATTTATTTAGGTTTTACACTAATCCCGAAAGTATAGGGAGTGTGCGATGATGATCATATCAATCTTGAAACCACACATCGTCACTTCACCTTTAACTAGTCTCTGTTCATTCTGCAATTCTCGTTTCGAGTTACTAATTTTAGCAACTGAACCGGTATCAAATACCCAGGGGTTGCTATGAACACTAGTAAAGTACACATCAATAATCTGTATATCAAAATATACCTTTGTTCACTTTGCCATCCTTCTTATCCGCCAAGTATCTAGGGCAGTTCCACTTCCAGTGACCATTTCCTTTGCAGTAGAAGAACTTAGTTTCAGGCTTGAGTTTTAGCTTTGGGTTTCTTCACGGGAGTGACAACTTGCTTGTCATTCTTCTTGAAGTTCCCCTTCTATCCCTTTGCCCTTTACTTGAAACAAGTGGTCTTGTTAACCATCAACACTTGATGCTTTTTCATGATTTCTACCTTCGCCGACTTCAGCATCGCGAAGAGCTCGGGAATTCCTTTCGTCATCCCTTGCATATTATAGTTCATCACGAAGTTCTACTAACTTGGTGATAGTGACTAGAGAACTTTGTCAATTACTATCTTATCTGGAAGATTAACTCCCACTTGATTCAAGTAATTGTAGTACCCAGACAATCTGAGCACATGCTCACTGGTTGAGCTATTCTCCTCCATCTTGTAGGCAAAGTACTGTCAGAAGTCTTATACCTCTCGACACGGGCATGAGTATGAAATAATAATTTCAACTCTTGGAACATCTTATATGCTCCGTGGTGTTCAAAACCTTTTTGAAGTCCCGGTTCTAAGCCGTAAAGCATGGTGCACTTAAACTATCAAGTAGTCATCATACCGAGCTTTTGTCAAAAACGTTCATAACGTCTACATCTGCTCCTGCAATAGGTCTGTCACCTAGCGGTGCATCAAGGACATAATTCTCTATGCAGCAATGAGGATAATCCTCAGATCACGGAACAATTCCGCATCATTGCTACTAACATCTTTCAACTTAGTTTTCTCTAGGAACATATAAAAAATAAACGGGGAGCAACATCGCGAGCTATTGATCTACAACATAGATATGCTAATACTACCAGGACTAAGTTCATGATAAATTAAAGTTCAATTTAATCACATTAATTAAAGAACTCCCACTTAGATAGACATCCCTCCGGTCATCTAAATGATCACGTGATCCAAATCAACCAAACCATGTCCGATCATCACGTGAGATGGAGTAGTTTCAATGGTGAACATCTTATGTTGATCATATCTACTATATGATTCACGCTCGACCTTTCGGTCTCTAGTGTTCCGAGGCCATATCTGCATATGCTAGGCTCGTCAAGTTTAACCTGAGTATTCTGCGTGTGCAAAACTGGCTTACACCCGTTGTATTTGAACGTAGAGCTTATCACACCTGATCATCACGTGGTGTCTCGGCACGACGAACTTTCGCAACGGTGCATACTCAGGGAGAACACTTATACCTTGAAATTTAGTAAGGGATCATCTTATAATGCTACCGTCGTTCTAAGCAAAATAAGAAGCATAATAGGATAAACATCACATGCAATCAAAATATGTGACATGATATGGCCATCATCATCTTGTGCTTTTGATCTCCATCTCCAAAGCACCGTCATGATCACCTTCGTCACCGGCGCGACACCTTGATCTCCATCGTAGCATCGTTGTCGTCTCGCCAACTATTGCTTCTACGACTATCGCTACCGCTTAGTGATAAAGTAAAGCAATTACATGGCGATTGCATTTCATATAATAAAGCGACAACCATATGGCTCCTGCCAGTTGCCGATAACATTACAAAACATGATCATCTCATACAAAACCGTATAACTCATCATGTCTTGACCATATCACATCACAACATTGTAATGCCCCGGATGTAATACTTTCCCTTTTGGGCATATAATATATCTCCGGCTTCATCTATTCCATTCCGGGTTCTTTGTCTTTCGGGTTTTCATCGTTTTGTTGTGTGCGTGTGTGGCATTCATTCATATCATATAGTCATGTGCATCGCATTGCATTTGTGTTGTCGGTTGCATCCGGTTCCACGCGTTCCTTCCCGTTGTCCGTTTCGCGTTCCGGAGCTCCTTCACGTGTCCGTGGCGTCCCGTAGGCCTACTTTGGTGTTTGGCCGTGTAACGTTACCGGTGTGGCGCGAGACTTGTCGTGTGTTGTTGTTTTGGTGTGTGTAACCCGCCTGTCAAATCTCGTCGTGTTCCGAGTCCGTTTGCTTCCCCAACAGTTATTTGTGTGGGCTCAAAGTGCCTCCACTTTGTGGCCCAAGACACCCCTCCAACAGCCCACCAAACCACTCCTAGCCACTTCTATCATCTAGGCCATCCAAATCTGATCCGGTGGCCGAAAACCGCACTCCATTTGGACAACCCTAGCTACTTGTGCCTATATATTTGTCCACTCCCCCAAATTTTGCCCCAAATTAAGGAAACCCTAGCCCCCATTTCTTCCACCTCCAGCCACCAGCCACCTCGCCGGAGATTTCGCCGGAGCTTCGCCGGAGATCACCACCACCTCGCCGGAGTACCTCTCCTACACCTCCTCACCTCACCACTGCCCTCTCCACCTCTCCACCGCCGACCTCCGGCCAGATCCAGCGAGGAGCCACCGGATCCAGCCGGCCCCGACCTCCCGCCGGCCTGGGAAGGTCGCCACCGCCGCCGGCTTCGAGGCCATCGCCGCCGCCAGCGCTCTGAGCGCTCGAAGGGACCGGGAGATCGATCCAGATCGGATCCCGCACCGCTTCGCCTGGGCCGAGGCGAACCCTAGGCTCGAGCCGCCAGGCCCAGCGCCCCGCCTCCCGCTCCACCCGACCAAGGCCGAAGCCTCCGAACTAGCCGCATCGCCCTCCTGGGCCCCGAGCCAGGCGGCCCGGCCACCGATCTCCACCGCAGTCGCGCAGCCGCCAGCCGCCCCCATCCGCAGCGCCTGGGTCTCCCCGCCGACAAGGCCCAGCAGCCGAAGGCCCAGTCGCCAGCCGGTCGCCAGGCTCCCTCGCTCCGCATCGCCAGCCTCCACCTGGGCCCGGACCACTCCGCCTCCCGCAGCTCGCAGCTCGCCAGGTTCCCGCGGGCCTTCGCCCGATCCGCTCCAGGCCTCCAGCGCCACGGGCCGTCGCCGCTCCACCGACCGGGCCAGCGCCTCCCTGGACCGATTCCTCCGCGCGGGCCGCCTCTCCTCCGCAGGGCCCGTTCCACTCCCCGAGCCCATTCTCCAGATCTGAAGGTTGCCCCGAAAATCCTAAGTCCCCAGTAATTTTGTTCTCTGATGCACTTTTCAAACGTTGATAACTTTGTGTGTGATGCTCCGTTTCACGCAAATGAGGTGTCCAGACGTTCGTGGTGACTAGCACTACGATTCATTCCATTGTGCCATGCATGTTAGAGATCATCTAGGTGCTTATTTTTCTGTTGCAAGAGTGCATCCCGGTATAAACTGCTGCTATGTGATGTTTTTATGCCATCTTTGCTATGTGATATCTTTTAGCTCGTTTATCCGATTGATGCAAATGACATGTCCACGTGTTCGTCTTGCCATGCTCTACATGTTGCTTGTGTTAGGTTGCATGATAGATTTATTCTTGCCATGTATATATTCGTTGCAAAGTGCCATGTGGCTGTGATGTTATTTAACTTGTTATGAAATGTCATCTTGTTGAGCTCGTTGCTATCGTTGTGTTTATCTCCATGATGCATGCTTGTGTGTTTCGGAATCACCATCATGTGTACTTTGATGTGGTGCTTACCACTTGCCATGTTTAGTTTCGAGGTGACTTAAACTTGCTCTTTTAGATGCCATGATGAAACTGCTGTTTTAACACTTAGTGGATTTTCACTAAGTCTGAAATCTGTAACGTTCCGATGCCATGTTTGCTTGCTGCTCTAGGACAAACCATGATAGTTTTGGGGTGGATCTTGATGGTTCCTTGTAGTAGATATTGTTGGCTTTCCATTCATGTTTTCACATGCTTATTTAAGTGGCTGTAGCATGTTTAACTTTTGCTCCAAAGTTTCAATAAAATTCTGTTGTCAGAATTTTATTGTCAAGTACAATAAGTCCAAGCTTGTTGCTATTGATCCGTGGCTCCTTTGGGGGTGCACCTTTGGACTTATTTGCTGTAGGATATGTCTAGTTTATGTTCATGCTCTTTGCCATGGTGTTTGAGTGTTGTAGCTTATTTTTTTAGTTCTCCAATGTTGCTATGTTGCTGTAATTTTCAGCTTTCGCTTATTTCTTGTTTCGGGCATAACTTTTAGCCCGTAGCTCCGTTTTCAGCGAGTCTTATATGAAACTTGATTGATTTTTCGTGTAGAATCATAATCTCCTGTTGTTATCATGTTTTGAGGTATTTTGCTTGAGTTCTATTATCCGTGCTCCGTGTGCTCTCGTAGTGCATCCATCATGCATCCATCATTTTGAGTGCGCATTGCATCTTGTTGATTCGTGCCTTGTGTGATTGTATTGTTTAGAGACGGAAGCTGAGACTGAGTACGAGTACGAGCACGAGGTTACCAACGAGGTTGAGCACGAGGACCCTTCCTACGATCCAAACGACTACACTTCAGGCAAGATGACCGAACCCGGATACCATTACTATTTTTGCCTATTGCTAGAAGTCTCGATCTATAGTTTTGCCTCGATGCCCATGTCTTTCCTGTCAGCCTCCTACTTGTAACCATGAACCTGTTTAACCACCCTACCTATGCAAACCGTTGCTTGGCTAAGTACGCTTCGCTCAGCCCCTCTTATAGCATTGCTAGTTGCAGGTGAAGTTGAAGATGCTTGCTTCATGTTGAAGTTTTGTTGGGTTATATCACACTATATAAATGCTTAAAATGAAATCATCTATATATTGGCAAGGGTGGAAGGCTAAGCCTTTTGCTTGGTGATTTGTTCCACTCATGCCGTTAGGAACCGTATAAACCGGTGTTATGTTCCTTGATTATGCGTTCCTTACACGGTTGGGGTGTATGGGACCCCCTCGATAAACCGCTAAGTGCTAAGTCTTTTCCAGCAAGTCCCAACATTGGTACTATTTGCCTAATAACTAAATAACTTGCATTGGGAGTAATTAACCCGAGTTCTTAATCAACAACCTCGGGCCAGTGCTCCACATGAGTGTTGGTCCGAAACGGGGAGCCTGCGGGGTCACCACGAGGGAACTCGAGGATTGATATAAACCCGTAGCCTCGCCCATCCGGTCGTGGCCTGAGACGAGATACGCGCAGCTACTATCAGGGTGTCGGCACGCCGGGAGGATTTGCTAGATTAGCCTTACCTTAGTTCGGAGTATCTTGAGCACGGGATTCCGAGAATACTCGGGTCTTCCCACTTTGGAGTTGCGACTCCGCGGATCGTGGGGTTGTAATGGGCCAAGTTGGAACACCCTTGCAGGGTTATGAACTTTCGAAAGCCGTGCCCGCGGTTATGTGGCAGATGGGAGCTTGTTAATATCCGGTTGTAGATAACTTGACACAATGTTACAATACACTACCAGCGTGTGTTCCGTGACTATCAATTTCCGAATAGGGATTCGGGAGTTGAACACGGTGGGGTTATGTTTGACGTGTTGTAGCTAGGATCACTTCGTGATCACCTCTCGACCGAGGCACTTCTCTTTTCGCACTCTCTCACGTAAGCTAGTGCTAGTTGCTGCTGCAGACACTTATTATTTTCTTCAGCCTTATCCTCTCCCAAGGCTTAAATAGTCTTGTTACCCGGGAACGGGATTGCTGAGTCCTCTGTGGCTCACAGTTACTTCACCACACCAGATGCATGTCCAGTGGTGAGCTATCCAGGTGATGGCACCGATCTAGACTGGGAGTATGACGAGGAGCGTAGTCGATACTATGTTCGTTATCCTGATGATCAGTAGTGGAGACTTCTACTAGGATTCGATCCGACCTGTGGATTTAATTTATGTTTGGTATCTTATCATTTGGATTTTACCCTTAGAGGGTTGTGATGTTTTATTGTATGATGTTTGAGACATGTATTGTATTTGTGTGACGTGGCGATTGTAAGCCGACTATTTTATGTTTTCCATCCCCATCTTTTACATGAGTTGTGCAAAGATACCAGACTTGCGATCATTCCAGCATGGGGTTAAGTCTCTAAGTCGTGCCTCGACATGTAGGAGATTTAGTCCCATCCTGGGCATTACAAGTTGGTATCAGAGCCTTCTCCGACCTAGGAGCCCCCACTGTTTGATCGAATCGTTGACGGTCGAGTCTAGGCACACACTGAAAATATTTTGAGTCCTATATATTATATCGGAGAGTAGGATTTCTTTGCTTCTCATCCCCTTTCTCTCTGGTGAGGACTCCTGACATCTACTCTTGCCTCTTCTACTTTCAAAAATTGCACCAAATTTTTTTTTAGGAATCTCGCGAGTATTCTGGGATTGTTTCGATGTTCTTGTGACGAGAATATTGTTCTCGATGCCTCCTGACATTAGGGGTTGTGGCAGTGTCCCGAGGAGTTGAGCTTCGGGGTATTGTCGTCACAAGCATATCGCGGCAGTACTAAATACTTAAGACGGCCGACATCGAAAATCTCTCCTATACGGTTAGTGGCAAGATAACCCCGACATCACCCAGTACTGGGGAGGTAGTTCGGGAGTATTGCCATAGCTTGTTATAGTGGATGCTTTTCGAAGGTCCGAGGTAGACAGTTTCCGAGAAAGACTGGTTATGTGTTGAAGGATGGATACACCTGGATGTAGGTTTAGAGTTGATTGCGCGGTGCTTCCCGTGTATCCCCAACACCTGATTGCATAACTAGAATCTTTCGGAAATTAATAGGTGGGTTTATCCAGTAGATCGTAGGCATTCTTCCAACGAATGCAGGTTAGTGAGTTCGGGGTTCTACATTGAGTGAAGTGGTATTATGACCGATGTTCCGATCAGGAGTTGCATCTTAAAGGGTCCTTGGCTATGCTGATCCGGGGATTGCGAAACCTTTTCGTAACACGTTCATATGCTTTCAGCACAAAAATGTTAGAACGAAGCTCCTATCTTGTGTTTGTTTCCGTCTGTACCTTGTTGTTTTCTTATTTTACCTTTTGTCCCCTATGTGGCTTCTCGTGAAGATTGATGTTATCATTAAACTGAGAATTTCATTCGTCCTCTTGTTCGAATGATTTCATTCGTTCCTATTGTTCGAATGATTATTGTGAAGACTTGTTGCAATTCATTCCATTGATTCAGCCTTATCTTCTGTCAATCAATTGCTGATTCGTGGTCATCTCTTTCAGGATGGCTCCGAAACGGGTTCCCAACGCTAACCCAAAGGGTGAAGAGGTGCCAGAACGTCCTCCTTCCCCTCCTCCTCCGTCTGAGGCGTGGAGAGCGATTATGCAGACTACAGCTCAGAACACCCAGATGTTGATGCAGATGATGCAGCAGATGCAAGCTAATCAAGCTAATCAGGGTGTTCCAGGGAATCAAGGCAACTTCTTCAACCAGCAGCACCATGCTACTCTCAACCAGTTCCTGGCCAATAATCCAAAAGCTTTCAGTTACTGTGTCGACCCTCTTGATGTTGAAGATTGGTTAACCGACATAAAGAAGCATTTTGAGTGCAGTAACGTGAAGGAAGAGGATTATGTGAAGTTTGCAGCCTTCCAACTCAAAGACCAAGCAGCTGACTGGTGGCAGCAGTACAAAGACTCCAGGCCAGGTCATGTGATCTCTTGGGAGAATTTCTGCAAGGACTTTCGCTCTCACCATATTCCAACAAGTGTCATCGAGGGTATGCGTGAACAATTCCGCAACCTGAAGCAGGGATCTATGACAGTCTACCAGTATAATGTCAAGTTCCAAAACCTCGCTCGCTATGCTAAGCAAGACATTCCTGATGCCAAGAGCAAAATCTACCAGTTCCGTGGAGGCCTGAAAGACGAACTTCAACTTGCTCTCACCTTGTTTGAGCCCGATGAATTCGACAAATTCTATAACATGGCTTTGAAACAAGAGGCAGCTCAGCTTAAGATGGAGGCTTCTAAAAAGAGAATTCGAGATGCCGTTCACTCTTCCTCATCGTCTCAGTTGGCTGCGAAACAACAGAAATTTTGGCTTCCTCCTCCTCCAGTGATTCGAGCTCCTTACAACAACTCCAACAACTCCAACAGCAACAAGAACTCTAGTGGACGTGGTTTCTCCCACCCACCCAACTCCAACAAGCAGTCCAAGCAACAGTTCCAAGCTCCAAGACCGAGTGTTCCTCCTGCCCGCCCGCTTTCTGAGGTTACTTGCTACAAGTGTGGCTAGAAGGGCCATTATTCCAACAAGTGCAACAACCCAAGGCGCCTTCCGCCTCCTCCTCCTGTCGGTACCGCTATGGTCAAGCATGATCCAAAGGTAGCAAGGGTCAATCTGATGAGTGCAGCGCAAGCGGAGAATTCTTCTGATGTGATTTTGGGTAACCTCTCAGTTAACTCTTTTCCAGCTAAAGTGTTGTTTGATTCGGGTGCTTCTCATTCCTTCATGTCATTCCCATTTGCATCCAAGCACAACATTGTCACCAAAAATTTGCCTCAGAGGTTGCAAGTTGTTTCTCCGGGCAGGATTATGACTTCTAGTGTCTATGCTCCGGATGTTTCTATTCGCATGGGTGATTATCGCTTTCTGGCTAAACCGGTGGTTCTCGGCAATTCTGACATTGACCTCATCCTCGGAATGGATTGGCTTTCTCAGCATGATGCTCACATTGATTGTGCACAGAAGGAAGGCAAGATGACTCATCCTGACGAAGATGTGATTATCTTTGCCTCCAGGGATAACACTATCAGGCTTTTCTCTCTCAATGATAAGGGCGAAATTAATGCCATATCTCAAATTCCAGTGGTGAACGAATATCAAGACGTCTTTCCTGAAGAACTTCCAGGCATGCCTCCACACCGTCAGGTGGATATTGTCATTAAACTCGAGCCGGGTACTGATCCAGCATGCCGGCATCCGTACAAGCTCTCTCCGGATGAATTGAAGGAATTGAAGAAGCAGCTTGATGAACAGGAGTGTATGGGTCTTATCAGGCCTAGTACGTCGCCTTGGGGCTATGGTGTCTTATTTGTCAAGAAGAAAGATGGCACAGAGCGTCTCTGCGTTGATTACCGGCCATTGAACAAAAAGACGATAAAGAACAAATATCCGCTCCCCAACATCAACGAACTCTTCGAGCAGCTCAAGGGAGCTAAAGTGTTCTCTAAGCTTGACCTCCGAATGGGCTATCACCAAATTCGCATTCGCGAGAAAGACATTCCCAAGACAGCCTTCAGAATGAGCTTCGGTTCATATGAGTATACAGTCATGTCCTTTGGTCTCGCCAATGCTCCTCCTACCTTCTCGAGGATGATGCACTACATCTTCAACCCCTATACTGGCGAGTTTGTGCTTGTGTATCTGGATGATATTCTGGTGTTTTCCAAGAATGAAGAAGATCACGAAAAGCACTTACGTCTGGTTCTTGATCGACTCCGAGAGCATAAGTTCTATGCCAAGTTCTCCAAGTGCGAGTTTTGGCTCGATAAGGTTTTGCACCTGGGCCATATCATCTTAGCTGACGGTATTGCGGTAAATCCCGGGAAAGTTGAAGCAATTGTCAACTGGGAAGCTCCTCAGAACGTCAAGCAACTCCGAAGTTTTTTGGGTCTTGCCAGCTATTGCAGAAGGTTCGTTGAGAACTTCTCCAAGATTGCCAAGCCTCTTTCCAACTTGCTTCAGAAGAATGTCAAATACTTTTGGTCTCCAGAGTGTGAAGTGGCATTCAAAACTCTCAAAGAAAAGCTCGTCTCTGCTCCAGTTCTTACTCCTCCAGATGAGTCCAAGCCCTATGAAGTATTTTGTGATGCTTCTCTTCAAGGTCTTGGTGGTGTGCTTATGCAAGATAAGAGAATTGTGGCATATACTTCTCGTCAGCTCAAGCCAAGTGAGAAGAACTATCCCACACATGATCTCGAGCTAGCAGCTGTGGTACATGCTTTGATTACGTGGAGACATTTGTTGTTGGGCAGAAAAGTCGACATCTTAACCGATCACAAGAGCTTGAAGTACATCTTCACACAGCCGCATCTGAACCTCCGTCAGACTCGTTGGGTTGAGATGATCCAAGAGTATGATCCCAGCATTGAATACACTCCTGGCAAGGCGAATGTGATTGCAGATGCTTTGAGCAGAAAGGCATATTGCAACAGCCTTCTTATCAAGCCGTTCCAGCCTGAGCTTTGTGAAGCATTCAGGAAACTCAACCTCCAAGTTGTTCCGCAGGGTTTTCTTGCAAATCTTCAAATTGCTCCTACCTTGGAAGATCAGGTCCGTGAGGCCCAACTCAGGGATACCATGGTGAAGAAGGTGAAACATGGTATTGCAAAGGGCACTCCAAAATACAAGTGCTTTCGTGTTGATGAGAGAGATACCTTGTTCTTCGAGGACAGACTCGTTGTTCCCAAAGGTGATCTCAGGAAGCTCATAATGGAAGAAGCACATGATTCTCTCCTTTCCATTCATCCTGGCAGTTCCAAGATGTACCAAGACCTCAAGCAGTCTTACTGGTGGACACGCATGAAAAGGGAGATTGCCCAATTCGTGAATGAATGTGATGTTTGCAGAAGAGTGAAAGCAGAACATCAACGTCCAGCCGGTCTTCTCCAACCTCTTCCCATTCCCGAGTGGAAGTTCGACCACATTGAAATGGACTTCGTCACTGGCTTTCCTAAATCCAAGAGAGGGAATGATTCTATCTTCGTGGTGATTGACAAGCTTACCAAAGTCGCTCACTTCCTTCCAGTCAAAGAATCCATCAATGCAGCTCAATTGGCAGAGTTGTACACTTCCAGAATTGTGTCTTTACATGGCATTCCTCAAGTTATCTCCTCAGACCGTGGAAGTTTGTTCACATCCAGGTTCTGGGACTCCTTTCAGTCCGCCATGGGCACTAAGATCAGGTTCAGCACTGCATTTCACCCTCAGACTAGTGGTCAAGTCGAGCGAGTGAATCAGATTCTAGAAGACATGCTCAAAGCCTGTGTCATATCCTTTGGCATGAAATGGGAAGACTGCTTTCCATTTGCCGAGTTCTCTTACAACAACAGCTTTCAAGCAAGTGCAGGCAAAGCTCCGTTTGAAATCCTCTATGGTAGAAAGTGCCGTACCCCTCTCAACTGGTGTGAAACAGGCGAACGTCAACTTCTTGGCAATGACTTGATCTCAGAAGCCGAAGAAATGTGCAAAGTCATACGTGAGAATCTCAAGGCCGCTCAGTCGCGTCAGAAGAGCTACTATGACGGCAAGCATCGTGATTTGGCATTCAACATTGGTGATCATGTCTATCTCCGTGTTTCTCCGATGAAAGGCATCCAAAGATTCGGTATCAAAGGAAAGCTTGCTCCTAGATACGTCGGGCCTTTCAAGATTCTTGGGAAAAGAGGCGATCTAGCCTATCAACTTGAGCTCCCTCCCAACTTCGCCAATGTTCATGATGTGTTCCATGTGTCTCAACTTCGCAAATGCTTCAAGGCACCTGAACGCATGATTTTGTTTGAAGAGATTGATCTTCAACAAGACTTGTCCTACCGAGAGCATCCTGTTGCTATTCTCGAAGAAACCGAGCGCAAGACCCGCAACAAGTCCATCAAATTCTTGAAAGTCAAGTGGTCACATCACACCGACCGAGAAGCTACGTGGGAACGAGAAGATCATCTTCGTTCCGAGTACCCTTCCTTTTTCCAGTCCTAGATCTCGGGACGAGATCTTTTTGTAGTAGAGGAGAGTTTGTAATGCCCCGGATGTAATACTTTCCCTTTTGGGCATATAATATATCTCCGGCTTCATCTATTCCATTCCGGGCTCTTTGTCTTTCGGGTTTTCGTCGTTTTGTTGTGTGCGTGTGTGGCATTCATTCATATCATATAGGCATGTGCATCGCATTGCATTTGTGTTGTCGGTTGCATCCGGTTCCACGCGTTCCTTCCCGTTGTCCGTTTCGCGTTCCGGAGCTCCTTCACGTGTCTGTGGCGTCCCGTAGGCCTACTTTGGTGTTTGGCCGTGTAACATTACCGGTGTGGCGCGAGACTTGTCGTGTGTTGTTGTTTTGGTGTGTGTAACCCGCCTGTCAAATCTCGTCGCGTTCCGAGTCCGTTTGCTTCCCCAGCAGTTATTTGTGTGGGCTCAAAGTGCCTCCACTTTGTGGCCCAAGACACCCCTCCAACAGCCCACCAAACCACTCCAAGCCACTTCTATCATCTAGGACATCCAAATCTGATCCGGTGGCCGAAAACCGCACTCCATTTGGACAACCCTAGCTACTTGTGCCTATATATTTGTCCACTCCCCCAAATTTTGCCCCAAATTAAGGAAATCCTAGCCCCCACTTCTTCCACCTCCAGCCACCAGCCACCTCGCCGGAGATTTCGCCGGAGCTTCACCGGAGATCACCACCACCTCGCCGAAGTACCTCTCCTACACCTCCTCACCTCACCACTGCCCTCTCCACCTCTCCACCGCCGTCCTCCGGCCAGATCCGGCGAGGAGCCGCCGGATCCAGCCGGCCCCGACCTCCCGCCGGCCTGGGAAGGTCGCCACCGCCGCCGGCTTCGAGGCCATCGCCGCCGCCAGCCCTCTGAGCGCTCGAAGGGACCGGGAGATCGATCCAGATCGGATCCCGCACCGCTTCGCCTTAGCCGAGGCGAACCCTAGGCTCGAGCCGCCAGGCCCAGCGCCCCGCCTCCCGCTCCACCCGACCGAGGCCGAAGCCTCCGAACCAGCCGCATCGCCCTCCTGGGCCCCGAGCCAGGCGGCCCGGCCACCGATCTCCACCGCAGTCGCGCAGCCGCCAGCCGCCCCATCCGCAGCGCCTGGGTCTCCCCGCCGACAAGGCCCAGCAGCCGAAGGCCCAGTCGCCAGCCGATCGCCAGGCTCCCTCGCTCCGCATCGCCAGCCTCCACCTGGGCCCGGCCCACTCCGCCTCCCGCAGCTCGCAGCTCGCCAGGTTCCCGCGGGCCTTCGCCCGATCCGCTCCAGGCCTCCAGCGCCGCGGGCCGTCGCCGCTCCACCGACCGGGCCAGCGCCTCCCTGGACCGATTCCTCCGCGCGGGCCGCCTCTCCTCCGCAGGGCCCGTTCCACTCCCCGAGCCCATTCTCCAGATCTGAAGGTTGCCCCGAAAATCCTAAGTCCCCAGTAATTTTGTTCTCTGATGCACTTTTCAAACGTTGATAACTTTGTGTGTGATGCTCCGTTTCACGCAAATGAGGTGTCCAGACGTTCGTGGTGACTAGCACTATGATTCATTCCATTGTGCCATGCATGTTAGAGATCATCTAGGTGCTTATTTTTCTGTTGCAAGAGTGCATCCCGGTATAAACTGCTGCTATGTGATGTTTTTATGCCATCTTTGCTATGTGATATCTTTTAGCTCGTTTATCCGATTGATGCAAATGACATGTCCACGTGTTCGTATTGCCATGCTCTACATGTTGCTTGTGTTAGGTTGCATGATAGATTTATTCTTGCCATGTATATCTTCGTTGCAAAGTGCCATGTGGCTGTGATGTTATTTAACTTGTTATGAAATGCCATCTTGTTGAGCTCGTTGCTATCGTTGTGTTTATCTCCATGATGCATGCTTGTGTATTTCGGAATCACCATCATGTGTACTTTGATGTGGTGCTTACCACTTGCCATGTTTAGTTTCGAGGTGACTTAAACTTGCTCTTTTAGATGCCATGATGAAACTGTTGTTTTAACACTTAGTGGATTTTCACTAAGTCTGAAATATGTAACGTTCCGATGCCATGTTTGCTTGCTGCTCTAGGACAAACCATGATAGTTTTGGGGTGGATCTTGAGGTGTTTTGCTTGAGTGCTATTATCCGTGCTCCGTGTGCTCTCGTAGTGCATCCATCATGCATCCATCATTTTGAGTGCGCATTGCATCTTGTTGATTCGTGCCTTGTGTGATTGTATTGTTTAGAGCCGGAAGCTAAGACCGAGTACGAGTACGAGCACGAGGTTACCAACGAGGTTGAGCACGAGGACCCTTCCTACGATCTGAACGACTACACTTCAGGCAAGATGACCGAACCCGGATACCATTACTATTTTTGCCTATTGCTAGAAGTCTCGATCTATAGTTTTGCCTCGATGCCCATGTCTTTCCTGTCAGCCTCCTACTTGTAACCATGAACCTGTTTAACCACCCTACCTATGCAAACCGTTGCTTGGCTAAGTACGCTTCGCTCAGCCCCTCTTATAGCATTGCTAGTTGCAGGTGAAGTTGAAGATGCTTGCTTCATGTTGAAGTTTTGTTGGGTTATATCACACTATATAAATTCTTAAAATGAAATCATCTATATATTGGCAAGGGTGGAAGGCTAAGCCTTTTGCTTGGTGATTTGTTCCACTCATGCCGTTAGGAACCGTATAAACCGGTGTTATGTTCCTTGATTATGTGTTCCTTACACGGTTGGGGTGTATGGGACCCCCTCGATAAACCGCTAAGTGCTAAGTCTTTTCCAGCAAGTCCCAACATTGGTACTATTTGCCTAATAACTAAATAACTTGCATAGGGAGTAATTAACCCGAGTTCTTAATCAACAACCCCGGGCCAGTGCTCCACATGAGTGTTGGTCCGAAACGGGGAGCCTGCGGGGTCACCACGAGGGAACTCGAGGATTGATATAAACCCGTAGCCTTGCCCATCCGGTCGTTGCCTGAGACGAGATACGCGCGGCTACTATCAGGGTGTCGGCACGCCGGGAGGATTTGCTGGATTAGCCTTACCTTAGTTCGGAGTATCTTGAGCACGGGATTCCGAGAATACTCGGGTCTTCCCACTTTGGAGTTGCGACTCCGCGGATCGTGGGCTTGTAATGGGCCAAGTTGGAACACCCCTGCAGGGTTATGAACTTTCGAAAGCCGTGCCCGCGGTTATGTGGCAGATGGGAGCTTGTTAATATCCGGTTGTAGATAACTTGACACAATGTTACAATACACTACCAGCGTGTGTTCCGTGACTGTCAATTTCCGAATAGGGATTCGGGAGTTGAACACGGTGGGGTTATGTTTGACGTGTTGTAGCTAGGATCACTTCGTGATCACCTCTCGACCGAGGCACTTCTCTTCTCGCACTCTCTCACGTAAGCTAGTGCTAGTTGCTGCTGCAGACACTTATTCTTTTCTTCAGCCTTATCCTCTCCCAAGGCTTAAATAGTCTTGTTACCCGGGAACGGGATTGCTGAGTCCTCTGTGGCTCACAGTTACTTCACCACACCAGATGCATGTCCAGTGGTGAGCTATACAGGTGATGGCACCGATCTAGACTGGGAGTATGACGAGGAGCATAGTCGATACTATGTTCGTTATCCTGATGATCAGTAGTGGAGACTTCTACTAGGATTCGATCCGACCTGTGGATTTAATTTATGTTTGGTATCTTATCATTTGGATTTTACCCTTAGAGGGTTGTGATGTTTTATTGTATGATGTTTGAGACATGTATTGTATTTGTGTGACGTGGCGATTGTAAGCCGACTATTTTATGTTTTCCATCCCCATCTTTTACATGAGTTGTGCAAAGATACCAGACTTGCGATCATTCCAGCATGGGGTTAAGTCTCTAAGTCGTGCCTCGACACGTAGGAGATTTAGTCCCATCCTGGGCATTACAAACATGCCCTGCAAAAACAAGTTAGACGTCATCTACTTTGTTGTTGCAAGTTTTACGTGGCTGCTACGGGCTTAGCAAGAACCGTCCTTACCTACGCATACAAAAACCACAACGATGTTTCGTCAAGTATGTGCTGTTTTAACCTTCACAAGGACCGGGCGTAGCCACACTTGATTCAGCTAAAGTGAGAGAGACAGACACCCGCCAGTCACCTTTAAGCAACGAGTGCTCGTAACGTTGAAACCAGTCTCGCGTAAGCGTACGCGTAATGTCGGTCCGGGTCGCTTCATCTCACAATACCGCCGAAGCAAAGTATGACATGCTGGTAAGCAGTATGACTAGTATCGCCCACAACTCATTGTGTTCTACTCGTGCATATCATCTACGCATAGACATGGCTCATGATGCCACTGTTGGGGAACGTAGTATTTTAAAATTTTCCTACGATCATGCAAGATCTATCTACCAGATGCATAGCAACGAGAGGGAAGGGTGTGTCTACGTACCCTCGTAGACCGGAAGCGGAAGCGTCAAGTGACGCGGTTGATGTAGTCGAACTTCTTCGCGATCCAACCGATCAAGCACCGAACGTACGGCACCTCCGCGTTCAGCACACGTTCATCTTGATGACGTCCCACGAGCTCTTGATCCAGCTGAGCTTCTGAAAGTACATGTAGTCCCCATGTGTGGTTTTGGTAATTAATGACAATCCTAATGGACTAATGTTTGCATTGAGTTATACATTTGAAGGAAGGTTCCATTTCCAATGCATGAAGAATATTGGATGAACCGAAGGATGTTTGTTCCATGGTGATGCAAGAAGGAGATAGAATGGATTCGAAATGAATGCCATATACATATTGTTCTGCATGCATCAAGGCTTATGGGTTGAACCATGATGGATCAAGATCTTCAGAGAATGATTAAAGAGAAGAATTCTACATATGCTTGAAGATAGGATCATCATGAGTTCATATGTTGAGTCATGGATTATTATGTCTTGAAGCAAGTAATTCAAGTGAAGAATTCATTGCGCCTCTCAAGATACTATGTTGGAGCATGAGAACGAGCAAATGATGTCCAATATGATATTCAAGGAGAAACTTGATATGGTCATGGTGAATTGAGATATTGGTTATTATGTCTTGAAGAAATGAAGCATAGTGAAGATATCACTAGGGCCTTCAAGACATCAATATTAATCATGGAGCAAAGATAAATGTTGACCAAGATGAAGATCAAAGATTGACCTCTAAGATGGTCAACACACAAGCGCATGTCATGTGCCACATGAGATCTTGTGGTATGGTAAGAATTTATCAATTGCGCTTTGTGTACTAACCCATACTATGTGTTGTGTATGTTATGTGGGTTAGGTAATTCTCATGAGCTTGGTGCTTATAATAAAGCTTGGTGCTCATCAACGTATGTCATCAAGTAATTAATGTTGATGGACAAGTAAAGATGAATGCAAAGGAAAGCTTCCCTCATTGTGTATGGGGGAGCTACTTGAAGAAATCTCCAATGACTTGCCTTCAACTTGAGCCATGAAGAAACATCAATATAAAGCTCAAGTGAAAGGCTCTAGTCAAAGGTATTAGTTCCTTTGGCTTTAGATGTGAGGATCGATGACCATCGAAAAGGATATATGCTCAAGAATGAGTTTCCGGAAGCTATCTAGTATAGTTCTTTTATGATTCTTGAGTTATAGGGATCCCGCACTATTAAGAGGGGATCAAAGGGGTTAGTGATAGATTTGCTCAAGCCAACATCTTCTATTTCTACTTCCTCACATCATATTCCAACATAGGCATATTTCACTCCTATCCAATACAAATACAATATGCCTATACATCTACCAAAGTAAATCCATAGCCAAATAGGTTCCCAAATATATGATAAAAGCTTTGCATAATTTGCGTCCTCCTTTTTGGTTCATCTTGGGTGGTTCTCCATGTGAGGACCTGGGATTTTTCCATAGCTTCAAAACGAGCCCAAGATCATCAAAATCGGAGTCCGGATGTAAAAGTTATGCATGTTTCAGTTTTGGGGTTCCTGCTGTTTTTTTATAGGCCGGACATCCGGGGCTTGGTCGGATGTCCGGGCTCACGGGACGCCCCGGATGTCCGGGATCCTCCCGGATATCCGGCCGTCGATGTCCAGAAACTATACCGAGATGTTGGTTGTGCCTGCCGGATGTCCGGCACTTGTCCGGATGTCCGGGGCCCCAACTTTGGCCAGATGTCCGGGCCTTGCCCAGATGTCCGGGCCCTGTACTCCAGCCTCTATTTTTCACATACGTGTGTGTACATTTCTCAGCCGCCGGATGTCCGGCCATTGCCCGGATGTCCGGCCCAGCGCTGCCACTTACACTAAAACGGCTAGTTTTCTTGGCACACTATATATACCCCTCTACCCATCCGGTAGAGGGTTGACCACTCCATTCTAAATATCCCAAGAACCCTAAGTGGCTCCCTCTCACTTCTCCTACACCAAATCTTAGATCCCGGAGAGATTCGTGAGTGTTCTTGAGAGATTTTCCAATCAAGTGATAGATCCACTCCCTCTCCCTCTTGTGACCAAAGGAATTTGTGATTTGAGCAAGTCTTGAGCATTTCCCCCTTGATCTTGTTACTCTTGGAGGTTGGAGACTCCTAGGCGGTAGGAGTGCTCCGGTGAGGAATCAACTTGTGATTTGCCCCCCGGAAAGTTTGTGAAGGTTTGGAGGCCGCCTCAAGGTCTACCACTAGTGGTTGAGAAACGCCTTCGTGGTGTTGTCTCAAAGGGATAATAGGGTGAGCCTTCGTGGCGTTGGTGTGCCTTCGTGGTAACATCCACCTCTCTAACGGTGACTAGCTTCCCTCCAAGGAAGTGAACATCGGGATACATCCTCGTCTCCGTGTCTTCGGTTATTTCTAACCCTAGCCACTACTTGTGTTTTACTTTGGTCTCTTGACCTTGCATTCACTATATATTGTTGTCCTCATTATATTGTGTTGGTTATTGCCTTGTAGAGATTATTTAGGCCTACACTTTATATCCCGCGATTCATACTTGTTACCATTGATATATAATTGCTAACTTGTGTCATATACCTCCATATCTTGTGATATTGCTCAAGTAAGTTTGTGTAACTTACTTATTCTTGTTAGTATCCTTGTTGTGCTCATCTTATTTATAATAAGTTGTTGGTGCACTTAGTTGAGCCTAGTGTATTTCGGATTTGTGCTTGCAAAGTATCCTCTTAGTTTATTTCCGCATTAGGACTAAGCCAAATCCGTAGAAGTTTTTAAAACGCCTATTCACCCCCCCTCTAGGCGACATCGTGGTCCTTTCAATTGGTATCAGAGCCTGGTCTCTCCTTATTAGGCTTCACCGCCTAGAGAGTAACGGTGTCGACTAGTGAACTAGTGCACGATGACACATTTTGTTTTAATGGCACAAATTACATTATGTGGAGATTACACATGCTTTGTCAATTTCGGGCCATGGGTCCAAATGCTTTGCGGATTGTTGTTGTAGGGGATTCACATCTAAAGGATGGACAATCTCCATCACTTGCGGATATGCATCTTCATAGTCAAGTTTTGAGTGCCATTCACCAAGCTATATCCTTCGAAGTGTTTAAGGAAATCTTGACTTGCAAGTCGGCTCATGAGGCTTGGACCAAACTTGAAGATATATATGGTGGGTCAAATCTTGATGAAGACAATTTTATTTTTGGGGAGTTAATGGAGGAGTTCTCCACATTTTTAAATCATGAAGAACTCTCTATTGCTTCCACCTCCAATTACTTGGACACTTCAATATCTTCCACTTCACCAACATGTGGCGTTCCACAAGGTAATGACATGGTGAGTGAAGAAATATCTTGTGATGATGGTGTTAAGCTCATTTCAAATGATATGCTTGATCTCCCATGTTGCCATGATAGAAATGCTTTGGTTTCCTCTAGTTGTTATATGACTAACCATGTAGAGGAAATCAATAAAGATGAGGCATGCTTGATTGATGAAGAACTCTCTTCTCCAAAAGAATCATCATCAACCCCCTTTGTTCACATGTGCCTCATGGCAAGAGGTAATGACGAGGTATCATCTTGTCTTAGTGATAATGATGATAGTTGTAATGAGGATGAGGATGATGAATTGACTCAAAATCTCTATGAGATTGGGAACACTCTTCATAGAGCTAAGAATAACACTTATAAAAGGTTCCAATATGTTCTTGATTGTTTTCAAAAACGTAATGACTTATTTCTTAACGAGCAAGCGAAAAGTGAACAACTTGAACATGAACTTGCTAAGGCTCATCAATGTCTTAGTGACTTGAGGTCTTTAAAAGAAGAGATTGAAGTTACTCATTGTAAACTTGAAGAGGATTTTGAGCACCTTGACCTTAGCTACAAGAATGTCAAAGGAGAGCTCACCAAACTCTCTAAGTCTCATGAGGAACTTCAAGCTACTCATGCGGAGTCTCTAGTTTCTACATGCTCCTCTCATATTGATAATGATGCTTGTGCTACTAACTCTATCTTGTGTGAAGCATCGATATTGAAAGAAAATGTTGAGCTAAGGACTCAACTTGATTTGCTAACTAGCAATTATGGGAAATTGGAAGAAACTCATAAAAATCTCTCAGGCACTCATGAGGATCTTCTAATCTCTCATGATGGGTTAAAGTTATCTCATGAGGCTATGGTCACCAAGGTAAAATCATGTGAGTCTCATGTGGATATTAGCACATCCTCTACTCTAAATGCCTTATTGCAATGTGCTAGTCCTTTCAATTCCTCTCTACATGATATTGGTACACCTCATGATGAATTGCTCACCTTGTCTTGTTGCTCTAACCATGAAGTTTCTACTTCCACTACTCCTCTTGTTTCTAGTCTTGAAACTAACCATGTAGAGGAAATTAATAAGCTCAAGGCCCAAGTCACTAGTTTGAAGAAAGACTTGGAAAAGTGCGATGATGGACATAGTTTTCACTCCAACAAGAAGAAATCCATGAACAAGAAAAGGGGGCAAGGCCGAGCCAAGAATGAGCCCAACATTTCTTGCCTTAAATGCAAAAAGGTTGGACATCACGTGAGATATTGTCCACTAAAGAAAAGGACTTATAAAGGGAAGCTACATGGAAAGCAGACTCAAGCTCAATCTCAAGTTCAACCTCAAGTTGAAGAACGGGCACTATCCATGATGAACCATGTTATTACTTGCCAAGTTGAGAAAGTAAAGAAGAAGAGAAGGGGGAGTACATGTTGCTATATTTGCCGTAAGAAGGGACACATAGCTTCATCATGTCCAAATAGTAACATCTTTAAGCCTCCAATTATCAACGATCATTATTCACTTAGGAAGAATATTGATGGTAATATGTTTGCCAAATATATTGGTGCCCAAAGTGGTTTGAAAGTGGATAAGACCATTTGGGTTGCCAAGCCTATTGTTACTAACTTCTTAGGACCCAACGTGGTTGGGGACCATCGAGTTCAAAATTGATCAATAGGTGTGTGGAGGGCATTGGAGACTTGGCTAGTTCATGAAGAAAAATGATTCTCACCATTCATTATGGTTCAAACCAAGTCAAGTGAATTATCATCATATTTTGTCATTCCAATGCTCCTCGTGGCGGTAACTTGTATTTATATTGTCTACATTGAAAGTTACTAGCCCCATGCATGTTTAGGTTTTGTTCCTAGCATGTGTTTGTATATGTTGTGCCTCCTAATATGCTTGATTCGTGTTATCTAGCTTGTGTAGGTTGCTATGCACATCATATAGTTGTATGTGTGGTTTCGAGCCTTTATTGATTCATTAGTTGAATCTTCCTTGGCTCTTTTGAGATATTAATGGATCATCACATTATGGGGGAGTGCTATGTTTTACACATATCACAAACCTTAAATGTGTATATATGTAGGATACTACCTAGTATTGTTAGTGCAATATTATCTAGTTACTATGTGGTATGTAAAGTTCATTTGAAACTCAAATTCTCATCCATTAATTATCTTGAGTTGGGTTTCATTTGCTTCTTATGGATAATACATGGATCATCATATTATGGGGGAGTGATATGCTTTGTGCATATAACAAACCTTGTTAATATGAACAATTAAGGGATGCCACTTAGAATTTTTATTTGAGATTATCTTATATCTCTGTGGCATGTAATGCCTTGTTTACGTATGGCATTCTTGTGCGGTTTTTGCCCATGGTTATCTTTAAAATCATATTTGTAAAACCGTTTGATTAAAGCTATTCCAATTTTTGCTTTGCATAATGATCTATCTAGTTGGAATGTTAATAACATGCTATCCAAGCATTGTGTTTATTTCTAAAATCTCATGTTAAGCTTGTGTTAGTATAGATGATCATGTACTTATTTGGTTTCTACACCAAATGATAACCCGAAATACCATTTTGTTAGAATTCATCTTATTGATCTATATGAGAGTTTGTTATCTCATTGTTTATAGTGTCCTATATCTACTTAAGTGAGATATTCCTATGAGTATGTGTGCAATGCATATCTTATATGCTCATTGTTTTTTTTTCCTTGGCTCATATGTTGAACTTTGTGTGCTATCATACGTTGATTTGTCACTTTGATTCGTTCTGGATAACATGTATGACTAGTGATGTTATTGGAAGAATTAACGGTTATGTGTTCATTTGTCCAATTTGTATCTCCCTGGATTTTGGTAGGCTTGTGCATGCATATTTACTATGTGTAAATTCACGTGCCTTGTTTGCTTTATTTGATCCAATATATATATGGTAAATCCATCAAATTCTTAATAGCTAAGATGTGCATGAAATTCAAATTCATATCAATATGCACATATTTAAGTGGTTTTACCCTATGTGTTGTAGTTATGCTAACTACTTTGGACCCTATAAGTTTGGGGACCATATGGTACTTAAAATGTTTTAGGTACATTTGAGATGCATTGGGTGCTTGGCTTATTCATGAAGGTGGTGACACTATGAGGAAATTAGAGCCAAGCTTGGACATTTTATTGATCTACAACTTCATACCAATGCTATCTCGGTAACAAGTATTTACTTCATGCATATATACAGAAATGGGGTCAACCTTGTGTAGGTTGCATCATGGCATGAATTTCTTGACTCGTTCCTGTGATACTTGTTTCCTTTCTCAAAGCATCCCAACAATGATCTTTTGTTGCTAGTTGTGATGTCTTTTATGGTTTTGTGTTTGGAGTTCATTAATATACGATAAGATTACATTAAGCCATGTGCTATACTTTCAAGCAAAGATCTCATTGGTATATTTTATGTCTCTCGTTTGGATATCTTATTATTTCCTTTTGTAACTATTTCATATGTACATCCTTCTTTGTGGATATATATCATGATATGTGGATTATCATCATGATTGTCATCTACCTAGAATCTTATACACGTAAGACAAGTTACATCTCTAGTTGATATCCCTATTCTTTCATGTCCACCGTTTCATTCTCTTTTTATATCTTTGGTGGCTTCATGGAAGCATTTGTTGTATGAGTGCGTGTCTTACCTCTTTGCATCTTAGTGCACTCATGTTTGGTGAAGATTGGTGTCCTCGTGCTTGTCTTGACAAGCCTATTATTGCCTATCTTCATCATGGGTTGTCACAAGCTTTGATTTTTAATTTGCTATTAGTGAGGTTGTGAACCCATTTGCTTGATGTGTGTGTGACCTTCTTAACTTCGTGTGTGTGGGAAGGACATGTCTTGCACCTTGTATCTCATTCACTTAAGACTATGTTGATGCTTAATTATCATCCTTATACTAGTCTTCTCAATTGCTTTGACGTGACTCACACACGTCATTTTGGTTGTGACTATTCTTAGGTTGCCTCATTTACATGTTGCTCAACCATATGTTTGTTGCAAATGCTAGGCTTCTTTTCTTATCTATGCTTGCTTGCAATTGTTTTATGTTCCTATTGATTTTGGGGGAGTGATGATCCTATTTTGTGCACTTGTATCCAAATACAAAAATTCTAAATAGTGCACAAATCATGGGGAGCTTCTCTATTTTCCTTAGAACACTCCTTTACCCAAATCATAATATTCTTTTATCCTTTGGCTCGTCGGATCTCTTGATTGCTTGCTTCACTTTGTGTTATGCAAATGAGATCAATTTGTGTCATGTGCTTTGTGCCACGTGCCTTGCTATTATGACTAGGCTCAAGTTGTATAATAGTGGATATCATGTTCTTATCAATTGCAACCTTTCTTTTTTGTGTATACGAGTTTCTTTGTGGATACATATCATGATTATTATTGGCCACTTAGAAATTTTTATACATGAAAAAGTTCATATCTTCGTATCTGATTGCATTCTATAGATTCTGAGCTCCTTTAAATGTTCATCATTGAATATGTGCATTTGTTTTCACTCACATTTTGTGATATGCACACATCAAGGAGGAACTCATACTATATTGGTCTACTAGATGGTTCGTCTTCCATTTTGGCATTTGGTGCCAATGGGGGAGAAGTTTAGAGGGTTTAAGATAAATATCTTGTGTAGTTCTTGTTGTCACTCATGCATATCAACCCTTGTTATATATTATTATTGCATGAATGAGTATTGTATATAGAGAAATCTCCTCCTAGTTTATGTCAACCAATATATGCAATAACATTCAAAGTTAATTCACACATGCATATATTGTTGGGGAGATTGCTCTATATATTATGGGTGTACTATCATCAAATGCTAATGTAGTGTCTTGATGATAGTACAACCATCCCAAGTATACAATTTATCCTCGGGTAAATTGCATACTCGTGTTTAAATTCATTATATAAACCCTCTTGTTGAGATTGTCATCAATTACCAAAATGGGGGAGATTGAAAGTACATGTAGTCCCCATGTGTGGTTTTGGTAATTAATGACAATCCTAATGGACTAATGTTTGCATTGAGTTATACATTTGAAGGAAGGTTCCATTTCCAATGCATGAAGATATTGGATGAACCGAAGGATGTTTGTTCCATGGTGATGCAAGAAGGAGATAGAATGGATTCGAAATGAATGCCATATACATATTGTTCTGCATGCATCAAGGCTTATGGGTTGAACCATGATGGATCAAGATCTTCAGAGAATGATTAAAGAGAAGAATTCTACATATGCTTGAAGATAGGATCATCATGAGTTCATATGTTGAGTCATGGATTATTATGTCTTGAAGCAAGTAATTCAAGTGAAGAATTCATTGCGCCTCTCAAGATACTATGTTGGAGCATGAGAACGAGCAAATGATGTCCAATATGATATTCAAGGAGAAACTTGATATGGTCATGGTGAATTGAGATATTGGTTATTATGTCTTGAAGAAATGAAGCATAGTGAAGATATCACTAGGGCCTTCAAGACATCAATATTAATCATGGAGCAAAGATAAATGTTAACCAAGATGAAGATCAAAGATTGACCTCTAAGATGGTCAACACACAAGCGCATGTCATGTGCCACATGAGATCTTGTGGTATGGTAAGAATTTATCAATTGCGCTTTGTGTACTAACCCATACTATGTGTTGTGTATGTTATGTGGGTTAGGTAATTCTCATGAGCTTGGTGCTTATAATAAAGCTTGGTGCTCATCAACGTATGTCATCAAGTAATTAATGTTGATGGACAAGTAAAGATGAATGCAAAGGAAAGCTTCCCTCATTGTGTATGGGGGAGCTACTTGAAGACATCTCCAATGACTTGCCTTCAACTTGAGCCATGAAGAAACATCAATATAAAGCTCAAGTGAAAGGCTCTAGTCAAAGGTATTAGTTCCTTTGGCTTTAGATGTGAGGATCGATGACCATCGAAAAGGATATATGCTCAAGAATGAGTTTCCGGAAGCTATCTAGTATAGTTCTTTTATGATTCTTGAGTTATAGGGATCCCGCACTATTAAGAGGGGATCAAAGGGGTTAGTGATAGATTTGCTCAAGCCAACATCTTCTATTTCTACTTCCTCACATCATATTCCAACATAGGCATATTTCACTCCTATCCAATACAAATACAATATGCCTATACATCTACCAAAGTAAATCCATAGCCAAATAGGTTCCCAAATATATGATAAAAGCTTTGCATAATTTGCGTCCTCCTTTTTGGTTCATCTTGGGTGGTTCTCCATGTGAGGACCTGGGATTTTTCCATAGCTTCAAAACGAGCCCAAGATCATCAAAATCGGAGTCCGGATGTAAAAGTTATGCATGTTTCAGTTTTGGGGTTCCTGCTGTTTTTTTATAGGCCGGACATCCGGGGCTTGGTCGGATGTCCGGGCTCACGGGACGCCCCGGATGTCCGGGATCCTCCCGGATATCCGGCCGTCGATGTCCAGAAACTATACCGAGATGTTGGTTGTGCCTGCCGGATGTCCGGCACTTGTCCGGATGTCCGGGGCCCCAACTTTGGCCAGATGTCCGGGCCTTGCCCAGATGTCCGGGCCCTGTACTCCAGCCTCTGTTTTTCACATACGTGTGTGTACATTTCTCAGCCGCCGGATGTCCGGCCATTGCCCGGATGTCCGGCCCAGCACTGCCACTTACACTAAAACGGTTAGTTTTCTTGGCACACTATATATACCCCTCTACCCATCCGGTAGAGGGTTGACCACTCCATTCTAAATATCCCAAGAACCCTAAGTGGCTCCCTCTCACTTCTCCTACACCAAATCTTAGATCCCAGAGAGATTCGTGAGTGTTCTTGAGAGATTTTCCAATCAAGTGATAGATCCACTCCCTCTCCCTCTTGTGACCAAAGGAATTTGTGATTTGAACAAGTCTTGAGCATTTCCCCCTTGATCTTGTTACTCTTGGAGGTTGGAGACTCCTAGGCGGTAGGAGTGCTCCGGTGAGGAATCAACTTGTGATTTGCCCCCCGGAAAGTTTGTGAAGGTTTGGAGGCCGCCTCAAGGTCTACCACTAGTGGTTGAGAAACGCCTTCGTGGTGTTGTCTCAAAGGGAGAATAGGGTGAGCCTTCGTGGCGTTGGTGTGCCTTCGTGGTAACATCCACCTCTCTAACGGTGACTAGCTTCCCTCCAAGGAAGTGAACATCGGGATACATCCTCGTCTCCGTGTCTTCGGTTATTTCTAACCCTAGCCACTACTTGTGTTTTACTTTGGTCTCTTGACCTTGCATTCACTATATATTGTTGTCCTCATTATATTGTGTTGGTTATTGCCTTGTAGAGATTATTTAGGCCTACACTTTATATCCCGCGATTCATACTTGTTACCATTGATATATAATTGCTAACTTGTGTCATATACCTCCATATCTTGTGATATTGCTCAAGTAAGTTTGTGTAACTTACTTGTTCTTGTTAGTATCCTTGTTGTGCTCATCTTATTTATAATAAGTTGTTGGTGCACTTAGTTGAGCCTAGTGTATTTCGGATTTGTGCTTGCAAAGTATCCTCTTAGTTTATTTCCGCATTAGGACTAAGCCAAATCCGTAGAAGTTTTTAAAACGCCTATTCACCCCCCTCTAGGCGACATCGTGGTCCTTTCAGCTTCACGGGAGAGTTTCGTCAGCACGACGGCGTGGTGACGGATATGATGTATCTACCGGCGCAGGGCTTCGCCTAAGCACTGCGACGGTATGACAGAGGTGTGTTTCTGTGGAGGGGGGCACCGCACACGGCTAGAACAATTCAACTTGTGTGTCTTTGGGTGCCCCCCTGCCCCCGTATATAAGGGAGCAAGGGGGGAGGCCGGCCGGCTCTCCTATGGTGCGGCTAGGGCTGCAATCCTACTTGGAATAGGATTGCAATCCTATTCCTAGTAAGAACTACCAAAGAAGGAAGAAGGGGGAAGGAAAGAGAGGGAGAGGGAGAGGGAAAGAGGGGCCGCGCCCCCCTTCCCTTGTCCTATTCGGACTCCTCCTAGGGAGGGGGCGTGCCACCTCCTGGCTACTTCCCTCTCTCTCCCCTATGGCCCACCAGGGCCCACCATTCCCCCGGGAGGTTCCGGTAACCCCCCCCCCCGGCACTCCAGTAAATTCCGAAACTTTCCAGAACACTTCCGGTGTCCGAATATATTCGTCCAATATATCAATCTTTATGTCTCGGACATTCCAAGACTCCTCGTCATGTCCGTGATCTCATCCGGGACTCCGAACTACCTTCGGTACATCAAAACTCATAAACTCATAATACCGATCGTCATCAAACGTTAAGCGTGCGGACCCTACGGGTTCGAGAACTATGTAGACATGACCGAGACTCATCTCCGGTCAATAACCAATAGCGGAACCTGGATGCTCATATTGGCTCCTACATATTCTACGAAGATCTTTATCGGTCAAACCGCATAACAACATACGTTGTTCCTTTTGTCATCGGTATGTTACTTGTCCGAGATTCGATCGTTGGTATCTCTATACCTAGTTCAATCTCGTTACCGGCAAGTCTCTTTACTCGTTCCGTAACACATCATCTCGTGACTAACTCATTAGTCTTTTGCTTGCAAGGCTTATTATGATGTGTGTTACCGAGAGGGCCCAGAGATACCTCTCCGACACTCGGAGTGACAAATCCTAATCTTGATCTATGCCAACACCACGAATACTTTCGGAGACACCTGTAGAGCATCTTTATGATCACCCAGTTACGTTGTGACGTTTGATAGCACACAAGGTGTTCCTACGGTATTCGGGAGTTGCATAATCTCATAGTCATAGGAACATGTATAAGTCATGAAGAAAGCAATAGCAGTAAAACTAAACGATCATAGTGCTAAGCTAACGGATGGGTCTAGTCCATCACATCATTCTCCTAATGATGTGATCCCGTTGATCAAATGACAATTCATGTCTATGGCTAGGAAACATAACCATCTTTTGATCAATGAGCTAGTCTAGTAGAGGCATACTAGGGACATACTGTTTTGTCTATGTATCCACACATGTACTAAGTTTCCGGTTAATACAATTCTAGCATGAATAAAAGACATTTATCATGATATAAGGGAATACAAATAACATCTTTATTATTGCCTCTAGGGCATATTTCCTTCAACTTTGTGATAGCCGTATTGTTTCTTGTCATATATCTTGCTATCACCTAGTTGTTTATCTTGCTTAGCATAAGTTGTTGGTGCACATAGGTGAGCCTAGTTGTTGTCAGTTTTGTGCTTGACAAATTAACCGCTAGGTTTATTCCGCATTTGTTCAAGCCTAAACCGTAATTATTTTAAAAGCGCCTATTCACCCCCCCCCCCCTCTAGGCGACATCTATGATCTTTCAGTAGAGAGCAGCGGATAGGAGAGCAACTAATTGAGGGGTATCCCTTGTGGGAGCCCGTCAAGGATCACTTTTGGTGGGTTAAGAGCACACCACTTGACGCGCTCTTAGTCGCGGCCACATGTTGCGTGTTGGACGCTCTCTTGAGAATTTAATATATATTTGCATGTACGTGTTTTTGGGGTTTTAAAAGAGTTTTTTTGGGGGGTTTTGCCATTTTGGTTTTCCCTATGCTT
>LR738713.1:754383586-754400696 GCA_902687465.1 Secale cereale | reverse complement strand
TATATATATATATATATATATATATATATATATATATATATATAGGAAAATGGTTGTGTACTCCTGGGAGTACGTACTCCCGCTCCTCATATATCATATAGATGAATCTTTTATACCTTTTTATTATTTTTAATATACTTCATTAATAATTATTAGATACCCCAAAATGATTTTAATGAAAAAATTCATGCGAGTCTACATATTTTAAATGTTTACGTATATATTGATGTGTTTGTACGTGAAAAAGGTATATTACAAAAAGTACGTCGCAGATAATATTTTTTCAACAAAACTCGTATTGGGGTATCTTAGAATATTTAATGAAGTATATTGAGAATGATAAAGAGGTATAATTAATGTGTATATATCGGAAAATAAATATGTATTTTTTTTCCACGAGAGGCACATGTTTGGTTCTAGTAGAGGCCGGGTTTTATTCCACGACGGGTTTGCTTCCACGAGTTGTGCCTCTCAAAATGAGAACAAAAAAACTTGTTATTTTTTTCGTGAGAGGCACAGATTTGCTTCGCGTGGAGGCGTATACTTGCTTTAGCGAGAAGGTGTTGAGAAAAGTAGTGTACATACAGTGTGTCATTTGTCACAATATGAAAAGGTAGGAGTGACCTTTACAAAAGGTACTCCTAAAATTAGTGATTTTGGGCAGATAGGAGCTCCCAGGACTCTCTCCCCAGAAAGGGTTCGTGTTGGCCTTCATATGTCCAGTATCAGAGTTTGGGCCTTCCCAACGATCGCCCTGAGTCCATTTCTGTTTTGTGTAAGTGTCCCTTGGTTTGCATGGTCGCCTGCAACAAAGTTACGCGTCGATTCGATACCAAAAAAATGGCATTCGATGGTTCTCCTACCACGAAGAGGAAAAAGGAGTTGAAGTTTCCGCCACTGTACACGACGACACGCTGCACGCACGCCTGCCCGCACGTACGTACGTGCACCCATAACTCGCGACTGCCTGGTTTGGCCAGTTATTATTACGAGCTGCGCGCCCGCGTGCGTGCATGGCCGGACGGGCACGTACGTGCATGGATCTGCCCCGCTCTGTCTGCATGCCGGCCGTCGACTGCAGCGCAGCGCACGCGCGCAGGGCGCAACGCGGTGTGCAGCCAGTGCTGTAAAGACGAGCCATTGCTGCTACCGCAGCGGCTAGTACGCGCATGGCACAGTCCCCGGACTCCAAGGTACGTGCCGAGCTTGCGAGAGCCCGGGCGCGCACGTCCGACTTGCCGGAGAAAACAGTGAAGGAAGAAACGACGACCACCACTGGCCTCGATCTCCGCCTCTGGCCGGCCACATGACGCACGTCAGCCCAGCTCAGCTAGCTCACACACACACACGTCCTCGCAACCCGTGCAGAGCCCAGCTGACATGGAACGTGGTGTGTGCTGGGTGGGGTACGTGAATGCAGTGCAGTAGAGGCGTGCGTGCGTGCTGCACCCCTCTTGCAATTAGTAAGCTAGCAGGGTTGGAAGCCATGCGTGCACCGGCAGTGCACGGTGAACTCGACCTACGGAAACGATCGCGGCATGGCACGTACCCGCCGTCGGTACGTGCGTGCGCTAGCCGGAGCCGCTGCACCCCCCGACATGTTTATAATGCAAAAGGGCTGACCTGCACCGCTGCACTGCGCGTTCATTAATCCATCAATCTGCGTCTGACCACCACCCTTTTACTTTTGTTTTCAATTCCGGCCGGCCGACCGAGAGGAAGCCCTTGTCCATGAACAAGGCAAAGGTACACCTGCAGGCTGCAGGGAAGGGCCGGCTCAAGATATGTGCCATGCTGCCTGCACTGCGTTTCTTCCTTGATCTCTTCCCGGTTCTCTTCGTCTCTTTTCCATGGCTCTCGATGTAGCGCCATGGGATGCTGCGTACCGCGTACGTACGTGAGATCGTCAAGATGACTTCACCGAGTGCACTCTTTTCGATCTCCGGCGGGACTGAAATTCACAGTTTCTAGCTAGTAGTTTGCAGTTGCACCGTGGCGTTTCTCTTCAGCTTCCTGATCTTTTAGAAAACAAATAGGGCCGTTTCTTTTAACAGGGCCGGTTTTGGATCAATTGCGAGGCCGATTAGATACGAGGAGATGGGCCTCCAGTACCCGGATGAACTCAAACGATCCGATCCGGTCCGATCTGCCGGCCCCTGGAGGCCTCTTCTCTTGTGTACCCTGTTTGCGTGTTCTTCCTCTGAAAACGAAGACAGGAAGTGAAGAAAAGCACACGTAGATCACACGTACTCCTCGAGACAAATGAACAAGTGGAAGGTTCTGCTATACTGACCCAACGAACCCACGATCGACACGCTGCACGCGCGCCGGCGCCTGGCGCTGCATGCGCATGCAGCAGGTGCAGTACACACACTTAATCCATGACAGACAGACTGACCGATGGCTGCCCGCGTTTGTGCATGGCCAGGCGCACGGATGCATCGCCCGCGTCGCATCGCCGTGGCATGCACGCACGCACGCGCCGGACGCATGCCTTTACCATGACCCGGTGTGCAGTAGCAGAGCAACGGTCACTGCATGCGGCTGCTGTAGAGACAAGCGAAGCCGTCCTCCTGCTGGAGCTCCACGACGTCGCCGCCGCGCAGCCCCCGGACTCCAAGGTACCGAAACTGGAGGCCCGCACACGCAGCAGAACGAACGTTGTGTAGGGAGTATTTTGTGTAAAACCCGGCGAGTTGGAGGAAGCAAGGAAGGAGAACAAACGGAGACGACGGTGGCCACCGGCCGGCCTCTGCATGCCCCAGCGTGCGTGCGTCAGCCCAGCTCAGCGAGCTCGCTGCAGACTGCACATCGCAATCCGTGCATGTAATGGGATGTGGCATGGCTGGGGTAGAGACGTAGAGTAGTAGACGCGTACGTACGTACGTAGACGTAGGAGTACGTGTGTGCTGAAGGTAATAACTGCTACTCCTACGTAGCAAGGAGCCGTGCGTGCGTGGAACGCGTCCTGGCACGGCACGGTGAGAAACAAAACAATGGCGGCACGTCACGCACGGCCGATCATTTACGGGCGTAGCGATGATGGCTATGTCCGTGCCGCTCCGATCCTCGCCGGGCAGCTGCTTTTGGACCGAAACGATCAGGTGCAAGCTAGTATGGACTCTCGGTCGTAGCGGCAAGCATTTTTTTTCTTGCACGGAAGCGGCAAGCAGCTGCTAGAGGCGACGATGGACCGTGACGTCGACGGGGACAGCAGTAGTAATAAGTCTCTGTACTTTGTTTGGTGCGGTAGCTCTACCTGTACGTATCTACCACTCCAGGCCTGAGGTCTGTGCACTACTACATATCCAGTACCACGTTTTTGTATTTAATTTCAGCAGCACTTGGAGTCTTGGATCCGATCCGAGCTCAGTAATATCTGCCACAGCTGAACATGTCAACGCATGGACGAGCGAGCTAATTCGTTGGTAAATTATGGTACATGAGCATCTCATCTAGATTACTACAGAATAAAAAAACATACGAGGAGAGGCGACGCAAAGGGCTGACCTGCAGCACATAGACAGCACTGCACATCCGTCCATCCATCAATCGGCAACAGTCAGATCAGACATCCATTCATCCATCCATTGCCTTTTCCTTTTGTTTTCGTTCCGAATCCGGCCTGACGAGAGGAGAGGAAGCCCACGCAAGCATCCATCCATCGCTTGCAGCAGCTTGTTGCAGGACGCAACACCCGGCGGTGCGGTGCACAAACTCCGTAGCGACGGCGAGAGAGACGTGTGCTTGGATCAGGGATGCTGCCCACGGACACCGCCCAAGGCAAGGCAAAGGTAGGTAGGTACACCGCCCACGGACACGACACCTGCAGGCTGCAGGGCGCCATGCCGCGCCCGGCCTGCACTCGGAGCGTTTCCTCTTCGGTCCGTCCCTCCCTCCCTCCTTGATTTCTTCCCGGTTTCCTTCGTCTCCGCCATGCCGCTAGCTCCAGGGACCAGGGGGCAGTGGCCATGCCGCCGGTGTGAGATGAGATCGATGGTCAGTCAGATGACGATGACGATGAGAGAGAGGCACGATGCAGGGCAACGCCATATTGCCATGAGCCCCGAGACGTCACCGAGCACAGTCTTCTCTATCGGGCACCGGCAATGTCGATCCAAATGCAATGCAAAACTTGGGCTTCCGCCCGCCCCATGTATCCTACTTCTACTAGTTTGTTTGACTCTGGTACATGCGGCTGATGACACGCATGGCATGGCAATGGCATGCATGCATGGTTGTCCATAGTACCTTCATTCCAAGTGGATAATGCGTGCCACTTATGAATCGACAGTGCATATTCTGGCAACCTGTTGATGTATATAGAATATACTTACACTGACGATAAACAGTCGACGCTCGAACGCCGTAACAGTCAAAAGAAGGATCAGGGATCGCTCAAAGCATTGCGCGCCTTTATTTTTTACCCGCTTTATCTTTTATTTACTGCTGCGCGCACACAGCCCCAGCTGCCCTTTATCTTTCAACCTTCCCGCTAGATCTCCCATCTCTCATGTACCGTAAGTCTGTAACTAACAGCTTTCAGTCTACTCAGATCCACTACTGGTGTACTACGTATTGTGTTTTTTCACGTAGGTAAAGCAGTCAAGGGTCAAAGAACCAGCCATTAACTCCAAATTAACCGTGACGGTTAAGTGCACCGTACGCCTGCAGGTGTGAGATCGCATCACGTGACTACCCCTCAGGCCAGGGACCAATTAAAGCGGGTCAAGTCAAACCTTGTTTTCTCATTCATCAACTAGCCAAAGAACGTAGACTACAGAGCAAGCAACAGGAGAAAACAACTCAGGAGATGCCCCACTTGATTCAGCTAATACTATCTTGATGTTCCACTTGATTTATCCTGACTAAGCACAGTAACTTCACATGATTTTTTTTTTTACCATAGTTATATGAAAGTTGAACGAGTTTACAATTTGGGTTAGTCCATTTTGTGAAAGGAGGAATGGTTGGAGCAGGAAGAAAGCCGGTGGAGGAAGAAGAAAGAAGGACCGCCGTTGGATCTTAATCTAATGGCCTAGAAAACCGACTTACCCAAAATATATTCTCAGGCTATAGACGCCAGTTTTTTTTTTTTTTTTTTTGCATTTTAGCATGAAAGAACTACCATTATGAGGCACTGCACCATGTATTCCAGTGAGGAAACAGGCCTCTATCCAAGGAAAAAACACAATGCATGCACTGGCCTTCACTTTCCATTTCATGGCCACAGCAACAAGCAATGAGTGCAGCAAATGGAGGCATCATGTAGCTTCTGAACCACATCACCAGAAAGGCAGGCATATGATGACAGCTTTGCAAGCCTCTCAAGTCACATCAACACATATCATTCCCCCCTCACACCAGGAAAATCATCATCCGGAAAAACTAACAACTAATTTTGTTGGTCCAATCCAAGTATCATTCCCTCCGCCGAACTGCAATGATTCTACACCTCATGCTGATCTTACATACATACACTGGCCGCCAGCTTGATTAATTTACAGGGTTTTCAAAGGGGAAAAAGGGGAGAAGAAGAAAAAAGGTGATGATTGGAGCTTGCTGATGCCTCTCCTCCAAACAAAGGGGCGACATTGACAGCCGGTTGAGTTGTATAGTCAGTGATCTGAGCTGGCCGTTTCTTCCGATGAACAAAGCCGTTCGACGCCGCGGGCAAATTGTTAGTTGCAAAAATGCCCAGCTATCCTGAAACAGCAAGAGTGAAAATGTTAGGCCAACGTGATAGTTTCAGGCTTCACTCGACGGCCGAGAAATTGATTTTACCTCTATGTTAGTTGTTGCAGTTATATGTTCCCCACACATCTGTCCTAGGCTTTACATCTCGGCGGTTACTAAAATGTTACAAAGAGCAGATGGAAAAATATTGCACATTCACATCTGATCATCCAACAGATCTTGAGCCAAGTTATTCATCGGTGAGGACCGGTCAGCCTACATTGCATAAACAGAAGAGATGTGTTAAACAACTGAAATGCATATAGAAAAGGCAGTTCTTAATTGAGAAGCAACTGGTCAGCTTGCACATACAAAAGGCGCAATACTTACTTATAGCATGGAATTGCCTGAACTAGTAGAACTTTAAGTTTCCATGGCTGTGAGAATATGGCAACAGCTCTTCCACCTCAACTCTAGAACTGAAATAGCCCATGTTTCTTCTCCTCTGGTGGAGAATTTCAACCTCAGCCATGAAAATACTGTACACTGGTCGGTGGTCGGAAAAGCGAGATTCTCCCCGGACATAAGATAACTGAATGAGGCCGGTACCATGCCACAAAATGCGATCACACCTTTGGTAAGAAAAAGAAAAGCTTCGTCAGTAAGTTCCTTACAACTAGAATTAAGTAGAAGGTTATTCTGGTTGACTAAAGTACTAAAGAAGTTACCAAGCTGGCGTTCGCCTCTTTTCCTTGGGACGCACACCATAACCAGAATACCGGTCTGAGTTGAAAGAGTACTTATATGTTGGAGGAAAGTAAATCCTTCCTTCTTTCCATCCCGGGAAAACATGTCCACATCTCCGCTCTATACGAAGCTGTTCGAAAAGAAGTAATTTAAGCATGGCCCTGAAATTAACTTTGCCAAGCATGGCCACAAAAACAACATTGTGGAGTAGTGTAAATTACCTGATCTCTCTCCAAGAGTTGCCTCCAGTTATGTGTTTCAACCAGAACTTTTGCTGACGAGTATGGAAGAGAAATCCGGTAATTCAAGTCACCAAGCCATAAGATACGGCTGCAATTAGAATGAATAATAAGTTAACAATAATTTTTTTCTGGCTTCCACATTACTAGGTTGATTGAATAAGTAAAAACAAACCCATACTCGTGCTCAAGAATTGTTTCCGGTGACTTAACATCGCCACATCCGCGGACACGAGGAAATCTTGTCTTCCTTAATATCTCCAGCACATCAGAATTTCTGCGCAATTCATCTCCCTCCTTTTCCCCAGAGGTCAAATGACAACAGACAAAACAGAAGGTTGTATGATGCAAAGACATGCTTATTGATATAGAACCCTGCAGCAGGTGAAACAGACTTTGAGAAACTATATATATTACTCCCTCCGTCCCAAAATAAGTGTCTCAACTTTGATAATGTTGTACTAAAGCTAGTACAAAGTTGAGACACTTATTTTGGGACGGAGGGAGTATAATAAAAATGAATCATACAAGATTATCAAAAACAAACAAGTGCCACTTGTACACTGTAGTACATTTACCTTATTTCCAAGATAACCCATTAGTCCTCTACCTACGCAAGAAACCTTCAGGTTTCTAATATCATTTCTTATTTCACTGCGTACCCAAATTGTGAGAAATATGCCAACCATCTGTTTGCTGGCAACCAAACAATACCTGGTACAAACACAATATTTGTATTAATGCATGAACTTAACAGAAGCATCATCATGAAGATAGGGATAAGACTGCTGACCACAAATATTTGCAGATAATTTTAAATATGTCAACAAACAGCGCTTATGTGAAATTTAACGGAACATGCCAAAATACAATACCTAGAAGTATTTGGCTGCTCATCATCTTCTTCCATAGGTGTTGAAGTACCATAGCCATATGGAAATGGTGAAAAATATGCTCCATTACTTATATCCTCGTCAATATATTCATCGCCTGGTGATCCCATACACTGGAAATTTCCATCATAATCACTTGGTCTGCCTCCGATGTTAACTGGGTCACACACACTAAACCTACGGTCCAATCTTGGTTGTGAGAACATATCATTTCCTGAAACTCTTAAACTCCGGCTAAGGTTCTGGAACGATCGACGATGGAAAAACGATGAGCTATCCTGTCTTCTCAGTGATCCCTCAAAATCAGCATCTAGTTCCACGACCGGATCAGGGACAGGGGATGGCGTGCGATAGCCACCATGACTACTAGGACCAGGATTCTTGTTCAGTGTCCTCCTAATAAGTGATACCCACTTCTTTGCCGGAACATTGTCTTCGGTACCAAGAACATTTCCAGCATTTAAAGGAACAATTTCTTGAAATCTGCAAAGGATTGAAATAGATAGTTAAAGGTCAAGCTGAAGAGCACAGTACTTATAATGTACAAAATTTACATTATGAAGGACTCAGAGGCTTTGACAATACATACCCGAGCACATAGATATCAGCAGGGGGTGAAGAATGGAGCCAGTCATCTAAATCTAACCCCCTTGACGGGCATTTACCACCAACATTCCACGTCGAGGCAAAGATTCTGCACCGATAAGGAAGCAGCATAATGACAAACCAGAATGCACCAGCGAAGTAGAATTGTGAAAACTAACCATGGTAACTATGATCTGAATAATCTGAACAGTATTGCAGCGAATCCCTGTTACTACAAGGCAAAGAAGCATAGGCAGGAACAAGTGGCACCTGTAATCCTGAGTTTCTGTCAGGCGTGACACGTCAAACTCATTCCTTGATCTGCGGACGCGATCAACATTCCGCTTCAACGACCGATCTATACGCCCATAAGGAACAACAGAAACAGAGAAATGAACAGTCAGATAAGTTGGGTTGCTAAAAAAAACAATCAGATAATTTGATCGTCTATACTTATATCAATTTGGCAAAAGAGGCATAGCAGGTAAAAAGAGAGCTCTGACCAAGCAGCAACAAAGAAAGAAAAGAGGTAGCTGCGATTTTGATGTCCGAAGAGAGAGAGGGAGGGGAGCGTGGTCCAAATGCTTTAACTGTACCAGTTCTGCTTTTCTTGGCAGCGCCTGCGTCCCTCTGAGAGCAGCTGGTCCTCCGTTCATCACCACCATCCCGTCCTGCGTCACTAACACAAATTTAGCCCTAGACCAAGCAGAGACAGCAAAAATGCAGAGGAAAATAAATCTGTTTCAGACAGATTCTTCAGCAGCTCTTCATCTCTGGGATCAAAAGTAGAAACTTGGCCGCGGTAAAAAAAAATGGTGTTGTTGACATGAGAAGCATATCCAGGCAGCTCCGGACAAACAAAACATCTGCTGCTTGGGGAAAGGTGTTGTGATTGGGACGTTCTAAGTACTTGTACACCATTGATTTCAGACCAGGGAGGAAGTGAGGCTTGGAGGAGGCCGCGTCCTATGTGAAGAAACGAGGCGCTGTTCGATGGGGACCTGACCGGTGCTAATGCGTCTCTGAATCAATGCTTGGAACATGGACCGGAAACGTCCGATGGAAGTGTGAGAAATTTACTGGCACGAGATGATGACTGAAACTGCATTCAACAAAGGGGAAACTTCCTAAACCACACAGCAAGCAAGGATGAGCATCCTGCTCGGCGGAAGCAAGAAAATGCAGGAAAAAGCGGTGGGTGCCTAGAGCTGTACTGCACACTTGATTAATCTTTGCTACAAGTACAACTTAAAATCCAAAAGGCTATAGAAATAAATCCTTGAGAGAAAAGTAGAATCCTGCTCTGATATTTGACACAAATCCTTGAGAGAGAGAGAGAGAGGGAGAAGGCATTTGTTTACCTTGGGTGGCGGCGTCGTAATCCGCGTGGAAATCCTGCGCCTTGCCCTTGATGTTGAACCACTTCCTGACGAGGGATTTGGACCAGGAGACCTGCGCATTCAGAGACGAATCAGCCACCGGAATCCACCAATGGCGGCTCGAACGGAACAGCGGATTGAAGAAGAAGAAGAAGTAGGGCGGCGCGCGCAGTACCTTGCTCTTCTTGTTGGTCTCCTCCCTCATTGTCTCATAGCCAGCCGGAGATGGCCCTGAACCTGAAGCGGCAGGATCGAGTTTACCCGCGCCTGACTGACGCCGCCTCCGACTCTATCCCCTCCTCTCCTCTCTGTGGCCTGGTATGGAAGGTGGTGTGGCTGCGCAAGGAAAGCTCCTCAAATCTGGAACGGATTTGCCGCTGGGTTCCACGGAATCCCGGACTCGGAACAGGGAAGCCCCCAAATCTCGGGCCGAATCGGGCGGGGAAGAGGGGAACCGGCCGGCACGCCGCCGCCAATCTCGCCTGCGCGAATCCGTCCCGGCCCGGACCAAAAACCTTCCCCCCAACGGAGGAAGGGAAGCAATGCCGCTGCGACGACGGCAGCGAGGAGCTTGCTCGGGTGTCCCCGAACCGAATCACCGGAGGCGTGCGGCCGGCCGGGGGGGTTACTGAAGT
This sequence comes from Secale cereale, assembly GCA_902687465.1. Classification (NCBI taxonomy): domain Eukaryota; kingdom Viridiplantae; phylum Streptophyta; class Magnoliopsida; order Poales; family Poaceae; genus Secale; species Secale cereale. The sequence goes on along the minus strand of LR738713.1, from coordinate 754,390,542 downwards.
GAAGGCTACTGGTGCTGCTACTGCTGGGAGTTGGGGCTAGAGTGGTGCTGTGCGGCTTGTATGGATGGATGTATGCGGGGCGGGGGGCGTACTGGTCGGTGTGCAACGCAACAAATGAGCAAACGGCCAGCGGAAAAGGAGAGAGGGCGGAGGAAAAGAAAGAGAATGGCGTGTCCGGTTGCGGCGAGGGCGAGGGCTTCCTGATCCGCTATGCCTCGTCCGCTTTCGCTCGCTGGAGCCCCCCTCCCTTTTATCCTCTCTCCTCTCCGCTTTGTTTAGTAGTGGTGGCTCTAATGGCGACTGGCCCGCTCGCGCGAACCCAGGCTGCCAAGCCCCAAGCTTAATCTATGCGGCAAGCAAATCTCGGGGCCGAGAGTTTGAGGGTTGGGAGGAGGGAAAGGAGGCATGCACGGCCAGCACGGGAGGAGGAGGAAGAAGGGGAAGGAAATAACGGGGCGGGCGTCTGCGTCGCGGCGACCTAGCCGTGCGTGCGTGCGCGAGCATTGGTGACATGCCATGCCATACACCGCGGGGCTTTCCGAAAACGAGATTTCGTGAGCGCCCGTTTCGTGCGCACTTGCCGGGAGGAAAGAGGGCCCACCCGCGGGGCGCTGTCGGCTGTCGCGTGTCGATGGCCGAGGGCCTGCCCCACCGTCAGCCAGGCGGGCAGGTGATGTTCGTGGTCGCGCCAGTTTCCATCTGGCTGTCTCTTCTCCCGATGGAGCCCCGGCGGGCGCTGACAGGTGGGACCCGGGTGGCGCACGGGCCTGGGCCCGCCCGTCTCCGGCGTTTTTACTCCTCGCCGAGGAAACCGTTCTTCTCGCATGCTTTTTCCCTTCCTTCCTTGGATGCGTCTTGCCGCGCACGTGCGTGTGTGTGGGTGTAAACTCTCGGGGTCTTTTTTTTTGGGTTGCAAAAAGAAAAACTCATGGTTTACATCGACCGATCGATCAACACTGGCACTGCTATAGGCCCATCATCGGCCCCTCCCAACACGATCGACGCGCCGTCTGAACGGGCGAGGCTGGGTGGATTTTCCGTGGGTTTTTTTCTATGAAATTTCCTCACGACCCTGAAACGTGAAAGGTACTACTGTCGTTGATTTCCTTCTCCTTCTAGTAACAGTAGCAAGAGACGTACAGCGACCTCCAAATTTAACCTGACCAGACGCTGGACGCATGCGCACAAAAGGTTGCCCTGAACAATATCTCGGCCGGAACTGGCCATACAGTGGGCTTGAGATGGATGGATCGACAGGGTTACACACGAAAAAAAGGTACCACCACTACAGAATCAGCGCGCACTTCGTAGCAAGCTTGCAATTAGACGTTGGGCATGGTGTCCATGGATAGCTCCTTTTTTTTTTTGCGGGAACCATGGATGGCCCCTTTGCATGCATGCGACCCGGGCTTTATGGGTCTAAGTGTCCGATATGCATGTAGGAGCACTCCCGTAGCATCAGGCTTAATTAGTCTTTTCACGTTCGCGCGCACAAAAAAAAAGGCTTTTTGAATTTGGTCACGCGCAAAAAAATGTTGACGTGACTCTGAGTTTTCCTCCTCCACATGAACCAACTCTCAGGGTTTCCTCTCCTCCCGTCAGCGTCGCCGCCTGTCCGCCCCGCCTCCGAAGACATTTGAGCCGTGGAGGTGCGTAGGACCCCGACCCTTGACCGGAGGAAGGGACGCCGCTCTCGTTCTTGTTTGGTTCACCATCTCGGTTGAGGTTGTGTAACTGCGGCGATGCCCTCCACTAGCTAGGGATGATCTCTTCCACGTCTGATCCTCGTCTCGATGTGCGTCTATGGTCGTCAGTAGGTTGTGGTGGTGTGTCTTTGTCGGATCTTGTGAAATTTCGTAAGTGTTGAACTTTGATGGACATGTTTGGATCCAATATTTGGTCGCTTGATCTTTTTTATCTATGTTTTTTTATGGTAATACATGTCTTACTTATATCATAAGCATCATAGTACATGCCAAGTACACTCCAACTTGACAGAAATAAACAGACAGTAGAACGCTAGTCTTTACACAAAGGAATGCTGACCAAGAAGGAAAACTACAATCAAAACTTAATAATCCTTTAAACTTGACATCAACGCCCATCACATTCCTCTAGCACCACCAAAGGAAAAAAAATGACATATCACAGCCTCACCCGAGCCCGCTGCGGCTCCAGCGCTAGTCTTTGAGGGCCTCCAAGGTGGCTACAAAAGACGAAACCATTATCGTTGAACGAATCAGAATGGGACAACACCCTGGACACGCCATCAAACTCCAGATCTGACACCCCACACGACTAAAATATGGAAGGAGGAAACCATACTTGCCATTGCCGAACCACGAACCTAGCACATGATCCACGATCTTCCAGATGATGGACTACCTACCAAGCTCCGTGCCGGCGGTGGAGCAAACACCGTCGCAAACGGCGAAGCCCGAAGACACAGGTCCACCACGAGATTGTCACCGCCACGCCATCCTTGTGTTGAACGGACTGGTTTCCATGTTCCGATTGCCTGGTCAGAGAAGGATCTAAAGAAATTTTATTCAATGTTGTCATCACTGCCACTGAACCAAAATGATGAACAGTCTAAAAACCTAACTATGAGAACCTAAAACACAACCCATACGCGTGATCTGATGACCCCCTCACCTCCGGCGATCAAGGTCGTCGGCGAAGGAGAGCCGCCGAAGGACGATGCTGGAATGCTGGCCTCTCCTGGCAGCGCTAGGGTTCATGTCTGCACGAGTATCTTGTCGATCTATGTGTCCCTTAATCGATGACAGTAGTTGCTGTGGTGCATTAGGCATATGGAGCCATAGCACTTCGACTTCCTGATTGTCACTATAATACGTTTTTCCCGCCTTGGGCGGGAAGGGGCGATGACAGGGGCGAGCTCCAATGTTTGTAGTTGTCACTGGGTGTTCCATGAACCGGATGTAATTTTTGTTATTTTTGATATATTCTTTTGCGCCACAAGAGACGATGAATAGATAGGAAGTTTTTTGTAAAGCTCGGCATTTCCTCATACGTTTGCACAGTATTCACGCACATAGATGCAAAACCAGTGCATGCATGCAGATGAAAGAAGGTACACCAAAGCACGTACGTACGATTTCCTCTGCACAAATTTGGGTTTACGTGGCGCACACTCGGGGGAAGAGTACGATTTCCTCTGTGCAAATTTGGGTTTACCTGGCGCACACTCGGCGGAAGAAAAGGAGCTCCGGCTCATACGTGGGCTCCGCTACCTCCTGCTCTGCGGCCCCGGCCCTCCGGCGAGCTGCTTTTCCTTGTCGCGTCGGTACGTGCGAGCGTGTACCCGCCGCTTCCATTTTGGTTTGTTTTCACCTCCACCGATCGACCGCTCTGCATGCCGCTGGTGTCACACCCCACCCCACAGGCCACACATCCATGCACTGCACGGCCATGGCACTTCCCCTGACGCTGACAAAGTGACAAGGCTGTTTGTTGTGCTGCGTTGCGTTGCCAGGCGTGTAATCAAATTAACCATCCTTCTTCTGGCATGCATGCATTTTCCTGGACGCGTCGCGAACGACTGCCGCAGTGTCGACCGTGTTCCCCGTCTCGATCGTGTTCCTTCTCGGGCTGCATTAGTCTCGGTCAATCGATGATGAGCTCCTCGCATGCAGTGGCAAGCTGATGGATGGGTGCATACGTGCGCGCGTGTACGTACGTGTGCATTGCTTCAGCTCGTCGTAAGAAGATGGCGCGATGGATGGTTTCAGGTCTCAACGGGTTCGGTTTGGACCAAGCTTTGCTCCGAAATTTCCTTGCCGGCCTGAAACATGAAAAGTCCCCATGATTCCTTCAAGTAACGGGAGAATAATTCCGCCAGCCAATCGCGTGCACTTCAGCTAAGCATTCCGCCACCTTTCATTTAATCTGTGTGAACGATATGATATGATAGCAAGAGACGTACAGTGACTTTTCCAAATTAGGCAGATCAAATCTCTCGAACACTTACACACGAAAAGGTATATAGATATCGGCAGTGAGGCCGAGATCGACATATGGTATCGACGACTCGATCCAAACAATATCTTTGGCGGACTGGTCACAGTGGGACCGATATCGACATGGGTACACACAAAAAAGGGGTGCGGGTCAGCATGCATTTTCGTGCGTGCGGTACTCTTTTTTTGAGAGGATACTATTTAAAATTTTGCTTCTATTGAGGTATTGAGGCAAGCAAGTAGCGCCCTTGGACCATGGGCGCGGTGTCGATGAATCGCTCCTTTGCATGCATGCAACCCGGGCTGAGTTATGGGTGTACGTGTCCGGTAGAATCGATACATAGAATGCGTGTGCGAGTGTGAGTACTCCCACGTCGAGCTTAGTCTTTTCACGTTTGTCTTCACGTATCTTACATGCGAACCAGGGCGTGCATGCATGCACGGCCACCCAAAAACCAAAGCCACGCCATGCATATGGCGCCACAAATATGGATTGAAGGTTGAACCATGCATGCATGCTTGCTTGTACAGTAGTATCAAAATGCACGTGAACATTCACGCGATCACTGTTCCAGGGCAAGCTATAGCGTACGCCCTCGGCAGTAGGCGCCTACGTTTCGAATGGGACAAGCATGCACAAACAGACGACACCACGAAGACTACACGAGTTGCACCAAAATTAAGGTGCAGATACACAGAAGATAGGTTTGTTTTACCCGGCCAGGCGCCGCATGCAGTAAGTGAATGGAGAAGCGTACGTGTTTGGTTTGATTATTATTACTACACGTACATCTACTTTTCCAACTTTAATTCGTGTACGTGTTACAATACGTACGTGTGTATCCGCAACAGTGATCGGATAGCTAGCTAGGAAATGAAGCATGAATCGGCTTTAATTGCACGATCAGTCTCTGGGATCGGATCATGCTAGGACACAGCTAGGGAGCTAGCCATGCATGCAGGAGGAGCCGCTAGCTAGCTAGCTAGCCTGTGTACACTGTACACATCTCCCATCCAGACCTATACGTCCAATGCACGTCCGCCCTGCCATGTACACATATCACGTGTCGCGTCAACATAGCATTCACCCACATCAAAGCGCCAATACCTACAGGTTTGTCCAAGAACACCCCCAGAAGTAGTAATATACACACCGTTAAGACGCGAATACAAAAATTAATAATTAAATAGTTGTATCTTAGTTATAACAATTTTGTTAGAACTCATTTAGATAAGATATAATTTGGTTTCATTCGTCTTTTATATTCATTGGATGTGTGCTGACGTGGGTTGTACCTGTTATTATTTTATAGGTGAATGAGATCAAATTACGTCTCATCTAGATGAGTTTTAGGTACTCCCTAGTTATAATAAAGACTTGTATTATTTGACATAGCCGTGCACCGTGCTGATAGTCGTTCGATCAAAACCCTCAACATTCCGTACTTGCATGAATTGCGATGTGATGAACGTACGTACCATTCTTAATTAGTGTTGAATTAGCAACAATTATTTCGCAGTCGCTTGAGAAAATAGCGAAACTGTTAGCTACGACGTCAATGCCATCGAGCTAGCCGATCAGTCGCCAGCAGTCTCCCTCCGACTCACGAGCTCGGCCGGACGGAGTCTGTCGTTGCCGCTGCCGCGGATGATGCGTGTGTGACGCAGCTGATCCCCTCGCAGCCTCGCTCCATATGCTGACATGATCACTAGGTAGCAGCAGCAGTAATTAAGCTGGCCATCTAACCCAGCAACGTGGTACTCCTAGATCATATCGATCAGGAATGCATAACCCCAAGACATGCATGATGCATGCACGAGTAAACACGCATTGCTTATGGGCAGGAGTACAGGTGGCTGCATGATGGGCTCGCACAGGCATGCGTGTGTCTGTGAGACAGCCATGGAGCCCCCGTCGTTTAGATCTAGGCCACTGCCCTGCCCTGGCCCCGGCCCCGGCCGGCCGTCCGCGGCAGCTTCGCCACTGGGTCCGCGCTCGCCGTACTCGGAGGGAGGATCATTCTGTTTGCTTCTTTCCTAACCCTATCCTGCTTATTGTTCCCAAAGCAAATATCTTAGTTTAGTCTAGTCACTCTCCGATCCATGGCTTTGCACACTGGCCAGAGCGGCATAGGATCTTGCTTTGAGGCGCAGTTCATGGCTGGTCCCCCGTACGTATCATGCATGCTTGCTTGCTTAGCATAGCTCTCTCCTTCCATGGCAGATCGATGGCACGGCTCGCCGTTTTGTTCTCCCATGCATGCGATGCAAACGCCTGGTCCCCGTGCGTACGTGCCACGCTTCGATCTGTATAATCGTGCTGCCTAATTTTACTACTATGCATCTTGAGGAAACCTAGGATCCACTTGTGCTTCTATTGGGCCTTGGACCCCCCGTGTCAGCGATCGAGAAGGAATTACTACTACTCCCTCCGTTCGGAATTACTTGTCTCGGAAATGGATGTATCTAGAACTAAAATACATCTAGATACATCCATTTTTACGACAAGTAATTCCGAACGGAGGGAGTACTAGCGAGTGGTTCCTGCCAAGCTGAGACGCGAATGAGTGTTCCTGGCAGAGGGAGTTCGCTGGCTGGCTGGTCAGAGAGGATGGACGGATCACTTGGCCGATGGATCATGGTGTTATGCTGCTGTAGTCTGTACTACATGCTGGGCAGTGGTAAGCGAGGAGGCAAGCATCAATGATGCACGTTGGGACGGATCGATCATCACCCGCCACGGCTTTTGGGAAAGGCGTGCAGGCGGTAGTAGGATCCTGGATTCGCTAGCTAGCTTCTCCGGCTCCGTCCAAAGGGAGGGAGGGGGCGCGTGGCGGCCTGCTGTGGTGGCTTTTCTATTCGCGTCGCGGGGCGGGGGCGACTGGCCGGCCTCGCGGACCGTGCGCGGTGTGCCCCTCCCCGCGTCCGTGCCTGCCCCCGTGCTCGGCGCAGGGCCGGCCCTGAGGGGGGGCGGGG
>LR738713.1:754327005-754383416 GCA_902687465.1 Secale cereale | reverse complement strand
GGGGGGGGGGGGGGGGGGGGGGGGGGGGGCGGCCGCCCCGGGCCCCCCAAATCGAGGGGCCCCTCGCCAGGGTGTGCACAAAGTAGGCTACGGCGAAACATATTTTCGGTCATCAGTTTTGACGGCTGGGCCTCAAGCAGCAGCCTGAAACGTACGCACGTACTAGTAGCCAGGAAAGAAGCCAGCGATTGATTCGTTCCTAGTTAATACGAGCACGTCGGGAAAAAGGAACTGATTGATCCTTCCGTTTCGTTAGCTAGTAATTGCATGCCCTAAGGCTGGTCACAATGGGCAGGAACATAAGGTAGTAACCTACACATTTACCTAGACTATGTTACTACCTCCACAGTGGGTAGGAACATGTAGATAGTGTCATGCAACGATGCATTTATTAGCTTATAGACTCATTGTTTCTTGGAGTATGTGATGTTCCGGTAACTTAGCTAGTTACCACTAGCACTTCTCTCTTCATTAAATATGTGCCACATAAGCAATGTTGTATTGGAATAAGTGATGTTACTCCTAAGTTCCACCCCATTGGGACCAGCCTAAAAAAGGAACTGATTGATCCCTTCCTAATCCATCACACATGCATTTCAGGCAGCGATTCTCAATTTCCCAGCAGCCGCCGACGCTTGTCTCTACGTGATTGCGCGCTTGCCGCTCCTTTTCCCTTTTCTCCTAAATTCAATTTTACTTCCTAATTCAGATCGTCCGCCAAATTTCAATTCCCTGCGGGCCGTCGCAACCCTGATTTGCTCTACGTCTATGAACGATTCGACCACCCAAGGTATATCTTCTATTCATATCGAGGTTCCTAGTCTCGTAGATGAATAGCCGCACATCGGCACTGCTCAACAATTGTCTATTGATTTTTTTGCGGGTGAACAATTGTCTATTGATGCAAAAATAATTATTATTTCAGCGTTGTGTCTTATTCTGTTGTCTGGAAGAAAGTATTATTCATCTGGTAGTGGTAAATTATTTATTTTCAGCATTGTGACTTGGTATAATCACAGCGTGAAATATTCATAAAAAAATATGTAGAGAGTTGGCGATAGTTGAGGAAAGGCAACAAACTAATGGAAGTTCATAATTTGATCAGTAAGAAGAAATCTCGACATCAACATCAATGTCGCATCTGAGCATGTAGGTAATTCACATGCACAGTCCGCCTACTGTTGATGAATAACCAGTTTATACTGCTAATATTTATGAAAGAAGTTGGAACAATCTTGATAAAAAGCAATAGACATTTTGGTTGAGAAAGGGCCTATGTGAGAGGACAAAAAAAATGGCATACCATCTAGATGATGCAGGAAGACATTTTTTTTTCATATGCTCATTATCATAGGAAATTAAGCAATGCGAAGGAACATGATTTAAAGTGGCTAGTTTATTTAATAGATCTCGACAAAGTTTTTTGCTTCTGTTGTAAGGTCTCCAAGTATAGCATTAGCAGGATGCAGAAATCAGAGATCCTTAGCACATGATGGATTAGGACATTTTTACATAATATTTATAAATTATTTGATACATATACTGATTTTGTGTGCATTTGTAGTGTTATTGGTAAAATTTCACATATATGTATATTGATTTTTATTGTTTTGATGTCTACATTAAGGGCCCCGGGTTTTAGTCTCGCCCCGGGCCCCCAAAATCTCAGGACCGGCCCTGGCTCGGCGAATGTTTTCTATCCTGCCACCGGCCGGCCGCCGCCCCACACCGCCGAGCACATGGCCGGCGAGGCCGCATATTGAAAGGAGAAGAAAACTCAGTCCGGCCCCCGGCTGCCTCCTCTCGCCAGCAGTTTTCTAGGCCAGCGAGTCGACGACGAGTGTTCTGCTTGCCGGTGTGCCACTTGTAGCTCTCAGGAAGCAGTCGGAGAGGACACTTTTTTCTAGGAACGAAGCTGGCCATGAGGTCGGAAAATCCTATCTGCCCCTCGTTGCGGCAAACTGTCGACCAAACGCACACTTGAGTGAGGCGAGCGGTCTGGGATGGGCCAGCCTATTTTAGCGTAGCGTAGCACCTCTTCCAACCGGTTTTGCGAACCTTCTAGAAGGCCCCGAACCGGTAGTTTCTCTAGTTTTTCCCTTTCTGGTTTTTTCTTTTTCTTTTCCTGTTCATGTTTCCTTTTTCCTCTTTTTTCTGTTTCTTTTTTCCATTTTCTTCTATTGTTTACTTTTTTTGTTTCTTTTCTTATAGTTTATTTTTAGTCTTAAAAACGTTTAAATTTTCAAGAAATGTTCTAAATTTCGAAAAACTTTTATTTTCAAATTTTGTTCATAAATTAAAAACATGTTTATATTTTTCAAATATTGTTTAAGAATTTTAAAAAATGTTCATGTGTTTAAAAAATTGTTCATCAATTTTAATTTAATAATTCACATTTTTTTTAGATTTCAAAAAATGTCTCAACCTTAAAAATTGTTTGCAAATTTGAGAAAAAGTTTTAAGCCTTTATTTTTTTGGGAGTTTGAAAAAGTGTTCCCCTTTTCCAATAGTAGTTCAGCAATTTAAAAAATGTTGAAGTTTCCAGGAAATATTAAGAATTTTTCAAAATGAAATTTCGAAAAACCTTCTTATTTTACAAATTTTGGTCATAAATTCTAGAAAAAAAATCGTATTTTCCATATATTGCTCAGGAATTAAAAAAAAATGTTCATATCTTTCAATAATTCTTCATCTGATTTTCCTTAAAATGTTCACAATCTTTCTTCTAAAATAATTTGAAAATTGTTTCAGTTTTCAAATATATTTGCAAATTGAAAAAAAAAGTTCTCGTCTTCAATTTTTATTTGGGTTTTGAAAAAATGTTCCACCTTTTCAGAAATTGTTCAAAAATTTCAATTTTTTTTCGTGTTTTACATTTATTTAGGAGATGGAAAATGGTTTTCCAATTTAAAAAATGTCTGTATTGGAATTTTAAAAATTGTTACTGTTTTGAAAAAAAATGTTCGCATTGGAATTTTCCGTGATTTGTTAAATAATTTTGAAAAGTGATCCCGTTTCATAAAACATTCACCTTTTTTCAAAAACATGTTTTGCACTTGAAATTACAAAAATATTCTGGTCTGTGGTGGAATGTGTTCTTGAAGTTTTAACGCTGCTTTGAAGCATCAACGCTGGCTAGCTGAACCGGTAGTCTGTACTATGAGATCGCGAGTTCAGTCCATCAGGAGGTTTCTATTTTCTGCATCGCTACATGCTTTCTCTATAGTAGAACATCGCTAGCGTCTTGGGCCGGCCTAGTCGGGGAATCCGTCGGCGCGTCCCGATGACAATCTGCCGCCGATAGTGGCACATAGGAGCTCCCCACGAGGTCATCCATGGTGTGAGTTTCAAAACTCATAGGGCGCCGCGGCTTGTGCGCTGCCTCCTCCCGGCTCGAAGGATGAGGCCCGTACTTCAAGCCATCTTCTTAAAGTGGCCTTTAGAGGGCCTGCCGGGTGAGTGCTCCTATTGCACGCCTCACACACCAAATAGAGAGCAATCGCGCACCGGGTCGCTCAACAACTTCAGTGTTTCATACTTTCGTCTGTTTCTTTCTTTACCATACAGTCGTACCGCAACTCCACAGGAGGTTGAAACCATTTTTCCTAAAAAAATCAGCTAAAACAAGATATTGCAGGAATTATAAAAAAATACTTACTACTTAGAAACATGTTCCTAATTTTAAAAAATCGTAGATTTTTTTCGCAAATTCAAATAATGGTTCGTGGAATTTGATTTTTTTGTTTATTTTAAAAATATTCACATATACATTTTTTAAGAGTAAAAAACTAATCATGAATTAAAAAGTTGACTGTGAAATCGAAAAAAATTCAAGAATTTATAAGAAATATTTGGGAAATAAAACATATTCATGGATTCAAAAAAGGCTCGTTGGTTTAAAAAATGTTAGTGAATTCTAAAAATGTTCGTAAATTTACCAATGTACTAAATTTCAAAGATTATTCACGGATTAATGTTCATGAATTTAACAAAATGGCAAAAGAAAATAAATAAATAACCTTAAAGAAAACCAGAAGAAGGAATCACGAAAGGAATAAAGAAAAACTTGTCCCATGTAGCAATACATGTTTGCATGGTTCTACCCACGTTACGCAGGGAATAGGATTTGCGCTGCCCGGCTAGTGTGTGAGATGGTTGGGTTTTCGGTTGTGGTATGTGGGCCTGGTGGGTTTTACTCCAAAAGGTCCTGCAGCCGAAACGGATATTGTAATAAAAATAGGCTACCACTAATAAAAAACTAAAACTGGCCGTAATTGATAATTTTTTGACCCCAACCGTAGAACAATTTTTCTACGGTAACAAGAGGCGTGGTTGTGGATTTCTTTTTGAAACAACAAATAGCACTCATCGATTTATTTTATTACAGAAACCATCATGTTTATACCAATACAAAGTGGAAAAAGCGAATAAGCTAGAAAGTCAAAAGGAAGTAATAACATTAGGAAACATCACCAGACAACCACGCATGGTTGTTCATTACATCGTAATTCTAAGTTTTTATCAAACCCTCACTAACTTGCACGTTTGTAACAAGAGGTTCTGACAAGAGATAAGACAGTTAGTAGGGACGTTTTTTGCAGAGTTTATCCACAAGCATCCGTTTTAAGCAACTTTAGAGTTAATAAATCTGGGGCAAGATCAGTGAAGAAGATCATCTCCACATATGATTCTAGGGATCATACGGTTTCAGCCATGTCTCCTGCTGAAGAGTTTATTCACCACTTGATCTTCAGGAACCTGTCCTCAATGCTTATTTGTTCTTGGCTTTTCTACAAGATGACCCAGTTCAAACTGTCCCTAAGAGACATGGTTATTGATGGAATACATGATCGTTCGATCATGGAAGCAAGGGTATGCCGCGAGGATTTGGATCTCGCCTTTGATCTTAACATCAGAAGAGCAAAGATTGCTTCAAATTTTTAGAATGTAGTGAATGACATAAATAGGGGAAGGCCGGTTATTTACATCACCATTCTTCGAGAGACCGACCACCCTCGTGAGCAACTTAAGGCCTTGTTCGGTTAATCCCCTTGCCAAAGGGATTGAAGGGAGTTGGAAATGTTTGAGGTTTTTTTTGACTTGCAAAGGATTTAATCCTTCCAATATCAAACCTCTTCAAACCCTGCCTAACCGAACAACTCCTGAGGATATCCCCTTCCACTTTTGAGAGCAGGAAGTCTAATAGGAAGGCAACTTTTTTCGCAAATCTTACTCTTTCTCTAGCAGCATGTTTGGTCGTTAGATTCTCCAGATTTTAGTTTTATACCTCCAAATAGTAAACTTTTGAATGAAAAATAACTAACCGCTTTGATCTGAGAAAAGAGAGGAATTACTTTGTTTCTGCCTGATGATTGTTCCGGGTTATGATGAACGCCGGTTTAATTCTTGCTGGTGTTTATAACCCAGACTTTGAACTTATACTGGTGTTCATGACCCAGACTTTTTGAACTTATGCTGGTGTTCATGACCCAGACTTTTGAATTTACGTGGTCAACTTCTTGAGTTGTCCCACTTCGGATTAAAGAACCATAAAACATAAACACCAGAAATGCAAGTTTTGCAAATAAAACCATGTAGTCGAGGCTTTTTACGAGCTGCCAGGCTCAAAGCAAGGTTCAGCCAATCAATGGATGCGGGTACCATCCAGAGGGCCTGTCGATGGATACGGGTACCATCCATAGGAACCGGATATGACCAACAGGGGTTAAGCTAGAATGCGGATACCATTCTGCCCCCTGCCGGCCATAAAATGGAAGCATGTTGTGTCCATTTCTGTTGCATCTGGTTGTGGGGTGGTTAATACAGGTATTCACATCGGTTCAACAAGTACTTAGAGCAAGTATAGTAAGGTACTATCAACAGGCTATAAAAATTAAACAATTATATTTGTGCTAAGTTGGAAGAGAGACAAGAGGAGAGAGAAGAGAAGCGGGCTGTAGATTAACAACCGACTACAACACTGACTCCAAAAAACACGGTGAGAGTGTATGATGGACCATGCATTGATAAAGTAGTACTACTCAACAACTAGCTACTATACATGTTGGCTATTAAGTTGACTATATGTGACATGACAACTTCATATAGCCAGTTGTTGGTTATACTATTAACTATGCTTTTATGACGTGGTGATTAAGGAGGTGTAAATGAGGAGTCAGACCTTCGATCAGAAAAAGTTTAAACATGGGTTTAGATGGTCAAACCTCGAGGCACATTCTTTAGCTAAGGTGGCAATCATCATGCGAGTTGTTGGTATTATTGGATCTTGGAGGCCCCACCCACCCCAAACACTTAGACATTGCTTGTATTCACGTGTTTAAAACCTATCAATAAAGCAGGGCAATCTAAATGAATTGTTGAATTCTCTGAACATCTAAACATGTCTACTCTCCTGACCCCTTGTGGTATTGTTGTGCCTCACCAGATGTCTCGACCCAGGAAATTCCCCAAGATCAACACCCGGAGCTTTTTATAAAAAAAATGATTGAGGCTTCTGCATCCACAATGAACATGGCACGAGAATGGAGGGGTTCACCATCATTTCAAACGTTCTACATGCTGAAACTGAATATTGTCTCGGGGCGATACATTGCAATTTTGTGGCTAACACATGTATGGGATGTGTGTGATTGAAACTCATGTTGTGAACCTTACGAATGCGTTGACGAGCAATGACCTTGACCAGACCAACGTCAACATGAATATTTTTAGGCAGACACTCCCCAATCCTATTTCTCACATGGAATTTTTTAGTGTTCCATTGATTTATGTTGTTTTAATAGCTTCACAGACCCCAATGTTATTTAACTAATCAGATAGTTGGCGTTTAGATGCTTATTTTAGGAAGGAATATTTTAGCTCGCGTCGTTGTTGTGGAAATAATTTGAGAGTAGGGGGTATATCATTGTTAGTACGTGTGAAGTAAACTTAGCGGGTATTATCGGTGCATAATAATGATAGATTCTTTGAGAGGATTGCTCAAGGGGCGGAGTACGCATAGATAATCTAAATAGGGTGCACACGAGGCGCAGCTTTACCTAGGTTCAGTCTCTCATGGTGGAGGTAATACCCTACATCATGCATGTCCGATTGTATTGATTGGTGTCTCGTATGAGATCTTGTGAATAGATTGGACGCTGACTCGGAAGGCCCCTACCTCCCCTTATATAGGTGGGCGACGAGTAGGGTTACATGCACCTAAGTCGTTTTACATAGTAATTGAAGTCGTATTTGTTCTACTATTATATGTATCTTGGAGTACAATTTAGGGTGGCACTTGGTGGGCTGGTCATCCTGGGAGGCCTGTTGATAGGGAAAGGGTCCTTGGCTATAACTGGTCTTTGAGGCCAGTCTGGCAATCGACTGTACCAGAGGTCGAATATAACTAGTACTATGTACCATCAAGTATGTGTGTGTGGGTCTTACGTCAAGGACATCTTACATGAGACAAGTTTGGCATCGAATATATTCACTCACCTCGTCGGACCACAAGTTAATCCTGTGGTTGGAGAGGCGACGAAGGGGGCATATAGACTATTAGTTCGGATCCTGCCCCTTTAAGGGCAGTCTTCGACTAGTGTCTTAGGTTGAAGATAAGACCACATCAAGTTCCCAGTCCCTCAATGTTATCCAAGCCTTTCAAGGTCCATCTTCGGTTGTCATTGTTGGCTGCTGTAAGGAGCATGGCTGGCGCTCCGATCCTTGTTGTTGGCTAGAGGATTAAGAATGGGTAGTGACATAGATATGTACTAATGTTTGATAATGGAGCATTGATGAATGCTATCACATTCATCCACTACTTTTTTGAAGTTATGTGTAGGTGTGAGAATGAGAGAGAAAATAGTCAGATTGTGTACATGGTGTATATAACTATCGTGTCAACAGAAGATACACATATTTCTAGTCGGGGCATACTTTTCCAACAGTACTTGCATATAAAAAATAGAAATCAAATAAGAGTCAATTCAGAAACTACAATCTTGCATTCCTTTGATTCCTTCCACTCCATGTTGCAACTTTCAAATTTGCTAAAACAAGGCTTAGTCACATCAACTATGTATGTTTACTTTGTACATTGAAGAGTTTGCATCGTAGTTATCCTTCATGGAAACAAGTTGTCTCGGTATCGGTGGCATATCAATATCCCGCATACCCTCGAGAATCTTGACCACTTCACCCATCGTTGGCCTATCAAAGTCATTATCTTGGATACACCAAAAAGCAACTTTGCAAATCCTTTCAGCCTCTTCCAAATTGAAGTCACCATGTAATTGCGGATCCACCAAACTTTGCACATCGCCACCCTGAAGCTTGTTGATGGCTTGCATCGGAAAATATTTTACATAGTAGCTCTTGCTAGTGTTGTATGTTTCTGGTGAATTCCTGCTTCCAGATAAGATCTCCAAAAGTACCACACCAAAGCTATAAACATCAATTTTCGATGTAATAGCAACTCCGCTAAGCCATTCCGGGGCAATATAACCCGCGGTTCCTCTTAATGTGGTCAGGATTCGGCTAAAGTCCCTTCCCACTAAAGTTGCCAACCCAAAATCTGCAACTTTTGGAACAAATGATGCATCCACAAGTATATTTTCCGGCTTAATATCACAGTGTATAATGCATTCATGACAATTATGATGCAAGTAGGACAATGCTCTCGCAACTCCAAGGGTTATTTGATATCTGGTCTTCCAACTTAGGACAACAACTTTAGCTTTCTCCTTCTTAAATAGATGATCATCAAGAGATCCATTTAACATGTGTTCATACACAAGTAGCCTTTTATCACCTTCGCTACAGAAACCAATCAATTTGACTATGTTGATATGTTGGACCAGCCCAACTGAGCTCACCTCTGCCCTGAATTGTTTCTCTCCTTGATAGGCTCCATCAGGCCTTTTCACTGCTATACTAGTCATGTCACTTAGTACTCCCTTGTATACAGAACCAAAGCCACCTCCTCCTAGCTTTTCTGAGAAGTTTTTCGTAGCATAGACTAAATCGGTGTATCTAAAGGCTACAATCCCTCCACAAATGCCTTGATTTTCATATAATGGCAAACCAAACCACTTAAATTTGTTCCTCCAAATTAGTAACAACACTAGGAGCATTAGTAACCCAAAACCAACCACGCTTGCAGCAATAACAATTCCAACATTTGGTTTTCTTTTGTTTATTCTCAAATTTAGTAGGAATTCTTTGGCGGCAAGGCGAAGGTAAAGAACATCTTCAACTCCAATATTAGTTCCATAATTTAGACTTACACTAAGCAATTCTCCATTCCATATAGAGCATAGTTGATTTTGAAAGGAATAAGCAGTGCAGGAGCAGGAACTAAGGCAAGCTTCTTCACATTTTCTTTGACTGCTAGCAAGGAATATCAGTTGGGGCTTGTAGGGCAATTTAACTTGAGCAATGCGGTGGAAAATGTCTGTTGAACTTGTGTTTTTGTCAATAGTGATGCAATGTAATGGTGTATCTCTGATGCATCCTCCCGTTCGATCATTAAACTCCCAATCCAGCGGTGACTTCTTGGAGAAGCCCACCATACAATCACATAATCGATATGCATTATTATTGCAGACTGTGAAAGGTCCACATGTAGCAGGAGTAAGGCAGGGATCGTCAGGTTGGGCATGTATGGTTTCCCAAGTCTGTTTGGCTTGCGACCAAAAGTTTAGTTTTATCTGACCAGAGATGTCTAGTGACTCAAATGTGGAAGATGAATCATCCAAACAAGTGTACATGTAGTACTGCTCTTGGTTGTTATCAACATATGTTGGGTTAATCAATTGTTTGGCCAGAGGATCCAAATCTACCAGTGACTGGGGTATCAATGATGATGGTTTAGATGATGCATACTGCCAGTACACTACAGAGGGGTTATTGCGGCGCTTGAGGACGATCCGGCTGGTGCCTTCTAGTTCAACACTATATGAGCCGAGACCTGGATCAATGAGACTTTTCTTTGAAACAATCGAATGACTCAAGCCGGTGATCTTGTTCCGACCAAACTTGGCGCCAGGAAGCAAAACATCTGTTGGGTAGTCGAAGCTCTGCCACAACATCTCTTGGCTATTTGTAAGTACGGCAAGGTTTCCACTATTCAAGAGAACAAGGATAGTGTTCTGGTTGTTGGTTTGTGTCCTATTGATAGTGTGAGTGGACCAAACAAGGGATTCAGTGCCGGCATCAACATGGTTTACAACAATGACAAGATTGCCGTCACTTGAGATCTTGAGCTGTGTTGAGTTGAGGTTGGGATGAGTGATGGGCTCCTCCCTATTAGCTATCCACACAGTAGTAAAAACAGGGATTTTATTGAACCATATGCCAAGGTACCAATCGGAGCTGGTGTTGTTGTGAGACTTACTGCCGCTCATGGTGCTTGCAGTTGTAGCTGGTTGGAAGAAGCCCAACGCAAACTTGCCGTTTCTTGAGACGAGCTTGCTACCACCGGCGGCAGCTAGCGCTTGGCCTGCCATGAGAGTGTCCTCAGCGGAAGAGCACCGAGGAGCTGTGTGTGAGAGAATGAGAAGCCCGAGTAATATGTAGAGGAAAAGAGGCATGTAGAAGCGTAGTGTGAAGCAAGTTGTTAGAGAAGAGAGGAAGTCTGGATGGAAGATGAATGTTGTGCTCTGCTATTCGGAGAACGAAGAAGATGATGTACATATAGTATATAGGAGTTGTTGCAAGGCTGAGATGAGTGAGCTGGCAGGAAGGTCACCACTCGGTTTCGATTAACATATGTAGTCAACCAACTCATCTTGATCTCTTGCTATACCAGGTCCTTCTGTTTTACGCAGTCAACTCTTGCTTCTTGACCTTCAACGTACGGACGGACCGCCGCCATGGACGGCAGTTCACGCACCATGCATGCACCCAGCTGTCAACCACTGTCCTAATCCAGGAGCCTATTTTAATTAGCGTAGTCATAGAGTTTGGTTTAACGTGGCATAGGATTTCAGAAGTCCATGATGCTAGAAGACCTTTTTTTTCTTGACAAAATGATGCTAGAAGAGCTAATTTAAATCCTTTGTATATTTGACATATCAGTGTTTCTACTATGGGCATAGAAACTCGTTCCTTCAAATAACATATGGATAAGTTGAGTACATGAACTACTAGTCAAAGGTCATGTACGTAATGTACTGGTTAACCATGTGAGTTTTTTTTAGGTAGGGTATACGCCATCATGGCTGCTTAATTCATAATATAGTTACATCGTTCACGAGATAGTTTACAAGGAAATTAGGGGGCGTCATCGATCCAATTACAGGATAAATCATGATCATAAGCAAATTTAGCTGAAGTGCGGGCAACATCATTAACATCCCTCAAACAGTGCATAAAAGGAACATTCCCAATAAGCCCTGCAACATCACACATCTAAGAACACGAGTCGGATACATGATAAGTTTAAGCTTCCTAGATGAATTGCAAATGGCGATCAGTTTGCTCTCTATCAGTCTATCTGGTGCTAATTAATCACTAATCAAATATTTCATCTAGTAAAATTCATTAATCAAATGAATGTAAGAATGTTTATCAAGATCTAACGAATTCCAGTTGCCAAATTATAATATCGAGGGGAGCTATAACTCCACAGGTCCATGATGAGTGAGTGACGGAAAAAATTACTCCCTCCGTCCCATAATATAAGACGCTTTTTGACACTAGTGTAGTGTCAAAAAACGTCTTACATTATGGGACGGAGGGAGTATTTGACAACGTAGTGATAAATAAAATTAATCTCTCCGTCGGCACCATTTTCATATAGGGTACGTACAGCTGTATACATAACAATCGCTATATATCATGGTAAACATACCATACTTTTGTCATAATTTTATATAGATGTGTACACCAACGCGTATGATGCTTTTCTGAAAAAAACCCCGCGTATGATGCAGATGTTGAGATCAATTTATATACATGTACAAAATTGTCATACATGTGTCATGTGGTTAGCTCGTTGTTAGCTAGCCCTGTTAAGAACTTGGATTTAATATTAAACATGAGCCAAATTTAATTGATGGCGGCTAGCTAGTCCTATGTTATTATTATATACGCTTAGGGGAATTCGACCTTTGACTAGTATTTTCTAATAGTTGCATAGCTTATTGACCTCTTTGTGCCTCTTTGATTTGCGGGATTCCAAAAATGTAGGAATAGAAAAAACGCATGCATAGAATATGATATCCTCTTGTATCCTACATGATTACAAAACTAAAGAAATTTGGATGGAAGAGTTTTTGATAGCACATGAAAAATAAAGAGATTATATCAGGAGGGTTGAGTGGATGGACGTTTTTAGCACAAATGAATCCTCCGGAAATATTTCCAAGGATTCCAATCACGCTAATCAAACAACCACAATAGGAACAATTCCTAAAGATCCAAATCTTCCAAAAGTCTTATAGAATCCTCTGAATGGAAGGAGTCGTAAGTGTGTCTGCTAGCCAGTAAAGTTCACTTTTCGTAAGAAAGAAGAATTTCTCTATGCTAGTACGATGCTGCACATGGCTGAAATGGCTCATCACACACGGTACCAGGGCACGTCGCTACTGGCATGTCTCTAATATCCGTTTCACCTAAGATCAACAATTCCCACAGTACGTTTCATTTGTGATGATTTTGGGAGCCACCAACGGCAAATTGGGAAGGTAGGAGGTATTGAAAAAGTCGGTGCTTCGGCTTGGAGGCTTGATGCGGAACAAACTCATGGGTCGGAGGCTCCTGCTGGCTTTGAGAGGGCAAAGTCTAGTGAAATTGTGGTCAAGGCTCCATGCGGTATCAAGGTGATGGAGACGACCAACATCATAGCTTCGAGGGTACGCGCAACTTTAGTTTGGTCGAGGCGAGCGACATTGGAATGTTGTAGCTTCATGTAGGCATCAAAGATGGTGCTGATGGAGGCCTCATAGCTCAAAGGGAATGCATGGCTTCTACTCGGTGAAGGAGAGGAAATTGCGGCCTGAGGATCCATGCGGCACCAAGGCAATGAAGACAAGTATCATGCAGTAGTGAGGCTCCATGAAGCATCATGTCGATGGAGAATAGCGGTGCAGGGTCCGCATAGCTTCAAGTTGGTAGAGGCCAGTGGCACATAGCAACGCCAAGGATCCATGCGGCATTAAGGCGTTGCGGGTCCGAGGATCTCGTGAGGAGCCCGTCACCCTCCTAAACCTACAAGGGTGTGTATTCGATAGTTTCCGCATGTTAGATGTCGACTTTAACTTATTCATTTATTTTCCGAAGCTTTAGGTTGACGTGCCTTGCTTTCTGTGAGTGAAGTTTCAGCATTGGTCAGAACTTGCTTAGCTATGGCCTTATAGCTTCCTTAGCTTCACGCAATGGTTGGCTTCACACATTATGGCGCTAGTGTTGTTTTCATGAAGACAACATGGGAGTAAGGGGTAACTCATCGTTAGTACTCACGAAAGTTAGTAGGGGTGTATGTGCGCCTTATGCAAAGGCCATCATACATAGAAATATATTCACATGTCGATGTTTCTTAATACATTTGGTCGCCTCACTGGAGCGCAATTTAATTCTATGTTGGAGAGGTGATGGAAGGAGCATCTTGACTACCAGTTCAGATCAAAGATAATATCGGCCCGAAACTCCTTCCCCTTGACAAGTGAAGTTCTCAACTGGTACTCAAGTCGAATACAAGGCCACCGCGAAGGTCCACTTCTCTTAAACGTTATCTGAGCCTTTTGAGGTCCCTTTGATCCATCCCGAAATTCCAAGTTGTCAAGGGTCTCTATTCAAGTGTGATTGAATATTTATAAGTCCATGTGTGGCTTATATCTATGCTAGGTTTTACATACGATAAAAATATTAGGGTAGTGGTGGGTAGGAGGGGTACAATAATAAAGTTTGGTCCACTAGTCCATGGTGGACTAAAGAAGAAGGGTGGTGCATGGTCCATGAGACGACCCCACATGTCTCTCCCTAATTAGGTCTTCCTCATTTAATTTCCCCCCTTTTAGCTCCTTCTTCTTCTTCTTCACTTGTTGATCTGGCATTTCCAATAGTTGTAAAATAGTTATTGATAGACTTCGCCACATAGGAGTTTTGATGATGTGTCATGCAATAAATGAGGAAAGAGAGTAAGGTTGTATGTACATGAACCAAGACCCCTTGCACAAGCTCCAATGTAGAATGAGAGAGCACCTTATTTATTATCTCACATTCTATTGGGCAAACTAGATACAACCTATGTGAGTAGTTGTATGTTAAGATGTTGGTTGATGACATGACATATTTTACCAACAAATTAACATACAAACTATTGGAGATGCCCTAACTAGTTGCTTAGAATTTTATTGACCTGACTTGTCTCTGACAATTCTCGATGGTAGATGCTATGTAGGACATAGTAGGACCCCCTTTTAGGATTAACTATATCCACAACAACTACTAATGGTACTTGCATGGAGTCAAGTCCCACTCTTGCTTCACTCTTCCTTAGGGCTTAGGTGCACAACTCCGCCTATAGAGGGAAGCAATTGGGTCAACCCAATTAGGCCATGTTCTTTTTTTTATTCTTTTCCCTTTTCTACGTCTTGTCCTTTTTGCTTATGTTTATGTTATCCTCATTCAAGCTTTTTATTTATTTTTATTACAATGTTTTCATTTTGGTATATTAATTATTATGATTGATAATAATATAAATTTTCTTGCCTTCCCTTATTTTTTGCTTCAGGTACATAACCATTTTATAGCCATGAACATTTGTTCAGAGGTGCATTGATATCTCTTGTAAAATGCATGAACGCTATGCTTTGTTCATAAATATTTTTTTAATAAACTATTTTCAATAGATATTACTCTCTTTAGTTTCAAATTACCTAGTGTCTTCAACCTAACTCTATCAATATATACTTTAATTTTTACAACCTCTACCTGGATTTGTAGGGCTAATTTGTATTTCAAGGTTTACTTTGGCTATCAACGAATTCAAAATAATATCTGAGAAGTACTTCGTCTTTAGTTATTATTTTCTCGTTTTTTCTAAAAAAATTAAATGCAGTCAATGGTTTATGATAATGTGAATACGATTTTTATTTATTTGACTATTTTTAGAAGCTTTGAAATGTTTTGTAAATTCATGGGTATTTAAAAAAAATCATGTATTTAAAGGAGTTCGCCATATATTAAAAAGGTCCAACATCTATTGGAAACGATTCACCGTTCTTCTAAAAAATGTTCATCGTGTTGTTAAAAAATATATTCAACATGTATAAAAGCATGTCCATTGTGTTCCAAAAAAAGTGCATTGTGTTTGAATTTTTTTATGCATAAGTATTTGATTTATTATTAATAATAAAGAAAATTATAAATAAAATAAAAAATAAAGCAAATTAACAGGAAAACCAATAAAAACCGAATAGACAAAAAAAACTACTTGCTCTGTCCCATATTAATTGTGGCTCAAGTAGATGTATCTAGAGTGGCATGTTATTTAGACAATAGAGTGACAGTTAATATGGGACGAAGGGAGTAGAGTACTAGGAAAGAAGAAGTGAACAGAGAAAAAAGGAAGAGGAAACTGCAGTTGCAAAAGAAATTCAGTTGAAATGGGCCCGTTTGCATGTATTGGACGGTACAAGCTGTTTTGACTAGGAAATGAATGTAAGAAAAAAGAATCACGCGTACAATCGGTGCCCTCCTGACCTGTTCCCCTTAAGTGGGCATCCCAATTGGTGCCGCGCTTGGGTGAGGGCTATCGTATTGAAATTTATTAGTAGCTTTTGGCCCAAAGCCAACTAAAATTCTGAAATCCTCTTCGCTCATTCATGCATAACTAGTGAGTTGTGTGAATGGGACTAAAGTTTAATCCCACCCCGAAAGTTAAGAGAGAGAGAGAGAGTTGCACCTTTTTATAAGGCGAGCTCTTCTACTACTTGTATAAGCATGAGAAGAGGAGACCTACACGCGTGCTCCTCCTCCTTGCTCGCCGCGCCACACCGCGGGAATGAGCCGAGCCGAGGACAAACCTATGCACGTTGTCTATATTTTTGTTGTTCGGTAATAATTAATACGTCATTAATTAATAATTAATGGGCGCGTTAATTACTCAGCCGTTTCTGATTCTACTTGGACTTTCTCCACGACCTACCCGGCTCGCATTATATAGTCAGGCGAACGTCTACCCTAGCCGCCGCCACAACATATTGTTTCACACCATTCCAGATCATTGCGCCGCCACGCAAGTCTTCTCCATCCCTCCTTCCGGCGTGCACCGCAAAAAAGGACAGCAGGCCTCCGGAACCCCGCCTCTCGTGATCCTGTACGAGAGAGGGGTGATCATGTTTTTGGGGAGCGCATTCGCGCGACTGCTGGCAGCGACGACTTTGCCAATGACGACTTCTTCCCCGACATCGGCAACCTCTTCCTCAATGACATGGACGACTGAAGGAAATATGCCCTAGAGGCAATAATAAAGTTATTATTTATTTCCTTATATCATGATAAATGTTTATTATTCATGCTAGAATTGTATTAACCGGAAACTTAGTACATGTGTGAATACATAGACAAAACAGTATGTCCCTAGTATGCCTCTACTTGACTAGCTCATTGATCAAAGATGGTTATGTTTCCTAGCCATAGACATGAGTTGTCATTTGATCAACGGGATCACATCATTAGAAGAATGATGTGATGGACAAGACCCATCCGTTAGCATAGCACTATGATCGTTTAGTTTTACTGCTATTGCTTTCTTCATGACTTATACATGTTCCTATGACTATGAGATTATGCAACTCCCGAATACCGTAAGAACACCTTGTGTGCTATCAAACGTCACAACGTAACTGGGTGATCATAAAGATGCTCTACAGGTGTCTCTGAAAGTATTCGTGGTGTTGGCATAGATCAAGATTAGGATTTGTCACTCCGAGTGTCGGAGAGGTATCTCTGGGCCCTCTCGGTAACACACATCACAATAAGCCTTGCAAGCAAAAGACTAATGAGTTAGTCACGAGATGATGTGTTACGGAACGAGTAAAGAGACTTGCCGGTAACGAGATTGAACTAGGTATAGAGATACCGACGATCGAATCTCGGGCAAGTAACATACCGTTTGACAAAAGGAACAACGTATGTTGTTATGCGGTTCTGACCGATAAAAGATCTTCGTAGAATATGTAGGAGCCAATATGAACATCCAGGTTCCGCTATTGGTTATTGACCGGAGATGAGTCTCGGTCATGTCTACATAGTTCTCGAACCCGTAGGGTCCGCACTCTTAACATTTGATGACGATCGGTATTATGAGTTTATGAGTGTTGATGTACCGAAGGTAGTTCGGAGTCCCGGATGAGATCACGGACATGACGAGGAGTCTCGGAATGTCCGAGACATAAAGATTGATATATTGGACGGCTATATTCGGACACCGGAAGTATACCGGAAAAGTTTCGGATTTATCGGGAGTGCCGGAGGGGGTTACCGGAACCCCCTACGAGAGGGGATGGTCCATAGTGGGCCTAAAGGGAAAGAGAGAGGCAGCCCATAGGGCTGGCCGGCGCCCCCACCTAGGGTTCCTAGTTGGACTAGGATTGGGGGGGGGGGGCACCTCTCCTATTCCTTTCCCTCTTCCTTCTTTTGGTGAATCCTACTAGGAATAGGATTGCAATCCTATTCCTAGTAGGAGTCCACTCCCTAGCCGCACCAGGAAGGGCCGGCCGGCCTCCCTCCCTTGCTCCTTTATATACGGGGGCAGGGGGGCACCCAAAGACACACAAGTTGAATTGTTTTAGCCGTGTGCGGTGCCCCCCTCCACAGAATCACACCTCGGTCATACCGTCGCGGAGCTTAGGCGAAGCCCTGCGCCGGTGAACACATCATATCCGTCACCACGCCGTCGTGCTGACGAAACTCTCCCGTGAAGCTCAAATGGATCAAGAGCTCGTGGGACGTCATCAAGCTGAACGTGTGCTGAACGCGGAGGTGCCGTACGTTCGGTGCTTGATCGGTTGGATCGCGAAGAAGTTCGACAACATCAACCGCGTCACTTGACGCTTCCGCTCCCGGTCTACGAGGGTACGTAGACACACTCTTCCCTCTCGTTGCTATACATCTGGTAGATAGATCTTGCGTGATCGTAGGAAAATTTTAAAATACTACGTTCCCCAACAGTGGCATCATGAGCCAGGTCTATGCGTAGATGATATGCACGAGTAGAACACAATGAGTTGTGGGCGATACTAGTCATACTGCTTACCAGCATGTCATACTTTGCTTCGGCGGTATTGTGAGATGAAGCGGCCCGGACCGACATTACGCGTACGCTTACGCGAGACTGGTTTCTCCGTTACGAGCACTCGTTGCTTAAAGGTGACTGGCGGGTGTCTGTCTCTCTCATTTTAGCTGAATCAAGTGTGGCTACGCCCGGTCCTTGTGAAGGTTAAAACAGCACATACTTGACGAAACATCGTTGTGGTTTTGTATGCGTAGGTAAGAACGGTTCTTGCTAAAGCCCGTAGCAGCCACGTAAAACTTGCAACAAACAAAGTAGAGGACGTCTAACTTGTTTTTGCAGGGCATGTTGTGATGTGATATGGTCAAGACATGATGAGTTATACGGTTTTGTATGAGATGATCATGTTTTGTAAAGTTATCGGCAACTGGCAGGAGCCATATGGTTGTCGCTTTATTGTACGAAATGCAATCGCCATGTAATTGCTTTACATTATCACTAAGCGGTAGCGATAGTCGTAGAAGCAATAGTTGGCGAGACGACAATGATGCTACGATAAAGATCAAGGTGTCAAGCCGGTGACGAAGGTGATCATGACGGTGCTTTGAAGATGGAGATCAAAAGCACAAGATGATGATGGCCATATCATGTCACATATTTTGATTGCATGTGATGTTTATCTTATTATGCTTCTTATTTTTGCTTAGAACGACGGTAGCATTATAAGATGATCCCTTACTAAATTTCAAGGTATAAGTGTTCTCCCTGAGTATGCACCGTTGCGAAAGTTCGTCGTGCCGAGACACCACGTGATGATCGGGTGTGATAAGCTCTACGTTCAAATACAACGGGTGTAAGCCAGTTTTGCACACGCAGAATACTCGGGTTAAACTTGACGAGCCTAGCATATGCAGATATGGCCTCGGAACACTGGAGACCGAAAGGTCGAGCGTGAATCATATAGTAGATATGATCAACATAAGATGTTCACCATTGAAACTACTCCATCTCACGTGATGATCGGACATGGTTTAGTTGATTTGGATCACGTGATCATTTAGATGACCGGAGGGATGTCTATCTAAGTGGGAGTTCTTAAGTAATATGATTAATTGAACTTTAATTTATCATGAACTTAGTCCTGGTAGTATTAGCATATCTATGTTATAGATCAATAGCTCACGATGTTGCTCCCCGTTTATTTTTCATATGTTCCTAGAGAAAACCAAGTTGAAAGATGTTAGTAGCAATGATGCGGAATTGTTCCGTGATCTGAGGATTATCCTCATTGCTGCACAGAAGAATTATGTCCTTGATGCACCGCTAGGTGACAGACCTATTGCAGGAGCAGATGTAGACGCTATGAACGTTTTGACAAAAGCTCGATATGATGACTACTTGATAGTTTAGTGCACCATGCTTTACGGCTTATAACCGGGACTTCAAAAACGTTTTGAAACGCCACGGAGCATATGAGATGTTCCAAGAGTTGAAATTAGTATTTCATACTCATGCCCGTGTCAAGAGGTATAAGACCTCTGACAGTACTTTGCCTACAAGATGGAGGAGAATAGCTCAACCAGTGAGCATGTGCTCAGATTGTCTGGGTAGTACAATTGCTTGAATCAAGTGGGAGTTAATCTTCCAGAGAAGATAGTAATTGACAAAGTTCTCTAGACACTATCACCAAGTTAGTAGAACTTCATGATGAACTATAATATGCAAGGGATGACGAAAGTAATTCCCCAGCTCTTCACGATGCTGAAATCGGCGAAGGTAGAAATCAAGAAAGAGCATCAAGTGTTGATGGTTAACCAGACCACTTGTTTCAAGTAAAGGGCAAAGGGATAGAAGGGGAACTTCAAGAAGAATGACAAGCAAGTTGTCACTCCCATGAAGAAACCCAAAGCTAAACTCATGCCTGAAACAAGTGCTTCTACTGCAAAGGAAATGGTCACTAGAAGTGGAACTGCCCTAGATATTTGGCGGATAAGAAGGATGGCAAAGTGAACAAAGGTATATTTGATATACAGATTATTGATGTGTATTTTACTAATGTTCATAGAAACCCCTCGGTATTTGATATTGGTTCAGTTGCTAAAGAGTAGTAACTCGAAATAGGAGTTGCATAATGAACAGAAACTAGTTAAAGGATGAAGTGACGATGTGTATTGGAAGTAGTTCCAAGATTGATATGATCACCATCGTACACTCCCTATACTTTCGGGATTAGTGTTGAACCTAAATAAGTGTTATTTGGTGTTTGTGTTGAGCATGAATATGATTTGATCATGTTTATTGCAATACAGTTATTCATGTAAGTTAGAGAATAATTGTTGTTCTGTTTACATGAATAAAACCTTCTATGGTCATACACCCAATGAAAATAGTTTGTTGGATCTCGATCGTGTGATACACATATTCATAATATTGAAGCCAAAAGATGCAAGGTTAATAATGATAGTGCAACTTATTTGTAGCACTGCCGTTTAGGTCATATTGGTGTAAAACGCATGAAGAAACTCCATAATGATGGACTTTTGGAATCACTTGATTATGAATCACTTGGTGCTTGCGAACCATGCCTCATGGGCAAGATGACTAAAACTCCGTTCTCCGGAACTATGGAGCGAGCAACAAATTTGTTGGAAATCATACATACTGATGTATGTGGACCAATGAGTGTTGATGCTCGCGGCGGGTATCATTATTTTATGACCTTCACTGATGATTTGAGCAGATATGGGTATATCTACTTAATGAAGCACAAGTCTGAAACATTTGAAAAGTTCAAAGAATTTCAGAGTGAAGTGGAGAATCATGGTAACAAGAAAATAAGAGTTTCTACGATATGATCGTAGAGATAAAATATTTGAGTTAGCGAGTTTTTCCTTCAGTAAAAACAATGTGAAATAGTTTTACTACTCACGCCACCTGGAACACCACAGTGTAATGGTGTGACCGAACGTCATAACCGTACTTTATTAGATATGGTGCGATCGATGAAGTCTCTTACCGATCTACCACTATCGCTTTTGGGGTTATGCATTAGAGACAGCTACATTCACGTTAAATAGGGCACCATCTAAATCCGTGGAGATGACACCGTATGAACTGTGGTTTGACGATAAACCTAAGCTGTCATTTCTTTAAGTTTGGGACTGCGATGCTTATGTGAAAAAGTTTCAACATGATAAGATCGAACCCAAATCGGAGAAGTAAATCTTCATAGAATACCCAAAAAGAAACTGTTGGGTACACCTTCTATCACAGATCCGAAGGCAAGATATTCGTTGCTAAGAATGGATCCTTTCTAGAGAAGGAGTTTCTCTCGAAAGAAGTGAGTGGGAGGAAAGTAGAACTTGATGAGGTAATTGTACCTTCTCCCGGATTGGAAAGTAGTACATCACGGGAAATTGTTCCAGTGATTCCTACACCAATTAGTGAGGAAGTTAATGATAATGATCATGAAACTTCGGATCAAGTTTCTGCTAAACGTCGTAGATCAACCAGAGTACGTTCCGCACCAGAGTGGTACGGCAACCCAGATCTGGAAATCATGTTACTAGACCATGATGAACCTACGAACTATGAGGAAGCGATGATGAGCCTAGATTCCGCAAAATGGCTTGAAGCCATGAAATCTGAGATGGGATCCATGTATGAGAACAAAGTGTGGACTTTGGTTGACTTGCCCAATGATCGGCAAGCCATCGAAAATAAATGGATCTTCAAGAGGAAGACCGATGCAGACGGTAATATTACTGTTCACAAAGCTCGACTTGTTGCGAAAGGTTTTCGACAAGTTCAAAGAGTTGACTACGATGAGACTTTCTCACCTGTAGCGATGCTTAAGTCTGTCCGAATCATGTTAGCAATTGCCGCATTTTATGATTATGAAATCTGGCAAATGGATGTCAAAACTGCATTCCTAAATGGATATCTCAAAGAAGAGTTGTATATGATGCAACCAGAAGGTTTTGTCGATCCAAAAGGTGCTAACAAAGTATGCAAACTCCAGCGATCCATCTATGGACTGGTGCAAGCATCTCGGAGTTGGAATATACGCTTTGATAAGGTGATCAAAGCATATGGTTTTATACAGACTTTTGGAGAAGCCTGTATTTACAAGAAAGTGAGTGGGAGCTCTGTAGCATTTCTAATATTATATGTGGATGACATATTGTTGATTGGAAATGATATAGAATTTCTGGATAGCATAAAAGGATACTTAAATAAGAATTTTTCAATGAAAGACCTCGATGAAGCTGCTTATATATTAGGCATCAAGATCTATAGAGATAGATCAAGACGCTTAATTGGACTTTCACAAAGCACATACCTTGATTTTGAAGAAGTTCAAAATGGATCAGTCAAAGAAAGGGTTCTTGCCTGTATTACAAGGTATGAAGTTGAGTAAGACTCAATGCCCGACCACTGCAGAAAAATATAGAGAGAATGAAAGTCATTCCCTATGCCTCAGCCATAGGTTCTATAAAGTATGCCATGCTGTGTAACAAACATGTTGTGTACCTTGCCATGAGTTTGTCAAGGGGGTACAATAGTGATCCAGGAGTAGATCACTGTACAGCGGTCAAAATTATCCTTAGTAACTGGATGACTAAGGAAATGTTTCTCGATTATGGAGGTGATAAAGAGTTTGTCGTAAAGGGTTACGTCGATGTAAGCTTTGACACTAAATCCAGATGACTCTAAGTATCAATCTGGATGCGTATTGAAAGTGGGAGCAATTAGCTAGAGTAGCTCTATGCAGAGCATTGTAGACATAGAAATTTGCGAAATACATACGGATCTGAATGTGACAGACCCGTTGACTAAACTTCTCTCACAAGCAAAACATGATCACACCTTATTACTCTTGGGTATTAATCACATAGCGATGTGAACTAGATTATTGACTCTAGTAAACCCTTTGGGTGTTGGTCACATAACGATGTGAACTATCGGTATTAAATCACATGGTGATGTGAGCTAGATTATTGACTCTAGTGCAAGTGGGAGACTGAAGGAAATATGCCCTAGAGGCAATAATAAAGTTATTATTTATTTCCTTATATCATGATAAATGTTTATTATTCATGCTAGAATTGTATTAACCAAAAACTTAGTACATGTGTGAATACATAGACAAAACAGTATGTCCCTAGTATGCCTCTACTTGACTAGCTCATTGATCAAAGATGGTTATGTTTCCTAGCCATAGACATGAGTTGTCATTTGATCAACGGGATCACATCATTAGAAGAATGATGTGATGGACAAGACCCATCCGTTAGCATAGCACTATGATCGTTTAGTTTTACTGCTATTGCTTTCTTCATGACTTATACATGTTCCTATGACTATGAGATTATGCAACTCCCGAATACCGTAAGAACACCTTGTGTGCTATCAAACGTCACAACGTAACTGGGTGATCATAAAGATGCTCTACAGGTGTCTCCGAAAGTATTCGTGGTGTTGGCATAGATCAAGATTAGGATTTGTCACTCCGAGTGTCGGAGAGGTATCTCTGGGCCCTCTCGGTAACACACATCACAATAAGCCTTGCAAGCAAAAGACTAATGAGTTAGTCACGAGATGATGTGTTACGGAACGAGTAAAGAGACTTGCCGGTAACGAGATTGAACTAGGTATAGAGATACCGACGATCGAATCTCGGGCAAGTAACATACCGTTTGACAAAAGGAACAACGTATGTTGTTATGCGGTTCTGACCGATAAAAGATCTTCGTAGAATATGTAGGAGCCAATATGAACATCCAGGTTCCGCTATTGGTTATTGACCGGAGATGAGTCTCGGTCATGCCTACATAGTTCTCGAACCCGTAGGGTCCGCACGCTTAACATTTGATGACGATCGGTATTATGAGTTTATGAGTATTGATGTACCGAAGGTAGTTCGGAGTCCCGGATGAGATCACGGACATGACGAGGAGTCTCGGAATGTCCGAGACATAAAGATTGATATATTGGACGGCTATATTCGGACACCGGAAGTATACCGGAAAAGTTTCGGATTTATCGGGAATGCCGGAGGGGGTTACCGGAACCCCCTACGAGAGGGGATGGTCCATAGTGGGCCTAAAGGGAAAGAGAGAGGCAGCCCATAGGGCTGGCCGGCGCCCCCACCTAGGGTTCCTAGTTGGACTAGGATTGGGGGTGGGGGGCGCCACCTCTCCTATTCCTTTCCCTCTTCCTTCTTTTGGTGAATCCTACTAGGAATAGGATTGCAATCCTATTCCTAGTAGGAGTCCACTCCCTAGCCGCACCAGGAAGGGCCGGCCGGCCTCCCTCCCTTGCTCCTTTATATACGGGGGCAGGGGGGCACCCAAAGACACACAAGTTGAATTGTTTTAGCCGTGTGCGGTGCCCCCCTCCACAGAATCACACCTCGGTCATACCGTCGCGGAGCTTAGGCGAAGCCCTGCGCCGGTGAACACATCATATCCATCACCACGCCGTCGTGCTGACGAAACTCTCCCGTGAAGCTCAACTGGATCAAGAGCTCGTGGGACGTCATCAAGCTGAACGTGTGCTGAACGCGGAGGTGCCGTACGTTCGATGCTTGATCGGTTGGATCGCGAAGAAGTTCGACAACATCAACCGCGTCACTTGACGCTTCCGCTCCCGGTCTACGAGGGTACGTAGACACACTCTTCCCTCTCGTTGCTATACATCTGGTAGATAGATCTTGCGTGATCGTAGGAAAATTTTAAAATACTACGTTCCCCAACAACGACAACATCAACGCCGGCGGTCCTGCTCCCGCTGCATCATATGTGATTCTGTCTTTCTTGTTCGAGATCATAGTAGAATTCATGTTTCTAGTATGCGCCCTAGATTCGATCGGTTCATCTACTATGCTAGTCCGCATGATTTGTACAATCTCTTCTATTGCCGTCGTGATTTATTTTCTGTTTATTCGGATTAAATCTCGTAGAATTTGCTCATATATTCAACAATCCAAAAACCTGATTATATGCAATTTACTTTGAGTGGTTTTGCTGCACATTTGAAGCCGCATGCCTTTAAGGGGGTGCAATATAAGAGGTGGCGCACGAGAGCAGTCTACTGGTTTCAGACCATGTGATGCTATGACGCCACTAAGGGCAAGCCTGAGGGTGTTCTTAATCCTGCAAAGCCGGAAGCTTTTGAGAAGATCGATACTCTCTTTAAATGCGCCCTTCTGAGTGGTCTTGATGATTCCATTGTGGATTCGTATATGTCATTTGACAATGGCAAGGACATGTGGGCTGCGCTCGAGGCCAAGTTTAGTGCCTCGGACGCTAGCAGCGAGTTGTACGTCATGGAACAATTCCATGACTACAAGATGACCGATGAGTGCTCTGTCGTACAATAGGCTCATGAGATACAATCACTCGCCAAGGAACTTGAGTACTTTAAGTGTTTGTTGCCATAGGCATCATTGCCAAGCTTCCACCTTCGTGGAATAATTTTGCTACTTCCCTGAAAAAAAAAGATACATGAGTTTTCCGTTTCGGATGGTACTCTTGATGTTGAAGAGAAGGCGAGAGCAAAAGACACACACGCTCGAGTTGCTGAGGGAGCTTCTAGTGCCCACATGGTACAAAAGAAGAACTTCCAGCCCAACAAGTTAAAAAACAACAAGAACAAAACTCAGGGCAAAGGCAAGTTTGATGCAAAGAACAAGCCATCAAATCCTACCAACTTCAAGAAGAAATCTCATACGAAGGGGAAGGGACTATGCCATGTCTACGGTGATGCTAATCACAAGGCTCCGAGATGTTCTAATGGCTTTGAGGAGCGTGAACATGAGAAGAGCGGCAAGTCCGCTAATGTTTTCATCGGTGATACTGATATGAAGGAATCTGGGTACGGTATTTTTCCTACCATCATTTCAGTATTTCAACCTCCTGATTGGTTAATTGACACCGGTTCCAATGTACATGTTTGTGCTTACGCTTCCATGTTTTCTTATTACCAGGTCACAGGGACTTCCCACGTGTTGATGGGAAACGGGTCACATGCCATTGTTTGAGTTGTCGGTATGGTTGATTTGTAGTTTACTTCAGGAAACATCGTGCGCCTGAACAATGTTGATCATATGACCTCCATCAATAAAAATCTCGTCAGCGGTTCCTGTTTATGTCCAGATGGTTTTAAGTTGGTTTTTGAGTCTAATAACGTTGTAATTTCGAAGTATGGATAATTTGTTGGAAAAGGCTATGAGTGCAGAGGCTTGTTCCGCCTATCTTTGTCAAATATTTGAACTAAAGTTATTAATCATGTTTGCCACGATAATGAGTCTAATATTTGGCATTCATGACTTTGTCATATTAAGTTTGGTTGCATGACGCGGCTAGCCAATGTGATTTTAATTCTGAAATTCACTACTGTCAAGGGCTCCTAGTGCCAAGTGTGTGTGCAAGCTAAGCAACCTCGCAAGTCCCATAAGAATGCAGAGGCAAGAGACTTGGCGCCACTAGAGCTTGTACATTCTGATCTTTGTGAGACGAATGGCGTGTTGGCAAAAGGTGAAAAAAACTTCATGGCGTTGATTGATGAATCCACTAGATATTGTTATGTGTATCTTCTGAAATCAAAAGATGAGTCTTTACATTTCTTAAAAAACTATAAAGCTGAAGCAAAGAACCAACTTCATCGAAAAATTAAACGTCTTAGGTCTGATCATGGTGAAGAGTATTTTTCCAATGAATTTGATTTGTTTTGTGCGGAACATGGTATAATCTATGAGAGCATGCCTCCCTACTCACCTTAGTCAAATGGGGTGGCCGAAAGAAAGAACCAAACTCTAACTGATTTCGTTAATGCCATGTTAGCCACATCGGGTCTCTACAAGGCATGGTGGGGAGCGGGGCGCTAATGACTGCATGTCATGTCCTAAACCGAGTTCCCATAAAGCATAATACCATTACTCCATTTAAGGAATGAGAAAGGAAAATATTGAAACTCTCCTACCTACGTACTTGGGGTTGTTTGGTGAAAGTCAATATACCAATTCCCAAGAAGCGCAAGCTTGGACCAAAAACCGTGGATTGTGTTCTTCTGTGCTATGCTTTTCATAACATTGGCTATAGATTTTTGATAATAAAATCTGAGGTATCCGACATGCATGTTGGTACGATTATGGAGTCGAATGATACACCTTTGTTTGAGGATATATTTCCTATGAGGGATATGTCGAGTTCATCAAATCAGGAGATACCTACTCCATCCAGTGAGGAATTTGTTGTAATTCCTAAACCCACCATTGCGATGGAACATGTTGAGAATCCTGTTGGGAATGACAATGAAACTCCTAGAAGGAGTAAGAGACAGAGGACCACAAAGTCCTTTAGTGATGATTTCATTGTGTACTGATGACCGACAAGTGTAGGGGATCTATCGTAGTCCTTTCGATAAGTAAGAGTGTCGTACCCAACGAGGAGCAGAAGGAAATGATAGGCAGTTTTCAGTAAGGTATTTTCTGCAAGCACTGAAATTATAGGTAACAGATAGTTTTGTGATAAGGTAATTGGTAGCAAGTGACAAAATGTAAAAGTAAATAAGGTGCAGCAAGGTGGCCCAATCCTTTTTGTAGCAAAGGACAAGCCTGGACAAACTCTTATATGAAGGAAAACGCTCCCGAGGACACATGGGAATTATCGTCAAGCTAGTTTTCATCATAATCATCTGATTCACGTTCGGTACTTTGATAATTTGCTATGTGGGTGAACCGGTGCTTGGGTGCTGTCCTTACTTGGACAAGCCTCCCACTTATGATTAACCTCTAATGCAAGCATCCGCAACTACAAAAGAAGTATTAAGGTAAACCTAACCATAGCATGAAACAAGTAGATCCAAATCAGCCCCTTACGAAGCAACGCATAAACTAGGGTTTAAGCTTCTGTCACTCTAGCAACCCATCATCTACTTATTACTTCCCAATGCCTTCCTCTAGGCCCAAATAATGGTGAAGTGTCATGTAGTCGACGTTCACATGACACCACTAGAGGAGAGACAACATACATCTCATCAAAATATCGAACGAATACCAAATTCACATGACTACTAATAGCAAGACTTCTCCCATGTCCTCAGGAACAAAAGTAACTATTCACAAGACATAATATTGTCCATGATCAGAGGAGTATTAATATGCATAATGGATCTGAACATATGATCTTCCACCAAATAAACCAACTAGCATCAACTACAAGGAGTAATCAACACTACTAGCAACCCACATGTACCAATCTGAGGTTTGGGTACAAAGATTGGATACAAGAGATGAACTAGGGTTTGAGAGGAGATGGTGCTGGTGAAGATGTTGATGAAGATAGCTCTCCCCAAGATGGGAGAGTGGTTGGTGATGACGGCGGTGACGATTTCCCCGTCCCGGAGGGAAGTATCCCCGACAAAACAGCTCTACCGGAGCCCTAGATTGGTTTCCGCCAAGGTTCCGCCTCGAGACGACGGCGTCTGGTCCCGGAAGCCTCCTCCTGATTTTTTCTAGGTCAAAACACCTCATATAGGAGAAGATGGGCGTCGGGGGGCCATCGGGGGGCCTACGAGGCAGGGGGCGCGCCCCCCACCCTCGTGGACAGCTGGTGGCCCCCCTAGTGATCTTCTTTCGCCAGATATTTTTTATATTTTCTGAAACGATGTCCTGTGAAGTTTCGGGGCTTTTTGAGTTGTGCAGAGTAGGTTTCCAGAGTTTGCTCCTTTTCCAACCCAGAATTCCAGTTGCCGGCATTCTCCCTCTTCATGTAAACCTTGTAAAATAAGAGAGAAAAGGCATAAGTATTGTGACAAAATATTTAATAATAGCCCATAATGCAATAAATATCAACATATAAGCATGATGCAAAATGGACGTATCAACTCC
This sequence comes from Secale cereale, assembly GCA_902687465.1. Taxonomy (NCBI): domain Eukaryota; kingdom Viridiplantae; phylum Streptophyta; class Magnoliopsida; order Poales; family Poaceae; genus Secale; species Secale cereale. The sequence continues at coordinate 754,354,284 of LR738713.1, read as the reverse complement.
CCCAAGCTTAGACCTCGCTTGTCCTCAAGCGAAAGCCAATATCGAAAAATATGTCCACATGTTTAGAGATAGAGGTGTCGATAAAAATAAAATACGGACATGAGGGCATCATGATCATTTTCATATGATTCTTATGCTAAAGTAACAATTTATTCACAATATCGAGCATGAATCATAAACTTCATTGAAAATCAACAAACTATGATCTCGGTCATTGAAGCAATTGCAATTTATCGTAACATCGGAAAAAGTCAATGTAAGAGCTTTTCAGCAAGCCTACATACTCAACTATCATATAGTCTTTCACAATTGCTCACACTCACGCAATACTTATGGTTATGGAGTTTTAATCGGACACAGAGAAAGATAGGGGCTTATGGTATTGCCTCCCAACCTTTTACCTCAAGGGTAATGTCAACAGTAATAGACCATGAAAACTTACATCCAAGTGGGTATATATGTCAGGATCTTTCCAACACAATGTGCTTGCCAAAGGATAAAATGTAAAAAGGAAAGGTGAATTTCACCTTGACTCTTATAAGGCAAGAATAGTAGATAGGCCCTTCGTAGAGGGAAGCAGAGGTTGTCATGTGCTTTTATGGTTGGATGCACTTAGCGCAAAAGAACGTCACTTTATATTGCCACTTGTGATAAGGACCTTTATTATGCAGTCCGTCGCTTTTATCACTTCCATATCACAAGATCGTATAAAGCTTATTTCCTCCACACTAATAAATCATACATATTTTAGCGAGTTTGCAACATGACAACTTACTTGGAAGGATCTTACTCAATCCATAGGTAGGTATGGTGGACTCTCATGGCAAAACTGGGTTTAAGGATGTATGGAAGCACAAGTAGTATCTCTACTTGGTGCAAAGAGTTTTGGCTAGCATGAGGGGGAAAAGCAAGCTCAACATGTTGGATGATCCATGACAATATACTTTATTTCAGATATAAGAAAACATAACCCATTATGTTGTCTTCCTTGTCCAACATCAACTCTTTAGCATGTCATATTTTAATGAGTGTTCACAGTCATAAAAGATGTCCAAGATAGTATATTTGTATGTGAAGCCTCTCTTTCTTTTATCACTTTCTATTAATTGCAACGATGACCAAAACTATGTTTGTCAACTCCCAACAATTTTTATTCATCATACTCTTTTTATGTGAAGTCATTACTTCCCATAAGATCAATATGATCTCTTTGATACTTTTTATATTTTCTTTTATTCTAACATGACCAAGGTGAGGAAATCAAGCCCTTGACTCAACACTAATATTTATTATATAGCTCACGGACTCAATTACAAAGGGTAAAGATCATAAAGCAAAAGCTCACAACTAGATCATGCTAACTTTATTCTACTAGATCAGGATACTACCAAAAGGATCGAACTAAGAAAACAGTAAAGATAGGAGTGATGGTGATACGATACCGGGGTCACTCCCCCAAGCTTGGCAGTTGCCAAGGGGAGTGCCCATACCCATAGGATTATGTCTCCTGCTTCGAGGGTGGTGATGTAGGCTTCTTCCTTAGCTTGCGCTTAAGGACAGAATTTTGCTCCTTTAGATCATTGATCTCTTGCTCAAGATTTAATATCTTCTTGCATAGTGCCTGCTTGTTCTCCTGCAAGAGGTTAATGGGGATAAATTCGATCTTAGGATTCTTTACTCCGTCGGGGAGGCTTGACTTTTTGAACTCCACATGCATATCCCCAGGTTGAGGTAGGGGGACTTCGTCTTCATCTGAGCTGGTCCAATCTTTTCCCTTGGGATCATGGTCCTTTTCTTCCTCCATGGTCCAACCATAATGCTCCCAGTCCCCATAGACCTTAGGATCAGCAAGGAAATCTGCCACATAGCTTTCTCCCTCCGAATCCTGGGACGACATATTGCTCTTATCTGCGACAGAAACAGCTCGACACAAAAATAGAGGATTTCTGCGTGATACGGAGGTCAAAACCTTCGGGGATATATATAATGAATTTTTACCGACCAAAAGGAGTAACATACAAGAAATCAGAGTATGGGAGGCACACGAGGTGCCCACGAGGCAGGGGGGCGCGCCCAGGGAAGGGGGCGCGCCCTCCACCCTCGTGGACGGCTCGTGTCTCTTCCGGACTGCCACTTATTTTTCTATTTTTCTAAATACTCCAAAACGGAAAAATTGCCTTTAGAACTGTTTTGGAGTCGGTTTACTTACCGTATCACATACCTCTTCATTTTCGGAGTCTAGATCATTCTAGAAAGTGTCCCTTATGTATTCCCCCGGGGTTACGATTTTAATAACATTGGTTTCAATATTTATAGGGTTACCTGAGATATAATGTTTGATTCTTTGACCGTTCACCACCTTCGGATTTGTGCCTTCGAAGTTGTTGATTTTTATGGCACCGGAACGATAGACCTCCTCGATAACGTAAGGTCCTTCCCACTTAGAGAGGAGTTTTCCTGCAAAAAATCTTAAACAAGAGTTGTATAACAAGACATAATCACCTACGTTAAACTCACGTTTTTGTATCCTTTTGTCATGCCATCTCTTAACTTTTTCTTTAAACAGCTTGGCATTTTCATAGGCCTAGGTTCTCCATTCATCAAGAGAGCTGATGTCAAATACCTCTTCTCACTGGCAAGCTATTAACTGTCTTTTTGCAAAATTAATTTCATAATGCATCGTCAAGTTTCTATATGCCCATAATGCATCGTCAAGTTTCTTGGACCAATTCTTTCTAGACCTATTAACTGTCTTTTTGCAAAATTAATTTCAACTCTCTATTACTTAGCTCTACTTGACCACTAGTCCGTGGGTGATAAGGGGATGCAATTCTATGGTTAACATCATACTTTGCAAGCATTTTACGGAAAGCACCATGAATAAAGTGTGAACCACCATCAGTCATTAAGTATATAGGGACTCCAAACCTCGGAAAAATAACTTCTTTAAGCATCTTAATAGAGGTGTTATGTCGGTGTACGAAAGTAGGGGTGCCTTAGTATCCCGAACTTGTGCACGGGCAGTTGCAGCGTCCCGTGGCAAGGCTTGCCAGGTGACCGCTGATGGCTTCTCGCCCCTCGTTGGTTACCCCAAGTGGAAGGTTTGAGATGCAGTGTAGCGGTAGTTTTCCCTTGGCAAAGATACCAAGGATCGAATTCCCCTGAGACTCCAAGGTTCAACAAGAAGGTGTCAACAGCTAGCGGCGCAACTAGCGATCGACTGGACCTGCACACAGATACAAATAACTTTGCTCCCAACGAGTACAAAGAGGTTGTCAATCCCTCCGGCCTTGTCGTTTACAAAGGATCAAATGCAAGAGATAATAGTGATAGGTATAACTGCAACTAGTAAGTAAGAACTGAAGGTAAATAGCGGATGTGATCAGTGATGGTAATATGGACCGGGGTCCCATGATGTTCACTAGTGATGTCTCTCTCCCAAAAGACGATAAAACAGCTATGTGAGGTAAACAAATTACAGCTGGGCAATTGACAGGATTATGTGCGCAAACCAATGCTAACTATGCTGCAAGAAAGGTAGAGGCTCAAAAGCATGGGCGGTACGCCAAGGCAAGTAGACCGAAATCCATCTGCATCTACTACTAATCATCCACCTTGAGATATCTATCCAGAACATCTCGCTGGTATTAAGTTGCGAGTCCCACCCATAGTGTAAACTCAAAGCAACAGACAACTGCATTAAAAGAACTTTGCGTAAAGTAAACAGTCCTTGCACCCGCGAGTACAAGCACCGTTGTTTTCCCCCTTGTGGCAACAGCACATCCCCTAGAATCATGTTTCTCTCACTCAAGCTAGTCATCGAGGGGCATGAACCCACAATCAAGCATAACGTTCCCTCTTGGAGTTACTACCTACTACTTGGCCAAAGCAATAAACAGCAACGGAGAACATGCAAGAATTACTCAAGAACATAAATATAAAAGAGGTAAATCAAATATATTACTCAAACACAATCTGAACATAATCTCATAATCCATCGGATCCCAGCAAACTCATCATAGCAACAACATAAGGATTACATATGTGCCTCGATCATGTAGGGCAGCTCACGAGGTCTAATTAGTGAAGAACAAAGAGGGGAGGAGAACATCACATAGCTACTGGTCATGGACCCATGGTCCAAGGGAGACTACTCACAACTCATCCGGGAGGCGTCCATGGTGGTGGAGAGGCTCCCGGTGGTGATCCTCCCCTCCGGCAGGGTGCCGGGAAGAGTTCTCCTAGTGCTCCCGATCTTGGAAGCGCGGCGGCGGCGGAACATAGATGAGATCGCGAAAAAGGGTTCCGTCTTCGAGGGTTTTGGGACGCGTGTTAAATATATGCCAAAGGAGGGCATCAGCGGAGACCTGGGGGGCCCAGGCGCCCCCCCGGCGCGGCCAGGAGGGGGGCCGCGCCCCCAGGGCGCCTGGAGCCCTGGTGGCCCCCCTCCGGCCCTACTTTGGCCGCATGGAAGCTTCCGGAACGCTGATTTTTTATATATTTTTCCCGGAATTTTTCTGGCAGTTTACGTAATGGGAAAACCTGAAATACAAAAACAGCAGAAAACAGAAACTGGCACTGGGGTGCACTGAGTTAATAGGTTAGTCCAAATATGATCAAAAGTGTATGGAACTGTATAAATATCATAGCAATATCACACAAAAGAGGCATGAAGCAAGCAGAAATTATAGATACGTTTTGGACGTATCAACCGCCAAGGTCCTCCGTGGTTCCTTTGGAGCCATTCAAAAACAAAGTATCCAAGCCAAGGAGACAAGGCCCCGGCAAGAGGAGCTTGCCGGGAAGGCCACTTAAGGCACAAGGCCACTCAAGGCGCAAGAGCCTGGCAAGAGGAGCTTGCCGGGAAGGCCAACCAAGGCATCTCAAGAAACTTGCCGCGACACGCCACGCGTCCCGGCAAGGCCCGGTGAGCGACAGCTCCCGGAAGCGACAAGATAGCAACTGCGGCAAGGCGCTTGCCGCGACGAGCTTCCACTCAGTACCCTCGCTCCAGCGCACCCACCCACGTGTCGCTCTGGGACCCTTCCAGACGCACGTGGCGGGCGGCTGTGCAGCCAGGGGTACACGGTGGCAGGCGGCGATGACAAGGCTACCGTCGTGGCGGACGGTGGCGCCCCTGACGGTCACTTTTTGCACTGTTTGGGCGACGGCAATGGGCATTTAATGCCCTTGTCCCCTGCCGTCAGGGTTAGGTATAAAACACTATGCCACCTACCACTCTTTTTACACTTTTACCCTCATCTGCGTTGCCACCTGTCGGTGACCCCTTGAGCCTATAAAAGGAGGCCCATGCGCAACGTAGGGGGGGTTCCGATTCCGGTTAGACATTCGAACACTCTCACGCTCGGTCTTGTTAGCCGCTGAAGTGTGCTGTAGCTTCCAGCGCTCCCGAGCCAAGAACTCAATACAAACCAAAGCAGGAGTAGGGTTTTACGCATCCGTGCGGCCCGAACCTGGGTAAACTGCTCGTGTGCTCGCCTCGATCTGCTCTTCGTGCATCCTCCGCCCCCTGCCGTACCGAAAAGGGGCTACGTCCCCATAGGTGTTCGTGGGCGATCAGTTTTCCCGACATCTTTGGCGCGCCAGGTAGGGGGTGCGTCGAGGTTGTGTGAACCCGATCCGGCGTCCACATGAGCTAGATCTTCACCATCTTCATCAACATGCCGCCGAAGAAGAAGGCTTCGGAGGCAGCTAGTCCGTCTACGTCGATCCCACCACCGCCAGAGCCAATGGCTGGTGGGGTAGACGCCGGCGGAAGAACGGGCGCCGACGAGGGAGCTTACAGTGCCGCCAAGTCCAAGGACAAGGCTGCGCTGCCCATCGGCGGCGTGGCCGGCTCCCACGACGACCGCGCGCACTCCAAGACCTCGGCGTCCGTACATGCACCGCACCCATCTCAGGAGGCGCGGCCCGGCAGCGTCATGGTACTCACGGCACCATATGTTTGCTGGGCCAAGACCAAGCTGGTGGGTCCCGGGACGCTCAAGGCCAGCATGCACGCCAGCATGCCGGCACGAGCAAGGCACGGTCGCCGGGACGGGATACCGCTCCTTCTAACGTAGTTAGAAGTCCGAGCATATCCCGCTCCTCGCACCGCTCGCCATCGCTACCCGCCACTCCCGCAGAAGCTCTGGCACGAGCTAAACTGCTCCTCGACTTCCCTCCAGCGGCATACAAGGCCGACGACTGGAGGGCCACCATTCAGAGTCTCATCGCCTTCGTCAACGGCGACACTCCGCGGCAGCCAAGCACATCGCAACCGCGGCAAGTCAGCCAGGCGCGGGCCGATGGCGACAAGACCGGTGGGGGTGCAACCACCGTGCACTCTCCACCCCGAAGGCCAAGATCGCCGACTCGCCGGATCAACATCGACGACGACTCCACTGCGTCATCAGATCCGCGAACTCGTCGCAATCAACGCCAAGTTCTTCAAGATCGACAACAAGAAGACGCTCGTACTCGCATCGAGCACCAAAGAGAAGCGCGACGTCAATCCGACCAGCGCGCTGGGCCCGCTGTCGACATGCATGCGCCAGGGGGACCAGGCGACTTGCCGTACGCGGTAGGTTGTCCTGCGTTCACTCGTGAGCTACGGCAAGTCCAGTGGCCCAGCATGAAAAATTTCAAGCCAGACGTGCCGGAGAAGTACGACGGCAAGACCCATCCGTCGGAGTTCCTCAGCATCTACACCATCGCGGTGCAGGCTGCCGGGGGGTGAGACGACAAGATCCTTGCCAACTACTTCCCTCTGGTACTTAAACCCAACGTCAGGTCCTGGCTCATGCACTTGCCGGACAATTCCATTTCTTCTTGGGCAGATCTCTGCCATCAGTTTGTCGGCGCCTTTACAGGCGGCGACAAACCCCATGGCCAAGAGAGTGACCTTCACCTGCTCGCCCAAAAGGAAGGAGAGTCCCTGCGCAAGTTCATCCAGAGGTTCAGCCGTGTCCAGCACAATATCCCAGACGTCCACCCTGCCGCGGTTATCAGCGCGTTCCACCAGAACATGCGTAACCGCATGATGAGGGAGGAGATGGCGATGTGCAAGATCAGGGACGTCAGCGAACTGTACGCCCTGGCCGACAAGTGTGCACGTGCTGAGGAGGGGAGGAAACTCCCCGGAGAGGATACTGGAGCAGGAGGATCTGATAGCGAAGATGCCGCCCCGGCAAAGAAAAACCGGCGGCAGAACAACAGGAAGAAGAAGAACAAAGAAGTGCTAGTCGTTGAGCAGTCCGGCAAGGAAGGTGGCGCCAAGAAAGCCCAAGTTGGTAGCTCCGGCAAGGAGACTGCCGCATGCACCAACTGCCAGGCTGTGGCGGCCGCCGACAAGCAGGACGACACCGACAAGCAGTACTGCAAGATCCACCGCACCAAGGGTCACGACCTCCAGAACTGCAAGAGGGTCGAGTACCTTGTTGAGCAGGCTGAGTACGAGCGGCGCGACAAGGAGAAGACCCAAGGAGGTGATGGAGGATCCGGCAAGAAGCGGCCATTCAACGGCCGGGGAGGACGCCGCGGCAAGGCCAAGCAGCGGCAAGGAGACAGACCTCCCCACGGCCGCGACAAGGATGAAGAAGACGACGAAGACGAAGACATAGATGAGGGTGAGACCAGTGAGCAGGAATTTCAGAAAGCCACAGAGGTTTTGTGCATTGACGGCGGTGCTTCTCTGCATACTTCACACCGCCAACTCAAGAAGTGGGTGCGGGAAGTCAATGCAGCAGAACCACCTGTCGAATCGCACAAACTTCTGAAATGGTCCAACACGCCTATCATCTTTGACATTGAGGACCACCCTGACCGCACAACTGCGGTCGGGTGCTTGCCGATGTTGGTTTCACCAACTATCCGCAACCTCAAGGTCACTAAGATGCTAGTTGACGGCGGGGCCGGCTTGAATCTGATCTCCTCCGCTGTGCTCCACAAACTCCAAATCCCTGACAGCGAGCTCGAAGAGACCGACACGTTCCAAGGGATCAACCCGGGAAGGAGCAAGCCGAAGGGGAAGATCACACTGCCAATGACGTTTGGCGGTGAGCTGAACTTCAGGACTGAGAGGGTCACTTTTGACGTTGCCGATTTTCCATTGCCTTACAATGGAATACTTGGCCGTCCAGCACTCGCCAAGTTCATGGCAGCCTCTCACTATGCATACAATATGCTGAAGATGCCAGGCCCGATAAGCGTCATCTTTGTCCCTGGCGACAAGAAGGATGCCCTTATCTGCGCCAACAAGATTTACCGGGAAGCAGCAGCCGCAACGGATAGCAAAACACTTGCCGCTGAAGCTCCCGGGGGGAAGGAGAAGACCAAGTCCGGCAAGAGCTCTGGGGCCCACTCCGGCAAACGCACCTCTTCAGAGTGCCGTGCTGCCGCCGAGGACGCACCATCGAGCTCCACCGGCAAGTGTAAGAAGACGATGGCAGCTCCGCCAGAGACCAAGAAGGTATCCGCCAAGGAGGATGACACCGGTGGTACTTTCACCATCAGTGCCACGCTTGACCCTAAATAGGAAAGCGCGCTCGTTGTTTTCCTGCGGGCGAACGTCGACGTGTTTGCATGGCAACCGTCTGACATCCCCGGTGTTCCCAGGAAAGTGATTGAGCACAAGCTTGCCGTCTGCCCTCACACGCGGCCCGTCAAGCAAAAGGTCAGAAAACAAGCAGTGGAGCGCCAAGAGTTCATCGCAGAAGAGATCATGAAGTTGGAAGCCGCAGGCCTTGTCAGAGGAGTGCTCCATCCCATGTGGTTGGCCAATCCTGTAGTCGTGCGCAAGGCAAACGGGAAATGGAGGCTTTGTATCGATTTCACCGATGTGAATAAAGCTTGTCCCAAAGACCCATTTCCCTTGCCGCGCATTGACCAGGTTGTTGACTCCACGGCCGGATGTGACCTGCTTTCATTTCTTGACGCATACTCAGGATACCATCGGATCTTCATGGCTGAAGAGGATGAAGAGAAGACCGCATTCATCACTCCGTGTGGCACGTATTGTTTCATACGGATGCCTTTCGGACTGAAGAATGCTGGTTCAACATTCGCAAGAGTAGTCCATACCGCTTTTGAGCCACAGATTCACAGAAATGTAGAAGCCTACATGGATGACATAGTGGTCAAGAGCAAGGACAGGGCAACCCTGGTTCAAGATTTAGAAGAAACCTTCGCAAATCTGTGCAAGATCCAGCTCAAGCTCAACCCCGAGAAGTGTGTGTTTGGAGTCCCTTCCGGCAAGCTTCTCGGGTTCTTCGTTTCTCAGAGGGGAATTGAAGCTAATCCCGACAAGATCAAGGCCATTGAGCAGATTGAAGCACCAAAGCGCGTCAAGGATGTACGAAGACTTGCCGGTTGCGTGGCTGCTCTCAGCAGGTTTATTTCTAAGTCTGCTGAGCGCGCCCTGCCGTTTTTCAAAATTTTGAAAAAGGCAGGGCCAATGCAATGGACTCCGGAAGCGGAGGCTGCGCTGCAAGACTTGAAGAAATACCTGTCCTCCACTCCAATACTTGTCGCACCTAAGCCACAAGAGAAGTTGCTGCTGTATCTAGCGGCAACCAATCAAGTGGTTAGTGCTGCGTTAGTAGCGGAGAGGGAGGCAGATGATGAGCCAGCAACCGCGGCAAGCACGTCCAGCGACAAGCAGGGGGCTTCCCCGACAAGCTCTGGTCCCGACAAAGATGGATCTGCGCAGGAGATACGGAAGAAGATGGTGCAGCGCCCAGTTTACTTTGTCAGTTCCCTTCTGCAGGGGGCTAGGTCAAGGTATTCTGGTGTGCAGAAGTTGCTTTTCGGCCTTCTCATGGCCTCGAGAAAGCTGCGCCATTACTTCCAAGCACATGAGATAACAGTGGTCACTCGCTTTCCGCTGAAGAGGATACTGCAGAATCCAGAAACAACAGGCAGGATTGTCGAGTGGGCGCTGGAACTATCAAGCTTTGGCCTCAAGTTTGAAAGCACTTCAACTATCCAAAGCAGAGCATTGGCAGAGTTCATAGCGGAGTGGACGCCAACACCAGACGAAGAGATTCCAGAAACAAGCATCCCCGTCAAGGAAGCAAGCAAAGAGTGGCTGATGTACTTTGATGGTGCTTTCTCGCTGCAAGGCACCGGTGCTGGCGTGCTGCTTGTCGCACCCACCGGAGAGCACCTCAAGTACGTAGTCCAGATACACTTTCCCAAGGAGCAAGCGACAAACAATACTGCAGAGTATGAGGGTTTGTTTGCCGGTCTCAAGATCGCGGCAGACCTTGGGATTAAGAAACTTATTGTCAGGGGTGACTCGCAGCTTGTCGTCCGCCAAGTGAACAAGAACTACCAGAGTCCGTTGATGGAAGTGTACGTTGATGAAGTGAGAAAGCTCGAAGAGCACTTTGACAGCCTACAGATGGAACATGTTCCAAGAGCTCAGAACGACATCGCAGATGGCCTGTCAAAGTGCGCCGCACTTAAGTTACCTGTGGAACCAGGGATCTTTGTGCTTAAGCTGACTCAACCATCCGTAACACCATCAACTGGACAGAACAAGAAGAGGAAGTTGGTTTCTGGTGACTACTTTCCGGCAGAGCTTCCCGAAGCCGCCGCCGAGAAGGTCCCCAAGATCAACGCCAAGAGTGCTGAGGAGCAGTCTGCTCCGGCGAGCCCTAGGGCTTGTTCCGTTGAAGCAAACGCTCCCGACAAGTTTTGCTCCGGCAAGCTTGCCGGGGAACATCAAGCTCCACCTGAACCTCAGGTTCTCGCCGTAGAAGCGGATGTTCCCGTAGTAGCAGATGTGCCTTTAGTCCTTGCTGTCGAGCCACAGGCTCCAGCATGGGCACAACAGATTGTCCATTTCCTTCAGACAGGAGAACTTCCCGAAGAGCAAGAAGAAGCTGAAAGAGTAGCCCGGCAGTCAAGTATGTACCAGTTTGTCGACAACACGCTGTTTTTTACAGAAGAAGACTTAACGGTGTGAAATTGAAGTGTATTCCCCGGGAAGATGGACAAAAGCTGTTGGCAGAGATACACGGAGGCATATGTGGCCACCACATTGGCGCAAGAGCACTTGCCGGCAAAGCATTCCGGCAAGGTTTCTTTTGGCCAGAAGCCCTCCAGGATGCAACTGCACAAGTAACCAAGTGTGAAGCATGCCAATTCCATTCCAAATAGATACACCAGCCAGCTCAAGCTCTCCAGACGATCCCTTTATCCTGGCCATTTTCGGTCTGGGGGCTCGACATCCTCGGCCCCTTTCCCCGCGCAGCCGGGGGCTTTGAGTACTTGTACGTTGCAATCGACAAGTTCACAAAGTGGCCAGAAGTGGAACCAGTGAGAAAGGTGACCGCACAGTCAGCAGTCAAGTTCTTCAGGTCGATTGTTTGCCGTTTCGGTATCCCTAACAGGATCATCACCGACAACGGTACGCAATTCACGAGCCGCACCTTCATGCAGTACGTCCAAGATCTTGGCGCCAAGGTCTGCTTCGCTTCTGTTGCTCACCCGAGGAGCAACGGTCAAGCGGAGAGGGCGAATGCTGAAGTGCTGCGTGGCCTCAAGACCAGAACTTTCGACAGGCTGCACAGATGCGGAAGAAACTGGATCGAGGAGCTGCCGATGGTTCTTTGTTCAGTCAGGACGACGCCAAATCGAGCCACTGGACAGACACCTTTTACTCTAGTCTATGGAGCAGAGGCAGTTCTCCCCATGGAACTCGTATACGGGTCACCTCGAGTGCTCGCTTATGATGAGCTCGAGCAAGAGCAGCTGCGACAAGATGACGCGCTGCTCCTTGAGGAAGACCGTCTTCAGGCTGCTGTACGAGCTGCTTGATACCAGCAAGCTTTGCGCCGCTACCATAGCCGCAAAGTTAACGCCAGAAGTCTCGAGGAAGGCAACCTTGTTCTTCGGCGTGTTCAGTCCGTCAAGAATTCCAACAAGTTGACGCCGAAGTGGGAAGGCCCTTATCGGGTGAAACGAGTCACTAGGCCTGACGCTGTCCGCCTTGAGACCGAAGATGGCTTTCCGGTGAGCAACTCCTGGAACATTGAACATCTTCGCAAGTTTTACCCGTAAGGCGCGGTTGTCGTGACCCGCTCTGGCAACCACCTTTTGTACAAGTCTTGCCGCTGTTGCATGTAATCCTTTGTACAAAGCCGGGCGCAGACCCCGTGCATCAGTAAAGCTCATGTGCCTCGCACATCTTGTCATTTCATGCTTTTTATTTTCTTGCATGTGTTATCTGACACTTTGTGCAGCACTTACCCCCGGTAAGCCATAACGAGCCAAAAGGCTCCATATCTGTATTTTCTCTCCTTCCTTTTTTCTCAAGGAAAAGAAGGTTCCCTCGCGCACAAGTTTGCCGGGGGGGAAGGGAAGATGGTGGTATGGACCAAGCGTCGTTCAAGAAAGTTTCGCCTTGCCGGGAAGCAAATGACACAAAAGCTAAGTGCCAAAGTTTGAGCAATCAAATTTTTAAAATTTTTAAGTTATCTTCCTTGAACGACCGCACTTTGTATGGAAAACCTGTGCGCGGAGGAACCTACTCGTAGCTAGTCGCGCCCTTACTTTGTTTCGAGTTTGCTCAACGACTTAAGTGCGCTGCGACTAATGTCGCGCCCTTATCTTGTTTTCGAGCCCGCTCAACAACTTAAGTGAGCTGCAACTAGTGGCGACAAGGTTTCTTGCCGGTAGCAGCACCACCGGTAGGCTGCTGAAGTTCCGCACTCAGCGCTCGCGGCTAAGGTGCCTACGCCGGCAAGTTCCCTAAAAGCGTAGGGCAAGAACATACAAAGCGAAGAGTCAAGTAAAGGAAATAACACTGCAACTACTACCCAAAATAGAGTTATATTACAAAGTGACTTGTTGTAGCTCTAATAGACTGTTTTTCATAACATGGCTAACATCGATAAGGAAAAGAAGAAAATGGGCAAGCCTAGTCCGCGCGGTCGCCCTCGACCCTCTTGATGCCGCTCACCTTGTCCACAATGGGTGCGACAAGGGCCTTGAGCGCCTCCTGATCAGCATCCGATGGCAAGCTCCTAAGGACGTTGGTGAGGTTGAGGCCTGGATTGCGGAAGGCCACCTTCATCAGCACCTTCTGAAGGGCTCCCGCGCAAAGCTTGCGCGACTCGTCCGCCAGTTGCTTTGGGATCCTTTGTCGGAGCTGCTGGAGGGCCGTCGCCACGCCTCTGAAGAACAGAGTGAGCTTGGCGCTGGGGTGGAGGTTCTCGTCGGTGGAGTACCCGAGATACTCCGCCCCCAGCTGCGCCAGCTCCTTGTCGATGTCCGCGGCGGCGTTTACGAGACCTTCCGTCCAGTGCTCGACGGTCGCCCTGAAGTTGTTCTGGGTGATGGCGGCGCTCTCCAACAATGCCTTATCGGCCCTGATCTCCTCCTTCAGGGTCGTCTCCAGTTCTCTGGCGCCGTCCAGCGTCTTGGTCAAGGTGGCCAGCTTCAGCTCGAGGTTGGCGTTGGAGTCCTTGGCGGCGGTGAGCTCCTTGCCCTTCTCGGCGAGGCGAACCTGCAGCTCCGAGTGGCTGTGGGCGTCCTTCTCTCGCTCAAGCTTGAGCGCGGCAACCTTCTCACCGCTCGTCTTGAGGTTGGCCTCCAGCTGCGCCACTCTCGTCTCCAACTCTTTCTTGGCGGTCTCAGCGGCCGCGGCAGCATCCTTTGCTTCCTGGAGGGCCCCGCCAAGTGACTGTTCGCGCGCGGCAAGATCCTCCTCGTGGCTGTCGAGGTTGATCTTCCACTGCGCCAGTTCGCCTTCACGCGCAGATAGCCTCTCAGCGGCAAGCCGCTGCTGCTCTTCAACCTCGGCCTTCTCGAGGAAGAAGGCCGTCTGCTCTTCGGCAAGCTGCTCCCGCTCCTCCGCCAAGGACCGGAGAGCTGCTTGGTGAAGACCCCGGAGCTCCTCTGCGCGTTTCTCCATATCGACTCCCGCCTTGGCGGCCAACGCTTCGCGGGACTCCAGCTTGGCCTGCCGGGCGCGGTAAAGCGACAGCAGCTTGCGCAGCAGCCGCTCCTCCTCAGGCTCGTTGCTGCTGCTCGGCGTGTCGACGAGCTTTAGCCCGGCGGAGGCAAGCACCTCTCCGTCGAAGACCTCTCCCTTGACCGACGCCCTGGACATGGACGCCCAGGGGAGCTTGATGAAGACGTCGTCGCCGGCCTTTAAGTAGGCGCCTGGCTCGGGCTCGTCGGAGCTGGGGGCTGCGGCGGCGGCGGAGGGCTCAGCGGTCGGGGTAGTGCCTATCGCTCCTGCGGCCTCAGGGCCGTTAGTGCGATCGCCAGCCCCTTCGCCGTCTGCTGCGGCGGCAGCCTCGTCGGCCTCTGCGCCGACGGGATCGTCTGCGCCAACCGTTTCTTTGGCAACGGCGGCGTCGTCAGCAACGACCTCCGTCTCCATTGGCTCAGCTGCGGACGGGTCTGACGGAAGAAAAGAAAGGAAAATAAGTCAAGCAAATATCCAAAAAGAAGAATCGAAAGAAGAAAAGCCAAGGGAAGCTTGAAGCAAAGGGAATACCTGCGCGGGCCGGCTCCTCGGTGAGGTTCTTTGCCGGGGAGCTCTCCCTCGGCGGCATGGTTGTAACTCCCACCAGCGGAGGGCCGCTAGTGCTATCCCTCGCCGGAGAACTCGCCCTTGGCAGAGTATTCTCCCTTGGCGAAGAATTCGTCCTTGGCGGAGGACTCTCCCTTGCCGGAGAGCTTCCCCTTGGCGGTGCGGTCGAAGCGTGCGGCACGTCGGGGGCGGTCTCCTGGCGCTCCTGATGCTGCTGCTCCGCTCCTACACGAATCAGCAAACAAGACGTCAGCAAAGGAAGAACCCTCACGCACGCCTAATAGCGGAAAGTAAACCACACTTACGCTGGGGGCTGCGCTGGGGGCTACTCTGAAGAACAGTTGCCGGGTCCGGCAAGTTTGTCTCAGGCGCACCCCCTGCCGTCGCGGCGGGCTTGTCCTCGATGACGATCACCGGGACCTTGGCCCTCTTTGCCGCCCTCTGGGCCAGAGTTCTAAAAAAAAGGAACAGGTTCAGAGTGAGGCAAAAGATGTACAAGACAAAACAACAAAAAAATCAAAGAAATACAAGAACAACGAAGTCTTACTCTTCTTCTTCCTGGTCGGAGCTTAGCGCAGAGAAGTCGAAGTCTGGCTCACGCGTCCCGGCACGAGGAGGCGGAGGAGTAGGCTCCCTTGGCCGCTTGGCGGGAGCAGGGGCAGTGGTCTGAGACGACCCTGCTCTGGCTGCCGCCGAGGCGTGGGGAGCGGCAGGGGCAGAAGCAGTGGTCCGAGAAGACCCCGCTCCAGCCGTTGCAAAAGCGCGAGGTGCTCCCGCGGCAGCCTTGCTTGCCGTGGTGGCGCGTGTCGCGCGGCGCTGCGGCTGTTGACCCGTCTGCCGCTCCGTCACGTCCCCGGCCTTGCGGAGACGCCTTCTTGGTGGAGCTGGAGGCTCTGCTGGTGGTGGCAAGCCGCCTGAAGACGAGAAGGAAGAGGAGTCGATCTCCAGCGAGCCGCTCGTATTCTCGGCGGGCCCGCTCGACCCGACGCCCTGCTCGGCGGGCTCACTTGCCTCGGCGTCTTGCCCGGCAAGCTTCCCCGCGTTGAGAAACTCTTCTCGCTCGACAAGGCTTGCCGCCTCCGCTGCCTCCGCCTCCTCCACGGTATATCTGAACTCTCCCGCGGCCGCGGCTGCCGCCGCCTCTTCCAGCCTGGTGGCGATATACGCCATCTCCTTGTCGGTGGTGTCGCGGGTGAGGCCCTTCTTCTCGTCGGCGTGAATTGGCATTTCTTCCAAGTTGTCGAAGAATGCCTGCACAGCTTCGTCGGTAGGGTCTTGCCAAGTGGAGTCAATCCCGTGGGAGTCGCACAGCGGCATCATTGCATGGATGCGGCTGAGCGACGAGTTGTTGCACAGCGGAACTACGCCCCTCGGCAACATGAACCATTCGGGATGGTCGGGGTCGTACTTGAACAACTCCTGGAGCATCCCGTTGAGCTCCAGGACCGTGAAGTTGAAATTGAGGCCTGTTGGAAATATGCCCTAGAGGCAATAATAAATTGGTTATTATTATATTTCCTTGTTCATAATAATTGTTTATTATCCATGCTAGAATTGTATTGATAGGAAACTCAGATACATGTGTGGATACATAGACAAACACCATGTCCCTAGTAAGCCTCTAGATGACTAGCTCGTTGATCAATAGATGGTTACGGTTTCCTGACCATGGACATTGGATGTCGTTGATAACGGGATCACATCATTAGGAGAATGATGTGATGGACAAGACCCAATCCTAAGCCTAGCACAGATCGTGTAGTTCGTATGCTAAAGCTTTTCTATATGTCAAGTATATTTTCCTTAGACCATGAGATTGTGCAACTCCCGGATACCGTAGGAATGCTTTGGGTGTACCAAACGTCACAACGTAACTGGGTGGCTATAAAGGTGCACTACAGGTATCTCCGAAAGTGTCTGTTGGGTTGGCATGAATCGAGACTGGGATTTGTCACTCCGTGTGACGGAGAGGTATCTCTGGGCCCACTCGGTAGGACATCATCATAATGTGCACAATGTGATCAAGGAGTTGATCACGGGATGATGTGTTACGGAACGAGTAAAGAGACTTGCCGGTAACGAGACTGAACAAGGTATCGGGATACCGACGATCGAATCTCGGGCAAGTACTGTACCATAGACAAAGGGAATTGTATACGAGGTTGATTGAATCCTTGACATCGTGGTTCATCCGATGAGATCATCGTGGAGCATGTGGGAGCCAACATGGGTATCCAGATCCCGCTGTTGGTTATTGACCGGAGAGTCGTCTCGGTCATGTATGCGTGTCTCCCGAACCCGTAGGGTCTACACACTTAAGGTTCGGTGACGCTAGGGTTGTAGAGATATAAGTATGCGGAAACCCGAAAGTTGTTCGGAGTCCCGGATGAGATCCCGGACGTCACGAGGAGTTCCGGAATGGTCCGGAGGTAAAGATTTATATATAGGAAGTCCTATTTTGGCCACCGGAAAATGTTCGGGATTTTTCGGTATTGTACCGGGAAGGTTCTAGAAGGTTCCGAAGTGGGGCCCACCTGCATGGGGGGACCCACATGAACGTGGGTAGTGGGGGCAAGGCCCCACACCTCTGGTCAAGGCGCACCAAGATCCCCCCTTAGAAGGAATAAGATCATATCCCGAAGGGATAAGATCAAGATCCCTAAAAAAGGGGGATAACAATCGGTGGGGAAAGGAAATGATGGGATTTCTTTCCCCCACCTTTGCCAACGCCCCAATGGACTTGGAGGGCAAGAAACCAGCCCCCTCCACCCCTATATATAGTGGGGAGGCGCATGGGAGCAGCACCCCAAGCCCTGGCGCCCCCCTCTCCCTCCCGTGACACATCTCCCTCCTCCCGCAGCGCTTGGCGAAGCCCTGCTGGAATCCCGCTACTTCCACCACCACGCCGTCGTGCTGCTGGATCTCCATCAACCTCTCCTCCCCCCTTGCTGGATCAAGAAGGAGGAGACGTCCCCGCTCCGTACGTGTGTTGAACACGGAGGTGCCGTCCATTCGGCGCTAGGATCATCGGTGATTTGGATCACGACGAGTACGACTCCATCATCCCCGTTCTCTTGAACGCTTCCGCTCGCGATCTACAAGGGTATGTAGATGCACTCCCCTTTATGCTCGTTGCTAGATTACTCCATAGATAGATCTTGGTGATGCGTAGGAAAAATTTTGATTTTCTGCTACGATCCCCAACAGTGGCATCATGAGCTAGGTCTATGCGTAGTATCTTGCACGAGTAGAACACAAAGTAGTTGTGGGCGTAGATCATGTCAATTCTCTTGCCGTTACTAGTATTATCTTGATTCGGCGGCATCGTGGGATGAAGCGGCCCGGACCGACCTTACACGTACTCTTACGTGAGACAGGTTCCACCGACTGACATGCACTAGTTGCATAAGGTGGCTAGCGGGTGTCTGTCTCTCCCACTTTAGTCGGATCGGATTCGATGAAAAGGGTCCTTATGAAGGGTAAATAGAAATTGGCATATCACGTTGTGGTTTTGGCGTAGGTAAGAACCGTTCTTGCTAGAAACCTATAGCAGCCACGTAAAAACTTGCAACAACAATTAGAGGACGTCTAACTTGTTCTTGCAGCATGTGCCGTGTGATGTGATATGGCCAAAAGGATGTGATGAATGATATATATGTGATGTATGAGATTGATCATGTTCTTGTAATAGGAATCACGACTTGCATGTCGATGAGAATGACAACCGGCAGGAGCCATAGGAGTTGTCTTATTTATTGTATGACCTGCGTGTCACTGAATAACGCCATGTAATTACTTTACTTTATTGCTAAACGTTAGCCATAGTAGTAGAAGTAATGTTTGGCGCGACGACTTCATGGAGACACGATGATGGAGATCATGATGATGGAGATCATGGTGTCATGCCGGTGACGATGATGATCATGGAGCCCCAAAGATGAAGATCAAAGGAGCAAGATGATATTGGCCATATCATGTCACTATTTGATTGCATGTGATGTTTATCATGTTTTACATCTTATTTGCTTAGAACGACGGTAGTGAATAAGATGATCTCTCACTAAAATTTCAAGAATTGTGTTCCCCCTAACTGTGCACCGTTGCTAAGGTTCGTTGCTCCGAAGCACCACGTGATGATCGGGTGTGATAGGTTCTAACGTTCGCATACAACGGGTGTAAGCCAGATTTACACACGCGATACACTTAGGTTTGACTTGACGAGCCTAGCATGTACAGACATGGCCTCGGAACACGGAAGACCGAAAGGTCGAACATGAGTCGTATAGAAGATACGATCAACATGAAGATGTTCACCGTTGATGACTAGTCCGTCTCACGTGATGATCGGACACGGCCTAGTCGATTCGGATCATGTATCACTTAGATGACTAGAGAGATGTCTATCTGAGTGGGAGTTCATTAGATGAACTTCATTGTCATGAACAATAGTCTAAGTTGTCTTCGCAAATTATGTTGTAGACCAATAACTGCGTTGTAGCTCCCTGTTTAATACGATCCTAGAGAAAGACTAAGTTGAAAGATATTGTAAGCAAGGATGCGGACTGGGTCCGTAGTCCGAGGAGTGTCCTCACTGCTGCACAGAAAGCTTACGTCTTTGATGCACCGCTCGATGTGCAAACCCCTACAACGTTGTCTGTGGATGTTGTGAACACCTGAGAGACACGTCCTGATAACTACTTGATAGTTTAGTGCACCATACTTTATGGCTTAGAATCGGGATTCCAATGACGTTTTGAACGCCATAGAACATATGAGATGTTCTAAGAGCTGAAACTGGGATTTCAGGCTCATGCCCGTACTGAGAGGTATGAGACCTCTGACAAGTTCTTTTGCCAAAAGGATGGAGGAGAATAGCTCAACTTGTGAGCATGTGCTCAGAATGTCTGGGTGCTAAAATCACTTGAACCAAGTGGGAGTTAATCTTCCAGGTGAGATAGTGGTTGACGAAATTCTCTAGACACTATCACCAAGCTGCTAGAACTTCGTGATGAACTATGACATGCAAAGGATGAAGATGATCCCGGAGCTATTAGCGGTTCTTAAGACCGCAAAAGTAGAAATCAAGAAGGAGCATCAAGTGTTGATGGTTTAACAAAGACCACTGGTTTCAAAAGGGCAAGGGCTAGAAGGGAAACTTCATGGATGGCAAACCAGTTGTCGCTCTGATGAAGGAACCTAAACCCAAACCTCGAGACTAAGTGCTTCTATTGTAAGGGGAACGGTCACATGGTAGCGGAACTACCCCAAATACATGGTAGATATGATAGCTGGAAACTTCAACAAAGTATATTGTTATTGATGTGTACCTTAGTAGTACTCCTTGTAGCACCTGGGTATTGGATACCAGTTCAGTTGCTACTATTAGTGACTTGAAGCAAAAGCTACGGACTGAACGGAGACTAGCTAAGGGCGAGGTGACGATGTGTGTTGGAAGTGTTTCCAAGGTTGATAAGATCACCATCGCACACTCCCTCTATTTTAGAGATTAGTGTTGAACCTAGATTAATGTTATCGGGTGTCTACGTTGAGCATGAATATGATTAGATCATGTTCATTGCAATACAGTTATTCATTTAAGTTAGAGAATAATGGTTATTCTGTTTACATGAATAATACCTTTATGGTCATGCACCCAATGGTTTATTGAATCTCGATCATAGTAATACACATGATGATAATATTAATGCCAAAAGATGTAGAGTTAATGATGATAGTACCACTTTCTTGTGGCACTGCCGCTTAGGTCATTTTGGCATAAAATGCATGAAGAAACTCCATGCTGATGGATGTTTGGAGTCACTTGATTTTGAATCGCTTGACACATGCAAGCCATGCCTCTTGGGCAGGATGACTAAGATCCCGTGTTCAGGTACAATGAAACGGGAAAGTGACTTGTTGGAAATCATACATGCTGATGTATGTGATCCAATGAGAATTAAGGCGTGTGGTGGATATCGTTATTTTCTCATCTTCACTGACGATTTGAGTAGATATGGTATATTTACTTAATGAAGCAAAAGTCTGAAACGTTTGAAAGGTTCAAACAATTTCAGAGTGAAGATTAAGAATCATCATAACAAGAAGATCATGTTCCTACGATCTGATCAAGGGGATATTTTCTGAATTATGAGTTTGGCAATCACTTAAGACATTGTGGAATTGTTTCGCAGTTGAAGCCCCCTGGAACACCACAGCGTAATGGTGTGTCCGGACATCGTAATCGAACCTTATGAGATATGGTGCGATCTATGATGTATCTTACCGATCTACCGCTGTTATTTTGAGGTTATGCATTAGAGACAGCTGCATTCACTTTAGATAGGGCACCATCTAAGTCCGTTGAGACGACGTCGTTTGGTTTGGCAAGAAACCAAAGTTGTCGTTTTCTTAATGTTTGGGGCTGTGATGCTTATGGCTTCAGCCGGGAAAAGCTCAAACCCAAAGCGGACAAATACATCTTCATGGAATACCCACTGGTAACGGTTGGGTATACCTTCTATCTCAGATCCAAGGACAAAAATGTTTGTCGCTAAGAACGGGTCCTTTCTCGAGAAGGAGTTCCCCTCGAAAGATTTGAGTGGGAGGAAGATAGAACTTGATGAGGTTGTCGAACCCTCACTTCAACCGGAGAGTAGTGCAACACAGAAAGATGTTTCTGTGGAACCTACGACAGTTGAAGAGGAAACTAATGATAGTGATCATGAAGTTTCGGATCAAGTTGCTATCAAACCTCGTAGGTCGACAAGGATAAGTACTACTCCTGAGTGGTACGGTGATCCTGTCTTAGATGTCATGTTGTTGGACAACAATGAACCTACGAACTATGGAGAAGCGATGGTGGGCCCATATTCCGACAAATGGTTAGAAGCCGATAAATCCGAGATAGGATCCATGTATCAAAACAAAGTATGGACTTTGGTGGACTTGCCCGATGACTGGCAAACCATTGAGATAAATGGATCTTTAGGAAGAAGATGGACGTGGACGGTAATGTCACCATCTATGAAGCTCGACTTGTGGCGAAGAGTTTTCCACAAGTTCAAGGAGTTGACTATGATGAGATTTTCTCACCCGTAGCGATGCTTAAGTCCGTCGGAATCATATTAGCATAAGCTGCATTTATGAAATTTGGCAGATGGATGACAAAACAAGCTTCCTTACCAGTTTTCGTAAGGAAAGGTTGTATGTGATACAATCAGAAAGGTTTTGTCGATCCTAAGGATGCTAAAAGGTATGCTAGCTCCAGCGATCCTTCCATGGACTGGAGCAAGCATCTCGGTGTCGGAATATATGCTTTGATGGAGTGATCAAAGTTCTTGGGTATACAAAGTTTGTTAGAAACTTGTATTTACAATAAAGTGAGTGGGAGCACTACAACATTTCTGATAAGTATATGTGAATGACATATGGTTGATCCGAAATGATGTTGAATTTCTGGAAAGCGTAAAGGGTTGTTTTGAAAGGAGTTTTTCAAAGGAAGACCTGGATAAAGCTGCTTACATATTGGGCATCAAGATCTATACAGATAGATCAAGACGCCTGATGATACTTTCAAAATAACACACACCTTTGACATGATTTTGAAGGAGTTCAAAATAGATCAGTCAAAGAAGGAGTTCTTGCCTGAGTTGTAAGGTGTGAAGTTGAGTAAGACTCAAAACTTGACCACGGCAGAAGGAAGAGGAAGGACGAAGGTCGTCCCCTATGCTTTTGTCATAGGCTCTATACGGTATGCCATGCTAAGTACCGCACCTGATGGGTGCCTTGCCACATGTCTGGCAAGAGGGTACAAAGGTGATCCAGGAGTAGATCACTGGATAGTGGTCAAAATTATCCTTAGAGTAATAAGGAAATGTTTCTCGGTTATGGAGGTGATAAAGAGTTCGACGTAAAGAGTTACGTCAATGCAAGCTTAACACCTATCCGGATAACTTTGAGTAGAGATACCGGATACATATAATGGAGCAACAGTTTGGAATAGCTCCAAGTGGAACGTGGTAGCAGCATCTACGATATGACATAAAGTTTTGCGAAGTACATAGGGATCTGAATGTTGCAGACCCGTTGACTACAACCTCTCTCACAAGCATAACATGATCAAACCCAGAACTCATTGAGTGTTAATCACATATTGATGTGAACTAGATTACTGACTCTAGTAAACTCTTTGGATGATTGGTCACATGGCGATGTGACCTGTGAGTGTTAATCACATGGCGATGTGAACTAGATTATTGACTCTAGTGCAAGTGGGAGACTGTTGGAAATATGCCCTAGAGGCAATAATAAATTGGTTATTATTATATTTCCTTGTTCACGATAATCGTTTATTATCCATGCTAGAATTGTATTGATAGGAAACTCAGATACATGTGTGGATACATAGACAAACACCATGTCCCTAGTGAGCCTCTAGACGACTAGCTCGTTGATCAATAGATGGCTACGGTTTCCTAACCATGGACATTGGATGTCGTTGATAACGGGATCACATCATTAGGAGAATGATGTGATGGACAAGACCCAATCCTAAGCCTAGCACAGATCGTGTAGTTCGTATGCTAAAGCTTTTCTATATGTCAAGTATATTTTCCTTAGACCATGAGATTGTGCAACTCCCGGATACCGTAGGAATGCTTTGGGTGTACCAAACGTCACAACGTAACTGGGTGGCTATAAAGGTGCACTACAGGTATCTCCGAAAGTGTCTGTTGGGTTGGCATGAATCGAGACTGGGATTTGTCACTCCGTGTGACGGAGAGGTATCTCTGGGCCCACTCGGTAGGACATCATCATAATGTGCACAATGTGATCAAGGAGTTGATCACGGGATGATGTGTTACGGAACGAGTAAAGAGACTTGCCGGTAACGAGACTGAACAAGGTATCGGGATACCGACGATCGAATCTCGGGCGAGTACTTTACCGATAGACAAAGGGAATTGTATACGGGGTTGATTGAATCCTTGACATCGTGGTTCATCTGATGAGATCATCGTGGAGCATGTGGGAGCCAACATGGGTATCCAGATCCCGCTGTTGGTTATTGACCAGAGAGTCATCTCGGTCATGTCTGCGTGTCTCCCGAACCCGTAGGGTCTACACACTTAAGGTTCGATGACGCTAGGGTTGTAGAGATATAAGTATGCGGAAACCCGAAAGTTGTTCGGAGTCCCGGATGAGATCTCGGACGTCACGAGGAGTTCCGGAATGGTCCGGAGGTAAAGATTTATATATAGGAAGTCCTATTTTGGCCACCGGAAAATGTTCGGGATTTTTCGGTATTGTACCGGGAAGGTTCTAGAAGGTTCCGAAGTGGGGCCCACCTGCATGGGGGGACCCACATGAACGTGGGTAGTGGGGGCAAGGCCCCACACCCCTGGTCAAGGCGCACCAAGATCCCCCCTTAGAAGGAATAAGATCATATCCCGAAGGGATAAGATCAAGATCCCTAAAAAGGGGGGATAACAATCGGTGGGGAAAGGAAATGATGGGATTTCTTTCCCCCACCTTTGCCAACGCCCCAATGGACTTGGAGGGCAAGAAACCAGCCCCCTCCACCCCTATATATAATGGGGAGGCGCATGGGAGCAGCACCCCAAGCCCTGGCGCCTCCCTCTCCCTCCCGTGACACATCTCCCTCCTCCCGCAGCGCTTGGCGAAGCCCTGCTGGAATCCCGCTACTTCCACCACCACGCCGTCGTGCTGCTGGATCTCCATCAACCTCTCCTCCCCCCTTGCTGGATCAAGAAGGAGGAGACATCCCCGCTCCGTACGTGTGTTGAACACGGAGGTGCCGTCCGTTCGGCGCTAGGATCATCGGTGATTTGGATCACGACGAGTACGACTCCATCATCCCCGTTCTCTTGAACGCTTCCGCTCGCGATCTACAAGGGTATGTAGATGCACTCCCCTTTATGCTCGTTGCTAGATTACTCCATAGATAGATCTTGGTGATGCGTAGGAAAAATTTTGATTTTCTGCTACGATCCCCAACAAGGCCCGGGCGCAACCTCATGATATCTGCCGCGTTCTCGAACTCCCAGGCGGGCCTCTTCCTCTCCTGCAGGGGAGCGATGCGGCGGCGGAGAAAGTCTGCGCCAACTGCGCCTACAGTCAGCCTGGCAAGCCTAAGGCGAAGGATCCGGGCAGTGGCAATCTTCAATCTACTATCCTCCGGGGCCAAGTCGCTCCAGTCGTTGCCGCGCACTACTGGGGCTTGGCGCCGGGCGGTGAATGGCTGCGGGTTCTCCTCTACAATCCAGCACCAATTGGCCATCCACTCCTCCCACTTGCTGCGAAGCTCTCCCTTTAGGTACGCTTCCTTCTTGTGGGTCCTCGAGATCCAGGAGATCCCGCCAGACAGAGGCTCTCCTCCCTCAACTCGGGGCATGAAGAAGTGGCGGAAGAGGGCAACATTGGGATGGACCCCGACAAAGTTCTCGCAGAGGTGTGCGAAAACGGCCATGGTCAGAACGGCGTTGGGGGAGAAATCAAGGAGGTGGAACCCGTAGGTGTTCATGATGTCGCAGAAAAATTCGGAGAAGGGCGGGCAGAGCCCGCAGTAGAAGAACAAGGCGAAGAACGCGTATCCGGTCGGATACATCTCGCAAGCTACGGCTAGGAATACCTTGGTGCGCGGATGCGCCCACGTCTCCTTCGACCAGAAGAGATAGTATTCCTCCCTCAGCTTCTTCGCGACAAGCTTGGGGGGGGGGGAAGACAACCTTCTTCCGCAGCGCCGCGAGTCGCAGCGCCTCGGCCGACTTCGTGGACTTCCCCTTCTCACCTTTCGGAGCCATGGCGGAAGCGGTGAGGGAGGTCGACAGCGCTGGTGGTGCTGGTGGCGACGGGAAGGGCGGAGCGCTGCTCTCTTTCGGCCTTCGGGAAGGAGGGGAGCGGCGGAGGTTTTTGGGGATTGAAGAAGCAACGGGCAGATGGACGAACTGCCCCTGTTTCCCCTACTTATAAGGGGGGAGGGGGCGGACGTTCCGCATTTCCGATTAAAGAAACCCCCCATGATCTCTCCCACGATGCCGCAATCAACGCGTGCTGTTCGGGGAGAGCGTGGTGGATACGGAGAAAGATTCGGCGTAAACCAGGCCGCGCGTGTCCGTGCACTGATTTGGGCCTGGCCCAACAGCGCTCGGCACCGTGTATGGCCCAGGCCCGGGGGCTCCTGTCGGTTTACTAAAGTAGGGGTACCTTAGTATCCCGAACTTGTGCACGGGCAGTTGCAGCGTCCCGTGGCAAGGCTTGCCAGGTGACCGCCAAGGTCCTCCGTGGTTCCTTTGGATCCATTCAAAAACAAAGTATCCAAGCCAAGGAGACAAGGGCCCGGCAAGAGGAGCTTGCCGGGAAGGCCACTTATGGCACAAGGCCACTCAAGGCGCAAGACCCTGGCAAGAGGAGCTTGCCGGGAAGGCCAACCAAGGCATCTCAAGAAACTTGCCGCGACGCACCACTCGTCCCGGCAAGGCCCGGTGAGCGACAAGCTCCCGGAAGCGACAAGATAGCAACCGCGGCAAGGTGCTTGCCGCGACGAGCTTCCACTCAGTACCCGCGCTCCAGCGCACCCACCCACGTGTCGCTCTGGGACCCTTCCAGACGCACGTGGCGGACGGCTGTGCAGCCAGGGGTACACGGTGGCAAGCGGCGATGACAAGGCTACCGTCGTGGCGGACGGTGGCGCCCCTGACGGTCACTTTTTGCACTGTTTGGGTGACGGTGACAGGCATTTAATGCCCTTGTCCCCTGCCGTCAGGGTTAGGTATAAAACACTATACCACCTACCACTCTTTTTACACTTTTACCCTCATCTGCGTTGCCACCTGTTGGTGACCCTCTGAGCCTATAAAAGGAGGCCCATGCGCAACGTAGGGGGGGTTCCGATTCCGGTTAGACATTCGAACACTCTCACGCTCGGTCTTGTTAGCCGCTGAAGTGTACTGTAGCTTCCAGCGCTCCCGAGCCAAGAACTCAATACAAACCAAAGCAGGAGTAGGGTTTTACGCATCCGTGCGGCCCGAACCTGGGTAAACTGCTCGTGTGCTCCCCTTGATCTGCTCTTCGTGCATCCTCCGCCCCCTGCCATACCGAAAAGGGGCTCCGTCCCCATAGGTGTTCGTGGGCGATCAGTTTCCCCGACATGTTATGATCAGCACTACTAGTTGGAATAGCTTCTACCCACTTAGTAACGTAATCAACAGCAACTAGGATATGTGTGTACCCATTAGAGGCAGGAAACGCTCCCATATAATCAAAGCCCCAAACATCAAATGGTTCAATAACAAGTGAATAATTAATAGGCATTTCTTGACGTCTGCTAATATAACCAATTCTTTGACATTCATCACAAGATAAGACAAACTTACCGGCATCCTTGAAGAGAGTAGGTGATACGTCCAAAACGTATCTATAATTTCTGCTTGCTCCATGCCTCTTTTGGGTGATATTGCTATGATATTTATACACTTCCATACACTTTTGATCATATTTGGACTAACCTATTAACTCAGTGCACCCCAGTGCCAGTTTCTGTTTTCTGCTGTTTTTGTATTTCAGGTTTTCCCATTACGAGAACTGCCAGAAAAATCCCGGAAAAATTATATAAAAAATCAGCGTTCCAGAAGCTTCCCGGTAGCCAAAGTACAGCCGGAGGGGGGCCACCAGGGCTCCAGGCGCCCTGGTGGCGCGGCCCCCCTCCTGGC
>LR738713.1:754305086-754326995 GCA_902687465.1 Secale cereale | reverse complement strand
GGGGGGGGCGCTTGGGCCCCCCGGGCCTCCGCTGATGCCCCCCTTTGGCATATATTTATATCGTGTCCCGAAACCCTTGAGACGGGAACCCTTTTTCGTGATCTCATCTCTGTTCTGCCGCCGCCGCGCTTCCAAGATCGGGAGCACCAGGGGAACTCTTCCCGGCACCCTGCCGGAGGGGAGGAACACCACCGGGAGCCTCTCCACCACCATGGACGCCTCCCGGATGAGTTGTGAGTAGTCTCCCTTGGACCATGGGTCCATGACCAGTAGCTATGTGATGTTCTCCTCCCGTTCTTGTGCTTCACTAATTAGTCCTCGTGAGCTGCCCTACATGATCGAGGCACATATGTAATCCTTATGCTGTTGCTATGTTGAGTTTGCTGGGATCCGATGGATTGTGAGATTATGTTCAGATTGTGTTTGAGTAATATATTTGATCTACCTCTTTTTTATTTATGTTCGTAAGTAATTCTTGCATGTTCTCCGTTGTTATTTATTGCTTTGGCCAAGTAGTAGGTAGTGACTCCAAGAGGGAACGTTATGCTTGATTGTGGGTTCATCCCCTCGATGACTAGCTTGAGTGACAAAAACATGAGTCTAGGGGATGTGCTGTTGCCACAAGGGGGAAAACAACGGTGGTTGTGCCCGCGGGTGCAAGGATTGTTTACTTTACGCAAAGTTCTTTTAATGCAGTTGTCTGTTGCTTTGAGTTTACACTATGGGTGGGACTCGCAACTTAATACCAGCGAGATGTTCTGGATAGATATCTCAAGGTGGATGATTAGTAGTAGATGCAGATGGATTTCGGTCTACTTGCCTTGGCGTACCGCCCATGCTTTGAACCTCTACCTTTCTTGTAACATAGTTAGCATTGGTTTGCGCAGATAATTCTGTCAATTGCCCAGCTGTAATTCGTTTACCTCACATAGCTGTTTTATCGTCTTTTGGGAGAGAGACATCACTAGTGAACATCATGGGACCCCTGTCCATATTACCATCATTGATCACATCCGCTATTTACTTTACGCTTTTACTTACTATTGCAGCAATACCTATCACTATTATCACTTGCGTTTGATCCTTTGTAAACTACAAGGCCGGAGAGATTGACAACCTCTCTGTACTCGTTGGGAGCAAAGTTATTTGTATCTGTGTGCAGGTCCACGTTGATTGCTAATATCTGGCGCCGTTAGCAGTTGACACCTTCTTGTTGAAACTGGGAGTCTCAGGGAAATCGATCCTTGGTATCTTTGCCAAGGGAAAACTTCCGCTACACTGCATCTCAAACCTTCCACTTGGGGTAACCAACGAGGGGCGAGAAGCCATCAAGCAAAGTTTTCTGGCGCCGTTGCCGGGGACTCCACTCTTCAAGATAGGGGAGTTGCACGCTATCTTTTATCTTTGCTTTTTAGTCTTGTTAGTTTACCTTTCAGTTTTCTTTATGTCTTTTCACTAGTTTTGCTTAATGGAAAACAACAAAAATATGAGAGAGCTTTATAAGCTCTACCTTGCTTTGGGACATGATGTGTTTGAAGAGAAAATTAAAAAACCTATGGAACTTTATTATTTGCATAACAATCATGATGGTGGTGATGTTATTAGTATGCTTTCTTTGAATATCAATATTGCTAATGACATGGAAAGCTCTAAGCTTGGGGATGACACGTTTGATGAACATGATATTTTTAGTCCCCCAACTTTTGAAGAGAAAATTTACCTTGATGATACTTTGCTTCCTATACATGATGATTACAATGATGAATATGATGTTTTCAGTCCACCTACTATTGAGGATAAAATTTATTATGATTATGATATGCCTCCTAAATACAATGATTACCATGATGGTTATGATTACTTTACTCTCACTATCCCTAATAAGAAAGATTTTGCTTATATGAAGAGTAATGATACCTTTTTGCATGTGGATCATGTAACAATGCTTTATGTGATGCTTATATTGTTGAGTTTATTCGTGATCCCACTGAAAATTATTATGAGAAGGGAATATATGCTTATAGATATTTCAATAATATCAAGTTCCCTCTCTTTATGTTGAAGGTTTTGAAGCTGCACTTGTTTTGTCTTCCTATGCTTATTGCTTTGTGCTTCAATGAATTATTCTATTGCAATATTCCTATGCATAGGAAGCATGTTATGCTTAAATGTGTTTGGTATTTGCTTCTTGATGCTCTCTTTTGTTCTTCAACTCTTATTCCTACGAGAGCATCATTAAAGTCTTAAGCCTATCTTTATGGCTATAAAGAAAGAGCTCTAGGGAGACAACCCTTGTTATCTTTGCTTTCAGTTTGTTCTTTCAGTTTTTAGTGGTCTTGATGTTGTTACTACAGTAGCATCATCATTGTATCTTTACTATTCAGCTTTGTGCCAAGTGTAGCCTCTGATTGCAAGAAAGTTCAAAAGTTGTGACGTGCTGTCCAGGAAACAGATTCTGTCCTTGGACAGAAAAATTCGTATAAAATCACCAGATCATCTTTTTGGTCTGAATTTTTTCGACAGCGTGCTCTATACAATTGGCTTTCGGGCGTCTGTTCTGAGTTTTTTTATTAGAGTTGCAGAAGTGCCCCGAAAAAAATCATTTACTACCTGCTGTTCTGTTTTTCACAGATTCTGTCCTGTTTTGCCTTTCCTTCGTTTTGCAAATCTTGAGCTTGCTTTTTCTTTGCAAAAACCTTTTGGCAATCTTGAGAAACAGTAGACCTTAAAGAATATCCTTATTTCCAGCAAGTAACAATTATTTTATTATGGGTACTAACCTCGCTAATCAGATTATGATGAGTTATGTATGAAGGGAGTTTTCAAGTGTGCGAGGGAAGATGATAAAAAGATTCAGGAGTGTCAAGCGCTCAAGCTTGGGGATGCCCCCATGCACCCCCAAGAAATATTCAAGGAGACTCAAGCGTCTAAGCTTGGGGATGCCCCCGTGCATCCCCTTCTCCATCAACATTATCAGTTCATCTTTCGTTCCACTATATTTTTATCACTTCATGTGTTATGTGCTATGCTTGGAGCGTCTTGCTTTTAGTTTCCCTTTTTAGTTTTCTTTAGCTTTTCATAACGAGTCGGAACTCAGCTTTCTTTATGTGGGAGAGAAACACGCTCCTACCTAGAACACAACATAGAATTTTCATGTTTATCTTTGCTGTGTGTGTTCCTTGTCTTTCAATAGCTACTATCATGCTCAGCTCTTATTTTTCATGCTTATCTTTTTAAAGAGCTTTTGTTTAGTTGGTTGCTTGAACTCTCTTTAATTATCATGATTATCTTATTAAGAGAGTTTGCTTCCGTTGCATTGGTTGGTATGTCTATGATAAAGATGCTACGTGCATAATGGTGCTTAGTAATTCATGTTTTCTTATGGTTAGTCTCAGATAGCTGGGGGTTCCCAATGTGTTATTGGAATACCAACATGATTTGTTTGCCTATGATGTGGTATGGTTTAGTAATATCTTCCTTCAAGAATTTATTTTGATTGACTTGGCGTATGCTCACGCATATTTAAGATTGTAAAGAAAGTCTGTCAAGCCTTGATGATCTTTTATTTCTGAGTAGCGATATAACTTCCATGCCCGATTCAATGTTGCTTTGTCGCTCTGCATGATTATGACCGTCATTGCTCTCTTAGTTGGTCGCTCCCAGTCTTTTGCTAACCTCCACCTGTACTAAGCGGACTGACTGCTTGTGCATCCAAATTCTTTTAAACCAGTTATGCCATATGAGTCCACCATACCTTCCTACATGGTATTTACCTGCCATTCCTAACGAAGACTTTCATGTACCATCTCAAAATTATTCAAAAAGAAAATAAAATGCATTCCTGTTTTGTGCCTCTGTTTTAAGTCCATGAGGAAGTAGTAGTTGATTCATGATCTTTTTAAGTTGGACAAGCTTCACCCCGGGATTGCATGTCTAATGTGCAAACCCATAACACGAGAAGGAACTAGCATTGAGTGCGCCCGGCTCAAAATTAATATAACAAACAAACCCTCCTTCACGCTTTGTTCACTACAAGAAATATGTCAACTTGTGACCACCACTATTGGTCACAAATTTCCATTTGTGACCTTTTTGTGACCAAAAACATAAGGTCAAAAGCTGGCCGTCATAAACTGACTATAGCAACCTTCTCTGTGAGAAGGTCATAAACGTTTTTGACCAAAATATGCCTACTGTCGTGTTTTGGTCACTAGCAGCCTCCCCAGGCCACGTAGGCATCCAGCGTGGCAAGCTGATGTGGCACAAGATTCAGCCCGGTCCAATTCGGTTTTCTACTTGGGCCTAGCCCAACAATTCAGCCTTTTTTACTTATTTTTTACTATTAATTTTGGTCAGCTACATGGGCTTGGCCCATTAATTCGGCCTTTTGCTTTCTAAGATCTAGCCTTTTCACATTCTATATAATTACTATTTTCGGATTTTCTTTGTTTTTTTTGTTACATTCAATTTTTAGATTATTGTAGCCAACTGGGTGCACATTGCTTGTAGTCAACACACCGATATACCAATCATCAAGTTTTGATTTTTCACAGCTTGTAGTCAACACACCGATTCAAATAACAGCCAAACTCAGTTTATTACAATATTCCACACAATCACAATATACACGATACATTATTCCACCAATCACAATATAGCACTCTATAGGTAAAACTCTCAACAATATAGCACTCTATATCAGGGGCCAGCCAAGCCTACTACCATGCATGAGGCCACAACCAGCCCAATAGCATCAGCACCGTTGGAGCCCGTGGGGACCCCGACTTGGAAGTCGAGATCACCGAATGCACGTGTACAGTGATCCCAGAGATCAATGCTCACTGAACACACAGAAGCTGAAATAACAAGAGTCTTACATCCATACAAATAGTCTTACACGAATTAAGGCCATTATGGCCAAGTCTTACATAGATAGAGCCTCACGGCTGAATAACAAATAACTCGAGTAGCGGAAGTCTTCGATAAACGGGTAGAACCCATGCCATCTGCCTTAACCCTACAGGCATTCTGACTGGGATAGCGTCCTAGTTCGCATGGTCGTCTCCAAAGAACTCTTCCTCATGTTCCTGCTCTTCCATGCCTGGCCAATTAAATAACCAGTGGCAAGCCAATGAGTACTTTGAATGTACTCGCAAGCAACCCATGTTGTGGTTCAAGTATCAATGCAATTGAATAATAAAGAACAATCTAGCAGGAGGCTAGAACAATATGCTATCATCAAGTTATGCATCGATAACCTCGCGTAACCTCGAAGACAGGTTACCGATATCAACATGAATATAATTCATCTCACCGAGTCAAGTCACCATCTTGACTCATCACACACAATGCATCACCAAAGAAGTAAAATTCTGGACATAGTTTAAGTAGCACCACCCAACTGTCCATGACCGTGGACACGGCTATTCGAATAGTTTTACACTCTGCAGAGGTTGCGCACTTTACCCACAAGATCCGGGGAACTTCCGTGTCATCCACGACCCGCGGTACCTCAAGTACCCGGGGTAAGCACCCGGTCATTACCTTTCCTTAGACGATACTAACATAGAGTCCACTCGTTGGCACACGGCCCTCGGGTACAAACAATAGATCACGGGACTTGCCCTAATTCAATGTTCACGCGTACCCGAAGGGACCAACGGTGTGTCCGGTGCCCTGTGAAAACAGTCATGGTCGCCTATCCAAGCACGACCCCGTCCCGGGAAAGACCTCAAGTCTTCCCGTCACTAGTAATGCGGGCACCATGCTAGTATCGACCTAAGTAATCAATAAAGCCCCGTCCCATAAGGGGTAGTGTGGTTGCACATGTTTGGTTGGGACGGTAGTCACACATAAATCTAATCCATCATTCCACCATGCACATGATATTAACGGCACATCACTTCTTTCTCAAGTGATGACCTAACACTTCATCACCCTCGGGCATTAGGGGCACCCGATGGGTTCATGCAAAGTTTTCAACTACGGGGGTTCATATCACACATGCATCATATAAGCATCAAGACCAACTATTGCATGTCATCTAGCATATAGCAAGATCAACAATAAAGCATGCATCATGTGGTGGTTCATCTAGGTTACCATCGTTACCCTATCATCATGTATCGGAAACAAACGGGTTCCGAGGAACAAGTGTATCATGGTCAAAGGGCTGCTTGCCTGGATTGGCTGGGTCTTCAAAGTCTTCTAGTCCTTCTCCTTCTTCTTCCACAGCAACTTCGTCAAATACGGGATCTATACGTCGCATAATAACCGCGGAAAAATAAGAATACAAATAAAACAAAAAAGTCAAAGTGCTCAGAAAAATGTCAACTCATTTTTGTAAAATTCTAGAGAGATTTCTAAGATGGGGAAAAATCCTAGTTGGAGTTTTGGAGTTACAGAATAGGATATAGTGATTTTTGAACAGGAGTTATACTGCTCAAATTTGAATTTAAATTTGAACATTACAGAAAAGTTTCATGGATTTGAGTGAAAGTAGTGCCATTAAATAGGTTGGAATATTACAAGATTTTAGGAGTTGGAAATATTTAATTTGGATCAATATTCTTTTCTGCATAAATGTTTAAAACATTAACAGAAAAGAAAAAGAGAAAAAGGGTCTTGTGCACTGGGCCAGAAGAGGCCACAGTGCACGGCCCAGACGGGCTGGCCCAGCCGCACGGTGCCAGCGCGCGCGCACGTCAGGTTTCAAACCTGACGGGCGGGGCCCGTGGGTCAGCGGCTCAGAGGAGGGGAGAGGGGTGGGGGGATGACAGGCGGGGCCCGCCTGTCATCTCTAACCCCTCGGTCACGGCGGCGGCGAGCTCACCGGCGACGATACCGGCCACGGCGACGGCAACGGAGGGCAGGGTCGAGCTCAGCGTCGTGTCGCGGTTGCAGCGGTGGTAGTGCGGCACGGCGGGGAGCCCTGGTTCACCGGTGGCGAGGTGCGACGACGGAGGCTCGTCGGAGGGGAGTTGCTGCGGCCGTTTCCGACTGCAAACAGAGGGGACAGGTTCAGTGGTGTGCTGCGGTTCCGAAACGGGCGGAAGGAGAGGCAGGGGAGGCCTGTACCTCGAGATCGCCGGCGGCCCGACGCGGCGGAGCTCCGGTCGATCCCGAGCACTGGGGCGCTCCGGGGTCGAACTAAGGGTGCAGGAGGGATCAGTGGGGAGGTGTAAGGCTGGTGGTGGTGTGGGAGAGGCTCGGGGAGGCCTATTTATAGGGGCCCGACGGGGACCCGAGGTCCAGTGCGCCGGCGAGCTTCGTTTCGAGGCTACAGCGCACGGGAGGCGACGGGGTTGAGTCTGGGGAGTTCCTGGACGAGCCCTACGCCCAGCTGAGGTAAGAGGAGGAGCGGGGGAGCGACAGAGAGACGCGCGCGTGCGAGGCAGAAGAGTGGCTGCCGCGGGCGGCCAGCGCGCGTGCGACGACAGTTACTGGAGGGCGCAGGAGGAGGGGGAACAGCGCCGGGGACGTCGCGGACGTCGAGGCGCCTCGACTGGCGCGAGGGGGAGGCCCGAGGCTGTCGGGGAGCGGCGATTGGTTGGAGCCAGCGTGCGGGAGCACTGTTCACGCGCTCTGGAGCGCGCGTATGGCCGGCATCAGCGTGCTCTCGCTGGTTTGGCCCGTCCCAGCGTGTCCAACAGTGTCTGGGGTGATGAGGGGGGAGTAAAGAATTGCCCTGAGGCTTTGGATGCTCTGGGGTGCAGAGAGAGAGTGAGGGTGTTGGTTAAAATGGTGAAAGATGGTTGTACAACAGGGTAAAGCTGGGGTTTCACCCCTCAATCATGGAGCTGGGGTGCTGGGGGAGTTACTGGGGGTTGCTGGTAACCCAATGAGTCTGTGGTAAGAAGTTGAGGCCATGGAGAAAAGTGAAAGTGGTCAAGTTGGAGGTTTTAGAATTTCTGCAGAAGGTGTTTGATCTGTGTTTGATCAAGTAAATGAAGTCCACTTGACATGGCACTTGTCAGGGTTGAAAGACATGAGAAAATAGGGTGCTTCACCAAATTTGGGCTCATTTGAAGAAACTAGCCAATGCAACTTTGGTGAACCCTAGAAATCAACAGAAACAGTTTCATCTAGATTGAGTCAAGCTAATCATCTCCCCTTGATGCACCACTTGGTGTAGCATCCTTATTTGGGGTATTGATCATGCTCACAAAGTTTGAGGCTCCAGATAAAAAGTTGGTAATGTAAAGTTGTTCAAATTTGCATTTGAACAGAAAGGGTTTTGAGGTGATCTGATCAAGTTGCTCTATTCCAAATCTTGTGCCATTTGTTCTAGGTGCCTTATTAGGCCATTCTAGCATGTGCACCAAGTTTGAGAGTATTTGGACAAGTTTGGCAATGTAAAGTTGCTCAAACTTCAAATATGGACAGAATGGTTATGAAGGGAGTTGAGGAGGTTTTCTTGCTTCCCAAGGCATGGGACTTGGCAAGATCATCAAATATGTCATATATGACATGATAGAATTTCCCTGGAATTTTTGGAGAAAGTTTCCTTTGTAAATATTTCAAAAGCTTGAAATATCCATAAAGGGTTTTAGAGGGTTTAGCCCATTATTTTGAACATGACCAAGTGTTGAAACTCTTATATATGGACAATATATGTCCTCTGAGTCTCTCTGAATTTTGGCAAATATCCTTGAAACAGTTAAATAATTTTCCCCTATTAAAGACCATTTCTGGCCTTAAGAAAAAGCTTTTAAATAAAATAGGAAAATAACTTTCAAAATTATACCTTTGTGGTTCCTGGGAGTCCTATGACTACTAGGTCCCAAATAAACCTTTTGAAATAATTTTCACACCCTTAATCAAGTACTTGCAGTGCAAATCTCAATTCAGGGGTTTTTGGAAAACTAAATTTATAAAATACTTTTTGGCCAAATTAATTTTGTAAGAAAATACTATACTGTTATATATCACTTGGCATGATCATTGGGCAGATGTTTTGGGTGAGGAGATGAAATCTACAAGAGATCTTAGTTGACTTTAATGAGCACATGAAAAAGCAAATGAAGAAAACTCAATTCCAAATAAAAGCCAAATGATGCTAAAAATTTTTGCTGGTCCAAATTTTCATGCCTCAAAGTTACAGATAACATGTTACAAAATGCAGGGTGTGACAGACCTACCCCCCTTACAAGAATCTCGTCCCCGAGATTCCTAAACTAGGGCTTAAAAGAGGTCGGGAAACTCGGATCTAAGATAGTCTTCTCGTTCCCAGGTTGCTTCTGCTTCGGTGTGGTTGCTCCACTGGACCTTGAAGTACTTGATGGTACGGCTCCGTGTACGTCATTCTGCTTCGTCCAGAATACGAATGGGCTTCTCGCGGTAGGTCAAATCAGGCTGCAGATCAATGGCTTGGTGATCCACATCCTTGTAGAGACTGGGCTTGCCTGGAACCTGGAGACATTTCCGGAGTTGTGACACATGGAACACATTGTGCACATCGGATAGCTCAGGTGGTAGTTCCAACTGATAAGCCACTTCTCCTCGTCGTGCAGTGACCTCAAAGGGTCCAATGAACCTTGGTGCGAGCTTCCCCTTGACATGGAAACGCTTGGTTCCCTTCAGAGGAGTTACCCGCAGGTACACATGGTCCCCAACATGGAAACTCATGTCTCGGCGTCGACTGTCAGCATAACTCTTCTGCCTTGACTTGGCTGCCTTTAATCGCTCTCTGACTAGTTGGACTTGCTCTTCTGCTGCGCGGAGATTATCCAGTCCAAAGACTAGTCCTTCTCCAGTCTCCGACCAATTGAGGGGTGTGCGGCACTTGCGTCCGTACAACACCTCAAATGGTGCCATCTGAAGGCTTGACTGGTAACTATTGTTATAGGAGAACTCGGCAAAAGGGAGACAGTCTTCCCACTTGGCTCCATAGGCCAGGACACAGGCTCGGAGCATGTCTTCGAGAATCTGATTGACTCGCTCAGTTTGACCTCCGGTCTGTTGGTGGAAAGCTGTGCTGAAAGACAACTTGGTTCCCAAGGCTTCTTGGAACTTCTTCCAGAACCTTGAGGTGAACTGGGTTCCTCGGTCTGACACAATCTCCTTGGGAACACCGTGAAGACTTACGATTCGGTCGATGTAGAGAGCTGCCAGCCGGTTGCCATCATAGGTGGTCTTGACAGGAATGAAATGGGCCACCTTGGTCAAATGATCGACTATGACCCAGATAGAGTCATGTCCTCTATTCGACCTTGGTAATCCAGTGATGAAGTCCATTCCGATTTTATCCCACTTCCACTCAGGAACCTTGAGTGGTTGAAGCAATCCAGCGGGTCGCTGATATTCAACCTTGACCTTTTGGCACACATCACACTTTGCAACATAGGTTGCAATCTCTCTCTTCATACCGTGCCACCAGAATCGTGCCTTCAAGTCTTGGTACATCTTGGTTCCTCCGGGGTGGATGGAATACGGGGTGTCGTGGGCTTCTTGCAGAATCAGCGTCTTCAACTCGGTGTCGTTTGGTACGCAGAGACGACCTTTGTACCAAACAATCCCGTGCTCGTCTTCGGAGAATCCTGGGGCCTTGCCCATCTTCATCTTCCTCTTGATACCTTCAATGCTTGCGTGCCCATCTTGAGCCTTCTTGACGTCGTCCAGCAGGGTTGGTCTGACTTCCAAATGATCCAGAAATCCAGGGGTGACCAATTCCAAACTGAATTGTTCGATCTACTTAAACAAGGCTGGCTGCCTTTCTTGAATAATGACATTCAAAGAGCAAGCCTTCCTGCTTAAGGCATCGGCCACCACGTTAGCCTTCCCAGGGTGATACTGAACACTGAGGTCATAATCCTTGATGAGTTCCAACCATCTCCGCTGCCTCATGTTCAACTCTTTTTGGGTGAAAATATACTTCAGACTTTTGTGGTCTGTGTAAATCTCACACCGTTTCCCTAGGAGGTAATGCCGCCATGTCTTCAAGGCATGAACTACTGCCGCTAGCTCAAGATCGTGAGTAGCGTAGTTCTCCTCATGGGGTCGTAGCTGCCTGGAGAGGTATGCTATGACGCGGCCTTCTTGCATCAGAACGCTTCCCAATCCGGTTCGAGAGGCATCACAATATATCACGAACTCCTTGTGAATATCAGGTGTTGCCAGAACTGGGGCGGTGGTCAATCTCTTCTTGAGCTCTTGGAAGCTCTCTTCGCATTTTGGCGTCCACTCGAACTTCTTGTCCTTCTTGAGGAGCTGAGTCATTGGTCGTGCAATGCTAGAGAATCCTTCCACGAATTTGCGGTAATAGCCCGCCAATCCGAGGAAACTTCTGACTTCCTTGACGGTCTTTGGAGATTGCCATTGGGTCACAGCTTCGATTTTTGCAGGATCAACAGATAATCCTTCCTCGGTCAAGACATGACCTAAGAATCCAACTTTGTGCAGCCAAAACTCACACTTGCTGAATTTGGCATACAGTTGGTGCTCACGAAGCTTGTCTAGGACCATCCTCAGATGCTGCTCATGCTCTTCCTCCGACTTCGAGAACACAAGAATGTCATCAATGAAGACAACAACGAACTTGTCCAAATATTCCATGAAGACTTTATTCATGAGATACATGAAGTAAGCTGGGGCATTGGTTAACCCAAAAGACATGACCGTGCACTCGTACAGGCCATATCTGGTTACGAATGCCGTCTTCGGAATATCTTGGGTCTGATCTTCAGCTGGTAATACCCAGATCTGAGGTCGATCTTGGAAAATACCTTGGCTCCGCTGAGTTGATCAAACAGATCTTCGATCTTGGGAAGTGGATACTTGTTCTTGATTGTAACTTCATTGAGGGAACGATAGTCAATGCATAAGCGGATGGTACTGTCCCTCTTTGCCACAAACAGAACAGGAGATCCCCAAGGGGAGGCACTCGGGCGGATAAATCCCTTCCTTAGCTGCTCTTCTAGCTGCTTCTTCAACTCGGCTAACTCTTCTGTTCCCATTCTATAAGGCTTCTTATAGATGGGTCCTGCTCCGGGCACGAGCTCGATGATGAACTCAATGTCACGGTCAGGGGGCATTCCCGGCAGTTCATCCGGAAAGACATCATGATACTCACATACCACCGGTACTTGGTCTAGCCCAACTTCAGACAGACAGTTGACTTTAGCGGCTTGAGCGGAAGAGGAGTTGGGGGCAAACTTGACTTCTACTCCTCGGTCATTGGTCACAGTGACTGTCCGATTGGCACAGTCTAACAAACCTTGGTGCTTACTGAGCCAATCCATCCCTAAGATCACATCCAAGCCTTGCGATCTCAGGATGATAAGGTCTGCTAGGAAGTCTACACCGTTAATGGTAATACCGACTCCTTTACAGCCTATCTTGGCTCTCATCTCGGCTCCGGGGGTTTGTACCACCATAGGGTTATTCAGGGGTGTAGGGGTCATGCCACTTTTTAATGCAAATCTTTGTGTGACAAATGAATGCGTTGCACCAGAATCAAACAAGACAGTTGCAGGTGCTGAGTTGACAATGAACGTACCCAGCATGACGTCCGGGTCTTCCTGGGCTTCTTCAGCAGTGACGTGATTCACACGCCCCTTCCCATAGTTCGATGGATTGCGAGGAGCTTGGTTCCTTGGTGGCATTCCACGGCCTTGACCCTGGTTCTGCGCATTGGGGCGCGGGGCATCAGGCTTCTTGTTGGGGCACACCCTGGAGATGTGTCCGGGCTGACCACACCCAAAGCAAGTGACTTGGTTTGGAGTGTTGATCTTGTTGCCACCATTGGTATTGGGGTTGAAAGCTGGCCTGGGGTTGGCATACTGCTGAGTCTGAGGATTGGTACGAGGTGCGGGAGCTCTTGGCTGCTGATAGGTTGGCTTGGCCGGGGCCGACTGCCACGGACGGGGCTTCTGGTTGCTGGAACTTCCCTTACTGACCAACTTGCGCTTGCGAGTGTCTTCCAAAGCACGCCGCTTGTCTTCAAGCATAAGT
The DNA here is from genome assembly GCA_902687465.1 of Secale cereale. Lineage (NCBI taxonomy): Eukaryota > Viridiplantae > Streptophyta > Magnoliopsida > Poales > Poaceae > Secale > Secale cereale. The sequence goes on along the minus strand of LR738713.1, from coordinate 754,314,044 downwards.
GCCTTGTTCACCAGGTCAGGGAAAGACGGGCAGTCGCACACAACAAGCGAGTATTGCAGAGTCTGATTAAGGCCTTCCATGAAGCGCTCCCTTTTGGCAGCACCAGTGCTGACATCCTCAGGGGCATACCTTGACAGAATACTGAACTTCTGCATGTACTCCTTGACAGTGCCACTTCCTTGCTTTAGGGCTCGGAACTCGCGCTTTTTGATAGCCATGACTCCAGAAGGAATGTGGGCCTTGCGGAATTCTGCCTTGAAGTTAACCCAAGTGATGTCTTGTTCAGCATGCATGACCTTGAATCCATCCCACCAAGCTCTTGCGGTTCCCCCGAGGCAGTGGGCTGCATAAGCCACCTTCTCGCGATCTTCGGTGCATCCGACTAGTTCCAGAATCCCCTCAATGGAACGGACCCAGTCATCAGCATCTAGGGGTTCAGCAGTCTTGATGAAGGTTGGCGGTGCATGCTTCTTGAACTCTGCCAACGTGGAACGTCCATTGCCATTCCCCGCCGGCTGGCGGTTGTTGGCGACAGCTTGAGCAATCAGCTGAAGAGCTGCCGTGTTGGCTTGGCGTTCCTCTCGGAAAGCTTGGAGAAGCTGAGCCATATCCATGCTTGGAGGAGGTGGTGGTGGAGCTTAGTCGTTGGTTTGGTCGTGGTCTGCCTCTGGCTGAGAGGATGCTCCGGCTTCGGGCTGCTGGGTAGAGGTACCAGTACGAGTTACAACAGGCATCCTGTTGGAGCGGTAAAAGGTCTCATGACTTGGAAGAGGAAAAGCAAGATAGATGGGTGCCTAGTAAGGGGGTGGGTGTGACACTAAATCAATTCATGCAAGGGCCGAGAGGCCAAAACACATCCTTTAAAATCCAAATGGGTGATGTAGTCGTTACACCTTCCTGAAGGAAGAATACGACATACATCCAGACACAACAAAAGCAAGCACTAGATGGTTTCATATGAACCATACAAGGACTCGACTGCGCATAGGGGTTACACGACCTATCCTACCGTAGGGGTTACAACTGGCATATCCGAGTAGCGAATAATGCCTAAGCGGCGGAATGCTCGGTCGCGTATTCCGGTTCTTCTGGGTCTTCCTCCTTGTCTTCATCTGTCTGGGCTCCCTTGTCGCTTGAGGGAGTGGGAGAGTGGAGGAGTTGGATACGACGGTGCTTCGACGGTGGTGCAGGGAAAAGCTTGCGATATTCCCTTGCTGTCATCCGGCGTCGCCGAGGTGGTTCTTCACCCTTGGAAGACACATCCTCGGAGGGCCTTCCGCCTCGATATGCGATAGCGGATTGTCCAGAAGGTGCTCCTTCCTTCTTGATCCTGTTTGCCTTCTCTTGAGCTCGACGAAGAAGTGCCTTGGTCTTGTAAAGTTCTTCTCGAAGCTTCATTGATTCCGAGGCCAAGTCTTGTGCCAGGCTGTCGGCACATAGACTGAAGTAGGTCTGGAACCGAAGCGAGAGTCCTTCCTTCAGTGGAGGGGCTAGTGTGCTGCTTTCTTCGTCACCTTCCTTCCGGTATGGTATGAAGCGAGTTGCCATCTTGGCTGCCATCTCCGGAAGAAGCTCGCGGAGACGGGTTAGTGCCTTGAGTGCAGCAGCCTCGGCAGCGAGTGGTAGTGTCGTCATCTGGGGTCCCTCGAAGAACCAACTTGTGGGAGGATCGTTTGCCTTCACGATTACTTCCACATGGTACTCCACCTCGGTATCGCTCACCCAATGCTCAATATAGGTGAGGATAGGTGCTCGGTGGAACTGACACTCCTGGAGGCTATCCTCGAGAAGTAGGGGGAACCCAGTGGTTAGGTGCTCTTCGGGAACAGCGGCCATCTACAAAGGTGGAATAGGAGGGGTTAATAAGCTGAGGAAATCTCAGGTTTAGAAAAGAAGAGAGGTTCAGAAGGTTTTGAAAAAGAAGGGTCCCAACTAACTAACGCCCATGCTAACTAAGGCTTCCTACAGTCAGGATGGCTCTGATACCAGCTCTGTGGGGACCCCGACTTGGAAGTCGAGATCACCGAATGCACGTGTACAGTGATCCCAGAGATCAATGCTCACTGAACACACAGAAGCTGAAATAACAAGAGTCTTACATCCATACAAATAGTCTTACACGAATTAAGGCCATTATGGCCAAGTCTTACATAGATAGAGCCTCACGGCTGAATAGCAAATAACTCGAGTAGCGGAAGTCTTCGATAAACGGGTAGAACCCATGCCATCTGCCTTAACCCTACAGGCATTCTGACTGGGATAGCGTCCTAGTTCGCATGGTCGTCTCCAAAGAACTCTTCCTCATGTTCCTGCTCTTCCATGCCTGGCCAATTAAATAACCAGTGGCAAGCCAATGAGTACTTTGAATGTACTCGCAAGCAACCCATGATGTGGTTCAAGTATCAATGCAATAAAATAATAAAGAACAATCTAGCAGGAGGCTAGAACAATATGCTATCATCAAGTTATGCATCGATAACCTCGCGTAACCTCGAAGACAGGTTACCGATATCAACATGAATATAATTCATCTCACCGAGTCAAGTCACCATCTTGACTCATCACACACAATGCATCACCAAAGAAGTAAAATTCTGGACATAGTTTAAGTAGCACCACCCAACTGTCCATGACCGTGGACACGGCTATTCGAATAGTTTTACACTCTGCAGAGGTTGCGCACTTTACCCACAAGATCCGGGGAACTTCCGTGTCATCCACGACCCGCGGTACCTCAAGTACCCGGGGTAAGCACCCGGTCATTACCTTTCCTTAGACGATACTAACATAGAGTCCACTCGTTGGCACACGACCCTCGGGTACAAACAATAGATCACGGGACTTGCGCTAATTCAATGTTCACGCGTACCCGAAGGGACCAACGGTGTGTCTGGTGCCCTGTGAAAACAGTCATGGTCGCCTATCCAAGCACGACCCCGTCCCGGGAAAGACCTCAAGTCTTCCCGTCACTAGTAATGCGGGCACCATGCTAGTATCGACCTAAGTAATCAATAAAGCCCCGTCCCATAAGGGGTAGTGTGGTTGCACATGTTTGGTTGGGACGGTAGTCACACATAAATCTAATCCATCATTCCACCATGCACATGATATTAACGGCACATCACTTCTTTCTCAAGTGATGACCTAACACTTCATCACCCTCGGGCATTAGGGGCACCCGATGGGTTCATGCAAAGTTTTCAACTACGGGGTTCCATATCACACATGCATCATATAAGCATCAAGACCAACTATTGCATGTCATCTAGCATATAGCAAGATCAACAATAAAGCATGCATCATGTGGTGGTTCATCTAGGTTACCATCGTAACCCTATCATCATGTATCGGAAACAAACGGGTTCCGAGGAACAAGTGTATCATGGTCAAAGGGCTGCTTGCCTAGATTGGCTGGGTCTTCAAAGTCTTCTAGTCCTTCTCCTTCTTCTTCCACAGCAACTTCGTCAAATACGGGATCTATACGTCGCATAATAACCGCGGAAAAATAAGAATACAAATAAAACAGAAAAGTCAAAGTGCTCAGAAAAATGTCAACTCATTTTTGTAAAATTCTAGAGAGATTTCTAAGATGGGGAAAAAATCCTAGTTGGAGTTTTGGAGTTACAGAATAGGATATAGTGATTTTTGAACAGGAGTTATACTGCTCAAATTTGAATTTAAATTTGAACAGTACAGAAAAGTTTCATGGATTTGAGTGAAAGTAGTGCCATTAAATAGGTTGGAATATTACAAGATTTGGAAATATTTAATTTGGATCAATATTCTTTTCTGCATAAATGTTTAAAACATTAACAGAAAAGAAAAAGAGAAAAAGGGTCTTGTGCACTGGGCCAGAAGAGGCCACAGTGCACGGCCCAGACGGGCTGGCCCAGCCGCACGGTGCCAGCGCGCGCGCACGTCAGGTTTCAAACCTGACGGGCGGGGCCCGTGGGTCAGCGGCTCAGAGGAGGGGAGAGGGGTGGGGGGATGACAGGCGGGGCCCGCCTGTCATCTCTAACCCCTCGGTCACGGCGGCGGCGAGCTCACCGGCGACGATACCGGCCACGGCGACGGCAACGGAGGGCAGGGTCGAGCTCAGCGTCGTGTCGCGGTTGCAGCGGTGGTAGTGCGGCACGGCGGGGAGCCCTGGTTCACCGGCGGCGAGGTGCGACGGCGGAGGCTCGTCGGAGGGGAGTTGCTGCGGCCGTTTCCGACTGCAAACAGAGGGGAAAATAGAGGGGAAAGGTTCAGTGGTGTCCTGCGGTTCCAAAACGGGCGGAAGGAGAGGCAGGGGAGGCCTGTACCTCGAGATCGCCGGCGGCCCGACGCGGCGGAGCTCCGGTCGATCCCGAGCACTGGGGCGCTCCGGGGTCAAACTGAGGGTGCAGGAGGGATCAGTGGGGAGGTGTAAGGCTGGTGGTGGTGTGGGAGAGGCTCGGGGAGGCCTATTTATAGGGGCCCGACGGGGACCCGAGGTCCAGTGCGCCGGCGAGCTTCGTTTCGAGGCTACAGCGCACGGGAGGCGACGGGGTTGAGTCTGGGGAGTTCCTAGACGAGCCCTACGCCCAGCTGAGGTAAGAGGAGGAGCGGGGGAGCGACAGAGAGACGCGCGCGTGCGAGGCAGAGGAGTGGCTGCCGTGGGCGGCCAGCGCGCATGCGACGGCGGTTACTGGAGGGCGCAGGAGGAGGGGGAACAGCGCCGGGGACGTCGCGGACGTCTAGGCGCCTCGACTGGCGCGAGGGGGAGGCCCGAGGCTGTCGGGGAGCGGCGATTGGTTGGAGCCAGCGTGCGGGAGCACTGTTCACGCGCTCTGGAGCGCGCGTATGACCGGCATCAGCGTGCTCTCGCTGGTTTGGCCCGTCCCAGCGTGTCCAACAGTGTCTGGGGTGATGAGGGGGGAGTAAAGAATTGCCCTGAGGCTTTGGATGCTCTGGGGTGCAGAGAGAGAGTGAGGGTGTTGGTAAAAATGGTGAAAGATGGTTGTACAGCAGGGTAAAGCTGGGGTTTCACCCCTCAATCATGGAGCTGGGGTGCTGGGGAAGTTACTAGGGGTTGCTGGTAACCCAATGAGTCTATGGTAAGAAGTTGAGGCCATGGAGAAAAGTGAAAGTGGTCCAGTTGGAGGTTTTAGAATTTCTGCAGAAGGTGTTTGATCTGTGTTTGATCAAGTAAATGAAGTCCACTTGACATGGCACTTGTCAGGGTTGAAAGACATGAGAAAATAGGGTGCTTCACCAAATTTGGGCTCATTTGAAGAAACTAGCCAATGCAACTTTGGTGAACCCTAGAAATCAACAGAAACAGTTTCATCTAGATTGAGTCAAGCTAATCATCTCCCCTTGATGCACCACTTGGTGTAGCATCCTTATTTGGGGTATTGATCATGCTCACAAAGTTTGAGGCTCCAGATAAAAAGTTGGTAATGTAAAGTTGTTCAAATTTGCATTTGAACAGAAAGGGTTTTGAGGTGATCTGATCAAGTTGCTCTATTCCAAATCTTGTGCCATTTGTTCTAGGTGCCTTATTAGGCCATTCTAGCATGTGCACCAAGTTTGAGAGTATTTGGACAAGTTTGGCAATGTAAAGTTGCTCAAACTTCAAATATGGACAGAATGGTTATGAAGGGGTTTGAGGAGGTTTTCTTGCTTCCCAAGGCATGGGACTTGGCAAGATCGTCAAATATGTCATATATGACATGATAGAATTTCCCTGGAATTTTTGGAGAAAGTTTCCTTTGCAAATATTTCAAAAGCTTGAAATATCCAGAAAGGGTTTTAGAGGGTTTAGCCCATTATTTTGAACATGACCAAGTGTTGAAACTATTATATATGGACAATATATGTCCTCTGAGTCTCTCTGAATTTTGGCAAATATTCTTGAAACAGTTAAATAATTTTCCCCTATTAAAGACCATTTCTGGCCTTAAGAAAAAGCTTTTAAATAAAATAGGAAAATAACTTTCAAAATTATACCTTTGTGGTTCCTGGGAGTCCTATGACTACTAGGTCCCAAATAAACCTTTTGAAATAATTTTCACACCCTTAATCAAGTACTTGCAGTGCAAATCTCAATTCAGGGGTTTTTGGAAAACTAAATTTATAAAATACTTTTTGGCCAAATTAATTTTGTAAGAAAATACTATACTGTTATATATCACTTGACATGATCATTGGGCAGAAGTTTTGGGTGAGGAGATGAAATCTACAAGAGATCTTAGTTGACTTTAATGAGCACATGAAAAAGCAAATGAAGAAAACTCAATTCCAAATAAAAGCCAAATGATGCTAAATTTTTTTGCTGGTCCAAATTTTCATGCCTCAAAGTTACAGATAACATGTTACAAAATGCAGGGTGTGACAGAGCCCTGACCAACGTCCAAGCTTTATCAAGCTCCCTGCAAATTGCATTTAGTGGCAACGCATTAATAGATGAAGTTGCAAAATGAATATCATAGGGGAAGCTACACTTGGCATATACACGGGCAGAGTTGGGTTTAAGTAACCAAGTCATGTTTAAAAGAGTTAACCGAAGGAGTACAATTAGCGTGTAACCTGGAAAACATATAGCTAGTACCTATCTATCAACACATGTCATCAAATAGAAGCCAAATACGGCCGTGGGAATTAGTAGAAGGGCATATCCATACTGCTCTTGCGCTACCAGCAAGCGACGCCGGCACCCTCGCTCGGCACGGCCGAGGTCACCGGCACCCTCCTCGGTGTCAAGAGCGCCATGCTCCTCATTTTCTACAAGGCTGTGGAAGTGGAAGTTGAAAGTATTACTGATTTGACTTTTGCAAGTAACAATACCATGGAGGATTCATCAGAACTAAAAATACCATTAGAGCACTATATACGAAAACAAAAGGAGAAGCATGGCATCAGTGCTATGTTGTTGAGGTTTGAGGTACATAGGACAGAAGCACGTAATAATTTCAATTAAACTATCACTGGTAGAATAAATCAAAATCAACGCTAAGCTTGAGGGCTAAATCCACTAAAACAGTGACACCGACTATTATATCAGAATCATCACAAGAAGCACAATAACCTCATTTCCAGTTAGCTTTGCAGTGAGAAACAAAAGCACATAGAAGATTATTATTCCCTATACATGTTGTATGTCGTAAATATTACGACACCTCATGAAGGCAGAGTATTGTGTGACAATCCTCCTCCTTGTCTTACAGGAACCTACTACCTCCATCCAGAAATAACTGCCGCTCAAACGGATGTATCTAGACGTATTTCAGTGCTAGATACATCTGTTTGAGCAACATTTATTTCTGGATGGAGTATAATGTTGTTCATATAGGAACTAGCCATGGCATGTTTTCAGGATCTACATTATGGGACGGAGGGAGTACTTGATAAAAAAACGGTTACACTAAATATTACACCAGAAGAACCACGAGAAGCACAAAACGTGTACGTCAGAATCACTACCCATCATGACAACACCCACCTACCTAGTTACAACAAAAGCAGTGCAGTTGCAGTAGTTGCGCAAGGTACAAGAGCCTGCCCTAGGAACCAAATAATCATATCATTAGAAGATAATAGACGGTGACACTATTATTACACCACGTGACACTAATTTTTACACAAGAAGCACAAGAGGCATAAACATCGGCATCAAAGACTATCACTACAGCCCAAAATATCGGCATCAAAGACCATCACTACAACACGAGACGAAGCAGAGCAGAGAGGAATGTAGAAGCTTACCTACACCGGTCAGGTCCTCCTAGTGGATATCACCTACCATCCATCTCTATTGCGAGCTGATCTGGAGTCATGTGGCAAAGTATCCTCGACCTGCATGCTCGCCAGATGAGCAGAACTTGGTACCTGCACCCAAAAGTGTCATTCGTACAAGTGTGTGCGAATAACTAATAGCGGTGTAATTGCAAAAGAGAGCTATCAACTCATACAGAACAAAATGATGCTGGCACTATGAGGCTTATCTAGTTATAACAAAAGCACTATGATGTCTTCAACAAGGTGTTGCACACATAAACAGTTGTAGCTGCATTTCCTAAGTATACCCATCAAACTCAAAGTAGAGCAACATCGACAGGACAACAGAGGCAATTTATCTCTGCAAAATCTGTGCTTACACCCTGAATCCCTGATCAACTAAACATGTTTTTGATCTGAGTTTGTGAAGTTCCCATGGAATTTTTTTAATTTTTAGATCCACAGCCACAAGAAGTATTTTCTTCTTCTGCAACTACAACTACAACTACATGCTTGCTCTAGCAAGTGGTGTTGAAACAACTAGTGTTGTTTTAATTTTTTACATCCACAGCAACAACACGAAGTACTTCTTCTTCTTCTTCTTCTTCTTCTTCTTCTTCTTCTTCTTCTTGTACTATAACTACTACTAGTATGAAAATCAAGAGCTGGAAGAGAGGAATTCTGGAGGGAGGAAGGGGCATCACCTGGCTAAGTTCGCATGAAACAATCATTTTCCAACGATTACCTACTGGCGGCCGCTGGGACGGGCTGGTAGCTGGGGTCCCCAATGAACTCCCGATGAGAAGAGGACGAGGTCCTCTCCTCGTCGTCGGCCTCCCTGGCCTTGGCCTTGGCGACCACCACGAGTTGGCGGCCGAGGCGTGGGAGGCGCGGGCCGGCTCGCTGCTGGTGCCCCTGCAGGCGGATCTGGTCCAGCAGGCGGTCGCCCTCGCCCTCGGCGTCGGCGTCGGCGGCGTCATGGTCGGCCCGGAGTGAGTGGAGGGCACGATGGTGCACGGCCCGGAGAGCAGTAGTGGATCCGGCGCTACAAGCAGAGGAAGGGCGGATCTGGGCACGCCATGGCCACCAGCTCACCTTCAGCCCTCTTCCCCCAAAGGGGATCAAGAGGTGGTTCAGTGAGAGAGAGGGGGGAGCCGAGGCCGTCCATCTCGGCCTTCTCAGGAGAGGAGGAACCGGAGGAGGTGGGGATCGGGGGGG
>LR738713.1:754237174-754304993 GCA_902687465.1 Secale cereale | reverse complement strand
GGGGCGGCGGCGGCGAGGAGATGGGGGGAAGGGTGCGATCGATATGAGCTAGGGTTTGGGCTGCGGGTGGGGGTATCTTTTTTTTTTCTGTAGATAGATGGATGGATGGATGGATGTGGGATGGAGAGATGAATGGATGGATGGATGGACGCCATGTCATCGATCCGTGGGAAGAGTTCTCGTTGGTTCGGAAAATCAGTGATTTAAAATAGTTTTGAAGTACTAAAAAATAGAGAGATTTTGTGAAGTAGCTATCAAAAATATTTTGCAAAAGGGCACCACATAAATTTTTACTACAGTTATGCTAAATTTTATGGATAAGGACCAATTTGTATGCATTTCTGATCTTTCTAGCTATTTTTAATCATTTTCCGAGTGCCCAAAATGATATTTTTTTGTGAAGGACCTACCAAATAATTGTTGCAAAATTGGACCAAATCAATTTTGTAAAATACTAGGACATATTTAATGCACAATTGACCAAATGGTTGGGTGTCAACAGATTTCATCCACCTCTCGTGAAAAAGACAAATTTCCGTCGATTCAGGTGGAAGCGGGTAAAATTTGAACTGTAGCTACCTTGTAGTTTGCTTTTTATTTTTTCCAAAAATCATTTGTAGGTACATAAGTATCTATTTAATCAGAGAAACACCAAAAAAATTCCAAGATTCAACCACTAGCTAGGAACGGTCATTCCCGCCGTTTTGACCGCATTTTGAAACGGGCATAAAAAATTCAAAAAAAATTCAAAAAATTGGAACACCTTCGCATTGTGTCATTATATATGACCAAGTTACCAGGAAAAATAATAAACTTGTAATACGGCAATTCTATTAAAAAAGTGTTCTCAGAAATGAGCTATCATGCGTGAAGATTCATGGCTTTCAAGCCAAATGATCAATCCTATGGCCACATTCATGGCATAGTTTGTTCAAATGATCTCATATTGTGCACAAGGGTGCATCTTGGAATGGCAAACAATATTGCTTAAGGAAGTTTTCACATTCTTTGGACGAAAAATTCATTTTCCATTTTTCGAGTGCCCAAAAGGAGGTTTTTTTGTGAAGGACCTCCCAAATAATTGTTGCAAAATTTGACCAAATCATTTTTCTAAAATACTAGGACATATTTAATGCACAATTGACAAAATGGTTGGGTGTAAAAAGTTTTGATCCACCTCTCGTGAAAAAGACAAATTTCCACCGATTCAGCTAGAAGCGGGTCAAATTTGAACTGCGGCTGCCTCATAGTTTACTATTTATTTTTTTCCAAAAATCATTTCTAGGTACATAAGTACCTATTTAATCATAAATACATGGTTTGGTGGCGATACGTCGAGGTTTGGGCGGTGGTCGAGGGCCCCAACTCTAGAGCGCGTAAACTCGCATGCCCGCTGCGTGGTCACCGCGTGACTGTGGCGTTGCCATGTGTTCTGGGCGGCCTAGGCATGTCTAGTGGGTTGGCCACTCCCCAGGTAGGTGCTAGGAAGAAAATTACAACATAAGATTCTCACGAGGAGACCGATCGATGCTCAAACATGAATTAGCAGCCAAGTGTTTGATTAGCGATACAGAAAATGCACATGGCTAATGGCCGTGAGTTTTGGTTGAGGATGATCAGTTACTAAGAAGACCGTCTTCACAAATTTTCAGCTCAAAAGGAGGAGTCTAGGTGGTACTTGCTTTGCAAAGTACCACACTGGACATAAATACGAATATTGAAGATGGGCTCAAAATAATGAATGGATTGAGCTGGCATTTAGTGGAGGATAGTTATTTGGGCATAGGAAAGCACTGTAGAAAATGGATACCATTTGGACATGCCAAAGTGGTACTTCCTTCACAAAGTGTTTTTTTTGAACAGAATAGGAAAATGAATATTTTTGAATTATTTTTGAACTAGGCAAGGAAGGTTTTTTACATATTTGACGAAGATATGACCCAAAGAATTTATGAGATTTTTTGGGGAATTTTGGGAATGACAGAAATATAGGTTGCTTCACAACCTAGGGCAAAAACTGCCACATGGACATGACACATAGGCAAAACTGATGAGGTGGCGACTAGAAATAAGGTTATGACCATCTATATTGGTCATGAACAGCTAGAAATAAGGCAGCGAACCAGTGTTATCTGCTTTGTGACCATTTCGTGTAAGGAAATTATGACCTTTCTGACCAAAATGGTCGTTATAGTTTAGGGTTTGGAGCCCCCCGAACAGCTTTTGACCAATTGGTCTGAAAAGGTCATAGATCTATGACCAATTCTTCCAGGGTCACTAACAAAAGGTCATAAGTTGACATATTTCTTGTAGTGGTTCATGAGAAATCAGAAAACTTTGGCAGTGATAAACAAAGGAGATTAAGAGGATGTGATCGTCCTCATTCGGGAGCCGTTCCTCGAAACTTGTCCATCTCAAGAAGTGATTGAGTTATCTGCTAGCATTCGTTGACGAAACATGCATGATCAAAAATAATAATTATTACCTCTGTTTTTAAAATCAAGAGCTCTGGTACATGTTTTGTCTTTGTTTCCGACTACGGGTTTTCAACCTTGCCAACAAAAGCCACGGTTCGAGAGTCTCCACCTTCTTTTAAAGCACCAACTACTGAGAGCATGATTGTCATTCTGAGTGTAATGTGCATTGTCCCAAAGTAGCATTGTCTTTTGCATGATTATGATATCGTTTATTTTGAAATCATTGTATCTAGTCATCACTTAAACCTTGGAGGTGCCCCTGCATTTATGTTTTGCTTCACTAAAGGGGGCAAGCGAGATATCACTTTATCATATTTGCACACCATGTTCATTACAAATCTATTTGATGTTTCAGTATCATATTGTAAAACTTTTAGTTCTTTGTGATTTTCTCATGAGCCAACTTAATTACTACAGATTCATTGTCTCAGTAAGCTTTTGTCATACGACTATGAAAAATCCTTATATGGTTAATAGCATGTCACCACAGAAATTATTCTTGTTATCATTTACCTATTCGAGGACGAGCAGGAATTAAGCTTGGGGATGTTGATACGTCCAAAACGTATCTATAATTTCTGCTTGCTCCATGCCTCTTTTGGGTGATATTGCTATGATATTTATACACTTCCATACACTTTTGATCATATTTGGACTAACCTATTAACTCAGTGCACCCCAGTGCCAGTTTCTGTTTTCTGCTGTTTTTGTATTTCAGGTTTTCCCATTACGAGAACTGCCAGAAAAATCCCGGAAAAATTATATAAAAAATCAGCTTTCCAGAAGCTTCCCGGTAGCCAAAGTACAGCCGGAGTGGGGCCACCAGGGCTCCAGGCGCCTTGGTGGCGCAACCCCCCTTTGGCATATATTTATATCGTGTCCCGAAACCCTCGAGACGGGAACCCTTTTTCGCGATCTCATCTCTGTTCCGCCGCCGCCACGCTTCCAAGATCGGGAGCACCAGGAGAACTCTTTCCGTCACCCTGCCGGAGGGGAGGATCACCACCGGGAGCCTCTCCACCACCATGGACGCCTCCCGGATGAGTTGTGAGTAGTCTCCCTTGGACCATGGGTCCATGACCAGTAGCTATGTGATGTTCTCCTCCCGTTCTTGTGCTTCACTAATTAGTCCTCGTGAGCTGCCCTACATGATCGAGGCACATATGTAATCCTTATGCTGTTGCTATGTTGAGTTTGCTGGGATCCGATGGATTGTGAGATTATGTTCAGATTGTGTTTGAGTAATATATTTGATCTACCTCTTTTATATTTATGTTCGTAAGTAATTCTTGCATGTTCTCCGTTGTTATTTATTGCTTTGGCCAAGTAGTAGGTAGTGACTCCAAGAGGGAATGTTATGCTTGATTGTGGGTTCATGCCCCTCGATGACTAGCTTGAGTGACAGAAAGATGAGTCTAGGGGATGTGCTGTTGCCACAAGGGGGAAAACAACGGTGCTTGTGCCCGCGGGTGCAAGGATTGTTTACTTTACGCAAAGTTCTTTTAATGCAGTTGTCTGTTGCTTTGAGTTTACACTATGGGTGGGACTCGCAACTTAATACCAGCGAGATGTTCTGGATAGATATCTCAAGGTGGATGATTAGTAGTAGATGCAGATGGATTTCGGTCTACTTGCCTTGGCATACCGCCCATGCTTTGAACCTCTACCTTTCTTGTAACATAGTTAGCATTGGTTTGCGCACATAATTCTGTCAATTGCCCAGCTGTAATTCGTTTACCTCACATAGCTGTTTTATCGTCTTTTGGAAGAGAGACATCACTAGTGAACATCATGGGACCCCGGTCCATATTACCATCATTGATCACATCCGCTATTTACTTTACGCTTTTACTTACTATTGCAGCAATACCTATCACTATTATCACTTGCGTTTGATCCTTTGTAAACTACAAGGCCGGAGAGATTGACAACCTCTCTGTACTCGTTGGGAGCAAAGTTATTTGTATCTGTGTGCAGGTCCACGTTGATTGCTAATATCTGGCGCTGTTAGCAGTTGACACCTTCTTGTTGAAACTGGGAGTCTCAGGGAAATCGATCCTTGGTATCTTTGCCAAGGGAAAACTTCCGCTACACTGCATCTCAAACCTTCCACTTGGGGTAACCAACGAGGGGCGAGAAGCCATCAGTAGGCCAATAAAAACCGGATTGCAATACCTTATGTGCAGTTCTATCTCCAGCATGATGTCCTCCATAAGCTTTGGAGTGGCATTTGCGTAAGATCTGTTCCTGTTCATGCTCCGGTACGCAACGTCTAATAATACCATCTACTCCTTCTTTATTAAGATGTGGGTCATCCCAGAAGTAATGTCTCAAATCATAGAAGAACTTTTTCTTTTGCTGGTATGTGAAGCTAGGAGGTATAAACTTAGCAACAATATAATTAGCATAATCAACATACCATGGAGCAGTACCAGAAGTATTTATGACAGCTAATTGTTCATCAGGAAAGCTATCATCAATAGGTTGTGGGTCATCAAGTATATTCTCTAGCCTAGACAAGTTATCTACAACGGGGTTCTCAGCTCCCTTTCTGTCAATAATATGCAAGTCAAATTCTTGCAGCAAGAGAACCCATCTAATAAGTCTAGGTTTAGCATCTTTCTTTTCCATAAGGTATTTGATAGCAACATGATCATAGTGAATAGTTACTTTAGAATCAACAATATAATGTCTAAACTTATCACATGCAAATACAACTGCTAAAAATTGTTTCTCAGTTGTAGCATAATTTCTCTGGGCACTGTCTAGAGTTTTACTAGCATATTGGATAACATTCAATTTCTTATCAACTCTTTGTCCTAGAACAACACCTACAGCATAATCACTAGCATCGCACATAATCTCAAAGGGTAAATTCCAGTCAAGAGGCTGGACAATAGGTGCAGAGATCAATGCTTTATTAAGTATCTCAAATGCTTCTAGACAATCATCATCAAAGACAAAAGGAACATCTTTTTGTAAGAGATCAGTCAGAGTCCTAGAGATTTTGGAGAAGTCCTTAATGAACCTCCTATAAAACCCGTCATGAGCAAGGAAACTTCGTATACCTTTGATGTCCTTGGGACACGGCATCTTTTCAATAGCATCAACTTTAGCTTTGTCAACTTCAAAACCTCTTTTAGAAATTTTATGTCCCAAGACAATACCTTCATTAACCATAAAGTGGCACTTCTCCTAATTCAAGACAAGATTAGTGTCTTCACATCTCTGCCAAACTCAATCAAGGTTGCTCAAGCAATCAGCAAAAGAAGTTCCGTAAATGGAGAAATCATCCATGAAAACCTCAACAATCTTTTCACAAAAATCAGAGAATATAGCCATCATGCATCTTTGAAAGGTAGCAGGTGCATTACATAAACCAAAAGGCATATGTCTATAAGCAAAGGTACCGAAAGGACAAGTAAAAGTGTTTTTTTTCTTTATCCCCTTTTGACACAGGTATTTGAGAGAACCCAGAATAGCCATCTAGAAAGAAAAAATGAGTATGTTTGGATAACCTTTCTAGCATTTGATCAATAAAAGGCAAAGGGTAATGATATTTCTTAGTAGCTTTATTTAATTTGTGGAAATCAATTACCATCCTATAACCTGTAACAATTCTTTGTGGGATCAATTCATCTTTATCATTAGGAACAACAGTCATACCTCCCTTCTTAGGCACACAATGGACATGACTTACCCACTGGCTATCAGCAACTGGATAGATAATACCTGCCTCTAAAAGATTTAGTATTTCCTTCCTTACCACTTCTTTCATTTTAGGATTTAACCGTCGTTGATGATCGATAACTGGTTTAGCGTCCTCTTCCAACTTTATCTTATGTTGGCATAACGTGGGACTAATGCCCTTAAGATCATTCAGAGTATATCCAATAGCAGCACAATGCTTCTTCAGAGTTTTGAATAATTTTTCTTCTTCCTACTCTGAAAGGTTAGCACTGATAATAACATGATATATCTTCTTTTCATCTAGATAAACATACTTAAGATTATCAGGTAAAGGATTAAGTTCAAACACGGGATCACCCTTGGGTGGAGGGGGATCCCCTAGGATTTCAACATGCAAGTTGTTTTTCAATACGGATCCCTGATTAAAGAATATTTCATCTATTTCTATTCTCTCATTCATATGCATATCATTTTCATGGTCTAGCAAGTATTGTTCTAAAGGATCATTAGGAGGCATATCAATAGAAGCAAGACCAATAATTTCATCCTTACTAGGTAGTTCTTTATCAAGGGGTTGTCTACGAAATTTATCAAAATTAAAATCATGAGACATGCCCCCTAAACCAACAGTAACAATATCTTTCACACATTCTATCTTAGCATTAATAGTATTCAAGAAGGGTCTACCAAATATAATGGGACAAAAGTCATATTGTGGGGAACCAAGAACAAGAAAATCAGCAGGGTATTTAACTTTCCCACACAAGACTTCAACATCTCTAACAATCCCAATTGGTGAGATAGTGTCTCTATTAGCAAGCTTAATAGTAACATCTATACCTTCTAGCTCAACGGGTGCAATATCGTGCATAATTTCATCATATAAGGATATAGGTATTACTCTCGCACTAGCACCCACATCACATAAACCATGATAGCAATGATCTCCAATTTTAACAGAGATAACATGCAATCCTACAACAGGTCTATGTTTATTCCTAGCATCGGGTTTGGCTATTCTAGCAGATTCCTCTTGGAGGTAAATAACATGTCCATCTAAATCTTCTGCCAAGAGATCTTTAACTATAGCAACACTAGGTTCAACTATAATTTGCTCAGGGGGTGTAGGTGTTCTAGTATTACTCTTACAAACCACAGTTGAAGCTTTAGGATGATCCTTTATCCTAACAGGGAAAGGTGGTTTCTCAATATAAGCAGTAGGAACAATAGGATCAACATTATATGTGATAGTCTTTTCTTCAACATTAATAGGTTCAACTACTTTTACTTCAATTGGAGGATGGTATTTGATACGTCTCCAACATATCTATAATTTTTGATTGTTCCATGCTATTATTTATGAAGTCTTGGATGTTTAATGGGCTTTATCTTACACTTTTATATCATTTTTGGGACTAACCTACTAACCCAAAGGCCCAGTCCAGATTGCTGTTTTTGCCTATTTTAGGGTTTTGCAGAAAAAGAATATCAAACAGAGTCCAAACGGAGTGAAACCTTCACGAGAGATATTTTTGGAGAAAATCACGCACGGGGGACTTGAGAACCACGTCAGGGGAGCCTTGGGGTGTCCATGAGGGTGGGGGAACGCCCCCTGCCTCGTGGGCCCCCCGAGCACCCCCCGGCGTCCTCCTTCCTCCTATATAAGTCTACGTACCCCGAAACCATCAACAACAGAGAGAAAACCCTAATTCCACCGCCGTAACCTTCTGTTCCCGTGAGATCCCATCTTGGAGCCTGTTTTGGAGCTCCACCGGAGGGGGATCTATCACAGAGTTCTTCTTCATCATCATCATCGCCCTCACCATGAGTTGTGAGTAGTTTACCACAGACCTTCGGGTCCATAGCTAGTATCTAGATGGCTTCTTCTCTCTCTTTGGATCTCAATACAAAGTTCTCCTCGGTCCTCGAGGAGATCTATTCGATGTAATCTCTTTTTGCGGTGTGTTTGTCGAGATCCGATGAATTGTGAGTTTATGATCAAGATTATTAACGAGAAATATTTGGTTCTTCTCTGAACTTTTTATGTGTGCTCATAATATCCTTGCAAGTCTCTTCGAATTATTGGTTTGGTTTGGCCTACTAGATCTATAGTTCTTGCAATGGGAGAGGTGCTTGGCTTTGGGTTCAATCTTGCGGTGTCCTTTCCTAGTGACAGTAGGGGCAACAAGGCACATATTGTATTGTTGCCATCGAGGATAAAAATATGGGGTTTATATCATATTGCTTGAGTTTATCCCTCCACATCATGTCATCTTGCTTAAGGCGTTACTCTGTTCTTATGAAATCAATACACTAGATGCATGCTGGATAGTGGTCGATGTGTGGAGTAATAGTAGTAGATGCAGAATCGTTTCGGTCTACTTGTCTCGGATGTGATGCCTTGTCGGGGGAAACTGTCCGCCACGAACACCTATGGGACCGGAGCCCCTTGTCTGTGCGGTACGAGGGCGGAGGGAGCACGAAGAGCAGATCGTAGCGAGCACGCGCGCAGTTTTACCCAGGTTCGGGCCGCGGTAGACGCGTAAAACCCTACTCCTGCTTGGTTGTGTATTAAGTTGGAGAGCTCGGGAGCTTGAAGAAGCAACTACACCGAGCGTATGAGTGATCTAGGTTCCGAACCCCCTCCACGTTGTGCATGGGCCTCCTTTTATAGTGCAAGGGGTCACCGACAGGTGTCAACGTAGGAGAAAGGGGTAAAAACGTAAAAGAGGTGGTAGTTGTAACAGTGCTGGAACAGTGGAGCTACAGTGCGCGAACAGTGGTCTGTACCTACTTTGACAGTGGGGGACAAGGGCATTTAATGCCCGTCGCCGTCGATCCCAAAAGCTCCCGCCCTTGCATCTCCGTCTGCCACGGCGATGGATCCACCACCGTGGAGTGCCACCGTGTCCCCCAGGCTGCACAGCCATCCGCCACGCGTCCCCGGATAGGCCTCAGGGCGACGCGTGGGCCGATGAGCTGGAGCGTGGGCACACAGCGCAACTCCCCCGGCAAGCACCTTGCCGGGGCCCTGATCTTGCCGGGCCCGGGAGCTTGCCGCTCCCCGGGCCCTTGCCGGGGCGCACATAGCGCCGAGGCGTGTCTTCTAGCCTTCCTGGCAAGCTCCTCTTGCCAGGGCCTTGTGCTAGTGGGGCAGTCTTGAGCCTGGTACGGCCTTCCCGGCAAGCTCCACTTGCCGGGGTCTCGATCTTCTGTCTTGTATACTTTGTTTTTGAATGGCTTAATAAGGAGCAGAAAGGTCTCCGGCGAGCGTGTGGTAAACCCTGCCGCGGGAAGCTGCAACTGACCGTGCACAAGTTGGGGTACTGAGGTACCCCTACCTTAGTACACCGACAGGAGCCCCCGGGCCTGGGCCACACACGGTGCCGAGCGCTGTTGGGCCAGGCCCAAAACAGTGCAGGGTCACACGCGGCCCACAGCGTGCCGAATCCACTTCCGTATCCGCCGCATCCCCCCGTAACGGCATGCGTCGATTGCGGCGTCGTGGGATGGGACGTGCCCACGTTCCATCAATGAAAAAGGGCGAAACGCCCCCCACTCCCCCATAAAAGCAGAGGAAGCAGGAGCGGTTTCCCTCCTTACGCTTTCATTGCTTCTTCTTCCTCCAGAGATCTCTTTGCGCTCCGCCTCCACACCTCCGCAGCCGTCGTCTGCATCTCCGGCGTCGCCAGGCTCTTCGTCCCTCTCCTTCCGCCGCGTCCGCCATGGCCCCGAAGACCGACAAGGCGAAGGCGGAGAAGGCCAAGAGGGAGAAGTCGGAGCAAGCGGCGAAGCTCGCCGCGTATCGGAAGCAGCATCTCGTCTTCCCGCCGAGGCTCGACGCGCGGGAGCTCTGGAACAAGTACTACTTGTTCTGGGCCAAGGAAACCAAGGCGCACCCCCGCACGTGAGCATATCCGGCCGTCGCCAAGGACAACTACCCCGGCGGGTACTACTTCTTCGCAGCTTTCTTTCACTGCGGTCTTTGCCCTCCTTTCTCAAATTTCTTCTGCGATGTCATGCACACCTACGGGCTCCACCTCCTTGACTTCACCCCCAACGCCATCCTCACCATGGCGGTTTTCGCACACATGTGCGAAAACTTCATAGGGATACAGCCCAACGTAGCGTTGTTTAGGCACTTTTTCACTCCTAGAGCAGAGGCCGACGCCCCCCTCTCCGGAGGAATTTCTTGGGTTTTCCGTCTGAACAAGAAGGGGTCCTACTTGCCGGGGGAGCTCCGCGGCAAGTGGGAGGAGTGGCGTGCGGAGTGGTGCTGGATTGTTGAGGACGCGCCGCAGCCCTTCACCGCGCCGCGCACAACACCCATCGTGTGCGGCAGGGATTGGAGCGAGCTGGATTCGGACGACATCAAGCTCGACGTCGCCCTCGTCCGGATTCTTCGTCTTCGGACCGCCAAGCTGTCCGTTGCAGAGGTGGGCGCAGACTTCCTCCGCCGCCGCATCGCCCCTCTCCAAGACAGGAAAAGGCCGGCCTGGGAGTACGGCGGCCCGGCGGATATAATGAGGCTGCGCGCCGGGCTCAACTTCAACTTCACGACGCTGGAGCTGAAGGGGATGGTCCGGGAACTCTTCAAGTATGACCCGGCACACCCTGAGTGGTTCCGAGCTCCCCGGGGAGTGGTGCCGCTCTGCAACAGCACAGTCCGGGACCGTCTCCTCGCCATGATGCCCGCATGCGATTCGCACGGCGTGGACCGCACGTGGATCGCGCCCAAGCCCATCGACGTCCTCACCTTCTTCGACAACCTCGTGGAGGTGGCGAAGAACAAGAGCGACCTCAAGGAGCACACGCGGGACACCACCGAGCAGGAGCTTGCCTACATAGCTTCTCGGGCTGAAGAGGCCGCTGCGGCTGCAGCGGCAGGAGATTTTGGGTACACGCCTGATGAGGCGGAGGCTGCGGACGCGTCCAGCCAGGCGGAGGAGGCGGAGATCCGCAGACTGCTGCAGCTCCCTCCCGATGCGCTCGTCGGGGTCCCCTCTCTGAGGCACTCCGGGATCCACGGAATCGTGGCCGAGGCCGCGGCAATGGAGGGTGCCGCCGGAGGGAACAGAGGCGCTGCGAGGAGCGGAGGCGCCGGAGGGAGCGGAGGCGCCAAGGGAAAAGAGGCCGCAGCGCAGGGCGCTGGGCCCAGTGAGCCGGCCGGGGAGGAGGAGGAGGAGGAGGCCGAGGACTCCTGCGGATCTACGGAGCTCTACGCCGACGACCTCTCCTCGTCAGAGAGCTCCCCGCCCCCGGCAAGCCCAAGGCAGTCTCCACCGAAGCGTCTCCGCAAGACGGCGACGGGAGAGAGGGCGCAAGCGCCCCGGCAACAACCAGCTCGCCGGGCAGCTCCCCGGGGGAGCCAAGCTGCGCCGGGGGCGACCGGCGCACCAGTCACGGCGGAGGCAGCCCGCGCGCGGGCCACGACGGAGGCGTCCCGCAAGCAGGCGTCGAGCCGACAGGGGTCTTCTCGGAGCGGAGCAGCGGCTCCGCCTGCTCCCCGGGCTCCGGCTACCGCAGGGGCTGGTTCTTCGCAGCCCCCAGCCCCTGGGATCGCCAAGCGCCCGAGGGAATCTTCATCTTCCGCTCCTCGCGCCGACGCGCCCCCGGTGGAGTACGACTTCTCCGCCTTGAGCGAGGACGACGAGGAGGATCAGGAGTAAGGATCCAGGATCTTACACCTTCTCGAGTTTTGTCTTGATCATGGTTGATGTTGACTTCGTTTGTTGCTTTGATTTCAGGACCTTGGTTCAACGCGTGGCGAAGAAAGCCAAGGCGCCTGTGGTCGAGGTCGCGGAAGGTTCGGCCACCGCGGCAACAGGGGATGTGCCGGAGCCAACCCTGCCGGACCCAAGCGCTGCTCCGAGGAGCAGCCCCCAGCGCAGCCCCCAGCGTAAGTCTGGGGTCCATCCTTCCGCTTGTCGGGATGCGCTTAGGGATTTTGTCTTCTTTCATCATCTTAATGTTTCTTGTCTTTTCTTGTGCAGAGGTGGAGCCACAGCGGGAAGAGCGCCCGGAGACCGTCATCGAGGAGCCGCAGGCCCCGCCGTCCCCGCCAAGGCCGAACTCTCCGACAAGGGAGAGCGCTCCGCCAAGGGCGGGTACTCCGCCAAGGCAGAGTACCCCGCCAAGGGCGAGCAGCCCGGCGAGGGCGGCCACTCCGCCAAGGCAGAGCTCCCCGGCGAGGGAGCCCGCCGCTGAGGACGTCCGCCAAGGTATGTCTTGTAGTTTGTCTTCTTGGCTTCGTCTCTTTTTGGATATTTGCTTGAACTTCTTTTTCTTCTTTTTCTTTTCAGATCCTCCTCCTCCCGAGCCGATGGAGACGGAAGTCATCAACATCGAGGACGAGGAGGGCGCGCAGGGCGGCGGCGGCGACGTCCCTGTCGTCGAGGACGCGGCGAGAGCCGCCGAGCCGGCCGCGCAGGAGACCGCTCCGACTGCGGACGCAGCGGCCGGGGAGGGGGACGGCGACCGCACCGCCGACCCGGAGGCGGCGGGAGCATCAAGTGCTGCGCCGGCCGCCGACCCCTCCGCCGACAAGGAGCAGGGCTACTACCTTGAGGCCCCCAACGGCGTCTTCATCCAGATGCCTTGGGGGTCTTCATCGCGAGCTCCCGCGGAGGGCGAGGCGTTTGACGGAGAAGTCCTCGCCTCCGCGGGCCTGAAGATTGTCGAGGCGCCCGGCGGGAGTGAAGGGCCCGAGGAGGAGAAGCTGCTCCACCAGCTCCTGGCCCTTTACCGGGCCAGGCAGGCGAAGCTTGCCTCCCGGGAAGCCCTTGCCGCCAAGGCCGCCGCGGAGATGGAGAAGCGCGCGGCGGAGCTCAGCGCCGCCAACCAGGCGGCCCTCCGCGAGGTGGCGGAGGAGCGTGAGCGGCTTGCCGGCGAATACCAAGAATGGGTGCTGGAGAAGGCCGAAGCTGAGGAACAGCAGCGGCTCGCCGGGGTGGAGCTGTCCCGGCGAGAAGGAGAACTCGCCCAGCGGAAGGTCCAACTCGACTCCCATGAGGAGGACCTTGCCGCTCGAGAGGCGGCCCTTGGCGGGGAGCTGAAGGAGGCGAAAGCCGCCGCGGTTGCCGCGGAGACCGCCAAGAAAGAGCTCGCCGCCAAGGTCGTGCAGCTGGAGAAGGCGCTGAAGGTGAGCGCGGAGAAGGTTGCCGCGCTTATCACGGAGCGCGAGAAGGACGCCCACACCAACTCAGAACTCCAGGTGCGTCTTTCTGAGAGGGGCGACGAGTTGAAGACCGCCAAGGACTCCATCGAGGACTTGGAGTTGAAGGTCGCCACACTGAAGGATTCACTCGACGCTGCCCGGGCCCGGGAGACCAAGCTGAAGGAGGAGCTCCGCAAGGAGCGGACCCTAGTGGACAGCGCCAACAAAGCGGCCGAGCTCTTCCGCAAAACTGTCGAGGTGTGGACCGAGGACTTAGTGTCTTGCGCGTCCAACATCGACCAGGAGCTGCTGGCGTTGAAGCTGGAGCACCTCATCTACTCTCCGGATCCGAACCTCCCACACAGCGCCAAGCTCAGCCTCTTCTTCAGGGGAATCGCGCCGGCCCTTGCTGATCTGCGGAATAAGATCCCCGCGCAACTGGCCGAGGAGACGCGCCTGCTCTGCGCGGGAACTCTGGAGCACGTGCTGACGAAGATCGTGTACCGCAATCCGGGCAT
This sequence comes from Secale cereale, assembly GCA_902687465.1. NCBI lineage: Eukaryota > Viridiplantae > Streptophyta > Magnoliopsida > Poales > Poaceae > Secale > Secale cereale. The sequence goes on along the minus strand of LR738713.1, from coordinate 754,291,152 downwards.
CAATCTCACCAACGTTCTTCGCAGCTTGCCGGCCAACGCGAACACGGAGGCTTTGAAGGAGCAGGTCGCCCACATCATTGCCAAGGTGGCCAAGATTTCCAGGAAGGAGGGCGACCGCGTAGATTAGGCCTCCATTATCTTTATCTCTTTTTGTTTCTGCACATGATGCCATGAACTCATTAGTCCATTGTGACAAGTTATCCTTTGTAAGATATTTATCTCATTTTGATCAATCAGTGCAATGTTATCTTCCTTGTCTTAATCTTTGACTTTGTATGTTTTTCACCCTACGCTTCCGGGGAGCTTGCCGGCAAGGGGCCTTTGCCGCGAGCGCTGAGTGCTGGACTCTGAGCAGCCTGCTGGCCAAGGTCTCACCGGCAAGCAACCTTGCCGCAGCTAGTCGCAACGCACTTAGCTTGCTGAGTGTACTCGGAAACGAAGCAAGGGAGCGGCACTTGTCGCAGCTCACTTAAATCGTTGAGCGAACTCGAAAACAAGATAAGGGTGCGGCAAGCTACGGGTAGGTTCCTCCGCGCACAGGTTTTCCATACAAAGTGTGATTGTTCAAGGAAAACAACTGAAATCTTAAAAATTTGAACTGGTCAAATTCTAATAACTTAGCTTTCATATATTGCTTGCTTCCCGGTAAGGCTTCTCTTTCTTGAACATCACTTGGTTCCTCCTCCACCTCCTTCCCCCCCGGCAAACTTGTGCGTGAGGAACGTTCCTTCTGCTTAAGAGGCAAAGGAAAAGAAGAGGGAAACAAGTACATGGCCTTTCGGCGTGCTAATGCTTACCGGATACTTGAGTGTTGCACCAAATGCCAAACACTACATGCAAATAGCAAAGAGAAGCATGCAAAAGGCAAATAGCGCAAAACACGGAAACTTTACTGATGCACGGGGTCTGCGCCCGGCTTTGTACAAAGGGTTACATGCAACCGCGGCAAAGCTTGTACAAAAGGTGGTTGCCGGAGCGGATCACGCCAACCGCGCCTTAGGGGTGAAACTTGCGAAGATGCTCTATGTTCCAGGAGTTGCTCACCGGTAAGCCTTCTTCGGTCTCGAGGCGGATAGCGCCGAGCCTCGTAACTTGTCTCACCCGATAAGGGCCTTCCCACTTCGGCGTCAACTTGTTGGAATTCTTGGCGGACTGAACACGCCGAAGAACAAGGTCGCATTCCTCGAGACTCCTGGCCTTGACCTTGCGGCTATGGTAGCGGCGCAAGGCTTGCTGGTACCGAGCAGCTCGTACAGCAGCCTGGAGACGTCCTTCCTCGAGGAGCAATGCGTCATCTTGCCGCAGTTGCTCTTGCTCGAGCTCATCATAAGCGAGCACTCGAGGAGATCCGTATACGAGTTCCGTGGGGAGAACTGCCTCTGCCCCATAGACTAGGGCAAAGGGTGTCTGTCCGGTGGCTCGACTTGGTGTCGTTCTGATTGACCAAAGAGCCGCCGGTAGCTCCTCTATCCAATTTCTTCCGCACTTGCGCAGCCTGTCAAAGGTCCTTGTCTTGAGTCCGCGCAGCACTTCAGCATTGGCCCTTTCCGCTTGACCGTTGCTCCTCGGGTGAGCAACATAAGCGAAACAGACCTTGGCGCCAAGGTCTTGGACGTACTGCATGAAGGTGCGACTAGTAAATTGTGTACCGTTGTCGGTGATAATCCTGTTAGGGATTCCGAAACGGCAAACAATTGACCTGAAGAACCTGACTGCTGACTGTGCTGTCACCTTTCTCACTGGCTCCACTTCTGGCCACTTTGTGAACTTGTCGATTGCGACGTACAAGTACTCAAAGCCCCCGACAGCACGAGGGAAAGGGCCGAGGATATCGAGCCCCCAGACCGAGAAGGGCCAGGACAAAGGGATTGTTTGGAGAGCTTGAGCTGGTTGATGAATCTGCTTTGCATGGAACTGGCACGCTTCACACTTGGTTACTAGTGCAGCTGCATCTTGGAGGGCTTCTTGCCAAAAGAACCCTAGCCGGAAAGCTTTTCCGGCAAGTGCCCTTGCGCCAATGTGGTGGCCGCATATGCCTCCGTGTATTTCTGCCAACAGCTTCTGTCCATCTTCCCTGGAGATGCACTTCAATCTGACACCATTGAGCCTTCTTCTGTACAGCTCGTTATCCACGAACTGGTACATACTTGACTGCCTGGTTATCTTCTCTATTTCTTCTGGGTCGTCGGGAAGTTCTCCAGTTTGAAGGAAACGGACGATCTGCTGCGCCCATGCCGGAGCTTGAGGCTCGGCGGCAAGGACTAAAGGCTCGAGGGCCGCTGCGGGAACCTCAGCTTCTACGGCAAGGACCTCTGGTTCTGCCGGAGCTGATGGTCCCCCGGCAAGCTCGCCGGGGCGAGGCTTGTCGGGAACGCTTGCTTCAACTGTACAGACCCGAGGGTCTGCAGGAGCAAACTGTTCCTCAGCGTTGTGGTTGTTGATCTTGGGGACCTTGGCGGCGGTTTCGGGAAGATCCGCCGGCAAGTAGTCGCCGGAGACCAACTTTCTCTTCTTGGACTGCCCAATTGATGGTGTAACGGATGGTTGAGTCAGCTTGAGCAAGAAGGTCCCTGGTCCCACAGGTAACTTCGTCGAAGCACACTTTGAAAGGCCATCTGCAATTTCATTTTGAGCTCTCGGGACGTGCTCCATCTGCAGACCTTCAAAGTGCTCCTCAAGCTTCCTCACTTCATCGACATAAGCTTCCATCAAAGGGCTCTGGTAGCTCTTGTTAACTTGCCGGACCACCAACTGAGAATCTCCCCGCACAATCAGCTTTCTGATCCCAAGTTCGGCCGCAATCCTGAGGCCGGCAAGCAAGCCTTCATATTCAGCAGTGCTGTTTGTCGCTTGCTCCCTGGGAAAGTGCATCTGGATAACATATTTGAGGTGCTCTCCGGTGGGCGCGATGAGTACCACGCCGGCACCGGCGCCTTGCAGCGAGAAGGCACCGTCAAAATACATTACCCATTCACTTGTCGCTTCTTGTACGGGTGCACTTGTTTCTTGGACTTCTTCATCGGGCGTTGGGGTCCACTCAGCTATGAATTCTGCCAAGGCTCGGCTCTGTATAGTTGAAGTACTTTCAAACTTGAGTCCAAAGCTTGACAACTCCAGTGCCCACTCAACGATCCTCCCTGTTGCTTCTGGGTTGTGCAATATCCTCTTCAGCGGAAAGCGAGTGACCACTGTTATCTCATGGGCTTGGAAGTAATGGCGCAGCTTTCTCGAGGCCATGAGGAGGCCGAAAAGCAACTTTTGCACACCAGAGTACCTTGATCTAGCCCCCTGGAGGAGGGAACTCACAAAATACACTGGGCGCTGCACCATCTTCTTCCGTACCTCATCTTGTTCCTGCACAGAGTTATCCTTGTCGGGGCCAGAGCTTGCCGGAGCAGCCCCCTGCTTGTCGGCGGATTCGCTTGCCGGTGGTGCTGACTCCTCGTCGGACTCCCTCTCCGCTACTAACGCAGCACTAACCACCTGGTTGGTTGCCGCTAGGTACAGCAACAACTTTTCCTGTGGTCTAGGTGCGACAAGTATTGGAGTGGAGGACAGGTACCGTTTCAAATCCTGCAGCGCCGCCTCCGCTTCCGGAGTCCACTTCATGGGACCTGCCTTCTTCAAGATTTTGAAGAAAGGTAGGGCGCGTTCTGCAGACTTTGAAATGAACCTACTGAGGGCAGCAACACAACCTGCAAGCCTTCTGACATCCTTGACGCGCTTCGGGGCCTCTATCTGCTCAATGGCTTTAATCTTGTCGGGGTTGGCTTCAATCCCCCTCTGTGACACAAAGAACCCGAGAAGCTTGCCGGAGGGGACTCCAAAGACGCACTTCTCGGGGTTCAGCTTGAGCTGTATTCTGCGCAGGTTCTGAAACGTTTCTTCCAAATCTTGGATCAGGGTATCCTTGCTCTTGCTCTTCACCACGATGTCATCCATGTAAGCCTCTACATTTCTGTGGATCTGTGGCTCAAAAGCAGTGTATACTACCCTTGCAAAGGTTGAGCCTGCATTCTTCAATCCAAATGGCATGCATATGAAGCAATAAGTGCCACATGGAGTGATAAATGCAGTCTTCTCTTCATCCTCTTTGGCCATGAAAATCTGGTGATAGCCTGAGTATGCATCAAGAAAACAGAGTAGCTCACATCCGGCAGTGGAGTCAACGATCTGGTCAATGCGCGGCAAAGGGAATGGATCCTTGGGACAGGCTTTATTCACATCGGTGAAGTCTATACACAGTCTCCACTTCCCATTGGCCTTGCGCACGACGACTGGATTTGCCAACCACGTCGGATGGATCACACCTCTAACTAGGCCTGCTGCCTCTAGCTTCTTGATTTCTTCGTTGATGAATTCTTGGCGCTCCACGGCTTGCTTCCTCACTTTCTGCTTGATGGGCCGCGCATGAGGACAAACAGCAAGCTTGTGCTCAATTACCTTCCTGGGAACACCGGGGATGTCAGATGGTTGCCAGGCAAACACATCGACATTCGCCCGCAGGAAGGCAACGAGCGCGCTTTCCTATTTGCTGTCGAGGGTGGCACTGATGGTGAAGGTACCACCAGTGCCGTCCTCCTTGGCGGACACTTTCTTGGTTGCCGGAGGAGCGGCCATTCCTTTCTTACTTTTGCCGGTGGAGCTCGATGGAACGTCCTCGACGGCAGCGCAGCACTCCGAAGAGGTGCGGTTGCCGGAGTGGGTCCCAGAGCACTTGCCGGACTTGGTCTTCGTCTTCTCCCCCCCGGGAGCTTCAGCGGCAAGAGTATCCTTCTCGGCCGCAGCTGCCGCATCCCGGTAGATCTTGTCGGCGCAGACAAGCGCATCCTTCTTGTCGCCGTGGACAGTGATGACGCTTATCGGCCCCGGCATCTTGAGTACGTTGTAGGCATAATGGGAAGCTGCCATGAACTTGGCGAGGGCAGGACGGCCAAGTATTCCATTGTAGGGCAATGGAATATCGGCGACGTCGAAAGTGATGCGCTCAGTTCTGAAGTTGAGCTCCCCGCCAAAGGTCACCGGCAGAGTGATCTTTCCCTTGGGCTTGCTCCTTCCCGGGTTGATTCCTTGGAAAGAACCGGTTTCTTCGAGCTCGCCATCTGGAATTTGGAGTTTCTTGATCACAGCAGAGGAGATCAAGTTCAGCCCGGCCCCGCCGTCAACCAACATTTTAGTGACCTTGAGGTTGCGGATGGTGGGAGAAACCAGCATCGGCAAGCACCCGACCGCAGTGGTGCGGTCAGGGTGATCCTCAAGATCAAAAACGATGGGCGTGCTGGACCATTTGAGGAGCCTGCGCGACTCCACGGGCGGCTCCGCTGCATTCACCTCACGCACCCACTGCTTGAGTTGGCGGTGGGAGGTGTGCAGAGAGGCGCCACCGTCGACGCACAGGACCTCCGTGGCCTTCTGGAACTCCTGCTCGCTGTTATCCTCGTCCTCCATGTCTTCGTCGTCGTCCTCTTCGTCCTTGTCGCGGCCCCGGGGAGGTCGATCTCCTTGCCGCTGCTTGGCCTTGCCGCGGCGTCCTCCCCGGCCGTTGAACGGCCGCTTCTTGCTTGGCTCTTCCCCGCCACCTTGGGCCTTCTCCTTGTCGCGCCTCTCGTACTCAGCCTTCTGCTGCTCGACGAGGTACTCGACGCGTTTGCAGTTGGAGAGATCGTGACCCTTGGTGCGGTGGATCTTACAGTATTGCTTGTCGGAGCTGCCCGGCTTGTCGGCCGCCGCTACAGGGGCAGGCTCCTTGCCGGAGCCGCCAGCCTGCGTTTGCTTGGCGGGGGCCTCCTTGCCGGACTTCTCTACGGCAAGCACCTCTTTCTTGCCCTTCCTTCTGTTATTCCGCCGCCGGCTCTTCTTTGCCGGGGCGGCGTCGTCGCTGTCGCTTCCTCCTGCGCCAGCATCCTCCCCGGGGAGTCTCCTCCCCTCTTCTGCGCGTGCGCACTTGTCAGCCAGAGCATAGAGCTCGCTGACGTCCCGAATCTTGGTCATCGCCATTTCTTCACGCATGCGGCGGTTACGCACGTTCTGGTGGAACGCGCTGATAACCGCGGCAGGGTGGACATCAGGGATGTTGTGCTGCACACGGCTAAAGCGTTGGATGTACTTGCGCAGGGTTTCGCCTTCCTTCTGGGCCAAAATGTGGAGATCGCTCTCCTGGCCGTGGGGTTTGTGGCCGCCGGTGAAGGCGCCAACAAACTGGTGGCAAAGGTCGGCCCAAGAAGCGATAGAACCTTCCGGCAAGTGCATAAGCCACGAACGGACGTTCGGCTTAAGCACGAGCGGGAAGTAATTCGCCAAGATCTTCTCGTCGCGCCCCCCGGCAGCTTGCACCGTGATGGTGTAAACGCTGAGAAACTCCGAGGGGTGCGTCTTGCCGTCGTACTTCTCCGGTACGTCGGGCTTGAAATTCTTCATGCTGGGCCACTGGACGCGCCGCAGCTCGCGGGTGAACGCAGGGCAGCCTGCCGCGTACGGCAAGTCGCCTGGTTCACCGGGCGCGCGCGCGTCGACAGCGTCCTCGGCCCTCCGGTCTGATTGTCGCCGAGCTTCTCGGCGGCGCTCGATTCTTGTCCGAGCGTCTTCCTGTTGCCGGTCGTCGAGGACCTGGCGCTGGTCCCGACGGGCCCGCGGGTCCGACGAGGCTGTGGAGCCATCGTCAGCGTTGTTCCGGCGGGGTGGCGTCCTTTGCTTCTGCGGCGGGGAATGCGCGCTTGTCGCACCCCCGGCGGTCTTGTCGCCGTCAGCCTTCGTCTTCTCAGCTTGCCGCGGCCGCGAGGCCGACGGCTGCTGTGGAGAATCGTTGTTGGCGAAGGCTATCAGGCTCTGGATGGTGGCCCTCCAGTCTTCGGCCTTGTCTGCCGCTGGAGGGAAGTCGAGGAGCAGTTGCGCCCTTGCGAGCGCTTCTGCCGGAGTGGAGGGGAACGCGGGCGAGCGGTGCGAGGAGCGGGACACGCTCGGACTTCTAACGGCGTTAGAAGGAGCGGGGTCCCGCGCCGGCGCTTTCGCTTTGCTTGTGCCCGGACGAGGGTCCGGGGCGTCCCGCGAGCCTCCGGTTTGGCCTTGGCCCAGCAAACGGATGCCACCTCCCGTGGTATGGCGCTGCTGGGTCGTTGTGTGCTGAGAGGGACGCGGTGCGTCCACGGAGACCGAGGTTCGGTCGTCCGTCCTGTTCTTGGATCTGGTGGCGCCGTGAGTGTCCTCGCCGGCGACCACCCTTCCGACGGCGTCTCCCCCGCCCACCGTTGGCTCTGGTGGCGGCGGGTGAGACGCAGACGGGCCTCCGACCTCCGAAGCCTTCTTCTTCGGGGCCATGGAGCTGTTGCTGGTGAAGTTGACGAATTCGGAGAGGTTGATGAAGAATGCGCCCGCGCGAACGCCGGATCAGGTTCGCACAACCTCGACGCCCCCTACCTGGCGCGCCAAAGATGTCGGGGGAAACTGTCCGCCACGAACACCTATGGGACCGGAGCCCCTTGTCTGTGCGGTACGAGGGCGGAGGGAGCACGAAGAGCAGATCGTAGCGAGCACGCGGGCAGTTTTACCCAGGTTCGGGCCGCGGTAGACGCGTAAAACCCTACTCCTGCTTGGTTGTGTATTAAGTTGGAGAGCTCGGGAGCTTGAAGAAGCAACTACACCGAGCGTATGAGTGATCTAGGTTCCGAACCCCCTCCACGTTGTGCATGGGCCTCCTTTTATAGTGCAAGGGGTCACCGACAGGTGTCAACGTAGGAGAAAGGGGTAAAAACGTAAAAGAGGTGGTAGTTGTAACAGTGCGGGAACAGTGGAGCTATAGTGCGCGAACAGTGGTCTGTAACTACTTTGACAGTGGGGGACAAGGGCATTTAATGCCCGTCGCCGTCGATCCCAAAAGCTCCCGCCCTTGCGTCTCCGTCTGCCACGGCGATGGATCCACCACCGTGGAGTGCCACCGTGTCCCCCAGGCTGCACAGCCATCCGCCACGCGTCCCCGGATAGGCCTCAGGGCGACGCGTGGGCCGATGAGCTGGAGCGTGGGCACACAGCGCAACTCCCCCGGCAAGCACCTTGCCGGGGCCCTGATCTTGCCGGGCCCGGGAGCTTGCCGCTCCCCGGGCCCTTGCCGGGGCGCACATAGCGCCGAGGCGTGTCTTCTAGCCTTCCTGGCAAGCTCCTCTTGCCAGGGCCTTGTGCTAGTGGGGCAGTCTTGAGCCTGGTACGGCCTTCCCGGCAAGCTCCACTTGCCGGGGTCTCGATCTTCTGTCTTGTATACTTTGTTTTTGAATGGCTTAATAAGGAGCAGAAAGGTCTCCGGCGAGCGTGTGGTAAACCCTGCCGCGGGAAGCTGCAACTGACCGTGCACAAGTTGGGGTACTGAGGTACCCCTACCTTAGTACACCGACATGCGTATATACAATGATCATGCCTAGATAGTCTCATAATTATTCGTTTTTCTATCAATTGCTCGACAGTAATTTGTTTACCTGCCGTAGAATATCGCTATCATGAGAGAAGTCACTAGAGAACACTATGGCCCCCGGGTCTATTCTCAACTTATCAATCTACATCTACTTTACTTTATCGCTTTTATTTTCTGTTCTTATAAACAAAAATACGAAAAATATAAACTATCATCTCTATCAGATCTCACTTTCTTAAGTGACCGTAAAGAGATTGACAACCCCTTATCGCGTTGGCTGCAAAGTTCTTATTTGTTTGTGCAGGTGCAAGGGACTCGCGCGTGGTCTCCTACTAGATTGATACCTTGGTTCTCGAAAATTGAGGGAAATATTTACGCTACTGTGCTGCATCTCCCTTTCCTCTTCGAGGGAATACAACGCAAGCTCAAGAAGTAGCAAAAAGAATTTCTGGTGCCGTTGCCGGGGAGGCTTACGCAAAAGTCATATACCAAGTACCTATCACAAACCCTTATCCTTCACATTACATTTATTTGCCTCTCGTTTTCCTGTCCCCCACTTCACCCTTGCCATTTTATTTGCCCTTCTTCCGCCGTGTGTTTATCGTTCGCTTGCTTCTTGTTTGCTTGTGTGTGTTGGATTGCTTGATTGTCACTATGGCTCAGAACAATACCAAATAGTGTGACTTCTCCAATACCAAAAACAATGATTTTATTAGCACTCCGATTGCTCCTATTACTGATGCTGAATCTTGTGAGATCAATGCTGCTTTGTTGAATCTTGTCATGAAAGATCAATTCTCCGGCCTTCCTAGTGAAGATGCCGCTACCCATCTAAACAACTTTGTTGATTTGTGTGATATGCAAAAGAAAAGGGATACGGAAAACGATATTGTAAAATTGAAGTTATTTTCGTTTTCACTTAGAGATCGTGCTAAAACTTGGTTTTCCTCTTTGCCTAGAAATAGTATTGATTCGTGGAATAAGTGCAAAGATGCTTTTATCTCTAAGTATTTCCCTCCTGCTAAGATCATTTCTCTTAGAAACGATATTATGAATTTTAAGCAACTAGATCATGAGGATGTTGCACAAGCTTGGGAGAGAATGAAATTAATGATACTTAATTGCCCTACACATGGTTTGAATCTATGGATGATTATTCAGAACTTTTATGCTGGCTTGAATTTTGCTTTTAGAAATCTTTTAGATTCGGCCGCAGGAGGCACTTTCATGGAAACTACCTTAGGAGAAGCTACCAAACTCCTAGATAATATTATGGTTAGTTATTCTCAATGGCACACCGAAAGATCTACTAGTAAAAAAGTGCATGCTATCGAAGAAATTAGTGTTTTGAGTGGGAAGATGGATGAACTTATGAAATTGTTTGCTGCTAAGAGTGCTTCTTCTGATCCTAATGATATGCCTTTGTCCACTTTGATTGCGAATAACAATGAATCTTTGGATGTGAATTTTGTTGGTAGGAATAATTTTGGTAACAATGCTTATAGAGGGAATTTTAATCCTAGGCCTTTTCTAGTAATTCCTCTAATAATTATGGTAATTCCTACAAGGACTCTTATGGAACGATGCCTTCTGAATTTGAAACTAGTGTTAAGGAGTTTATGATCTCTCAAAAGAATTTCAATGCTATGCTTGAAGAGAAATTGCTTAAGATTGATGAATTGGCTAGAAGTGTGGATAGAATTACTCTTGATGTTGATTCTCTGAAACTTAGATCTATCCCACCTAAGCATGATATCAATGAGTCTCTCAAAGCCATGAGAATTTTCATTGATGAATGCAAAGAAAGAACCGCTAGGATGCGTGCTAAAAGAGAGGATTATATTAAAGCGTGTTATTCTAGTTATCATGAAAATAAAGATGAAGATCTAAAAGTTATTGATGTGTCTCCTATTAGATCCTTGTTTTCTAGTATAAATTTTGAGGAAGATAAGATTGGAGATGATTCTGCTTTAAAGTGTCCCAATGATTCGGAGTTTATACATCTCGATGCTAAAATTGCTAAAAGTGGGAGTGAAGAGATTAAAACTTTGCATAGTGATGAACCCACTACTTTGGATTTCAAGGGATTCAATTATGATAATTGCTCTTTGATTGATTTTATTTCCTTGTCTCAATCCGTACTAAATTCTCCGCATGCTTATAGTCAAAATAAAGCTTTCACCAAATACATAGTTTATGCTTTGATGCAATCTTATGAAGAAAAACTTGAGTTAGAAGTTTCTATCCCTAGAAAGCTTTATGATGAGTGGGAACCTACTATCAAAATAAAAATAAAAGATCATGAATGCTATGCTTTGTGTGATTTGGGTGCAAGTGTCTCCACTATCCCAAAAACTTTGTGTGATTTTCTAGAGTTCCATGAACTTGATGATTGTTCTTTAAATTTGCATCTTGCGGATTCCACTATTACGAAACCTATGGAAAGGATTAATGATGTTCTTATTTTTTCCAATAGGAATTATGTGCCCGTAGATTTCATTGTTCTTGATATAGATTGCAATCCTTCATGTCCTATTATTCTTGGTAGACCTTTCCTTAGAATGATTGGTGCAATTATTGATATGAAGGAAGGAAATATTAGATTCCAATTTCCATTAAGGAAAGGCATGGAACACTTTCATAAAAAGAAAATCAAATTACCTTATGAATCTATCATGAGAGCCACTTATGGATTGCCTTCCACAGATGGCAACACCTAGATCTATCTTGTATCGTTCCTAACTAGGGGCGTAAAACGATAACGCTTGTTGGGAGGCAACCCAATTTTATATTTTTTGTTTTTGTTGCTGTTAGGGAATAAATATTGCATCTAGCCTCTGTTTAGATGAGGTTTCATGTTTTGTTTAGTGTTTGTGCCAAGTAGAACCTTTGGGAAGAAGTGTGTGAAGCTTATGTGATCTTGCTGTGATAAACAGAATCGTTAGCGCTCGCTAAAGTGGTCGTCAGATTTTATTGGAGCGTGCTATTTAGTTAATTCTTTTTGCAGATGATTAATAGACAAATTCCTCAAATTTACCAATTTAGTTTTAATTTTTTGGAGTTACAGAAGTATGCGAAACCTGCAGATTACTACAGACTGTTCTGTTTTTGACAGATTCTGTTTTTCGTGTGTTGTTTGCTTATTTCAATGCATCTATGAGTAATATTTGGAGGTATGAACCATAGAGAAGTTGGAATACAATAGGTTTAACATCAATATAAACAAATAATGAATTCATTGCAGTACCTTTGAGTAGTGGTTTGCTTTCTTATACTAACGGAGCTCACGAGAATTTTTGTCCAAGTTTTGTGTTGTGAAGTTTTCAAGTTTTGAGTATTGCTTTGATGGACTATGGAACAAAGAGTAGCAAAGGCCTAAGCTTGGGGATGCCCATGGCACCCCAAGTAAAATTCAAGGATAATCAAAAGCCTAAGCTTGGGGATGCCCCGGGAAGGCATCCCCTCTTTCGTCTTCATCCATCGGTAACTATACTTGGAGCTATATTTTTATTCACCACATGATATGAGTTTTGCTTGGAGCGTCTTGTATAATTTGAGTCTTTGCTTTTTAGTTTGTCACAATCATCCTTGCTGGACACACCTATTTGAGAGAGTTAAATATGGCCTAGGAATTGTTAGAACACTCTATGTGCTTCACTTATATATTTTGAGTTGAATAGTTTTTGCTGTAGTGCTTCACTTACATCTTTTAGAGCACGGTGGTGGTAATATTTTGTAGAAATTTTTGAACTCTCATGCTTCACTTATATCTATTTGAGAGTCTATTAAAACAACATGGTAATGTGTTTAGGCTAATAAAACTAGTCTTCACATGATAGACATCCAATGTCAATGTAGTAAAAAAATTCACACTAAGTGCATTGAATATGATGAGATGTTGGATGCTTGATAATTGTTTTGAGATATGAGGATAGTGATATTAGAGTCATGCTAGTGGAGTTATTATGAAATTGAGAAATACCTGTGTTAAGGTTAGTGATTCCCGTATCATGCACGTATGGTGAACCGCTATGTGACGAAGTTAGAGCATGAGGTATTTGTAAAGTGTCAACCTTTGTGTGGAGGTCGGGGGCGCGCGATGGTTAACTCCTACCAACCTTCCCCCTAGGAGCATGCGTTGATTGCTTTGTTTTGATGACTCGTAGATTTTTGCAATAAGTATATGAGTTCTTATGACTAATGTTGAGTCCACGGATTATACGCACTCTCACCCTTCCACCATTGCTAGCCTCTCTTGTACCGCGCAACTTTCGCCGGTGCCATAAACCCACTATATATCATTCCTCAAAACAGCCACCATATTATTCCTCAAAATAGCCACCATACCTACCTATCATGGCATTTCCATAGCCATTCCGAGATATATTGCCATGCAACTTTCCACCATTCCGTTCATATGACACGCATCATATTGTCATATTGCCATGCATGATCATGTAGTTGACATCGTATTTGTGGCAAAGCCACCATGCATAATTTTTATACATGTCACTCTTGATTCATTGCACATCCCGGTACACTGCCGGAGGCATTCATGTAGAGTCATACTTGTTGTAGTATCGAGTTGTAATTTCGTTGTATTAAAAGTGTGATGATCATCATTATTAGAGCATTGTCCCATGTGAGGAAAGGCCAATAAAAAAGAGATGCCCCCCCCAAAAATAGAGAGGGGCTAATAAAAAAGAAGAAGAAGCCCCTCCAAGAAAAATGAGAGAAAAGAGAGAAGGGACAATTGCTACTATCTTTTTTCCACACTTGTGCTTCAAAGTAGCACCATGTTCTTCATGATAGAGAGTCTCATGTTTAGTCACTTTCATATACTAGTGGGAATTTTTCATTATAGAACTTGGCTTGTATATTCCAACGATGAGTTTCCTCAAATGCCCTAGGTCTTCATGAGCAAGCAAGTTGGATGCACACCCACTAGTTTCTTTTGTTGAGCTTTTATACATACTTAGCTCTAGTGCATCCGTTGCATGGCAATCCATACTCACTCACATTGATATCTATTGATGGGCATCTCCATAGCCCGTTGATACGCCTAGTTGATGTGAGACTATCTTCCTCCTTTTTGTCTTCTCCACAACCACTTCTATTCCACCCATAGTGCTATATCCATGGCTCACGCTCATGTATTGCGTGAAAGTTGAAAGGTTTGAAAAGATATAGTATAAAAACAAGTGCTTGGCTGAAATCGGGGCTATGCATTATATGAATATTTTGTGTGATGAAGAGGGAGCATAGCCAGACTATATGATTTTGTAGGGATAACTTTCTTTAGCCATAGTATTTTGAGAAGACATGATTGCTTTGTTAGTATGCTTGAAGTATTGTTATTTCTTATGTCAATATAGACTTTTATCTTGAATCTTTCAGATCTGAACATTCATGCCACAATTCAGAGAATTACATTGAGAAACTATGTTGGTTAGCATTCCACATCAAAAATTCTTTCTTTATCCTTTACCTACTCGAGGACGAGCAGGAATTAAGCTTGGGGATGCTTGATACGTCTCCAACGTATCTATAATTTTTGATTGTTCCATGCTATTATTTATGAAGTCTTGGATGTTTAATGGGCTTTATCTTACACTTTTATATCATTTTTGGGACTAACCTACTAACCCAAAGGCCCAGTCCAGATTGCTGTTTTTGGCCTGTTTCAGGGTTTTGCAGAAAAAGAATATCAAACGGAGTCCAAACAGAATGAAACCTTCATGAGAGATATTTTTGGAGAAAATGACGCACGGGGGACTTGAGAACCATGCTAGGGGAGCCTTGGGGTGTCCATGCGGGTGGGGGGCGCGCCTCCCTTCCCAGGGCGTGCCCCCTGCCTCGTGGGCCCCCCGAGCACCCCCCGGTGCCCTCCTTCCTCCTATATAAGTCTACGTACCCCAAAACCATCAGCAACAGAGGGAAAACCCTAATTCCACCGCCGTAACCTTCTGTTCCCGCGAGATCCCATCTTGGAGCCTGTTCCAGAGCTCCACCGGAGGGGGATCCATCACGGAGTTCATCATCATCATCATCATCGCCCTCACCATGAGTTGTGAGTAGTTTACCACAGACCTTCGGGTCCATAGCTAGTATCTAGATGGCTTCTTCTCTCTCTTTGGATCTCAATACAAAGTTCTCCTCGGTCTTCGAGGAGATCTATTCGATGTAATCTCTTTTTGCAGTGTGTTTGTCTAGATCCGATGAATTGTGAGTTTATGATCAAGATTATTTACGAGAAATATTTGGTTCTTCTCTGAGCTTTTTATGTGTGCTCATAATATCCTTGCAAGTCTCTTCGAATTATTGGTTTGGTTTGGCCTACTAGATCTATAGTTCTTGCAATGGGAGAAGTGCTTGGCTTTGGGTTCAATCTTGCGGTGTCCTTTCCCAGTGACAGTAGGGGCAGCAAGGCACATATTGTATTGTTGCCATCGAGGATAAAAAGATGGGGTTTATATCATATTGCTTGAGTTTATCCCTCTACATCATGTCATCTTGCTTAAGGCGTTACTCTGTTCTTATGAACTCAATACACTAGATACATGCTGGATATCGGTCGATGTGTGGAGTAATAGTAGTAGATGCAGAATTGTTTCAGTCTACTTGTCTCGGACGTGATGCCTATATACAATGATCATGCCTAGACAGTCTCATAATTATTCGCTTTTCTATCAATTGCTCGACAGTAATTTGTTTGCCCGCCGTAGAATATCACTATCATGAGAGAAGCCACTAGAGAACACTATGGCCCCCGGGTCTATTCTCAACTTATCAATCTACATCTACTTTACTTTTATCGCTTTTATTTTCTGTTCATATAAACAAAAATACCAAAAATATAAACTATCATCTCTTTCAGATCTCACTTTCGTAAGTGACCGTAAAGGGATTGAAAACCCCTTATCGCATTGGCTGCGAAATTCTTATTTGTTTGTGCAGGTGCGAGGGACTCGCGCGTGGTCTCCTACTGGATTGATAGCTTGGTTCTCAAAAACCGAGGGAAATACTTACGCTATTGTGCTGCATCTCCCTTTCCTCTTCGAGGGAATACAACGCAATCTCAAGAAGTAGCAGTATTTAAACCACTTCTCCTTGGGAAGATCAACATGAGTAGCAAAAGATTCACAGAAAGAAGCTACTATCTCAGAGTGAAGTCCATATTTAGTGCTAAACTCACGGAAAACATCGGTATCCATAAAAGCTTTAACACAATCAAACTTAGGGGTCATACCTGACTCCTTACCTTCGTCAAGATCCCAATCTTCAGAGTTGCGTTTAATTCTTTCCAATAAATCCTATTTGAATTCAATAGTCTTCATCATAAAAGAACCAGAACAAGAAGTATCGAGCCTGGAGCGATTATTAAGAGCAAGCCGAGCATAAATTTTTTGAATAATCATTTCTCTTGAGAGCTCATGATTGGGTCATGGATATAACATTGACTTAAGCCTCCCCCAAGCTTGAGCGATGCTTTCTCCTTCGCGACGCCAAAAATTATAGATATAATTACGATCACGATGTACCTGGTGCATAGGGTAGAACTTCTGATGAAATTCCAACTTCAGACGATTATAGTTCCATGATCCAATATCATCACATAGCCTAAACCATGTCAATGCATCTCCCTTCAAAGATAAAGGGAAGAACTTCTTCTTGATAACATCCTCGGGAATACCTGCAAGCTTAAATAATCCACAAACTTCATCCACATAGATTAGGTGTAAATTGGGATGTAGGGATCCGTCTCCTGTAAAGGGATTATCTAGCAGTTTCTCTATCATACCCGAAGGAATTTCAAAGCAAACATTTTCAGTGGTGCAGTAGGTTGAGGAGCAACCCTTTGCTCTTCTGGTCGGGGTGAAGATACCCCGAACAAGCCCCTCAAAGGATTATGAGCCATAGTAACAAGTGACAATAAATTTCAGCACACTATATAAATTTTTCCTTACCAAATTCCACTTACCAAAGGCGCTTCACTCCCCGGCAACGGTGCCAGAAAAGAGTCTGGATGACCCACAAGTGTAGGGGATCTATCATAGTCCTTTCCATAAGTAAGAGTGTAAAACCCAACAAGGAGCAGAAGGAAATGATAGGCAATTTTCAGTAAGGTATTTTCTGCAAGCACTGAAATTATAGGTAACAGATAGTTTTGTGATAAGGTAATTGGTAGCAAGTGACAAAAGGTAAAAGTAAATAAGGTGCAGCTAGGCGGCCCAATACTTTTTGTAGGAAAGGACAAACCTGGACAAACTCTTATATGAAGGAAAACGCTTTCGAGGACACATGGGAATTATCGTCAAGCTAGTTTTCATCACGATCATCTGATTCACGTTCGGTACTTTGATAATTTGGTATGTGGGTGGACCGGTGATTGGGTGCTGTCCTTACTTGGACAAGCCTCCCACTTATGATTAACCTCTAATGCAAGCATCCACAACTACAAAATAAGTATTAAGGTAAACCTAACCATAGCATGAAACAAGTGGATCCAAATCAGCCCCTTACGAAGCAACACATAAACTAGGGTTTAAGCTTCTGTCACTCTAGCAACCCATCATGTACTTATTACTTCACAATGCATTCCTCTAGGCCCAAATAATGGTGAAGTGTCATGTAGTCGATGTTCACATGACACCACTAGAGGAGAGACAACATACATCTCATCAAACTATCGAACAAATACCAAATTCACGTGACTACTAATAGCAAGACTTCTCCCATGTCCTCAGAAACAAAAGTAACTACTCACAAGACATAATATTGTTCATGATCAGAGGAGTATTAATATGCATAATGGATCTGAACATATGATCTTCCACCAAATAAACCAACTAGCATCAACTACAAGGAGTAATCAACACTACTAGCAACCCACATGTACCAATCTGAGGTTTGGGTACAAAGATTGGATACAAGAGATGAACTAGGGTTTGAGAGGAGATGGTGCTGGTGAAGTTGTTGATGAAGATAGCTCTCCCCAAGATGGGAGAGTGGTTGGTGATGACGGCGGTGATGATTTCCCCCTCCCGGAGGGAAGTATCCCCGGCAGAACAGCTCTGCCGGAGCCCTAGATTGGTTTCCGCCTCGAGACGGCGGCGTCTAGTCCTGAAAGCCTCCTCCTGATTTTTTCCAGGTCAAAACACCTCATATAGGAGAAGATGGGCGCGCCCAGAGAGGGGGGGGCACCCTCGGGGATAGCTGGTGGCCCCCCTGGTGATCTTCTTTCGCCAGATATTTTTTATATTTTCTGAAACGGTGTCCTGTGAAGTTTCCGGGCTTTTTGAGTTGTGCAGAATAGGTTTCCAGAGTTTGCTCCTTTTCCAGCCCAGAATTCCAGTTGCCGGCATTCTCCCTCTTCATGTAAACCTTGTAAAATAAGAGAGAAAAGGCATAAGTATTGTGACGAAACATGTAATAACAGCCCATAATGCAATAAATATCAGCATATAAGCATGATGCAAAATGGACGTATCATGTACCTCATGGATGACACACCCATGACTATTTCAGAAGCCTATGCATCTTCCGATGCGGACTACTGGAAGGAAGCTGTTTGCAGTGAGATGGATTCCATCTTAGTGAGGCTTAAAATGCATCAACATTCAATCAACTAGCCAATTCCTCTGAGCAAGGGGCATAGTGCTTTGCGAATATCAAGCCGAATATCTTCATGTACGGATGAAACTCCCTTTTGCAATAGCATACCTAAGCCAAAATTAATGATAAAAAAGCTTCATTTCTTGAGCGGATCCAAGCTGGCCAAGCAAAAGGTTTTTAGGTTTGACATCACCATGTACAAAGCTGGGAATATTTTAAGGAGCAGCAAGTGTTAGCACCACCAGAAAAAAGCAACAAGCGTTAACATAGTGAATAAAAACTCTGAGAAATGCATCTCAAAAATATCAAATGGATTTAAATTACCCTTTGGAGTGAACCTTCTCAATAACTGTTATGGCATCAACGACAATACGAGCAACCGCTTGAAATGGCATCCTGTTAGGGGAGTTCATACTTTCAACAAGTAGTAAGGAGAACATGCAAAGAGGGTGAAAATATGGATAGTATAGTTCTTCTGTTCCAGTGAATCCCAGACATCCCATAGGTTAGGACCAAGCATATCCATTATCTGAAAATTGGAATGATTGTTCAGTGAAAATATCATAATGAGTTGAGAGGCACTTCTGAGTTCATTTTTCTCTCTCAGAAAGTTAAACTCACAAGAGTGTGGTAGTCTCCTTGACGACCCATGTAGTGTACCGATGGTATGCCATAACAACCATTGAGAGTCCTGTTTACAAAAGGATAACATGACATCCTCCACAGAAAACTATACAAATGTAAAAAAGGAATGATTGTGTATGATTCTTACTGATATACTTTCCTCTCTAATGGGGTGCCATGGCAACCTGCTTTGCTTTTCTGGTGCTCAAATTTAAGTGCAACCTACACGAAGATAAGATTCCTTTCAGATAAAAGAGGATCTCATCTAGCCTCTGCATCGAGTGATGCACAAACAAATGTATATTAAAGTGAAATACATATAATATTTAATGAATCAAGAGAAGATTTTGGTGTCCATTAATGCAGGTACATAAGTGAACCTCGTATACATTTCGATCGTTGTATGCTCCACCAGGCATATCTATTCGTCTACCAACATAGACCTTGCCAGAGGTACATTTACTTAAGTTCCTACCAGTTATATATTCTGGGGGGGGGTCACATACTACCTGCATCTAACAGTTAAATAAGATTTAGGATTTAGGAGCTTAACTCATGGCAGTAAAACTCTAGCATATAAACTGATATTGTTAGATCAGTAATAATAGCAGCACACGAGAGGCAAACTCAGAAAAACTATGCATCACGAGCAATATGTGATAAAACTATTTTTGTGCTGCATTTTTATGTGAAAAGACATTGCAAGTTAGTTCTGATGCCAGAAATTGCACTATTGCTAGAACTTTGCCAGCAGAGTTGTCAAAGTTGAGAGATTAGGAAAGGTGTCCAGCTCTGCTACATATATTATGACCTATGGAAGTTGTTCAGTGAAATATGAGCAGCCACGGGAAAATTAGGAAAGCACCGGCGGAATCATCATAGTCTAAACACCTTCAGCGATAGCTTTTGGGATGTCATTTCCTTCAGGCTTCGAAGCTGGGCTTTCTCTTTCGACAATATCAGAACAGTTAGCAGCCTATGAATATAAATATAACACTTAAAACTCAGTGCAAATGTAAAAGGGGGGCGCGAAGAACCGAACACGAAGTCATGCTCATGCATACCCTCTGAGGCAATGGCGCTACCATGGCTTCATTTTCGGGCCTTTTAGCCACTGCACATCTATCATCGCCTTCAAGGAGTTGGTCAGTCTGCACACCAATATCCCTGAACCCCTTGCCTCCACACTTGGAAGCTGGCCATCGGCTTCCCTCGGCAGTGCCACCGCCACCACCACGCCTTCCAGTCCTCCCCCATGGGGTCACATTGCCAATTTGGTTATGCAGAAGCTACCAAAACCAGTTAAACAATCTGGCCAGAGCAGGCCGAGATTAAGTCTGGTGATTAGTGAGAGGAACACCAGACACATAGATCACACCATCGTAGCAGGCAGCAACAATGATAATTCATTTTTTTGAGGGGTTATAAACCTTGCAGCCGCAGTACAACCTTGCACTACAGACGCTGACAAAAACAAATACAAAGGGGAAATCGTCCGTACCCTTTCAGACAGTGGCTCCATGGTGGCACCATCATTTGCACCTTGTGCTAATCCGTTGGCGGCGTTATCACCGCCCCTTCTCGAGCGATAGTCAGCCTCACCGCCGCCCTCGTCGTTGCCAGCTGCCTTGTTCAAATTGGCAGGCTCCTAGTTGAGACCGTGGTCTGGCTGGAGTCTGCCCGCACATTCAGCCTGTCCAGTGACAGCTTCAGGGATGTCTTGCTCCTGTCAAGGCTAGTTAGTGTGCAGATCATTAGTAGCCCTGAATCTCTTGCGTTTAGACTTGGTGGCCGGCCCTCCTCTTCTCTCGGCATTGCCACCACCGGTACCACCGCGCCCGTGGAGTCGCATTGTTGATGTATAATGTGCTGCCTAGTCTCTTCCATGAGATCGGTCTCTTGGTTGCATTGGCTAGAGCATGCACTTCTACATGGTATCAGAGCCAAGAGGTCTCTAGTTCAAGACCCGACTGGCGCAATTAAATTGCAGCCCACTTTCGGTCCATGTTTAGGCCTGAGGGCGCCACACGTGAGGGGGAGTGTTGATGTATAATGTGCTGCCTAGTCTCTTCCATGAGATTGGTCTCTTGGTTGCATTGGCTAGAGCATGCACTTCTACACGCATTGCCAATTTGATCGGGCAGAAGCTCCCAAAACCAATGGAACAATCAGGCCAGATGGATAGCGGACAACAACGATGAGAGTTGAGTTAATCAAGGGGAAGCTTGCAGAGTTACTGTCGCTGACGGAAAAGGCATATGCCATACCCTTTCAGAAAGTGGCGTCGCAGCGGCATCACCGTGTGCATCAGGCGCAGATCCATCGCCGCCCCTTCTCAAGTGATCGACATCCCCACCGCCGCCCTCGTCGTCTTGAGCATGGATAGAAGGATGGCAGCTGCCTCCCCCGTGGCTGCCATGACAGCGCGCCGGGTCGGCTGCAGGGCAGCATTGAGGCCCTGTTTGGTTACAGGGTAGAGACTAGAAAAAGTCCCTTTTAGTCCTATGTAATCAAACGGAGGGGACTTGTTTTTAAGGACTAGAAAAAGACTCTATTGGAGGGTCTTTTTTCTTTAGTCTCTGGGACTAAAAAAATCTAGTCCCTTGCAACCAAACACCCCCCCTGAGGAGCAGCATATGGCGGCCGGGGGCAAAAGAGGGGGATGACATGACCATCGTGCCTCAGAAATGTGGACGAAGCAATGGCGTCGGATGGAGTAGAGACATGGGTTAGATTTTCTAGTCTCTGGCTTCAACAAGACCCATGCCCCACACCTGTAATGGTGTTTGAGAGATTTGTCCTAATTCTAAGTTCGTGACTAAAGAATAGTTTTTTTAGAATACTACTAAAAAAGTTCTAGTACTACTAGCAGTAGTATATCCTTTTTTGTCCCTAAAAAGAAATCCTTTTTTGCAGGAAATGTATATATCTAACTCAACAAAATTTCTTATTTTGTTTAAAACTAAAAATCGCTTATTTGTTACTATTTTTTTGAGGGGTGCAAACACCATTGATCTACTTGGGCATATAAAGGGATACATGTTGGGTCATGCGAAGAGACGAGCCACAAGTGAAAACCGTGATCAAGCAATAGAGTGTTTGGCAAGATTATGCGCATCAACATTCGACGATCTTCTTTCAAAATAAAACTACATCTATTAAAATTGATACCATAGACAGAAATATCCCTGACCACGGTCAAATAGGCTCCGCTAGCTCCATCTCGTATGTCATTTACCACCGGCTTGCAATCAAATGCCACCACAAAATTCTACAGAGAGAGGTCTTCGGCTAGTGCTAGTGCTTCACAATACGCTCTAACTTCCAGTACAGTAGGATCAAGAACCCCCAAAATGACCAACGTCGAAGAAGCTAAAAACATGCCATTGTGATCCCTACAAACTGCCGCCACCACACCTACACCAATGTCAATGGATAACCGCTATCAACGTTGATTTTTACATGTCCCATTGGTGGCACCTTCCACGCCGACCTCTAAGGAGATGTCCTGCGAGTTGGTTCGCTCGGCACCAAGGCACGAGGCCGATCATTGATGCACTCAAATTCTGAATTGTAGCGATCAACAAATAAATTCGAGGAACCATTATGAACTGACCAGATAATGTTAGTTCCTTATTATGCTTCGGCTATTAGAAGCAATACATGTATTCACGTATGAACGCGCCCTCTGATTTATGCCCGGGATACTTGGCAAATTGTGTTTAATCCAGAGCTCGAACATTGGAAAACCATTATCAAGTTTCGCAGTATATGCAAAGCGATGGTTGTTGCATGCTCACTTATAATGAGTTTGATAACCTTATAATTGCGGGTCACTCAAACATTGTTTTTGGTGAGGTATGTGGATTTTAATAGTTCCACTTCATGTTACACCCGCACCCTCACACAAGGAGCTTTATCGTGGGAAACCTCCTAAAGGGCAGTCATAGCATCACTAATGATGCAAACTAAATACGTGGCATGTGAAGAGGCTACCGAGTAGGTTGTATGTCAAATAAGTCTTATTCGTTAAATTAAGGTGGTGGACAATAATTCTAAACCAACTACTACATTATGAACACATGGTTTTCTACGTGAGTAACAACAAGTCAAATGGTGTTGCCAAAACAATTGCCAATATGTTTCATGTTGTGAAAGATAGAATCCAGGATCAAGTTGATGATGTTAAGCATATAAAAATGATTTGTAGGTTTTATGGATCCGTTTACCAAAGGCTTGGCACCCATACTTATGATTATGTTGCCCGCATGGGGTTTAGAAAGCCTTCTTTTGATCTTGGAAATTAGGACCATCTTATAAACCAACTCCCTTAAAATATTATGATTTTCCATTTCGACATAAAACGATGTGCTATAGGTACCGAGGTTTAGTGGCATTTCATTGTCATTGCAACACTTTACCTTGGTGTGTTGCTTCTATTGAGAGTGGACTTATAATGTTTGTTAACCTTACGATCAAGGGGGAGAATGTCGGTATTGATCTCACGGTAAACAAACTAAGAGAAAAATGAGGGAGACCGAGTCTCCACCTCTCACGACTGTGTCTTGATCGGGAGAACATGTAACAACTTTTGGTTTTGTCCCATGCACCCAACACACACATATATAAGAAATGGGGGGTTGTTATGGATAACAGAACCACAATCTAAACCCTCCTAACTGTTGATCCTGAAGACGTGCTGAGGTGCGTGAAGACCATCTCCACCACTGGCCACCGCAGGTGAAAGAACATGTGGTGCCCCCATGTTTGGTTTTGGTTATTGATGACAATCTCTATTGACTAACGGTTGCCTTGAGTTATATTTGAAGGATTTGTCCATATGAATTTCTTGAAGTCCACGTGTTGGTTTCAAGGAGTTTATGAGTTGACCAAGGTTCTATTCAAGGAATTATATAAAGATTGGTCACGATACATGTTTGATCAAGACTAAGGCAATAGTGAATCAATTTGATCAACTCACAATCCGTGCAAGATGTACCGAGAGGGATCAAGTGATCCCATGGTATGTTAAGCATTATCCATTACGCTTTGTGTACTAACCCATGGTCTACGTGAGAATTCTATGTGGGGTTAAGTATGTTTCCATGGGCTTGCGTCAATAGGAAGATATCATACAACCCATGGAGAGGATGACATCAAGTAGTGTTTGTTGTCAAGGTCACGGTGTGCAAGTTCAAGTGGAGCATCACGAAGAGATCATGCTTGAAGCTTGCCATCCATTGTGGTGACAATGGACTTGTGAAGATGTACCGAAGAGTGGCTCACCCATAGTGGAGTATGGGGAAGCAATCAACTAGTCTTCATTGAGCCAACACAATCAAGAAAGGTGGTCCAACTTGAGGAAGTCGAGATCGTCATCATCCAGCTCAAGTGGACTATGTGCAAGGCAAAGGTTTTCTATTGATAGGTTTTCTATTTTACTGGTCTCATGGTGGTAGCTTGGAGACCGGGTTATAGGATCGATTGCTGTACTATCAAGGGGGGGGGGGGGCTCTCAAGTGAGTAGCTTGATTGTATCGTTCTTAGAGAGCTCAAACCATTGCATGCTTGCATCATCTTTCTTGGTTATTGTTTGGTATTTCTCTGTGTGAGTTTTAGAGATTATTGTCATCTTCATGACAAGCTCAAGTTCATCGAAAACAGAGTTCACTTATGCATATTTTATGATGTTTTCGATGTTGGAGTTTTAGCCGTTTTTTCATTCATAGAGGTTTCACATCCCTATATCTTAGGCATACTCCCACATGTTGGATAGTATTTTTCGTCATATATCCAACAAGCTTGAGTTTGCTCAATCTGGAGCTCTTATGTAGAAGTTATGGCAGTTTTAGTTTTCTTGCTGCATCTGTTTTCATTGAGGCTAGCTTGTTGCATCCCTGCGGTAGTACCTCTAGTACGCGGCAATATTGTTTCCTATTGGGCAGTAGTACCGCTTATAAGCGATACTTCTGCTGTTCCAGTACCGCGCAGACTTCCACTTCTTCCGGGGTTCTGTTTTTCGTGTCGGGTTCAATGGTAGTAGGGCGTTACTGAAGTGCGGTAGTTCCTCCTATAAGCGGTAGTACCGCCCCTATCGGGTGGTAGTATCGCTACTGCAGTACTACCGCTGCGCTATGCTGTGTCCTCCTTCCACTAGTAGACAAATAGACCCCGGGGCCGTAGATTAAACTAGTAGCTTCTCTCGAAAAATAGCAATGGTGGGTAGACAAATTACTGTTGGGCAATTGATAGAAAAACAAATAATTATGACGATATCCAAGACAATGATCATGTATATAAGCATCACGTCCAAGATTAGTAGACCGACTCCTGCCCGCATCTACTACTATTACTCCACACATCGACCACTATCCAGCATGCATCTAGTGTATTAAGTTCATGAAAAAACAGAGTAATGCAATAAGAACGATGACATGATGTAGACAAGATCTATTTATGTAGGAATAGACCCCATCTTTTTATCATTACTAGCAACGATACATGCGTCCTTTTGTTACACCTTCTATCACTGGGAAAGGACACCGCAAGATGGAACCCATTACAAAGCACCTATTCCCATTGCAAGATAAATATATCAAGTTGGCCAAGCAAAACCCAAATATCGGAGAGGAAATACGAGGCTATAATAATCAAGAATGGATATTAAATTAAGGAAAATCTGATCATAAACTCACAATTCATCGGATCCCAACAAACACAGCACACAAAGTCATTATATCAAATAGATCTCCAAGAGAACATTGCATTGAGATAAAAAGAGAGAAAAGGCCATCTAGCTACTACCTACGGACCTGTAGGTCTATGGTAAACTACTCACGCGTCATCGAAGAGGCACCAATGAGGATGATGAACCCCTCCGTGATCGTGTTCCCCTCCGGCGGAGTGCCAAAAAGGGCTCTAGATAGGATCTCGTGGTTGTGGAACTTGCGGTGGCTGGAATAAAATTTCGTCGACTCCCCTAGGTTTTTTGGATTTTTTTGGGTATTTATAGAGCGAAGAGGTGGTGCTGGAGGCCACCGAGGTGGGCACAACCCACCAGGGCGCGCCTAGGCCCAGGTGGGTTGTGCCCCCCCTCAGGGCACTCCACTGGTACTTCTCCGGCCCATGTTGTGTCTTCTGGTTCAAAAACAATCTCCAAAAAGTTTCGCTGCATTTGGACTCCATTTGGTATTGATTTTCTGCAATGTAAAAAACAAGCAGAAAACAACAACTGACACTGGGCACTATGTCAATAGGTTAGTCCCAAAAAATGATATAAAATGATTGTAAAACATCCAAGAATGATAATGTAAGAGCATGGAACAATAAAAAATTATAGATACGTTGGAGATATATCATCATCCGCAAGCTTAATTCCCGCTCGTCCTCGAGTAGGTAAATGATAAAAACAGAATTTTTGATGTGGAATGTTGCCTATCATGTTCATTACATATTTTTTCTTTATAGCATGGACATTTGGACTTTTATATGGTTCAAAGCAATAGTCTAGTTTTGACATGAAGACTTTAATACTCAAGCATACCAATAAACAATCATGTCTTTCAAAATATCAATACTAAAATAAGTTATCCCTTGCCTATCATGCTCAATCATTGATCCATTCATATAGGTAGGTATGGTGGACTCATTTGGTATAACTTGGGTCTTAGGATTTGGATGCACAAGTAGTATTTCTACTTAGTACAAGGTGGGGGCTAGCAAGAGATTGAGAAGAGACCAACCAAGGAACAAAAACTGTCATAAGAGAGCATTAAGCATAACTAACAAGGAATAATGCAACACAAGTTGGATATAATTTCATTGCATGACTATTGGCTTTCGTGCTTGGATAGGGAATCACAAACCTTAACATCAATATTCTTACTAAAAAAATATTTTGTCCAAAGATCTTCATGAAAGTTTTTATTATATCCCTCTTGAATATCTATCATATCGGGACTAGTTTCATATGTTGCTTTTGATAAGCTCAAACAAATCTAAGTGAAGAACGTGAGACTAAAACTTTCTTTCTCTCAAATAAATCTAAGTGAAGCATGAGAGAATTTCTTCAAAAATAACAAAGCACACCGTGCTAAAAAAGATATAAGTGAAGCACTAGAGCAATTCCATAGCTCGCAAAAAATTTAAGTGAAGCATAAGAGCAAAGATAGAATAATTTTAGCTCTCTCAAATAGGTGTGTCTAGCAAGTATACTTATTAAAAATTAAAAAGAAAAACAAACTAAGAATCATATCATACAAGACGCTGCAAGCAAAACTCATAATATGTGACGAATAAAAATATAGTCTCAAGTAAAATACCGATGGTCGTTAGAAGAAAGAGGGAATGCCACTCAGAGGCATCCCCAAGCTTAGTTGCTTGATACTCCTTAATTATTATCTTGGGGTGCCTTGGGCATCCCCAAGCTTAGCCTTTTGCTAATCCTTATTCCTTCATCTATCATGATCTCACCCAAAACTTGAAAACTTCAATCACACAAACTCAACAAAACTTTGTGAGATGTACTGTATCAAACCAACTCATATTTTGTAATTGTATTATATCTAATATATTATAACTTTCCATGGAAAAAATTCTTCAAAATGAACCATATAATCATCAAAACAAGCACATAACACAACGAAAATAGAATCTGTCAAAAACAGAACAGTCTGTAAAGACGCGATTTTTTATCATACTTATGTAACTCTAAAAATTCTGAAATATTAGGACAACGTGGGAAATTTGTATATTGATAACATGTGAAATTATTAAGAATTGATCACGTTCCAGTAGCTGTAAACAATTCTAGCACTGGCGCACAAAGTTTCTGATTTCAACACAATCAAATCAACCATCAACCAAATCATCCCAAAGGCTTTGCTTGGCACAAAGACTTATTTAAACCACAAAACACATCTAACCAGAGGTATAATTGGGTAATTTATTGAAAACAGCAAGAAAACCAGAAAGCAAAAAGATACAAGTTGGGTTGCCTCCCAACGAGCGCTATTGTTTTACGCCCTTAGCTAGGAAAAACACATAGAAATCAAGTGTTGTCATCTTTGGTTTGCAACTACTCAATCACACAATTGCTCAAAGATTTGGCATACATATCCTCAACAAAAATACTTCTAGGGACAAGATCGATGACTTTACTCTTGTAAATGGGGTCCTTTATTACTTCAATAAAATTGGGATGAATACTAATCATTTTAAGACCCCCATTGTTACTATGAGAAGTACTCCCCTTGTTCTTAGAGACTTGAGTAGTCTTGCAAACATTTACGGGTGTTTTTTCAATAGATTTAACAGAAGAAAAAGCAGTGCTCAAGTTACTCAAAATTTCTTCCAATTTATCAATCCGAGAAGGACTTTCTTCAATTATTTCATTGACTTCAGGTTCATTCTCTTTGAACAATTTAAATACATCACCCGCTTTTGATCCAAATTATTGGAAAGATTATGCATCTTTTTATCCAAATTTTCAATATGTTCTTTAGTGAGCATTCCTTTTTCGATTGCATCTAACCTTTGCATAACATGCTCAAGAGTCAAAATTGTTTCATTGATAATTATAGGAGGAGAACACACTAAACTTCCCATGGAATTAAAAGCATCAAGGGGAGGACAACTTAAGAAATTCCCTCCAGTTATGGTATCAAGAAAAAAATCTAAACCAAGTGGTGATTCCCACATAAAAATTTCGAAGAAGAACAATAGTAGGTTGCTTATGAATAGATCTGTTGTGAGCATTGCAAATCCTATACCAAGCATCTTTTAGGCTTTCTCCTCCTCTTTGCTTAAAATTGAGAACTTCGTTATCGAGAGTGCATATGACGAGGGGAGAACTAGCCATGGTGGCTGGACAAGCAAGAATGCGAATAAAGATAGATCTGACGAGAAAACAGCGAACTAAAAAGAGGGCGAATAAAAACGACAAAAAATTGTGAAGTGGGGGAGATGAAAACGAGAGGCAAATGGCAAATAATGTAAATTACAAGGAGATAACATTTGTGATTAGGAACCTGATAGATGTTGATGATGTCTCCTCGACAACGGCGCCATAAATTCATTTTGATGTCGCATGAACTACATCGGTATTTCCCCAAAAAGGAAGGGATGATGTAGCACAGCTACGGTAGGTATTTCCCTCAGTGATGAGACGAAGGTTATCGAACCAGTAGGAGAACCACGCAAAACTACGTAAATGGTACCTGCACACAAACAACAAATTCTTGCAACCCAACGTGTAAAAGGGGTTGTCAATCCCTTTTGGGTAATGGTGCCAGAAATTGTCACGTTGACGGGATTAAAACTATAGTAGAATGAAAGATACAAATACCGGCAAATAAAAGGCAGCAAGATATTTTTGTGTTTTTGATAATATAGATCTGAAAATAAAACTTGCAAATAGAGGAAAACACAAATAGCAATATAGATATGAAAGTATATGATAGGAAAATAGACCCCGGGGCCGTAGATTTCACTCGTAGCTTCTCTCAAAAAATAGCAACAATGGGTAGAAAAATTACCGTTGGGCAATTGATAGAAAAGGAAATAATTATGATGATATCCAAGACAATGATCATGTATATAGGCATCACATCCAAGATTAGTAGACCGACTCCTGCCTGCATTTACTACTATTACTCCACACACCGACCACTATCTAGCATGCATCTAGTGTATTAAGTTCATGGAAAAACGGAGTAATGCAATAAGAACGATGCCATGATGTTGACAAGATCTATTCATGTAGAAATAGACCCCATCACTTTATCCTCAATAGCAATGATACATGCGTGCCTTGCTTCCCCTTCTATCACTTGGAAAGGACACCGCAAGATTGGACCCATTACAAAGCACCTATTCCCATTGCATGATAAATAGATCAAGTTGGCCAAACAAAACCCAAATATCGGAGAAGAAATACGAGGCTATAATAATCAAGAATGGATATTAAATCAAGGAAAATCTGATCATAAACTCACAATTCATCGGATCCCAACAAACACACCGCACAAAGTCATTACATCAAATAGATCCCCAAGAGACCATTATATTGAGATACAAAGAGAGAAGAGGCTATCTAGCTACTGCCTACGGACCCGTAGGCTTGTGGTAAACTACTCACGCGTCATCGGGGAGGCACCAATGATGATGATCAAACCCTCCGTGATTGTGTTCCCCTCCGGCGGAGTGCCGAAATAGGGCTCTAGATAGGATCTCGTGGTTGTGGAACTTGAGGCGGCTGGAATAAAATTTCATCGACCCTCCTAGGGTTTCTAGAATATTGGGGTATTTATAGAGCGAAGAGGCGGTGCGGGAGGCCAGCGAGGTGGGCACAACCCACCAGGGCACGCCTTGTCCCCCAGGCGCACCCAGGTCGGTTGTGCCCCCCTCAGGGCACCCCACGGGTACTTCTCCAGCCCATGTTGTGTCTTCTGGTCTAAAAAATATCTCCAAAAAGTTCCGCTGCATTTGGACTCTGTTTGGTATTGATTTTCCGCGATGTAAAAAACAAGCAGAAAACAGGAACTGGTACTGGGCACTATGTAAATAGGTTAGTCCCAAAAAATGATATAAAATGATTGTAAAACATCCAAGAATGATAATATAACAACATGTAACAATAAAAAAATTATAGATACATTGGAGACGTATAACTACGTGATACCTCTATTTTGCATCATGCTTTTATGTTGATATTTATTGCATTATGGACTGTTCTTTCACATTATGGTACAATACTTATGCCTTTTCTCTTTTATTTTACAAGATTTACATGAAGAGGGAGAATACTGACAGCTGGAATTCTGGACCGGAAAGGAGCAAATCTTAGATACATATTCTGCACAACTCCAAATGTCCTGGAATTTTATGGAGAATTGTTTTGGAATAAAACAAAATATTGGGCGAAGAAACAACAGAAGGGGACCCACCAGGTGGCCACAAGCGTGGGGGTGCGCCCTACCCCCGGGCGCACCTCCAGGACTTGTGGGCCCCCTGGAAATCATCCGGCGCCCATCTTCTGGTATATGAGGGGTTCTGACGTAGAAAAAATTATAAGAAAGCTTTCAAGATGAAGCACCACAGTGTTGAGGTGGAACCTGGGCAGAAGCAATCCAGGGCTCCGGCGGAGCTGTTCTGCCGGGAAACTTCCCTCTGGGAGGGAGAAATCGAAGCCGTCATCATCACCAACGATCCTCTCATTGAGGGAAGGTCAATCTTCATCAACATCTTCACCAGCACCATCTCCTCTCAACCTTAGTTCATCTCTTGTATTCAGTCTTTGTATCAAAACCTCAGATTGGTACCAATGGGTTGCTAGTAGTGTTGATTACTCCTTGTAGTTGATACTAGTTGGTTTATCTGGTGGAAGTTCATATGTTCAGATCCTTGATGCTATTCAGTACCCCTCTTATTATGAACATGAATATGCTTTGTGAGTAGTTACATTTGTTCTTGAGGACATGTGATAATTCTTGTTTTTTTAGAACGAAGGCTCAAGAAGATCTTGACTTTGAATTGAAAAAACCATCAACCGGCCAGGATTACAAGGTCAATTGCTTACAACGAAAAGCAAAGGAAAAACAAAGTGATGGATACAAGGAGCTCAAGCAAAACAACTCAAAGGCAGCAACAGAGGGAGCCAATGCATCACCAAGCTGCTCCCAACACGCTACTGGACAACCTACACCAGCAGAACTAAACTAGGGTCTTGGGAGGAATGCACCACCGCGCAAGCTTCATGATCACAACCACTCTCGAAGACAGACATGGACCAGACCACCATCTGTTATTGCCTCTACAAAGGGCCCCTACCCCTTCATCCTGGCTCGGAGGATGCCGCACCGGCAGAAGACAGCTTGGTTCACCTCAGAACCCAAATAGATGGCATCCAAGCTGCAGGGAGAATAAACTAGAGCAGATCCGCAATCCCATGACAGACTACTCACAAGCACCGTCATCGTCTATGGCTCAGCCACACCAAAGGGTAAGAGCTGCCGGTGCTACGTCTCCAACGTATCTACTTTTCCAAACACTTTTGCCCTTGTTTTGGACTCTAACTTGCATGATTTGAATGGAACTAACCCGGACTGACGCTGTTTTCAGCAGAATTGCCATTGTATTATTTTTGTGCAGAAATAAAAGTTCTCGAAATGACTTGGAAATCCACGGAGAATATTTTTGGAATATATATAAAATACTGGCGAAAGAATCAAGACCAGGGGGCCCACACCCTATCCACCAGGGTGGGGAGCGCGCTTGCCCCCTTGGGCGCGCCCCCTGTCTCGTGGCCCCCCTAAGGCTCCACCAACCTCGACTCCAACTCCATATATTCACTTTCGGGGAGAAAAAAATCAGAGAGAAGGATTCATCGCGTTTTATGATACGGAGCCATCGCCAAGCCCTAATCTCTCTCGGGAGGGCTGATCTGGAGTCCGTTCGGGGCTTCAGAGTGTGGAGATCGTTGCCTTCGTCATCATCAACCTTCCTCCATCACCAATTTCATGATGCTCACCACCGTGCGTGAGTAATCCCATCATAGGCTTGCTTTACGGTGATGGGTTGGATGAGATTTACCATGTAATCGAGTTAGTTTTGTTAGGGTTTGATCCCTAGTATCCATTATGTTCTAAGATTGATGTTGCTATGACTTTGCTATGCTTAATGCTTGTCACTAGGGCTCGAGTGCCATGATTTCAGATCTGAACCTATTATGTTTTCATGAATGTATGTGAGTTCTTGATCCTATCTTGCAAGTCAATAGTCACCTACTATGTGTTATGATCCGGCAACCCCGAAGTGACAATAATCGGGACCACTCTCGGTGATGACCGTAGTTTGAGGAGTTCATGTATTCACTAAGTGTTAATGCTTTGGTCCGGTACTCTATTAAAAGGAGGCCTTAATATCCCTTACTTTCCAATAGGACCTCGCTGCCACAGGAGGGTAGGACAAATGATGTCATGCAAGTTCCTTTCCATACACACGTATGACTATATTCGGAATACATGCCTACATTACATTGATGAACTGGAGCTAGTTCTACGTCACCCTATGTTATAACTATTGCATGAGGAATCGCATCCTACATAATTATCCATCACCGATCCAATGCCTACGAGCTTTTCACATATTGATCTTTGCTTAGTTACTTTTCCATTGCCACTTTTACAATTACTACAAAACTGCTAGTTTTACTTTTTCCACCATTACCGTTGCTTCCATACTAATTTGCTACTAAATACTTTGCTACATTAAGTCTTTCAGGTGTGGTTGAATTGACAACTCAACTTCTAATACTTGAG
The DNA here is from genome assembly GCA_902687465.1 of Secale cereale. NCBI lineage: Eukaryota > Viridiplantae > Streptophyta > Magnoliopsida > Poales > Poaceae > Secale > Secale cereale. The sequence continues at coordinate 754,258,197 of LR738713.1, read as the reverse complement.
AATATTCTTTGGCTCCCCTTGTGCCGAATCAATAAATTTGGGTTGAATACTCTACCCTCGAAAACTGTTGCGATCCCCTATACTTGTGGGTTATCAAGACTATTTTCTGGCGCTATTGCTGGGGAGTATAGCTATATTATTTGAGTCACTTTGGATTTATATCTGTTGATCACTATGAAGAACTTGAAAGACGAAAAAACCAAGATTTATCCCTCAACTACGAGGGGAGGTAAGGAACTGCCATCTAGCTCTACACTTGATTCACCCTCTGTTATGAGTAAATTTGCGACACCTACACCTGCTATTGAATCTGATATGTCGCATGTTCTTGATGATGCCACTTCTGCTATGCATGATACTTATGATAAAACTACTTCCATGTTTGATAATACTGTGCCATTAGGTAAATTTCTTGATGAACAACTTGCTAGTGTTGGGGACCGTAGTATTTCAAAAAAATTCCTACGATCACGCAAGATCTATCTAGGAGAAGCATAGAAACGAGCGGGGAGAGTGTGTCTACGTACGCTCGTAGACCAAAAGCGGAAGCATCTAGTGACGCGGATGATGTAGTCAAACGTCTTCGCGATCCAACCGATCCAAGCACCGAACTTACGGCATCTCCGCGTTCAGCACACGTTCAGCTCGATGACGTCCCACGAGCTCTTGATCCAGTTGAGCGTCACGGGAGAGTTTTGTCAGCACGACGGCATGGTGACGGTGATGATGAAGCTACCGGCGCAGGGCTTCGCCTAAGCACTGCAACGATATGACCTAGGTGTGTAACTGTGGAGAGGGGCACCGCACACGGCTAAGACCAATATTTTTGAGAGCCTTTGGTGTGCCCCCTACCCACGTATATAAAGGAGGGAGGAGGAGGAGGCCATCCCTAGAGGGGGCACGCCAAGTGTGGAGAGTCCTACTAGGACTCCCAAGTCCTAGTAGGATTCCCCTTTTCCTTTCCGGAGTAGGAGAGAAGAAAGAGGGAAAGAGAGAGGGAGTAGGAAAGGGCAAGGGGGGGGGGGCGCTGCCCCCTTTCCCTTATTTCAATTCGGACCCATGGGGTGGCACACGCCTCCTTCCCTTTGGCATGCCTCCTCTATTCCCGTATGGCCCAATAAGGCCCAAATACTTCTCCCGGCGAATTCCCGTAACTCTTCGGTACTCCGAAAAATACCCGAATCCCTCGGAACATTTCCGGTGTCCGAATATAGCCTTCCAATATATTGATATTTACGTCTCGACCATTTCGAGACTGTTCGTCATGTCTATGATCTCATCCAGGACTCCGAACAAACGTCGGTCATCAGATCACATAACTCATAATACAAATCATCATCGAACGTTAAGCATGCGGACCCTACGGGTTCGAGAACTATGTAGACATGACAGAGACACATCTCCGGTCAATAAACAATGGTGGAACCTGGATGCTCATATTGGCTCCTACATATTCTACGAAGATCTTTATCGGTCAACCGCAAAACAACATACGTTGTTCCCTTCGTCATCGGTATGTTACTTGCCCGAGATTAGATCGTCGGTATCATCATACCTAGTTCAATCTCGTTATCGGCAAGTCCCTTTACTCATTCCATATACATCATCTTGTGACTAACTCATTAGTCATTTGCTTGCAAGGCTTATCATGATGTGTATTACCGAGAGGGCCCAGAGATACCTCTCCGACACTCAGAGTGACAAATCCTATTCTTGATCTATGCCTACGCCACAAACACCTTCGGAGACACCTGTAGAGCATCTTTATAATCACTCAGTTACGTTGTGACATTTGATAGCACACAAGGTGTTCCTACGGTACTCGGGAGTTGCATAATCTCATAGTCATAGGAACATGTATAAGTCATGAAGAAAGCAATAGCAGTAAAACTAAACGATCAAGTTTCTAAGCTAACGGATGGGTCTTGTCCATCACATCATTCTCCTAATGATGTGACCTCGTTGATCAAATGACAACACATGTCTATGGTTAGGAAACATAACCATCTTTGCTTAATGAGCTAGTCAAGTAGAGGCATACTAGGGTGTTATGACCGGCTTGGTCTATACTCGGCAGAGGCCCACCGGGCATTAATATTAAGGGCTTGGCCCGGAAGTTATCTTAGGCAAATTATTTTAGGAAAGTTATCTTAGGCTCGAGTTATAAATACTAGTTGTAAGACATCAATTGAAATCAAGCAATAAAGATATTATCATCTGTTGCCCGGCTCCCCAAGGAGCCGAAACCCTAGCCGCCGCCGCGCCCAACCCTAGCCGCGACGGCGCCCTCTCGCCGGCGCGCCCGCTCCAGCCCTCGCTCCCCTCCTCCTTGCCCATACAACCTACGCCGGAGGCCCGGTAGGAACCCTAGTCCTACCAATTTGGTATCCAGAGATTCCAGGGCGATCATGTCGCTCCCTCCACCACCACCGCCGCTGCCCACCACCACCGCCCTGCCGCCGCTGCCGACCACCACCGCTCCGCCTCTCCTGCCGGCGATCACGTCCGGGGCCGCTACCTCGTCTGCGCCGATCATCACCCCGGCGGAGCCGCTTCCCATCCTCTCGCCCGAGGAGATATCGGGCACCCTGCGGGAGCTCGTCCAAGCGGTCCGAGGCATCAGCCTCTACCTCGCTGGGACCCAACCCCCGCCGCCGAGCGTCGCCCCCGCTGCCTACGGGCCGCCGCCGCTGCCATGGGCCACCCCGGCCTTCTAGCCGCCTTACGGAGGGGCGCCACCGCCGCCGCAGCTGCTGCTGCAGCACTACCCCGCCGCGGGCACTCCATGGCCGGCGTGGCCGGCCACCACCGCGCCGCTGGGTGGGCCTCCCCAGCAGCTTCTACCGGCCACCACGGCGCCGGCTCTGGCCCAGCACCACCAGCCGCCGCCGCCATCGACGTCACCGCCACCATCGTCCCGACCTACCGGTCGGCCCCTGCACCAGGTGCAGTTTCCGCCATCGCCATCGCCGCTTCCCGCATGGGCAGCCGCATCGTCTTCGGGCCCGGTCTACACCACGGCACCAGAACACCCGGCACCCTCGCTGCCGTTTGAGCGGCCCTCCAGCTCGGCGACCTACGCCCCGGAGCTTCCCGACCCGGCGTACGCGCTACCATCGACAGCCGCAGCTACTGGACACGGCGGTCCGGCACCCCCTCGGTTCGCCAAGCTGAACTTCACCACTTACGAGGGCACGAAAGACCCCCTCAACTGGATCAACTAGTGCGAGCAGTTCTTTCGGGGGCAGCGGACGCTCGCGTCGGATCGCATCTGGCTCGCGTCCTATCATCTCCGTGGCGCTGCACAGACTTGGTACTACTCCCTCGAGCAGGACGAGGGCGGCATGCCACCGTGGGATCAATTTCGAGAGCTCTGCCTTCTCCGATTTGCCCCCCCATCCGTGGCAGCCGACTGGCAGCCCTTGGCCGCTTACCGTTTACATCCACGGTACAGGACTACGCCGACAGATTCCAGGCCCTGGCGTGCCACGCGCCGGGCGTCTCTGCGACTCAGCGCGCTGAGCTCTTTGTGGGTGGTCTACCGGACCATATTCGCGTGGATGTTTAGCTCCGGGAACCCCTCGACCTTCAGTCAGCCATGTACTACGCTCGGGCCTTCGAGCAGCGGGCCCAGGCACTGCAGCAACCGCCCGGACAGGGCGGCCGCCAGCTCAGTCGACCAGCGCTGACCCCACCAGCACCGGGCCGACCTCCGCCAGCCGCGGCGGCCGCACCCCCGGCCGCCACGCGGACCTTCCGCCGGTTGTCACCGGCCGAGCAGGAGGAGCGTCGACGTCAGGGTCTCTGCTTTAACTGCGATGAACCCTACATGCCGACACATGTCTGCCCCCGCCTCTTCTACTTGGAGACGGTCGACTACACCGAGGCGGATGAGACGACCGACGCACCACCGCCACCCGCGGCAACTGAGGACACGGCCGCCGATTCCACGGCGACGGCATGAGTCGTCTCTCTCCAGGCCCTAGCCGACATCCGTGGTGAGCGGACCATGTTGCTACTGGTGATGATCCATGGCGAGCAGCTGGTAGTCTTGCTGGATACGGGCTCCACTCATAACTTCCTGCCCGAGGCAACCATGCGTCGTCTAGCTCTCCCGACGATGGGCGGGGAGCGCCTTCGGATCACGGTGGCCAACGGTGACCGCCTCCAGTGTCATGGACTCGCCCGGAACGTTCCCATCACCATCGGGGGCGAAACTTTTCCATTACCTGTGTAGGCATCGACCTCGGCTGCTTCGACTTCATCCTCGGCGTGGACTTTCTCCGGACCCTCGGGCCCATCTTGTGGGACTTCGACGCGCTCACGATGACATTCTGGCGGCTGGGCCACCAAATCCGATGGGATGGTATTGGGGGCGCTACGCCTGCCGTGCCACATCTCTAGCTGGCCGTCACATCCTCCGAGGCCGAGCACCCTCTGCTGGATCCGCTTCTGCAGCAACATAGCAACCTCTTCGACGAGCCACGAGGACTTCCACCTGCTCGGGTGTACGACCATCGCATTCACCTTGTGCCGGGCGCCACTCCCGTGGCGGTTCGACCCTACCGCTATCCCCAGCTATAGAAGGATGAGTTGGAGAGACAGTGTGCCCTTATGCTCGCTGCGGGCATCATCCGGATCTCGACGTCACCCTTCTCCGCGCCGGTGCTTCTCGTCCGCAAGACGGACGACACGTGGCATTTCTGCATCGACTACCGTGGTCTGAACGCGCTCACGCTCAAGGACAAGTTCCCGATACCGGTGGTCGACGAGCTCTTGGATGAGCTTCATGGGGCGCGTTTCTTCACCAAACTCGATCTCCGGTCGGGCTATCACCAGGTGCGTATGCATCCGGACGACATCGCCAAGACGGCGTTCACATCCACCATGGCCACTTCGAGTACTTGGTGATGCCTTTCGACCTCGCCAATGCCCCGGCGACCTTCCAGGCCCTGATGAACGACGTTCTGCGGCCCTACTTACGGTGGTTTGTGCTTGTTTTCTTTGATGATATTCTTATCTTCAGCGCCACCTGGGCCGAGCACCTCCAGCACGTCGCCATCGTGTCGGGGGAAACTGTCCACCACGAGCACCTATGGGACCGGAGCCCCTTGTTCGTGCGGTAAGGGAGCGGAGGGAGCACAAAGAGCAGATCGTGGTGAGCACGCGGGCAGTTTACCCAGGTTCGGGCCGCGATGAACGCGTAAAACCCTACTCCTGCTTAGATTGTATTGAGTTGGGGAGCTCGGGAGCTTGAAGAACTATCTACACCGAGCGAACAAGCGATCTAGGTTCCGAACCCCTTCTACGTTGTGCATGGGCCTCCTTTTATAGCTCAAGGGGTCACCGACAGGTGTCAACGTAGGAGGAAGGGTAAAAATGTAATAGTGGTGGTAGTTGTAACAGTGCGGGAACAGTGGATGAACAGTGCATGAACAGTGGTCATCACCTACTTTGACAGTGGGGGACAAGAGCATTTAATGCCCGTCGCCGTCGACCCCAAAAGCGCCCGCCCTTGCGTCTCCGTTTGCCACGGCGATGGCTTTATCACCGTGGAGCGCCACCGTGTCCCCCAGGCTGCACAGCCATCCGCCACGCGTCCCTGGAATGGCCCCAGGGCGACGCGTGGACCGATGAGCTGGAGCGCGGGCACACAGCGCAACTCTCCCCGGCAAGCACCTTGCCGGGGTCTTGACCTTGCCGGGCCCGGGAGCTTGTCGGGCTCTGAAGCTTGTCGCTCCACGGGCCCTGCCGGGGCGCACGTCGCGCCGAGGCATGTCTTCTGAAATATGATCTTCTAGTCTTCCTGGCAAGCTCCTCTTGCCAGGGTCTTGTGCTAATGAGGTAATCTTGAGCCTAGGACGGCCTTCCCGGCAAGCTCCACTTGCCGGGGCCTTGATCTTCTGTCTTGTATACTTTGTTTTTGGATGGTTTTATATGGAGCAGAAAGGTCTCCGGCAAGCACGTGGTAGGCCCTGCCGCGGGAAGCTGCTACTGCCCGTGCACAAGTTGGGGTACTGAGGTACCCCTACCTTAGTACACCGACACATCGTCTTCAACGAGCTTCGGGCGCACGACCTCCACCTTAAGCGCTCGAAGTGCTTGTTCGGGACACCTACTGTCGCCTACCTCGGCCATGTCATCTCGGCCGACGGGATGGCTATGGACGCCGACAAGGTGGCAGCTGTCTCCGCCTGGCCGACGCCTCACTCGTCGCGGGCTCTCCGCGGGTTCCTCGAACTCGCCGGATACTACCAGAAATTTATCTGGGAGTTCGGGCTCATCGCGGCACCTCTCACGCGGCTGCTCCGCCACGATGCTTTCGCCTGGGACGACGAGGCGACAGAGGCGTTCGAGGCCCTCAAAGGGGCCCTCACGACGGGTCCCATCCTCCAGATGCCCGACTTCGACCGCCCGTTCATGGTGGACTGTGATGCTTCGGGCGCGGGCTTCGACGCCGTGCTTCATCAGGGTGAGGGGCCCCTTGCTTTCTTCAGCCGACCTTTTGCTCCGCGCCATCTTAAGCTGGCGGCGTACGAGCGGGAGCTCATTGGCCTGGTGCAGGCCGTGCACCATTGGCGACCGTACTTGTGGGGACGGGTCTTCCACATTCGCATGGACCATTACAGCCTGAAGTTCTTACTGGACCAACGGCTGTTGACTGTGCCGTAGCACCAGTGGATCAGCAAGCTCTTCGGCTTCGACTTCTCCGTCGAGTATCGTCCGGGCCGCCTTAACACCATCGCCGACGCGATGTCCCGTCGCGACTCCGATCTCGCTCCTTCCACCGATGAGTCCGCTGGGGCGTCCCTGTGCATCCGCTCCGGGCCGACGTTTGGCCTCTTCGCCAACATTCGCCGCGCGACGGCAACGGCCGACGACGCCGTTCTCCTCCAGCAGCAGCTCACGGCCGGCGACCTGGAGGAGCCCTGGCGCTTCGCTGACGGACTGCTTCTCCATGGGTGCCGGATCTTTGTTCCGGCGCATGATGATCTCCGTCACCAGGTGTTACAGCTCGCCCACTCGGCGGGTCATGAGGGTGTGCAGAAAACCCTACATCGTCTTCGCGCTGACTTCTACATCCCCGGTAATCGCGCACTGGTCCGCGACTGGGTTCGGTCTTGCCAAACATGCCAGCACAACAAGACGGAGACCCTGAGACCGGCTGGGTTACTTCAGCCCTTGGAGGTGCCGTCTCAGGTCTGGGCGGATATTTCCATGGACTTCATCGAGTGCCTCCCCAAGGTGGGCGGCAAGTCGGTCATCCTCATGGTGGTCGACTGCTTTTCGAAGTACGCCCACTTCATCGCGCTTGGCCATCCGTACACCGCGGCGTCTGTGGCCCGGGCCTTCTTCGACGGCATCGTTCGCCTACACGGGTTCCCAGCTTCGATCGTCAGTGATCGAGACCCAGTGTTCACGGGACATGTCTGGCGCGACCTCTTCAGGATGGCGGCCGTCCAGCTCTGCCTGAGTACGGCATTCATCCTCAGACGGACGGTCAATCCGAGGTGGTTAACAAGGTCATTGCCATGTATTTGCGTTGTGTGACAGGTGATTGACCTCGAGCTTGGGTGGACTGGCTCTCCTGGGCGGAGTACTGCTACAACACCTCTTATCACTTTGCCCTTCGTGCTACACCGTTTGAGGTGGTCTATGGTCGACCACCACCGCCTATCCTTCTGGTGGACCCGAAGACGGCTCGGACGGAGGTTGCGGGTGACCTTATACGCACCCGTGACGAGATGCTTGCTGAGGTCCGTCAGCGTCTCCTTCAGGCCCAGCAGCTCGCCAAGCACTACTACGACGACCACCATCGCGAGGCAGAATTCACCGTGGGTGATTGGGTGTGGCTGCGTCTTCTCCACCGCTCTACGCAGTTACTCGAACCACGCGCGAAGCGGAAGCTCGGCCCTCGCTACGCTGGGCCCTTCCCTATCTTGGAGTGCATTGGGAAGGTGGCCTATCGTCTTCAGCTGCCAGACCGCGCTCGTATCCACGACGTCTTCCATGTGGGGCTGCTCAAGCCTTTCCGTGGCGAGCCATTGGCGGCCCCTCCGGCGCTTCCTCCAATCGCCGATGGTCGCATTCTTCCGGAACCAGCCAAGGTGTTGCAGGCACAGCTTCGACGTGGCGTGTGGTTCGTCCTCATTCAGTGGGCGGGTCTTCCGGAGGAGGAGGCTACGTGGGAGCAGCGTGAGGAATTCCGCCAACACTATCCAGACTTTCAGCTCGAGGACGAGCTGTTTGCGCAGGCGGGGAGAGATGTTATGACCGGCTTGGTCTATTGCCGGCAGAGGCCCACCGGGCGTTAATATTAAGGGCTTGGCCCGCAAGTTACCTTAGGCAAATTATTTTAGGAAAGTTATCTTAGGCTCGAGTTATAAATACTAGTTGTAAGACATCAATTGAGATCAAGCAATAAAGATATTATCTTCTGTTGCCCGGCTCCCCAAGGAGCCGGAACCCTAGCCGCCGCCGCGCCCAACCCTAGCCGTGACGGCGCCCTCTCGCCGGCGCGCCCGCTCCAGCCCTCGCTTCCCTCCTCCTTGCCCATACAACCTACGCCGGAGGCCCGGTAGGAACCCTAGTCCTACCATAGGGACACTCTGTTTTGTCTATGTATTCACACATGTACTAAGTTTCCGGTTAATACAATTCTAGCATGAATAATAAACATTTATCATGATATAAGGAAATATAAATAAAAACTTTATTATTGCTCTAGGGCATATTTCCTTCAGTCTCCCACTTGCACTAGAGTAAATAATCTAGTTCACATCGCCATGTGATTTAATACCGATAATTCACATCGTTATGTGAATAACACCCATAGTTCACATCGCCATGTGACCAACACCCAAAGGGTTTACTAGAGTCAATAATCTAGTTCACATCGCCATGTGATTAACACCCAAAGAGTACTAAGGTGTGATCATGTTTTGCTTTGTGAGAGAAGTTTAGTCAGCGGGTCTGTTACATTCAGATCCGTATGTATTTCGCAAATTTCTATGTCTATAATGCTCTGCATGGAGCTACTCTAGCTAATTTCTCCCACTTTCAATACGCATCCATATTGATACTTAGAGTCATCTGGATTAGTGTCAAAGCTTGCATCGGCGTAACTCTTTACGACGAACTCTTCATCACCTCCATAATCGAGAAACATTTCCTTAGTCATCCAGTAACTAAGGATAATTTTGACCGCTGTCCAGTGATCTACTCCTGGATCACTATTGTACCTCCTTGCCAAACTCATGGTAAGGTACACAATAGGTTTGGCACACAACATGGCATACTTTATATAACCTATGGCTGAGGCATAGGGAATGCCTTTCATTCTTTCTCTATCTTCTGCCGTGGTTGAGTTTTGAGTCATACTCAATTTCATACCTTATAACACAGGCAAGAACTCCTTCTCTGACTGATCCATTTTGAACTACTTCAATTTTTTTATCAAGGTATGTACTAATCGAAAGTCTTATCAAGCGTCATGATCTATCTCTATAGATCTAGGTGCCTAATATGTAAGCAACTTCACTGAGGTCTTTTATTGAAAAACTCCTTTTAAACAATCCTTTATGCTTTCCAGAAAATTCTACATCATTTTCGATCAATAATATGCCATTCACATATACTTATCAGAAAAGGTTGCCGTGCTCCCACTCACGTTCTTGCAAATACAGGCTTCTAAAAAAGTATGTATAAAACCATATGCTTTGATCACCTTATCAAAGCGTATATTCCAACTCCGAGATGCTTGCACCAGTCCATAAATGGATCGATGGAGCTTGCACACTTTGTCAGCACCTTTAGGATCGACAAAACCTTCTAGTTGTATCCTATACAACTCCTCTTTGAGGTATCCATTAAGGAATGTAGTTTTGACATCCATTTGCCAGATTTCATAATCATAAAATGCGGCAATCGCTAACATGATTCAGACAGATTTAAGCATCGCTACGGGTGAGAAAGTCTCATCGTAGCCAACTCCTTGAACTTATCGAAAACCTTTCGCAACAAGTCGAGCTTTGTAGACAGTAACATTACCATCGGCGCCTGTCTTCCTCTTGAAGATCCATTTATTTTCAATGGCTTGCCGATCATTGGGCACGTCAACCAAAGTCCACACTTTGTTCTCATACATGGATCCCATCTCAGATTTCATGGCCTCAAGCCATTTTGCGGAATCTAGGCTCATCATCGCTTCCTCATAGTTCGTAGGTTCATCATGGTCTAGTAACATGACTTCCAGAACTGGGTTACCGTACCACCCTGGCGCGGAACGTACTCTGGTTGACCTACAAGGTTCAGTAGTAACTTGATCCGAAGTTTCATGATCATTAACATTAGCTTCCTCGCTGATTGGTGTAGGAATCACTGGAACTAGTTTATGTGATGTACTACTTTCCAATTCAGGAGAAGGTAGAATTACCTCATCAAGTTCCACTTTTCTCCCACTCTCTTCTTTCGAGAGAAACTGCTTCCCTAGAAAGGATCCATTCTTAGCGACAAATATCTTGCCTTCGGATCTGTGATAGAAGGTGTACCCAACAGTTTCCTTTGGGTATCCTATGAAGACACATTTCTCTGACTTGGGTTCGAGCTTATTAGGTTGAAGCTTTTTCACATAAGCATCTCAGCCCCAAACTTTAAGAAACAACAACTTTGGTTTCTTGCCGAACCACAATTCATATAGTGTCGTCTCAACGGATTTAGATGGTGCGCTATTTAACGTGAATGCAACTATCCCTAATGCATAACCCCAAAACGATAGTGGTAAATCGGTAAGAGACATCATAGATCGCACCATATCTAATAAAGTACGGTTACGACGTTCGGACACACCATTACACTGTGGTGTTCCACGTGGCGTGAGCTGTGAAACTAGTCCACATTGTTTCAAATAAAGACCAAACTCATAACTCAAATATTCGCCTCTGCGATCAGATCGTAGAAACTTTCTTTTCTTGTTACGATGATTCTCTACTTCACTCTGAAATTCTTGGAACTTTTCAAATGTTTCAGACTTGTGCTTCATTAAGTAGATATACCTATATCTTCTCAAATCATCAGTGCAGGTCAGAAAATGACGATACCCGCCGCGAGCCTCAACACTCATCGGTCCACATACATCAGTATGTATGATTTCCAACAAATCTGTTGCTCGCTCCATTGTTCCGGAGAACAGAGTTTTAGTCATCTTGCCCATGAGGCATGGTTCACAAGCACCAAGTGATTCAAAATAAAGTGATTCCAAAACTCCATCTGCATGGAGTTTCTTCATGCACTTAACACCAATATGACCTAAATGGCAGTGCCACAAATAAGTTGCACTATCATTATCAACTCTGCATCTTTTGGCTTCAATATTATGAATATGTGTATTTACTACGATCGAGATCCAACAAACTATTTTCATTGGGTGTATGAGCATCGAAGGTTTTATTCATGTAAACAGAACACCAATTATTCTATGACTTTAAATGAATAACCGTATTGCGACAAACATGATCAAATCGTATTCATGCCCAACGCAAATGCAAAATAACATTTATTTAGGTTCTACACTAACCCCGAAAGTATAGGGAGTGTGCGATGATGATCATATCTATCTTGGAACCACTTCCAACACACATCGTCACTTCACCTTTAACTAGTCTCTTCATTCTACAACTCTTGTTTCGAGTTACTAATCTTAGCAACCGAACAAGTATCAAATACCCATGGGCTACTATGAATACTAGTGAGGTACACATTATCAATAACATGTATATCAAATATACCTTTGTTCACTTTGCCATCCTTCCTATGTGCCAAATATTCGGGGAACTTCCGCTTCGAGTGACCATTTTCTTTGCAGTTAGAAGCACTCAGTTTCAGGCTCAGGTCCAGCTTTGGGCTTCTTCACGGGAGTGACAACTTGCTTGCCATTCTTCTTGAAGTTCCCTTTCTTCCCTTTGCCCTTTTCTTGAATTCTACCTTCGTTGATTTCAGTATCACGAAGAGCTCAAGAATCATTTTCATCATCCCTTGCATATTATAGTTCATCACGAAGTTCCAATAAATTGGTCATGGTGACTAGAGAACTTTGTCAATCACTATCTTATCTGGAAGATTAACTCCCACTTGATTCAAGTGATTGTAGTACTCAGACATTCTGAGCACATGCTCATTGGTTGAGCTATTCTCCTCCATCATGTAGGCAAATTACTGTTAGAGGTCTCATACCTCTCGACACGGGCATGAGTATGGAATACTAATTTCAACTCTTGGAACATCTTATATGCTCCATGGCGCTCAAAACATTTTTGAAGTCCCGGTTATAAGCCGCAAAGCATGGTGCACTAAACTATTAAGTAGACATCATTTTGAGCTTTGCCAAACGTTCACAACATTTGCATCTGCTCCTGCAGTAGATCTGTTACCTAGCGGTGCATCAAGGACATAATACTTCTGTGCAGCAATGAGGATAATCCTTAGATCACGGACCTAGTCCGCATCATTGCTACCAACATCTTTCAACTTAGTTTTCGCTAGGAACATATCAAAAAACATAGGGGAGCTATAACACGAGCTATTGATCTACAACATAATTTGCAAATACTATCAGGACTAAGTTCATGATAAATTAAAGTTCATTTAATCATATCACTAAAGAACTCCCACTTAGATAGACATCCCTCTAGTCATCTAAATGATCACGTGATCCAAATCAACTAAACCATGTCCGATCATCACATGAGATGGAGTAGTTTTCAATGGTGAACATCTTATGTTGATCATATCTACTATATGATTCATGCTCGACCTTTCGGTCTCCAGAGTTTCGAGGCCATGTCTGTACATGCTAGGCTCGTCATGTTTAACCCGAGTATTCTGCATGTGCAAAACTGTCTTACACCCGTTGTATTTGAACGTAGAGCTTATCACACCCGATCATCACGTGGTGTCTCGGCACGACGAACTTTCGCAACGGTGCATACTCAGGGAGAACACTTGTACCTTGAAATTTTGTAAGGGGTCGTCTTATAATGGTGCCGCCGTTCTAAGGAAAATAAGAAGCATAATAAGATAAACATCACATGCAATCAAAATATGTGACATGATATGGCCATCATCATCTTGTGCTTTTGATCTCCATCTCCGAAGCATCGTCATGATCTCCATCGTCACCGGCTAGACACCATGATCTTCATCGTAGCGTCGTGGTCGTCTCGCCAACTATTGCTACTACTACTATCGCTAACTCATAGTGATAAAGTGAATCAATTACATGGCCTTCAAAATTCATACAATAAAGAGACAACCATAAGGCTCCTGCCAGTTGTCGATAACTTTACAAAACATGATCATCTCATGCAATAACGTATAACTCATCACGTCTTGACCATATCACATCACAACATGCCCTGCAAAAGCAAGTTAGACGTCCTCTACTTTGTTGTTGCATGTTTTACGTGGCTTCTATGGGCTTAGCAAGAACCGTTCTTACCTACGCATACAAAAACCACAACGATTTTTCGTCAAGTATGTGCTATTTTAACCTTCACAAGGACCGGGCGTAGCCACACTTGATTCAACTAAAGTGAGAGAGACAGGCACCCGCCGGTCACCTTTAAGCAACGAGTGCTCGTAACGGTGAAACCAATTTTGCGTAAGCGTACGCGTAATTTCGGTCCTAGCCGCTTCATCTCACAATACCGCCGAATCAAAGTATGACATGCTGGTAAACAATATGACTATTATCGCCCACAACTCATTGTGTTCTACTCGTGCATATCATCTACGCATAGACCTGGCTCATGATGCCACTATTGGGGAACGTAGTATTTCAAAAAAATTCTACGATCACACAAGATCTATCTAGGAGAAGCATAGCAACGAGCGGGGAGAGTGTGTCTACGTACCCTCGTAGACCGAAAGCGGAAGCGTCTAGTGACGTGGTTGATGTAGTCGAACGTCATCGCGATCCAACCGATCCAAGCATCGAACATACGGCACCTTGATGTCTACACACGCTTCTACTCTTGTAGACTATGTTGGGCCTCCAAGCGCAGAGGTTTGTAGGACAGCAGCAATTTCCCTCAAGTGGATGACCTAAGGTTTATCGAACTCAGGGAAGTAGAGGTTGAAGATGGTCTCTCTCAAGGAACCCTGCAACTAAAATACAAGAAGTCTCTTGTGTCCCCAAAACACCTAATACACTTGTCAGATGTATAGGTGCACTAGTTCGGCGAAGAGATGTTAAATGGCAAGTGATATGGATGGCAAAAGAAAGTAATATAAATCTGTAATAAAAAGTGCAGCAAGCAACCAAGCGGTAAACGTGAGCACAAATGGTATTGCAATGGTGGAAACAAGGCCTAGGGATCATACTTTCACTAGTGGCAACTCCCAACAACATTAACATAATCGAATCACATGATATTTCCCATAAAACATGCAATGGAGACGCACCCGGAGGTCATTCCTTCGTGGTCAAGAGAGGACGAGAAATATGTAGGGCTACAAAAGCACACCTCAAAGTTCGTAGTTCTCAATCTAAGGATTTCCCAATGTCACCGCGGCCATCCAAAGAGAGTCCCACAATCACCACAACATATCTAAAGGATAGTCAAAGACAAGCACCAAGAGACTCTCAATCTTCAATCAACACACAAGAGAGGAAATCACTCATGAAAATATTTTTCTAATCCATGTCCAATAGATCGCTGTCACCTTGGTCTCGAGGATTATACTAGATAAAGACAAGTGAGTACATCAATCCAATACATAGAGGAAGGGGAAACATCATGGGATCACCCTAGATTAACATAGCCTATGATCACAACGAAGATCACATCATGGGAGAGAGAGATAACCACATAGCTACACGTACGAGCCCTCGGCCCCGGAGAAGACTACTCACGCATGGACATGGTGAGGAGGAGGTTGATGATGGTGTTGATGGAGAGGTGCAGCCCCGCGAGGAGGAGATGGCCGACGGAAGCCACGGAAGCGGCGGCAGCGGCCCTAGGCGGCGGCGGCGGCCCTCGGGGCGGCGGCGGCCCTAGGGGCGGCGGCGGCCCTAGGGGCAGCGGCTCCTTGGCCGCCCTTCTTCCTTGTGGATGGTGATGCAATGGTGCTGGTCCTCCCCTCCAAGACGGCGGCTCGGGAGGAGGAAAATTAGTGGCCCTTGGTGACCTAGGTTTTCTCTCTTTATATAGACTCTCGGATTCCCGTCATCAGATTTTGGGCCTCAGTAAAACGGGCTTTACTCGGCCGTCCGGACTCCGATTTGGACGAATTTTATATCCAGAAGCATCGCCTCGAAATTCCCCACAACTTTCGCAACTAGACTTTTTCCGTTTGACGTCGTCTTCGTAACGGAACCTGACCATCTTTAAAAAACGTTCTCAGACAGATTTCAGGAAAGTCAGAGTCCTACTCCAATACGACTCCTTTTGCGTTTTTGTCAATTTCCAAGTAATTCCTACACAATAAAGTGTAAAACAAGAACATTTTGCACTTTTGCAACCATTAGTAGGTTAGTCCAAATATGATCAAAAGTGTATGGAAGTGCATAAATATCATAGCAATATCACAAAAAAAAGGCATGGAGCAAGCAGAAATTATAGATACGTTTTGGACGTATCAACATCCCCAAGCTTAATTCCTGCTCGTCCTCGAGTAGGTAAATGATAACAAGCATAATTTCTGTGGTGACATGCTATTAACCATATAAGAACTTTTCACAGTCACATGACAAGTGCTTACTGAGACAATGAGTCTGTAGTAATTAAGTTGCCTCATGAGAAAATCACAAAGAACTGAAATTTTTACAATATGATACTGAAATACTCAATAGATTTGTAATGAGCATGGTGTGCAAACATGATAAAGTGATATCTCGCTTGCCCCCTTTAGTGAAGCAAAACATAAATGCAGGGGCACCTCCAAAGTTTAAGTGACGACTAGATACAATGATTTCAGAATAAACGATATCATAATCATGCAAAAGACAATGGTACTTTGGGACAATGCACATTACACTCAGAATGACAATCATGCTCTCATTAGTTGGTGCTTTAAAGAAAGAAGGTGGAGACTCTCGAACCGTGGCTTTTGTTGGCAAGGTTGAAAACCTGTGGTCGGAAACAAAAACTAAACATGTACCAGAGCTCTTGGTTTTAAAAACAGAGGTAATAATTATTTTTTAGAATATGCATATTTCGTCAACGAATGCTAGCAGATAACTCAATCACTTCTTGAGCTGGACAAGTTTCGAGGAACGGCTCCCGCATGAGGACGATCACATCCTCTTAATCTCCTTTGTTTATCACTGCCAAAGTTTTCTGATTTCTAATGAACAAAGCGTGAAGGAGGGTTTGTTTGTTGTATAATTTTTTAATGAGCCGGGCGCACTCTATGCCAGTTCCTTCTCGTATTATGGGTTTGCACATTAGACATGCAATCCCGGGGTGAAGCTTGTCCAACTTAAAAAGATCATGAATTAACTACTACTTCCTCATGAGCTAAAACAGAGGCACAAAAGAGAAATGCTTTTTTTGAATAATTTCGAGATGGTACATGAAAGTCTTCGTTAGGAAAGGCAGGTAAATACCATGTATGGGAAGGTATGGTGGACACATATGGCATAACTGGTTTAAAGGATTTTGGATGCACAAGCAGTCAGTCCGCTTAGTACAGGCGAAGGTTAGCAAAAGACTGGGAGCGACCAACTAAAAGAGCAATGACGGTCATAATCATGCAGAGCGACAAAGCAACATTGAATCGGGCATGAAAGTTATATCGCTACTCAGAAATTGAAGATCATCAAGGCTTGATAGACTTTCTTTACAGTCTTAAATATGCGTGAGCATACGCCAAGCCAATCAAATAAATTCCTGGAGGAAGATACCACTAAACCATACCACATCATAGGCAAACAAATCATGTTGGTACTTCAATAACACATTGAGAACCCCCCCAGCTATTTGAGACTAACCATAAGAAAACATGAACTACTAAGCACCATTATGCACATAGCATTTTTATCATAGACATATCAACCAGTGCAACAGAAGCCAACTCTCTTAACAAGATAAGCATGATAACTAAAGAGAGTTCCAGCGACCAACTAAACAAAAACTCTTCAAAAAGTAAAGCATGAAAACTAAGAGCTGAACATGATAGTAGCTATTGAAAGACAAAGAACACACACAGCAAAGATAGACATGAAAATTCTATATTGTGTTCCAGGTTGAAGTGGAGCGTGTTTCTCTACCACACAAAGAAAGATGGGTTCTAACTCGTTATGACAGCAAGCAAAACTAAAGAAAACTAAAAAGGAAACTAAAAGCAAGACGCTCCAAGCATAGCACATAACACATGAAGTGATAAAAATATAGTGGAACGAAAGACGAACTGATAATTGTTGATGGAGAAGGGGATGCACGGGGGCATCCCCAAGCTTAAACGCTTGAG
Source organism: Secale cereale (assembly GCA_902687465.1). Taxonomy (NCBI): domain Eukaryota; kingdom Viridiplantae; phylum Streptophyta; class Magnoliopsida; order Poales; family Poaceae; genus Secale; species Secale cereale. The sequence continues at coordinate 754,240,728 of LR738713.1, read as the reverse complement.
TCTTCTTGAATATTTCTCGGGGGTGCACGGGGGCATCCCCAAGCTTGAGCGTTTGACACTCCTGAATCTTTTTATCATCTTCCCTCGCACACTTGAAAACTCCCTTCATACATAACTCATCATAATCTGATTAGCGAGGTTAGTACCCTTAATAAAATAATTGTTCCTTGCTGGAAATAAGGATATTCTTGAAGGTCTACTGTTTCTCAAGATTGCCAAAAGGTTTTTGCAAAGAAAAAAACAAGCTCAAGGTTTGCAAAATAAAGGAAAGGCAAAACAGGACAGAATCTGTGAAAAACAGACCAGCAGGTAGTAAATAATTTTTTCGGGGCACTTCTGCAACTCAAATAAAAAAACTCAGAACAGAAGCCCGAAAGCCAATTGTATAGAGCACGCTGTCGAAGAAATTCAGACTAAAAAGATGATCCGGAGATTTTATTCGAATTTTTCTGTCCAAGGACAGAATCTGTTTCCTGGACAGCACGTCACCACTTTTGAACTTTCTTGCAATCAGAGGCTACACTTGGCACAAAGCTGAAAAGTAAAGATACAATGATGATGCTACTGTAGTAACAAACATCTAGACCTCTAAAAACTGAAAGAACAAACTGAAAGCAAAGATAACAAGGGTTGTCTCTCTAGAGCTCTTTCTTTATAGCCATAAAGATAGGCTTAAGACTTTAATGATGCTCTCGTAGGAATAAGAGTTGAAGAACAAAAGAGAGCATCAAGAAGCAAATACCAAACACATTTAAGCCTAACATGCTTCCTATGCATAGGAATATTGCAATAGAATAATTCATTGAAGCACAAAGCAATCAGCATAGGAAGACAAAATAAGTGCAGCTTCAAAACCTTCAACATAAAGAGAGGGAACTTAATATTATTGAAATATCTATAAGCATATGTTCCCTTCTCATAATAATTTTCAGTGGGATCACGAATAAACTCAACAATATAAGCATCACATAAAGCATTGTTACCATGATCCACATGCAAAGAGGTACTCTTACTCTCCACATAAGCATCTTTGGGGAGCCCATGGTTAGGACTTTTTAGCATTAACGTTTTCAGTCTCCCCCAAGCTTGAGCAATGCTTTCTCCGTCACGAGACCTAAAGTTATAGATATAGTTCCTATCTCGATGAAATTCATGAAGAGGATAAAACTTAGTATAAAAGAGACATAAGCTCTTGCCAATCAAGCAAGTGCGGGTTATCGAGATGCTTATACCAATCTGAAGCTTTATCTATAAGTGATACGGCGAACAATTTCCTCATGACAAAGTCCCTTGATACACCTGCAAGCTTAAATAATGAACATAATTGTGACAGATATAGCAAGTGTTCACCGGGATGTCTATCTCCTGCATAACGATTAGCCAAAATATAATCGATAATACCAGCTGGTATTTTATAGGGCACAATTTCAGTAGGAGGAGGAGCAACCACCACAGGTATGGGGCGTCTTCCCACAAGCAATGAACTAAGAATGCGATTTTCCATAAACATAACTAGTGAAATAAAAACAAGAAACAAAAAGATTTAATTGCAAGATCTAAAGATATACCTTCAAGCACTCACTTCCCCGGCAACGGCGCCAGAAATAGCTTGATGTCTACACACGCTTCTACTCTTGTAGACTATGTTGGGCCTCCAAGCGCCGAGGTTTGTAGGACAGCAACAATTTCCCTCAAGTGGATGACCTAAGGTTTATAGAACTCAGGGAAGTAGAGGTTGAAGATGGTCTCTCTCAAGCAACCCTGCAACTAAAATACAAGAAGTCTCGTGTCCCCAACACACCTAATACACTTGTCAGGTGTATAGGTGCACTAGTTCAGCGAAGAGATGTTAAATGGCAAGTGATATGGATGGCAAAAGAAAGTAATATAAATCTGTAATAAAAAGTGCAGCAAGCAAACAAGCGGTAAACGTGAGCACAAATGGTATTGCAATGGTGGAAACAAGGCCTAGGGATCATACTTTCACTAGTGGCAACTCCCAACAACATTAACATAATCGAATCACATGATATTTCCCATAAAACATGCAATGGAGACGCACCCGAAGGTCATTCCTTCGTGGTCAAGAGAGGACGAGAAATATGTAGGGCTACAAAAGCACACCTCAAAGTTCGTAGTTCTCAATCTAAGAATTTCCCAATGTCACCGCGGCCATCCAAAGAGAGTCCCACAATCACCACAACATATCTAAAGGATAGTCAAAGACAAGCACCAATAGACTCTCAATCTTCAATCAACACACAAGAGAGGAAATCACTCATGAAAATATTTTTCTAATCCATGTCCAATAGACCGCTGTCACCTTGGTCTCGGGGATTATAATAGATAAAGACAAGTGAGTACATCAATCCAATACATAGAGGAAGGGGAAACATCATGGGATCACCCTAGATTAACATAGCCTATGATCACAACGAAGATCACATCATGGGAGAGAGAGATAACCACATAGCTACACGTACGAGCCCTCGGCCCCGGAGAAGACTACTCACGCATGGACATGGTGAGGAGGAGGTTGATGATGGTGTTGATGGAGAGGTGCAGCCCCGCGAGGAGGAGATGGCCGGCGGAAGCCACAGAGGCGGCGGCGGCGGCCCTCGGGGCGGCGGCGGCCCTAGGGGCAGCGGCTCCTTGGCCCCCCTTCTTCCTTGTGGATGGTGCTGCAATGGTGCTGGTCCTCTCTTGACCTAGGTTTTCTCTCTTTATATAGACTCTCGGATTCCCGTCATCAGATTTTGGGCCTCAGTAAAACGGGCTTTACTCGGCCGTCCGGACTCCGATTTGGACGAATTTTATATCCAGAAGCATCGCCTCGAAATTCCCCACAACTTTCGCAACTAGACTTTTTCTGTTTGACGTCGTCTTCGGGCCGAAACGTGACCGTCTTTAAAAAACGTTCTTAGACAGATTTCAGGAAAGTCAGAGTCCTACTCCAATACGACTCCTTTTGCGTTTTTGTCAATTTCCAAGTAATTCCTACACAATAAAGTGTAAAACAAGAACATTGTGCACTTTTGCAACCATTAGTAGGTTAGTCCAATTATGATCAAAAGTGTATGGAAGTGCATAAATATCATAGTAATATCACACAAAAAAGGCATGGAGCAAGCAGAAATTATAGATATGTTTTGGACGTATCACACCTCCGCGTTCAGCACACATTCAGCTCGATGACGTCCAATGAGCTCTTGATCCAGTTGAGCGTCACGGGAGAGTTTCGTCAGCATGACGGCGTGGTGATGGTGATGATGAGGCTACCGGCGCAGGGCTTCGCCTAAACACGGCACTGATATGACTGAGGTGTGTAACTGTGGAGAGGGGCACCGCACACGACTAAGACCAATCTTTTTGAGAGCCTTTGGGGTGCCCCTGCCCACGTATATAAAGGAGGGAGGAGGAGGAGGCTAGCCCTAGAGGGGGCGCGCCAAGTGTGGGGAGTCCTACTAGGACTCCCAAGTCCTAGTAGGATTCCCCTTTTCCTTTCTGGAGTAGGAGAGAAAAAAGAGGGAAAGAGAGAGGGAGTAGGAAAGGGC
>LR738713.1:754217007-754236299 GCA_902687465.1 Secale cereale | reverse complement strand
GGGGGGGGGGCGCACAGCCCCCTGAGGGCTGTGGTGTCCCCCCTTGTGGCCCATTAGGCCCAGAACTACTTCCGGACCCCCCGAAACCCTTTCCGGTACTCCGCCGATTTCCCGATGCTCCCCGGAACACTTCCGGACTCCGAAACCTTTCATCCTATATATCAATCTTCGTCTCCGGACCATTCCGGAGACCCTCGTCATGTCCGGGACCTCATCCGGGACTCCGAACAACCTTCGGTTAACCATGCACTTTTCTCACTAACAACCCTAGCGTCACCGAACCTTAAGTGTGTAGACCCTGCGGGTTCGGAAACCATGTAGACATGACCGAGACATTCCCAGGTCAATAACCAATAGCGGGATCTGGACACCCATATTGGTTCCCACATGTTTCTCGATGATCTCATCGGATGAACCACGATGTCAAGGATTCAGGCAATCCCGTATACAGTTCCCTTTGTCTCGTCGGTATGTTACTTGCCCGAGATTCGATCGTCGGTATCTCTATACCTAGTTCAATCTCGTTACCGGCAAGTCTCTTTACTCGTTACCGTAATACATAATCCCGTGACCAACTACTTAGTCACTTTGAGCTCATTGAGATGACGTATTACCGAGTGGGCCCGGAGATACCTCTCCGTCACACGGAGTGACAAATCCCAGTCTCGATCCATGTCAACTCAACGGATACCCTCGGAGATACCTGTAGAGTACCTTTATAGTCACCCAGTTACGTTGCGACGTTTGGCACACACAAAGCACTCCTACGGTGTCAGTGAGTTACATGATCTCATGGTCATAGGAACTTATACTTGACATGCAGAAAACTATAGCGATAACTGACACGATCAAAAGCTATGTTTAACGTTTGGGTCTCGTCCATCACATCATTCTCCTAATGATGTGATGCCGTTATCAAATGACAACTCATGTCTATGACCTGGAAACCGCGGTCATCTTTGATCAACGAGCTAGTCCTGTAGAGGCTCACTAGGGACACAAAGTCTGTCTATTTATCCACACATGTATTTGAGTTTCCAATCAATACAATTATAGCATGGATAATAAACGATTATCATGAACAAGGAAATATAATAATAACTCTTTTATTATTGCCTCTAGGGCATATTTCCAACAGTCTCCCACTTGCACTAGAGTCAATAATCTAGCATTACAAGGTAATGAATCTAACACCCATAGAGTCTTGGTGTTGATCGTGCTTAGCCCGTGGAAGAGGCTTAGTCAACGGATCTGCAACATTCAAATCCGTGTGTACTTTGCAAATGTTTATGTCCTCCTCCTTGACCGAATTGCGGATGGAATTGAAGCGTCGCTTTATGTGTCTGGTCCTCTTGTGAAACCTTGGTTCCTTGGCTAGAGCAATGGCACCAGTGTTGTCACAGAACAGAGTCATTGGGTTCAGTGCACTAGGCACAACTCCAAGATCTGTCATGAACTCCTTCATCCAGACACCTTCCTTCGCCGCCTCCGAGGCAGCTATATACTCCGCTTCACATGTAGAATCAGCTACCACGCTCTGCTTGGAACTGCACCAGCTTACCGCTCCCCCGTTGAGAATATATACGTATCCGGTTTGAGACTTAGAGTCATCCGGATCAGTGTCAAAGCTTGCATCGACGTAACCCTTTACGATGAGCTCTTGATCACCTCCATAAACGAGAAACATATCCTTAGTCCTTTTCAGGTACTTTAGGATATTCTTGACCGCTGTCCAGTGATCCATACCAGGATTACTTTGAAACCTTCCGGCCATACTTATGGCAAGGCTGTCATCTGGTCTCGTGCACAGCATTGCATACATGATAGAGCCTATGGCTGAAGCATAGGGGACGACACTCATCTTTTCTCTATCTTCCGCAGTCACTGGGCACTGAGTCTTACTCAACTTTGTACCTTGCAATACCGGCAAGAACCCCTTCTTGGATTGATCCATTTTGAACTTCTTCAAAACTTTATCAAGGTATGTGCTTTGTGAAAGTCCTATCAAGCGTCTTGATCTATCTCTATAGATCTTGATGCCCAATATGAAAGCAGCTTCACCGAGATCCTTCATCGAAAAACTCTTGTTCAAATACCCCTTCACGCTATCCAAAAATTCTATATTGTTTCCAATCAGCAATATGTCATCCACATATAATATTAGAAATGCCATAGAGCTCCCACTCACTTTCTTGTAAATACAAGCTTCATTGTAAACTTGTATAAACCCAAACGCTTTGATCACCTCATCAAAGCGAAGATTCCAACTCCGAGATGCTTGCACCAGCCCATAAATGGAACGCTGAAGCCTGCATACTTTGTCAGCATTCTCTGGATCGACAAAACCTTCTGGTTGCATCATATACAACTCTTCCTTAAGAAAACCGTTAAGGAACGCTGTTTTGACATCCATCTGCCAAATTTCATAATCAAAATATGCAGCTATTGCTAACATGATTCGGACGGATTTAAGCATCGCTACGGGTGAGAAAGTCTCATCGTAGTCAATCCCTTGAACTTGTGAAAAACCCTTTGCCACAAGTCGAGCTTTATACACGGTGACATTACCGTCAGCGTCCGTCTTCCTCTTAAAAATCCATTTATTCTGAATGGCCTTCCGCCCTTCAGGTAATACTTCCAAAGTCCATACTTTGTTTTCATACATGGATCCCATCTCGGATTTCATGGCCTCTAACCATTTGTCGGAATCCGGGCCCACCATCGCTTCTCCATAGCTCGTAGGTTCACCGTTGTCTAACAACATGACCTCCAAGACAGGGTTACCATACCACTCAGGTGCAGTGCGTACCCTTGTCGACCTACGAGGTTCGGTAGTAACTTGATCAGAAGCTCCTTGATCATCATCATTGGCTTCCTCTTCAACCTCTGCAGGCTCCACAAAAACATCTTTCTGTGCTGCGCTACTCTCTGGTTGAAGCAGAGGTTCAATAACCTCATCAAATTCTACCTTCCTCCCACTCAATTCTTTTGAGAAAAACTCCTTCTCGAGAAAGGACCCGTTTTTAGCGACAAACACTTTGCCCTCGGATCTGAGATAGAAGGTGTACCCAACAGTTTCTTTTGGGTATCCTATGAAGACACATTTGTCCGCTTTGGGTTCGAGCTTTTCTGGCTGAAGCCTTTTGACATAAGCATCGCAACCCCAAACCTTGAGAAAAGACAACTTAGGTTTCTTACCAAACCACAGTTCATACGGTGTTGTCTCAACGGACTTAGATGGAGCCCTATTTAAAGTGAATGCAGCTGTCTCTAACGCATATCCCCAAAACGATAGTGGCAAATCGGCAAGAGACATCATAGAACGTACCATATCTAATAGGGTTCGATTACGACGTTCAGACACACCATTATGCTGTGGTGTTCCAGGTGGCGTCAACTGTGAAACAATTCCACATTTTCTTAAGTGATCACCAAACTCATAACTCAGATATTCTCCCCCTCGATCAGATCGTAGGAACTTGATCTTCTTGTTACGATGATTTTCAACTTCACTCTGAAATTGCTTGAACTTTTCAAAAGTTTCAGACTTATGCTTCATTAAGTAAATATACCCATATCTACTTAAGTCGTCAGTGAAGGTGAGAAAATAACGATATCCACCGCGCGCCGTTACACTCATCGGACCGCACACATCAGTATGTATGATTTCCAATAAGTCACTTGCCCGTTCCATTGTCCCTGAAAACGGGGTCCTTGTCATCTTGCCCATGAGGCACGGCTCGCACGTGTCAAGTGATTCAAAATCAAGAGACTCCAAAAGTCCATCAGCATGGAGCTTCCTCATGCGTTTCACGCCGATATGACCGAGACGGCAGTGCCACAAGAAAGTGGTATTATCATTATCTACTCTACATCTTTTGGCATCAATGTTATGAACATGTGTATCATCACTATCGAGATTAAATAAGAATAAACCCCTAACTTCGGGTGCATGACCATAAAAGATATTACTCATATAAATAGAACAACCATTATTCTCTGACTTAAATGAGTAACCGTCTCGCAATAAACAAGATCCAGATATAATGTTCATGCTTAACGCAGGCACTAAATAACAATTATTCAGGTTCATAACTAATCCCGATGGTAATCGAAGAGCGAGCGTGCCGACGGCGATCACATCAACCTTGGAACCATTTCCCACGCGCATCGTCACTTCGTCCTTCGCCAGCCTCCGTTTATTCCGCAGTTCCTGTTTAGAGTTGCAAATGTGAGCAACCGAACCGGTATCAAATACCCAGGCACTACAACGAGAGTTGGTAAGGTACACATCAATAACATGTATATCACATATACCTTTGTTGTTGTTGGCCCCCTTCTTGTCCGCCAGATACTTGGGGCAGTTCCGCTTCTAGTGGCCATTCCCCTTGCAATAGAAACACTCAGTCTCTGGCTTGGGCCCAGCCTTGGGTTTCTTCACTGGATTAGCAACTGCTTTGCCACCCTTCTTAGAGTTACCCTTCTTGCCCTTGCCATTCTTCTTGAAACTAGTGGTTTTATTGACCATCAACACTTGATACTCCTTCTGGATGTCTGCCTCAGCGACTTTCAGCATCGAAAACAGCTCGGCGATGGTCTTGTTCATCCCTTGCATGTTATACTGCTGCACGAAGCTCTTGTAGCTTGGAGGGAGTGACTGGAGAATTCTGTCAATGATAGCCTCATCCGGGAACACAAGTCCCAGATCAGCTATGCGGGTATAGTACCCAGACATCTTCAGCAAGTGCTCACTGACAGACGAATTCTCCTCCATCTTGCAAGCAAAGAATTTATCGGTGGTCTCATACCTCTCGATCTTAGCATTCTTTTCAAAGATGAACTTCAACTCCGTGTACATCTCATATGCACCATGACGTTCAAAACGCCTTTGAAGTCCTCCTTCCAAGCCGTACAACATGGCACACTGCACTATCGAATAGTCATCCGAACGCGTCTGCCAGACGTTCATAACGTCCGCAGAGGCTCCAGGAGCGGGGGGTTCACCTAGCGGTGCATTTAGGACATAAACCTTTTGGGCAGCTGTGAGGATGATCCTCAGATTGCGGAGCCAGTCCACAAAATAGAGTGCTTTGTGTGTGCCAAGGTTTGACTCGGTATAGCACTCAGATTGAGGATGATCCTTCCCTTTGGCATGCCTCCTCTATTCCCGTATGGCCCAATAAGGCCCAAATACTTCTCCCGGCGAATTCCCGTAACTCTCCGGTGCTCCGAAAAATACCCGAATCACTCGGAACCTTTCCGATGTCCGAATATAGCCTTCCAATATATCAATCTTTATGTCTCGACCATTTCGAGACTGTTCTTCATGTCCGTGATCTCATCCGGGACTCCGAACAAATGTCGGTCATCAAATCACATAACTCATAATATAAATCGTCATCGAACGTTAAGCATGCGGACCCTACGGGTTGGAGAACTATGTAGACATGACGGAGACACATCTCCGGTCAATAACCAATAGCGGAACCTGGATGCTCATATTGGCTCCTACATATTCTATGAAGATCTTTATCGGTCAAACCGCATAACAACATACGTTATTCCCTTTGTCATCGGTATGTTACTTGCCCGAGGTTTGATCGTTGGTATCATCATACATAGTTCAATCTCGTTACCGGCAAGTCTCTTTACTCATTCCGTAATACATCATCTCGTGACTAACTCATTAGTCATTTGCTTGCAAGGCCTATTATGATGTGTATTACCGAGAGGGCACATAGATACCTCTCCGACACTCGGAGTGACAAATCCCATTCTTGATCTATGCCAACACCACAAACACCTTCGGAGACACATGTAGAGCATCTTTATAATCACCTAGTTACATTGTGACGTTTGATATCACACAAGGTGTTCCTACGGTATTCGGGAGTTGCATAATCTCATAATCATAGGAACATGTATAAGTCATGAAGAAAGCAATAGCAGTAAAACTAAACGATCAAGTTGCTAAGATAACGGATGGGTCTTATCCATCACATCATTCTCCTAATGATGTGATCTCGTTGATCAAATGACAACACATGTCTGTGGTTAGGAAAAATAACCATCTTTGATTAACGAGCTAGTCAAGTAGAGGCATACTAGGGACACTCTGTTTTGTCTATGTATTCACACATGTACTAAGTTTTTCCGGTTAATACAATTCTAGCATGAATAATAAACATTTATCATGATATAAGGAAATATAAATAAAAACTTTATTATTGCCTCTAGGGCATATTTCTTTCAGCTAGGGCTAGAGAGAATGAAATTACTGAAACTGATAATATTGATGAAAGTGATGATGAAGATTCTCCCCTAGATATGAATTGCCTGTTGTGCCTGAGGGTTATTGTCGGTGTACTAAGGTAGGGGTACCCCAGTACCCCAACTTGTGCACGGGCAGTTGCAGCTTCCCGCGGCAAGGCCTACTGCGTGCTCGCCGGAGACCTTCCTGCTCCCTATTAAACCATTCAAAAACAAAGTATGCAAGACATGAGATCGAGACCCCGGCAAGAGGAGCTTGCCGGGAAGGCCGTACCAGGCTCAAGACCGCTCCACTAACACAAGACCCTGGCAAGAGGAGCTCGCCAGGAAGACTAGAAGACAACGCCTCGGCACTATATGTGCCCCGGCAAGGGGCCCGGGGAGCGGCAAGCTCCCGGGCCCGGCAAGATCAAGGCCCCGGCAAGGTGCTTGCCGGGAAGGCTGCGCTGTGTGCCCGCGCTCCAGCTCATCGGCCCACGCGTCGCCCTGGGGCCTATCCAGGGACGCGTGGCGGATGGCTGTGCAGCCTGGGGTACACGGTGGCACTCCACGGTGATGGATCCGTCGCCGTGGCGGACGGAGACGCTAAGGCGGGAGCTTTTGGGGTCGACGGCGACGGGCATTAAATGCCCTTGTCCCCCACTGTTAAAGTAGGTATAGACCACTGTTCTGTACTGTAGCTCCACTGTTCCCGCACTGTTACAACTACCACCTCTTTTACGTTTTTACCCCTTTCTCCTACGTTGACACCTGTCGGTGACCCCTTGCACTATAAAAGGAGGCCCATGCACAACGTGGAGGGGGTTCGAAACCTAGATCACTCTCACGCACGGTGTAGCTGCTGCTTCAAGCTCCCGAGCACTCAACTCAATACACAACCAAGCAGGAGTAGGGTTTTACGCATCCGTGCGGCCCGAACCTGGGTAAAACTGCCCGCGTGCTCGTCACGATCTGCTCTTTGTGCTCCCTCCGCCCTCGTACCGCACAGACAAGGGGCTCCGGTCCCATAGGTGTTCGTGGCGGACAGTTTCCCCCGACATAGATGTCGGCCGCACGGATGCGTAAAACCCTACTCCTGCTTGGTTGTGTATTGAGTTGAGTGCTCGGGAGCTTGAAGCAGCAGCTACACCGTGCGTGAGAGTGATCTAGGTTTCGAACCCCCTCCACGTTGTGCATGGGCCTCCTTTTATAGTGCAAGGGGTCACCGACAGGTGTCAACGTAGGAGAAAGGGGTAAAAACGTAAAAGAGGTGGTAGTTGTAACAGTGCGGGAACAGTGGAGCTACAGTACAGAACAGTGGTCTATACCTACTTTAACAGTGGGGGACAAGGGCATTTAATGCCCGTCGCCGTCGACCCCAAAAGCTCCCGCCTTAGCGTCTCCGTCCGCCACGGCGACGGATCCATCACCGTGGAGTGCCACCGTGTACCCCAGGCTGCACAGCCATCCGCCACGCGTCCCTGGATAGGCCCCAGGGCGACGCGTGGGCCGATGAGCTGGAGCGCGGGCACACAGCGCAGCCTTCCCGGCAAGCACCTTGCCGGGGCCTTGATCTTGCCGGGCCCGGGAGCTTGCCGCTCCCCGGGGTCCTTGCCGGGGCACATATAGTGCCGAGGCGTTGTCTTCTAGTCTTCCTGGCGAGCTCCTCTTGCCAGGGTCTTGTGTTAGTGGAGCGGTCTTGAGCCTGGTACGGCCTTCCCGGCAAGCTCCTCTTGCCGGGGTCTCGATCTCATGTCTTGCATACTTTGTTTTTGAATGGTTTAATAGGGAGCAGGAAGGTCTCCGGCGAGCACGCAGTAGGCCTTGCCGCGGGAAGCTGCAACTGCCCGTGCACAAGTTGGGGTACTGGGGTACCCCTACCTTAGTACACCGACAGGAGCCCCCGGGCCTGGGCCACACACGGTGCCGAGCGCTGTTGGGCCAGGCCCAAAACAGTGCACGGGCACCCGCGGCCCGCGGCGCGCCGAATCCACTTCCATATCCGCCGCACCCCACGGTAACGGCACGCGTCGATTGCGGCGCCGTGGGATGGGACGTGCCCACGATCTCTTAATGGAAAGAGCGAAACGCTCCCCCACTCCCCCATAAAAGCAGAGGTAGCGGGCGCGGTTCCCCTCCTTGCGCTCTCATTACGTCGTCTTCCTCCTGCAAAAGATTCCCTCTTGCGCTCTGCCTCCACATCTCCGCCGCTGCCGAGCTCTTCGTCCCCTTCCTTCCACCGCGTCCGCCATGGCCCCAAAGACCGACAAGGCGAAGGCGGAGAAGGCTAAGCGGGAGAAATCGGAGCAAGCGGCCAAGCTCATCGCGTACCGGAAGCGGCACGTCGTCTTCCCGCCGAAGCTCGGCGTGCGGGAACTCTGGAACAAGTACTACTTGTTCTGGTCCAAGAGAACCGACGCGCATCCCCGCACGCGAGCATACCCGGCCGCCGCCAAGGACAGCTATCCCGGCGGGTACCATTTCTTCGCTGCTTTCTTTCATTGTGGTCTCTGTCCACCTTTCTCGAACTTCTTTTGCGACGTCATGAATACATATGGCCTCCATCTGCTTGACTTCACCCCCAACGCCATTCTCACCATGGCTGTTTTCGCACACATGTGCGAAAACTTCATAGGAGTCCACCCCAATGTAGCACTCTTTAGACACTTCTTCACTCCTAGAGCCGAGGCCGATGCCCCTCTCTCCGGAGGAATTTCTTGGGTCTTCCGTCTCAATAAGAAGGGTGCGTACTTGCCGGGGGAGCTCCGCGGCAAGTGGGAGGAATGGCGAGCGGAGTGGTGCTGGATCGTAGAAGACCAGCCGCAAGCCTTCACCGCGCCGCGCACAACGCCCATCGTGCGCGGCAGGGACTGGAGTGAGCTGGACTCGGACGACGTCAAGCTCAACATCGCCCTCGTCCGGATTCTTCGTCTTCGCTTAGCCAATCTGTCAGTTGCCGAGGTGGGCGCAGATTTCCTCCGCCGGCGCATCGCCCCCCCCTCCAAGACCGGAAGAGGCCGGCCTGGGAGTACGGCGGCCCGGCAGACATCATGAGGCTGCGCCCCGGGCTTAATTTCAACTTCACCACGTTGGAGCTGCGGGGAATGGTACGGGAACTCTTCAAGTACGACCCGACACACCCCGAGTGGTTTAGGACTCCCCGGGGAGTGGTGCCGCTCTGCAATAGCGCCGTCAGGGATCGGATCCTCGCCATGATGCCCATGTGCGACTCGCACGGCGTGGACCGTACATGGCTTGCTCCGAAGCCCATCGACGTCCTCAACTTCTACGACAACCTTGAAGAGGTGGTGAAGAACAAGGAGGACCTCAAGCTGCACACGCGGGCCACCACCGACCAGGAGATCGCCTACATTGCTTCTCGGGCTGAGGAGGCCGCCGCAGCCGCGGCGGCAGGAGTTTTCGGATACTCGCCGGAGGAGGCGGAGGTTGAGGACGCGTCCACCCAGGCGGAGGAGGCAGAGATCCGCAGGTTGCTGGATCTGCCTCCCGACGCGCTCGCCGGGGTCCCCTCACTGAGGCACTCCGGGATCCACGGGATCGCGGCGGAGGCCGCGGCAATGGAGGGCACCGCCGGAGGGAGCAGAGGCGCCGCGAGGGGCGGAGGCGCCAAAGGAAAGGGGGCCGCAGCGCAGGACGCTGGGCCCAGTGAGCCGGCCGGGGAAGAGGAGGAGGAGGAGGAGGCCGAGGACTCCGGCGGATCCACGGAGTTGTACGCCGACGACCTCTCCTCGTCGGAGGACTCCCCGCCCCCGGCAAGCCCGAGGCAGTCCCCGCCAAAGCGCCTCCGCAAGGCGGTGACGGGGGAGAGGGCGCAGGCCCCCCGGCAACAGCCACCTCGCCGGGCGGCTCCCCGGGGGAGTCAAGCCGCGCCAAGACCTTCCGGCGCACCAGCCGCAGCGGAGGCAGCCCGCGCGCGGACCACGACGGAGGCGCCTCGCAGGCCGGCGCCGAGCAGGCAACGGTCTTCTCGGAGCGGAGCAACGGCTCCGCCTGCTCCTCGGGCGCCGGCTACCACAGGGGCTGGGTCTTCGCAGCCCCCAGCCCCGGCGAACACCAAGCGCGCGAGGGAGTCTTCGTCTTCCGCTCCTCGCGCCGACGCGCCCACGGTGGAGTACGACTTCTCCGCCCTGAGCGAGGACGACGAGGAGGACCAGGAGTAAGGACCCAGGGCCTTAACCCTTCTTGATTTCTGTCATGATTGATTTTCTTTGTTGATGTTGACTCTGCTTATTGTTCTGATTTCAGGACCCTGGCCCATCGCGCGGCGAAGAAGGCCAAGGCGCCCGAGGTCGAGGTCGCGGAAGACTCGGCCGCTGCGGCAGCAGGAGGCGTGCCGGAGCCGAGCCTGCCGGACCCGAGCGCTGCTCCGAGGAGCAGCCCCCAGCGTAGCCCGCAGCGCAGCCCCCAGCGTAAGTCTGGGGTTCCCTCTTTTCGCTTGTCGGGGTACGCCTGAGGCTTTGATTTTTTCTTCGTGTCTTGACTTTTCTTGTCTTGTTTTGTGCAGAGGAGGAGCCACAGCGGGAAGAGCGCCCGGAGACCGTGGTCGAGGAGCCGCAGGCCCCGCCGTCCCTGCCAAGGCAAAACTCTCCGGCAAGGGAGAGCGCTCCGCCAAGGGCGGGTACTCCGCCGAGGCAGAGTACCCCGCCAAGGGCGAGCAGCCCGGCGAGGGCGGCCACTCCGCCAAGGCCGAGCTCCCCGGCGAGGGAGCCCGCCGCTGAGGACGTCCGCCAAGGTAAGCTTCGTGACTTGTCTTCTTGGCTTGCCTCTTTTTTGGATATTTGCTTGAGTCTTGAATTTCTTCTTCTTCTTTTTTTGTAGATCTTCCTCCTCCTGAGCCCATGGAGACGGAGGTAATCAACCTCGAGGAAGAGGGTGCGCAAGGCGGCGGCGGCGACGCTCCTGTCGTCGAGGAGGTGGCCGAGGCCGCCGAGCCGGCCGCGCAGGAGACTGCCCCGGCTACAGATGCAGCGGCCGGGGAGGGGGACGGTGGTCGCACCGCCGGCCCGGAGGCTGCGGGAGCATCAGATGCTGCACCGGCCACCGGCCCCTCCGCCGGCGAGGAGCAGAGGTACTATCTCGAGGCCCCCAACGGCGTCTTCATCCAGATGCCGTGGGGGTCTTCATCGCGAGTTCCTGCGGAGGGCGAGGCATTCGACGGAGAAGTCCTCGCTTCCGCAGGCCTGAAGATCGTCCAAGCGCCCGGCGGGAGTGAGGGGCCCGAGGAGGAGAGGTTGCTCCACCAACTCCTGGCCCTTTACCGGGCCAGGCAGGCGAAGCTGGCCTCCCGGGAGGCCCGTGCCGCCAAGGCCGCGGCAGAAATGGAGAAGCGTGCGGCGGAGCTCAGCGCCGCCAATCAGGCTGCCCTCCGCCAGGTGGCGGAGGAGCGTGAGCGTCTCGCCGGCGAGTACCAGGAGTGGGTGCTCGAGAAAGCTGAAGCCGACGAACAGCAGCGGCTCGCCGGGGTGGAGATGTCCCGGCGAGAGGGAGAGCTCGCGCAGCGGAAGGTCGAGCTCGACTCCCA
Organism: Secale cereale; assembly: GCA_902687465.1. Taxonomy (NCBI): domain Eukaryota; kingdom Viridiplantae; phylum Streptophyta; class Magnoliopsida; order Poales; family Poaceae; genus Secale; species Secale cereale. The sequence continues at coordinate 754,224,508 of LR738713.1, read as the reverse complement.
CGAGGAGGACCTTGCCGCTCGCGAGGCTGCCCTTGGCGGGGAGCTGAAGGAGGCGAAAGCCGCCGTGGTTGCCGCGGAAGACGCCAAGAAGGAGCTCGCCGCCAAGGTCGAACAGTTGGAGAAGGCGATGAAGGTGAGCGCCGAGAAGGTTGCCGCGCTCATCTTGGAGCGCGAGAAGGATGCTCACACAAATTCCGAGCTTCAGGTGAGTCTCTCCAAGAGGGGCGACGAGCTGAAGGCCGCCAAGGACTCCATTGAGGACTTGGAGCTGAAGGTCACCACTCTGAAGGAATCGCTCGACGCCGCCCGAGCTCAGGAGACCAAGTTGAAGGATGAGCTCCGCAAGGAGCGGACCTTGGTGGAGAACGTCAACAAGGCGTCCGAGCTCTTCCGGCAGACTATTGAAGTGTGGACCGAAGAGCTGGTTTCTTCTGCGTCCAATATTGACCAGGAGTTGCTGGCGTTGAAGGTCGAACATCTTATCTACTCGCCGGATCCGGATCTCCCGCACAGCGCCAGGCTCTGCCTCTTCTTCAGAGGGGTCGCGCCGGCTCTTGCAAGTCTCCGGAACCGCATCCCCGCGCAGCTGGCCGAGGAGTCGCGCCGGCTCTGCGCGGGAACTCTGGAGCGGGTGCTGACGAAGATCGTGTACCGCAACCCGGGAATCAACCTCACGAACGTTCTTCGCAGCTTGCCGGCTGATGCAGACACGGAGGCCCTGAAGGAGCAGGTCGGCCATATCATCGCCAAGGTGGCAAAGCTTGGCAGGAAGGAAGGCGACCGCGTAGACTAGGGCTCCATTATCTTTATCTTTTTATTGCTGCATATTATGTCATGAACTTATTAGTCCATCGCGACAAGTTTATCCCTTGTAAGATATTTACTTTATTTTGATCAATCAGTGCAATGTTATCTTCCTTGTCTCAATCTTCGACTTTGTATGTTTTTCACCCTACGCTCCCGGGGAGCTTGCCGGCAAGGGGCCTTTGCCGCGAGCGCTGAGTGCTGGACTCCGAGCAGCCTGCTGGCCAAGGTTCTCGCCGGCAAGCAACCTTGCCGCAGCTAGCCGCGACGCACTTAGCTTGATGAGCGTACTCGGAAACGAAACAAGGGCGCGACACTTGTCGCAGCTCACTTAAATCGTTGAGTGAACTCGAAAACAAGATAAGGGTGCGGCAAGCTACGGGTAGGTTCCTCCGCGCACAGGTTTTCCATACAAAATGCGATCGTTCAAGGAAGACAACTTAAATTTAAAATTTGAACTGGTCAAATTCTAACAACTTATCTTTCATATGCTGCTTGCTTATATTGCTTGCTTTTCAGTAAGACTTCTCTTTCTTGAACAGCACCTGGTTCCTCATCCGCCTCCTTCCCCCCCGGCAAACTTGTGCGCGAGGAACGTTCCTTCTGTTTAAGAGGAAAGAAAAAGGGAGAGGAAAAAAAAGTATCTGGTCTTGTCGACGTGCTAATGCTTACCGGATACTTGAGTGTCGTACCAAATGCCAAAGAAAACATGCAAATAGCAGAGAAAAGCATGCAAATGGCAAATAGCACAAAACACGAAATCTTTACTGATGCACGGGGTCTGCGCCCGGCTTTGTACAAAGGGTTACATGCAACAGCGACAAAGCTTGTACAAAAGGTGATTGCCGGAGCGGATCACGGCAACCGCGCCTTAGGGGTGAAACTTGCGAAGATGCTCTATGTTCCAGGAGTTGCTCACCGGTAAGCCTTCTTCGGTCTCGAGGCGGACAGCGCCGGGCCTCGTAACTTGTCTCACCCGATAAGGGCCTTCCCACTTCGGCGTCAACTTGTTGGAATTCTTGGCGGACTGAACGCGCCGAAGAACAAGGTCGCCTTCCTCGAGACTCCTGGCCTTGACTTTGCGGCTATGGTAGCGGCGCAAAGCTTGCTGGTATCGAGCAGCTCGTACAGCAGCCTGGAGACGTCCCTCCTCGAGGAGCAATGCGTCATCTTGCCGCAGTTGCTCTTGCTCGAGCTCATCGTTAGCGAGCACTCGAGGAGATCCGTATACGAGTTCCGTGGGGAGAACTGCTTCTGCTCCATAGACTAGAGCAAAAGGTGTCTGTCCGGTGGCTCGACTTGGTGTCGTTCTGATTGACCAAAGAGCCGCCGAGAGCTCCTCTATCCAATTTCTTCCGCACCTGCGCAGCCTGTCAAAGGTCCTTGTCTTGAGTCCGCGCAGCACTTCAGCATTTGCCCTCTCCGCTTGACCGTTGCTCCTCGGGTGAGCAACAGAAGCGAAACAGACCTTGGCGCCAAGGTCTTGGACGTACTGCATGAAGGTGCGACTAGTGAATTGCGTACCGTTGTCGGTGATGATCCTGTTAGGGATCCCGAAACGGCAAACAATCGACCTGAAGAACCTGACCGCTGACTGTGCTGTCACCTTCCTCACTGGCTCCACTTCTGGCCACTTTGTGAACTTGTCGATTGCAACGTACAAGTACTCAAAGCCCCCGACAGCTCGAGGGAAAGGGCCGAGGATGTCGAGCCCCCAGACCGAGAAGGGCCATGATAAAGGGATTGTTTGGAGAGCTTGAGCTGGCTGATGGATTTGCTTTGCATGGAACTGGCACGCTTCACACTTGGTTACTAGTGCAGTTGCATCTTGGAGGGCTTCTTGCCAAAAGAACCCTTGCCGGAAAGCTTTCCCGGCAAGCGCCCTTGCGCCAATGTGGTGGCCGCATATGCCTCCGTGTATTTCCGCCAACAGCTTCTGTCCATCTTCTCTGGAGATGCACTTCAACCTGACACCGTTGAGCCTTCTTCTGTACAGCTCGTTATCCACGAACTGGTACATACTTGACTGCCTGGTTATCTTCTCTATCTCTTGAGGGTCGTCGGGAAGTTCTCCAGTTTGCAGAAAACGGACGATCTGCTGCGCCCATGCCGGAGCCCGAGGCTCGACGGCAAGGACTAAAGGCTCGAGGGCCGCTGCGGGAACCTCAGCTTCTACGGCAAAGACCTCTGGTCCTGCCGGAGCCGACGGTCCCCCGGCAAGCTCACCGGGGCGAGGCTTGCCGGGAACGTTTGCTTCAACTGTACAAGCCTGAGGACTTGTAGGAGCAAACTGTTCCTCAGCGTTCTGGTTGTTGATCTTGGGGACCTTGGCGGCGGTTTCAGGAAGATCCGCCGGCAAGTAGTCGCCGGAGACCAACTTTCTCTTCTTGGACTGCCCAGTTGATGGTGTAACGGATGGCTGAGTCAGCTTGAGTAAGAAGGTCCCTGGTTCCACAGGTAACTTCATCGCGGCGCACTTTGAAAGGCCATCTGCAATTTCATTTTGAGCTCTCGGGACGTGCTCCATCTGCAAACCTTCGAAGTGCTCTTCAAGCTTTCTCACTTCATCAACATAAGCTTCCATCAAAGGGCTCTGATAGCTCTTATTAACTTGCCGGACCACCAACTGAGAATCGCCCCGCACAATCAGCTTTCTGATCCCAAGTTCGGCCGCAATCCTGAGGCCGGCGAGCAAGCCTTCATATTCTGCAGTGTTGTTTGTCGCTTGCTCCCTGGGAAAGTGCATCTGGATAACATATTTGAGGTGCTCTCCGGTGGGCGCGATGAGTACCACGCCAGCACCGGCGCCTTGCAGCGAGAAGGCACCGTCAAAATACATTACCCATTCACTTGTCGCTTCTTGTACGGGTACACTTGTTTCTTGAATTTCTTCTTCTGGTGTTGGGGTCCACTCAGCTATGAATTCTGCCAAAGCTCGGCTCTGTATGGTTGAAGTACTTTCGAACTTGAGTCCAAAGCTCGACAGCTCCAGTGCCCACTCAACGATCCTGCCTGTTGCTTCTGGATTGTGCAATATCCTCTTCAACGGAAAGCGAGTGACCACTGTTATCTCATGGGCTTGGAAGTAATGGCGCAGCTTTCTCGAGGCCATGAGGAGGCCGAAAAGCAATTTTTGCACACCGGAGTATCTTGACCTAGCCCCCTGGAGAAGGGAACTTACAAAATACACTGGGCGCTGCACCATCTTCTTCCGCACCTCTCCTTGTTCCTGCGCAGAGTCTTCCTTGTCGGGACCAGGACTTGTCGGGACAGCCCCCTGCTTGTCGCTGGATTCGCTTGCCGGTGATGCTGACTCCTCGTCGGACTCCCTCTCCGCAACCAACGCAGCACTAACCACCTGGTTGGTTGCTGCTAAGTATAGCAACAACTTTTCCTGTGGTCTAGGTGCGACAAGTATAGGAGTGGAGGACAGGTACCGTTTCAAATCCTGCAACGCCGCCTCCGCTTCCGGAGTCCACTTCATGGGACCTGCCTTCTTCAAGATTTTGAAGAAAGGTAGGGCGCGTTCTGCAGACTTTGAAATGAACCTACTGAGGGCAGCAACACAACCTGCAAGCCTTCTGACATCCTTGACGCGCTTCGGGGCCTCTATCTGCTCGATGGCTTTGATCTTGCGGGGTTGGCTTCAATCCCCCTCTGTGATACAAAGAACCCGAGAAGCTTGCCGGAGGGGACTCCAAAGACGCACTTCTCGGGGTTCAACTTGAGCTGTATCCTGCGCAGATTCTGAAACGTTTCTTCCAAGTCTTGAATCAGGGTTTCCTTGCTCTTGCTCTTCACCACGATGTCATCCATGTAAGCTTCTACATTTCTGTGGATCTGTGGCTCAAAAGCAGTGTACACTACCCTTGCAAAGGTTGAGCCTGCATTCTTCAATCCAAATGGCATGCGGATAAAGCAATAAGTGCCACATGGAGTGATAAACGCAGTCTTCTCTTCATCTTCCTTAGCCATGAAAATCTGATGATAGCCTGAGTATGCATCAAGAAAACAGAGTAGCTCACATCCGGCAGTGGAGTCAACGATCTGGTCAATGCGCGGCAAAGGGAATGGATCCTTGGGACATGCTTTATTGACATCGGTGAAGTCTATACACAATCTCCACTTCCCGTTGGCCTTGCGCACGACGACCGGGTTTGCCAACCACGTCGGATGGATCACACCTCTAAAGGTCACCGGCAGAGTGATCTTCCCTTTGGGCTTGCTCCTTCCCGGGTTGATTCCTTGGAATGAACCGGTCTCTTCGAGCTCGCCATCTTGAATCTGGAGCTTCTTGATCACAGCAGAGGAGATCAAGTTCAGCCCGGCCCCACCGTCAACCAACATTTTGGTGACCTTGAGGTTGCGGATGGTGGGAGAAACCAGCATCGGCAAGAACCCGACCGCCGTGGTGCGGTCAGGGTGGTCCTCAAGATCAAAAACGATGGGCGTGCTGGACCATTTGAGGAGCCTGCGCGACTCCACGGGCGGCTCCGCTGCGTTCACCTCACGCACCCACTGTTTTAGCTGGCGGTGGGAGGTGTGCAGGGAGGCGCCACCGTCGACGCACAGGACCTCCGTGGCCTTCTGGAACTCCTGCTCGCTGTTCTCGTCGTCCTCCATGTCTTCATCGTCGTCTTCGTCGTTGTCGCGGCCCCGGGGAGGTCGATCCCCTTGCCGCTGCTTAGCCTTGCCGCGGCGTCCTCCCCGGCCGTTGAACGGCCGCTTCTTGCTGGGCTCTTCCCCGCCACCTTGGGCCTTCTCCTTGTCGCGCCTCTCGTACTCAGCTTTTTGCTGCTCGACGAGGTACTCGACGCGCTTGCAGTTGGAGAGATCGTGACCCTTGGTGCGGTGAATCTTACAGTATTGCTTGTCGGAGCTACCCGGCTTGTCGGCCGCCGCCGCCGGGGCGGGCTCCTTGCCGGAGCCGCCAGCCTGCGCTTGCTTGGCGGGGGCCTCCTTGCCGGACTTCTTGACGGCAAGCACCTCCTTCTTGCCCTTCTTTCTGTTGTTCCGCCGCCGGCTCTTCTTTGCCGGGGCGGCGTCGTCGCTGTCGCTTCCCCCCGCGCCAGCATCCTCCCCGGGGAGTTTCCTCCCCTCTTCTGCGCGTGCGCACTTGTCAGCAAGAGCGTAGAGCTCGCTGACGTCCCTAATCTTGGTCATCGCCATCTCCTCACGCATGCGGCGGTTACGCACGTTCTGATGGAACGCGCTGATAACCGCGGCAGGGTGAACGTCAGGGATGTTGTGCTGCACCCGGCTGAAGCGTTGGATATACTTGCGCAGGGGCTCGCCTTCCTTCTGGGCCAAAATATGGAGATCGCTCTCCTGGCCATGGGGTTTGTGGCCGCCGGTGAAGGCGCCAACAAACTGGTGACAGAGGTCGGCCCAAGAAGAGATAGAACCTTCCGGCAAGTGCATGAGCCACGAACGGACGTTCGGCTTTAGCACGAGCGGGAAGTAATTCGCCAAGATCTTCTCGTCGCGCCCCCCGGCAGCTTGTACTGCGATGGTGTAGACGCTGAGAAACTCCGAGGGGTGCGTCTTGCCGTCGTACTTCTCCGGTACGTCGGGCTTGAAATTCTTCATGCTGGGCCACTGGACGCGCCGCAGCTCGCGGGTGAACGCAGGGCAGCCTGCCGCGTACGGCAAGTCGCCTGGTTCACCGGGCGCGTGCACGTCGACAGTGTTCCCAGCTCTCTTGTCGGATTGTCGCCGAGCTTCTCGGCGGCGCTCGATTGTGGTCCGAGCGTCTTCGTCTCGCCGGTCGTCGAGGACCTGGCGCTGGTCCCGACGGGCCCGCGGGTCCGACGAGGCTGTGGAGCCGTCGTCGGGGTTGTTCCGGCGGGGCGGCGTCTTCTGCTTCTGCGGCGGGGAGTGCACGCTAGTCGCACCCCCGGCGGTCTTGTCGCCGATAGCCTTCGTCTTCTCAGCCTGCCGCGGCCGCGAGGTCGACGGCTGCTGTGGAGAGTCGTTGTTGGCGAAGTCTATCAGGCTCCGGATGGTGGCCCTCCATTCTTCGGCCTTGTCGGCCGCCGGAGGAAAGTCGAGGAGCAGCTGCGCCCTTGCGAGCGCTTCTGCTGGAGTGGAAGGGAACGCGGGCGAGCGGTGCGAGGAGCGGGATACGCTCGGACTTCTAACAACGATAGAAGGAGCGGGGTCCCGCGCCGGCGCCTTTGCTTTGCTTGTGCCCGGACGGGGGTCCGGGGCGTCCCGCGAGCCTCCGGTTTGGCCTTGTCCCAGCAAGCGGATACCACCTCCCGTGGTATGGCGCTGCTGGGTCGTCGTGTGCTGCGATGGACGCGGCGCGTCCACGGAGACCGAGGTCCGGTCGTCCGTCCTGTTCTTGGATCTGGTGGCACCGTGAGTGTCCTCACCGGCAACCACCCTTCCGACGGCGTCTCCCCCGCCCACCGTTGGCTCTGGTGGCGGCGGGTGAGACGCAGACGGGCCTCCGACCTCCGAAGGCTTCTTCTTCGGGGCCATGGAGTTGTCGCTGATGAAGTTGCTGATGAAGCTAGAGAGGTTGATGAAGAATGCGCCCGCGCGAACGCCGGATCAGGTTCGCACAACCTCGACGCCCCCTACCTGGCGCGCCAAAGATGTCGGGGGAAACTGTCCGCCACGAACACCTATGGGACCGGAGCCCCTTGTCTGTGCGGTACGAGGGCGGAGGGAGCACAAAGAGCAGATCGTG